>OY728146.1:1862378832-1863628832 GCA_963277665.1 Viscum album | reverse complement strand
ATTGCTGCTCAACAGTGAGTCCCTAAGACCTGGTCGACACACTTATTCTACACTCTCATGCACCATCATCACAACCATGCCCACATCCATGATTTTTTTGATATCGACCTAGTTGCAATGTCTTGGGTTGTTTATATTTCCCACCTATATCTTATAAATCTAAAGTACCTTTCATATACTCCTTCACATGAACATTAAATCCACCAATGGGCTCTAATGTAGGTTGCAACATACTCGTGTTCTATGAAGGGGATTACCGGTCTAAGGCAGTGATACACACCGCACTCTTCTTACTAGTAGGTGGACAATCCAAAACAAACTTACATTTTCCTTTCCTCGCAGAGGATGAAAAATCTTGTTCTCGGATCAATTACTTGTCCACTTTAGCTTGAATAAAATTAAGCTCCAAATCATCAGAATTACTAAAAGAAGAAACAAGCTATAAGGCCCCAGCCTTAAACCATACATAATCTTGAGTTATTACAAGATAACACATTGAGGATCTTTTCAGGTTTAGAGTTTTAGAGAATTAGATCATAAAACTTGCATTACATTTCACATTTAAACAAAGTGGATACATAAAATATAGTATTCATTTTTCCCATCAACGGAAACATATTTAAAATAAAACATGGATTCTTTCTTGACACTTCCTTGACACTATCATCATATCATGTACCATTCCCTTGAACTTTGAAAAACATTTCAAAAACATGGGATGAACATAAAAAGCTCAGTAAGGGTTATAAAAATTATGGAAAGGAAACATGAGTACATATATACATAAGAATGAAATCATACTTTACCCATAAAACATAAGAACTTTAACATACCTCATAAAATCATGAATAAATCATAGAAATCATAAGACATAAAGGTAACTTGAGACATTCATGACATTCTTACGTAGGGTGTAACCCTCTTGGTTACGTTTGGAATACCCATCATAGTATTTTCCCTAAATCTCTTCGGAGAAACCCTAACGTTTAACTCCGCGTTACCCAATGCGTTGGAGAGCTATATCGGGCTCACCCGCCCTTAGTTTATCACGGAACCACCCGTCTTCATAAAAAATTCCAAAGAACCATAACGTAATCGTAGCACATAACTTAAGAATAAAGGAAATATAACATTCCCACATTACAATAACAATATTACATTTTAAGATATTGAAATAATGAATCCATTCTAAAAACCATTTTCAAAACCATTTAAAACATTTAATAAAGAGATTTTTAAATCAAAGTGTCCCATTCCACATTAAAGATTTTAAAATTTTAAACCACTAATATCTATATAAATAAATCCATAAAACCATTTTGAAAACATGGATATTAATGAGAAAAATTTATAAGAATAAATCATTAAAACATTTAAAATGATATTTTAGTTAAAGGGTTTTTAAGAAAATGAGAGTCACTTGAATACAATAATTGAGGAATAACATTTAATCAAAACATTATAATATCATGAGAATAAAGGGATTCATGATATAATATTCCAAAGGACAATATATACACCATATAAGAGTGAATTGGTACATAACAACAATGAAGTATCAATGGAAATGTAAATTGAGATGAAATCCATTATAAAGAGGGGATCCTTAAATTAAGGATAAATCAATCTCATAATTATGTGTGACAAATATAAATACACCCAATATAAGTGGATATTAAGTGTAAAATAATCAAAGTTCATTCACACATATTCAAAGGATGACATATTCAATAACTACATGTTGAACCCAAAGAAATCGAAATTGGGTTAAGAAGTTCCCTTGACAGCCTAACGGTGACACATCAAATTTTATAAAAAGAGTTGATGAGAGAGATAAAGGGTATCTCATCACTTGGACATAAAATTTACGGCAATAAGGATATATAAGAACATATCCCCATATAATAAGATGAAAATTAAAAGACATAACAAAAGAAGTCTTTTAAAAAGAGGAGGGTGAAAGGTTCCCTTACTGATTTGGGTAACTTTCGAAACGTACACCCCATAAAAGAAGGACTATACAACATTGATGTAAATACTCATAATCGAAAGTATGTTACATGTAGAGTAGAATAATGGACATTAAATACACCACTCAAAAGGAAATATTGGCAAATGTTGCATGAATCTCACGAAAACACAAAAGTGAGATAAAAAGCCCCTTACGAAATTTCGGCAGCCTAACGTGCCAATTTAAACTTCCAAAATGGATTGATGAGAGAAAATAGGGTCTCTAATCATATGAACAAAAAAATTACAGTAAGAGTAATATAAAATAACATCCCAATCATAATAAAGATGAGCTTAAAAGGAATGACATAAGAGAGTGTACTTAAGAAAAAAAGAGGGGTAGGATCCCTTACCTCGGGTCCGACATGACTCGATCGTTATTTAACCTCCTGAATAATAAACTTGAGTTAATTTATACATGCTTAAGAACCTTTTACAAGTTCATTATTCCTTTTATATCTCTTACATCCATTCTATGAACACTATCTAATTTTTTTAAGTTAATAATGGTCGTTTTGTAGATCATTGCTACTTGAGTAAAAAATAATCTCTTTGTAATTACAAGTTGTTCATGTGATAAAATATATATTATATAAAGAATTATATTCATTATGTATATATCATATATATCATATATATCAATTATATACATGAATTTATAATATTACATAACATTTAGAGGTAAGAAATGAAATGCACTATTCATGGAGACGGTAAGCCGTACATACGCATGAACGCTACTTCCATTTCTATTTCTTAATTAATAGAATTAAAACATAATGATACATAATAGTATTATAATTATAGTATGGTATCATATATAAATGATTAAATCTATCCTTTATATGTACCACATATGATATTAATGAATCAAATCACTTTGAGGGGGCGGTAGTCCGCACTTCCTAAAATGAAGATATCGCGTTTAACCATAATGTAAACCATAAAGGTATGACATAAATGAAAAATATAGAAGATTAAGTAAAACATAAACACATTATATATCATATATAAATATATTTAAATCATAATTTCCAACTTTTAGGGTGTTAAAAAAAATATTGAACAATCATCGTTTCGTGAGGCAGAAATTCACCATCCACAGAAACAGAATGTTCTTTAACCATTAGATGTAGGTGTGTGTAAGGGTAGCTTGAATCATTCTTATAAAAACATCCTAGTGTATTGAAGATACTGGATTTATTATAAAATAAATGAATAAAAAGAGTTTATGGGGTTGGAGAAGCAAAATAAAACAAAAGAACACAAGTGAAGACATTGCCTTAAAATCAGGTATATCTCTTCGATTTGATCTCAAAGGCTTCCTTGGGAAGACTTATGCCCAAAGTGAGGCTTCTAGGAGTAGTATAGGGATGTGTAGAGACAAAATGAGCAGGGGTTGGCCTATCCAATGTCTTAAGAGGTGTGGGTAAGGTGGTAGAGGTGGGGGCCTTTTATAAGAGGAGAGAAGGGGTACTCTTTGAAAGTTACAAAAAGTTACTTTATTTTCAAATGAGTCTCAGATTTTATAAGAGGAGAGCAGAGGTAATCGCAGCATCATCATGATGTCATAAATAATTTAATTTATTTAATGTCTAAAAATTATAAAAAAAATATAATGATGTAGGAAATATTTTTTTTCTTTATAATGAATATTTATATTCAAAAATATGACTTCTATAACCCCATTTAAAAATTGTTTTAGTAAAACAACTCATGCTTGTGACATTTTTATTTTAACTTTAAATAAAAAGTTATTTATGTCATTATCTGACCAAAGTGTCTCCATGGGGTCCCCAAGTTGACCCATGGATTCTATTAGTCGGACATGACACATCCAATGAGTGTAGGACATGTGTCTAGGTCATTTCATATTATTAAAACATTATTTTTACCTTAAATTACACTAATTACCTCTAATCGCGATTAAAAACATAAAAGTTACTATTCACCAATAAATTATTTTAATCCAATTGAACCACATTTTAAATTCTAATGACAACCATGTATGTTGGATTTTTGAAATTCAAATCATATAAGTTTTAAACTTTCATTTAAACGAAAAATCAGTTTTTAAACTACCACTTAGTGGTTTCACTATTCATCAAAAATTGAAGTTTTTCAAAAAAATACCAAAAATTCACCGTAAGCTATATTTGACATTATGAATTCAAAAATTATGTCTATTTTAAAAAATTCAAAACATATATGTTGCATTAATTAATTTAATAATTAATTCCCGCTGTCAAAACAAATAGCGTGTTTTTAAGAAGCAATATCTATTAAAAGATTGACACTAGTTTAAGTCCAATTTCAAAGTGAAATTAATTCCAAGGAACACCATCAGATTAAATGGTAAAAATATATTCTAAATAAACTTTAATCTAAATTAAAAATATAATCTATCCATATAAATAAATCAGATTAAAAGTAGGTTTTGAATTAAAATTCAACATTTTCAATAAAAATGATCTTTATCGGAAAAATAACAAAATTTTACACAAAGTAAATTTTGATGTCCAGATTCTAAAGAAGGATTTTATTTTGTCAAATAAAACATATAAAATGGTCAAAAGTATATTTAAAAAGGTTTCTCCATCAAAAGGTGTTTAATCGACCTTTTAAAGAATATTAGAAGATTTATTCTTAAAATTGGATTCATTTTCATTTTAAGCCTCCAACATTTATTGGATAAAAGAAAAAATATTTGAAAAATATATATAATCATTTTGTAGTTAGTTCCGTTGATTCCCGCCATTACAATGTCTAGGCATTAACTACCATTTAAAATAATATTATTTTATTATTAGAGTGCAACGTATGATTTCAAATAAACTTGTTGTTGCGTATTGGGTACGCCCTCGAGCATAACATTCCGTTTAGAGTAATATTAATATTTTATTCAAAAATATAGATAAATATGAAAATGTCATATTCTTTATTTACCTGGGGTGTTTCATCCTTCTCCCCTTTTGGGAATTGCATCCTCACAATTTTAAAATTGGGCTTGGAAGCTTCATTGAAAATCCCACATCGGAAAAATAGTCAGTAAAACTATCACTTTAAAAGAATGGGAGAGAAGTACAAATGTCACCTGAGTTAACCCATACTAGGATTCCAAGTATGAAAATATGGATATGGAGGAAAAAACAAAGGGTCATGTTCTGATGGAAAGTGATAGTAAACATGTCTAGGAGAAAGTTAACAATAAGAAAATCACAAACTTGTGATGGGTTAAACTGTATTTGATTCCCCAGTAAGAAAAATTAACAGACAACATTTTTGTTTTAAGTTACTTTTCATTGATGAATTTATTTATGAGCTTAACTAAAACATTAGAAAGCATACTTAATTGTCATGTTGACTTTCAACTTTTACTATATTTCTTACACGAACTCATATTTTCTCCAAAAGACGAGTATTTAGGATGACTTGTTCACATTAAGAGAGCTATAATAAACTTCTAGAGAATCACCTAATCCACAAAAGAGAACTATATACTTCCCATGTCTTTAGACCTTAACCAAAACTAAAACCAAAAAGGCTAGTATGAGATCAGATAATACCAAAAAAGGATAATACTTTATATAAAAAAATCTATTATTAATCTCCAAAATTTGTCAAACAAAACCCAAAGTTCAACAAATACCATTCAATAAACATCTATCCATAAAATTCTACAAAGTAAATCAAACTAAGATTGAAACCCAAAATGTATTAACCATTAATTGCCTCAAATTGAAGGATCATATAAACCCAAATAGTTCTTTATAACTATATCCACAAAAGAAAGGATAATTATTCCTTGAATAAAATTTTCGTATATCAAACATCAGGGTTACTATAAAAAGTCTTCTAATGTAACCCCATTATCAAAAGAGACTTAATACATCTAAGAATTTCACCATCCTAAAATCTACCATAACTCTTGAATCCCTTATATTATGACTTATTACTCATTCAACATTCTTCATGATCCATTATCCATTCCTTTTCAACTTTTTTTGAAATAATTATTTCCTAAAAACAAAATCATGAATCATATCCTAAGATTCCAATAATAGGAAAACATATGTTAAGAAATAATCCATACCTTTCATTCTTCATTGTCAGTTTCTTCATCCTCATTCGGAATGGAATTAGGTATTGGTAAATGAATATTTGTATGATATTGGGGACCTCATTCCCGAAACTTCTTCATAGGACATGTGTTTTCATAATGAACATGCACACCACATTTAAAACATTCAATTGATCCTTCAAAAAGAACTTATTTCCCTTTCCTAGAGTCAACTAGATGCTTCCTTTTGCCATGGAAGGTTCTTGCTTTATGGCCTTCATTTCCACACCTATAGCATCTTTCTGTCCCTTTGAAACATTTTTCTTATGTGTTTCTTGCCACATATTTGACACATAGGTTTTTGAACATACTTACCTTTATGATTATTACCTGAACATCCGTAGGGATTTGTTTCTCGCATATAAGATGCCTTATAAAAATCACTAAGGTTTATGTGGCCAATCATGACTCCAGATAGTTGGTTGAGGATAACCACAAGAGTTATCATTAATTCTCCCATATCATTCAGTTGTTCTTTCATAAAACAGTCACAGTTTTCTTCAAATCCACAGTTACTTTGGTGCCTGCTAGATCTAGCCATTTACTAAAACCAAAAAGGTTAGTGTGAGTATATCAGTAAAATCATCAAATAAAAAAGAGGAAGATAAACACCAAGATATACATATCCAAGTTATCTCAAACTCATTCTAACATTCAAAAAAATGATGAATCCATCTAATATACTAACCATTGTGGTTATACACAACTTTTCACTATTTCTTAAACAACACTCTAACCTCTAAAGTTATCTAAATCGACCTTTGATACCAACTATAAGGCCCCAGCCTTATACCTTAGTTAATCTTGAGTTATTACAAGATTACACATTGAGGATCTTTTCAGGTTTAGAGTTTTATAGAATTAGATCATAAATTTTGCATTACATTCCACATTTAAACAAAGTGGTTACATAAAAGATAGTATTCATTTTTCCATCGACGGAAGCATATTTAAAATAAAACATGGATTCTTTCTTGACACTACCTTGACACTATCATCATATCATGTACCATTCCGTTGACCTATGAAAAACATTTCAAAAACATGGGATGAGCATAAAAATCTCAGTAAGGGTTATAAAAAGTATGGAAAGGAAACATGAGTATATATATACATAAGAATAAAATCATACTTTACCCATAAAACATAATCACTTTAACATACTGTAACACCCCGATGTTTTCAAACCTCTAAAATGAAAATTGGGCGTTTTGTGCTTTTGAAGTTCTCTCTTTAAAACAATCAGAATGAAAAATATAAAAAACACGTAATTTTTATTTATGAATTCAACACTGAAGGGTCTTACATTTTTTCGAGCTACAAGAAAAGCTTACTAACCAAATATTCCAACCAAGAACCCGATTACAATAATGGGAAGACTGCTTAAAACTACTAAGAGCCCAAGAATGCGGTAGGGGTTTTGAGCATCCATCATAAGAAACATAAGGATTGCTGAAGCCACCGCGACCGTGCTCAACACCAAGGGGATCACACGAACCATCTTCCTTTTTCTCCTTTGGTCACTTGGGGTAAGGGACACCCGGGACCAAACCTTTCTTTTTATAAGCACCCTAATACGGCCGTTGCACCCCAAACGGCTATATTTTTTACCGTTGGGTCTCCTTATCCTCTATGTTGACCGTTGGACCTCAAACGGCTATATTTTCGACCGTTGTTTTCCCAAAGTATCCAATGTTTTGTTTTTAACCGTTACCCAAATAATGTTTAAATTCAGTTTTTGTCGACGTGTTAAAACTTATTAAGTATAGTTTTGAAATAATTGATAAGTGATATGTATTTTATTTTATATATATAGTTGTAATTTATATATATATATATGTATATATATATGGTTTTGTTTTGTTCTCCTAAAACTTGATTAAATTTAAATTATTATAAAATTATCAATAAAACTAATTTATTTTTATAAATTATATTTACGGTTAACTTATCATAAAATTGTTAATGATGTATATTTACCCATTTAAAAAATTAATTTATGAATTTCTTTATATAATAATAATAAATAAATAAAACTACACAATTATGTTCTTATTAAAGTCTAATTATTTTGTTGCTTTAATTTTGACATTCTACCTATTTTGAGATAAAATTATTAATATTAAACACCTTCTTTTTGTTTCAAAATAATCCGAATGTAATTTTTTTTAGTTTATTTATGAAATCATAAGTATATGTGTTATTATACTTGAGTTCACTTTTTATTTTATGTATAAAATTTATATATGTGTATTTATATGTTTTGATAAAAGAAATAGAGGAAAAAAAATATAATTTATGTTTTAGGTATGGGTTTAATAGTTTAATATATAGGGGTATTAATAACCCTTGACTTAGGATAATAATAGAATATTAATAAGGTTATATTAATGGTTTTATAATAGGTTTAATAAAATAATAAGATAATAGTTTTTTTTAAACGATATAAAAAAAAGAGAATGAATCGGGGGGGAGGGGCCGCGTGTTTAAAACACCGCGGCAAGCTTGCGCCGTCCGATCTGGCACCCTCCAATCGTAGCCATCCATCCCTTTTATTACTGCGTCTCATCCGGGTCGTCCAACCTTCCTCCTTTTGATCTCGTCCGTCCATCGTTTTTCTGGCTTTCCCACTCTCCTCGCGGCCTTCTTCTTCCTCGCGTATGCCGCACCAGGCCTGCGTCTGTTTTTCTCCGCCTAGGCCAACTGCGCCCACGTCCCGCCTCCCTTCTTCCACAAAATCGGCGCCGCCTATTTATTGCTCGGCCTTGGATCCCTCGCCACCTCTTTAATGAGTCGGCCATCCTCCCTTCCTTAAGCTTCGGTTTACACCGAAGAGAAGGATCCTGCACCGAAAGCGAGGAAGGATTCTTCGAGTTTCTTGGGCCTCCGATCACCGATCCGACGTCACCTACTCCGTCGACTCTCCTCACCCTCGTCGAACAAGTAAGGGTTGAGTTCTGTTTGAGTTTTGTTTGAAGTTTCGTTTTATATATATATATATAGATACGTATATACGGGTTATGTGCATGACTATCCATCCTATGTTATACATCCGAAAATTACATGCCTCTTTGCCGCATCTTTCTCATCTCCACTCCGAACTAAGGTAAGGGAGAAGTCTTGTTATGGGTTCTGTTTGAGTTCGGTTTATATATATATATATATATATATATATATATATATATATATTTACATGTTATATATTTTCGGTATGTACGAACCCTGTGCAAACCCGAACCTCGTGGACTTCCCTCTTAGCCTGAGGAACCGAATAGTAGAAAAAGGAAATCATATCCTTCATTTCTTTTCATTTCCACAAGATTTTCAAAGTTATATAATTATGTTGTATAAATTTGTACAAGAATATAAAGGACCATATAAACCAGTTTATACCTGTTTTCACCTCTCCTATTTTGTGAATCGAACGGAGGCAAGGGACAAGGATTGCTTCTTTTCTTTCTTTGCTTCGGTATATACATAATTATATATATGTTTATGTAAACCGATATGTACATACACCTTGTTGATACCCATATGCATGCCTTTGAAGATTTTCCTAGTCCGTTTCAGTTCGGAAGTCCCAAAATTGGGGTCTTCACAATGAAGGGGAATCCGTCGTTTCGTTTCCCTACACTTCGATGATTATATATATTTATGTATATCCACTTTTTATATAAAATATGTATGCAGGACCATACGAGACAATTCATAACTTGATGAGTTATCAAAATTATATATATATACCCCTTTAAAATTTATTACTCCAAAGAACGATACAAAGACTATTTATAAACATGGTTATATATATGATGAAGATTAAGGATTGGTTTAGTGTCAAAATAACTTCTCCAATTGAAAATATTCATTTATCAGCGTTTTGACAATTCGTGCACTTTTTGTAAAAATGTGTGGCATGAACACCCCTTAAGAATTTATATGTTTCCAAGTGAATGTGTTTTCAAAATTTCAGCTTCCAAAACATTTTTTTTATTTAATTATTATCAGGACTTGGTTATATATATATATATATATATAATTATAGACACATAAGTTTCTAATAATTTTAATTGATGCTAATCCAACATGTGTATCGCACCGGTGGACCGGCTTAACCTGAAAATTTAAGTACCCTCAATGAAACTTATACTTGTAAAGAATGTGTTTTGCATGTTTAAAGATATGAACTATGAATTTATGGTTTTATTTAATGAACATGATGAAATTTTACATGACAATCCGCTATGTTTAGTATTCCAGTTATTTTTGCATGTGCAAGAGTAAGTTGATTTAGTTTATTTGCATCAATGTTTAATCTGAAGCCAATAGCCTAGTTCATTTTACATCTACGTTATGATCCCCTTAAAGTCATGAATATGTATGTAAAAAGGAGTTTTGATTATGAATGTATGGAACCCCATGAATGAATGACCAAGTCAAGATATGAGAGGGATGTATAGGACTTAAATATTTATGGATGGGTGCGCCCGGAATTATACAGCGCTCCAATGCATTGGGTAAAGCAAGAGTCTCAGGAGACGTCATGTGCAACGGTCTTGGCGAATAGCCTTGGCTCGTGCTATCATGTGAAACGGTCTTGGCGAATAGCCTTGGCTCGTGCTATCACGTGCAACGGTCGTGGCGAATAGCCTTGGCTCGTGCTACCATGGGAAACGGGATTGGCGTTTAGCATTGACCCGTACTGAAGTTATGTTTTAAGGTCACGACGCGAGGTCTTGACAAAGTCCAGTATTATGCATCCCCTCTGCATGAAATGATAGAGGTCAACCAGGGGTTAGTTCAACTAACAGGAAAACCCCTAGTTGAAATCTTCCAAGATCATGAAAAGGTACTTTATGCAACCAAAACTGTTTTCATATGGTAAACTGTTAGATGATCTTCTCTTTACTCATGAATCATGATATGCATGTCTTCCCTGTTTAGTCATATAATTCGTTTAGAAGTAAAGTAACTTTGTTTTTAACATTATGCATTATTTATTCTTCTTATATTGCGTACTCTGATCATGTTTATATTTAAGCTCATTTCAAGTACGTGCTTCTTTGTGCAAGTGGTTTTCAAAGAAAAATGGATCTCATGTTTTAAGAAAAGATAATGTTTTAGTTTTATCAAAGTGTTTTATTTTCTTCAAAAAGGTCTTATTTGAGAAAGGATTTTCTTAAAAAAAATTTAAAACCCCTTACTGGGCATTTTTTCTCACCCTACGTTTTGTTTAAAATCTTTCAGGCATGGAATGTACTGATGAAGTTTATCAGAGCAGCTGGTTTTCCCCGAATCCTGAGCCTCGCGATCTTCTGTAGTCATGGGACATGATATAATTTTTGTAAATGTTGTAATGAAATGCTAAACATATCATGTCTCATGAGGCACCCTGGGTATGGGGGTCGCTACAGTTGGTATCAGAGGATAGGTTCAGGCAACTCTGGAAAACCAGGTGATATAGATATATTGCTAAGACTAACTAAGTAAGAATGTTATAACTTTCAGATGGCTGATGTACCTACCGACCTTTTGTCACTCCCCACTGAGGCTCTAGAGAACATTATATCTCTAGATAGCCGTGAAAACTTCCTGAATTATGCCCAAATTCGCATGACGTGTAAGCACTTGTACGATGTGTCAAACTCAACTAGGGTACTTAGTCTCCACTGGGGAATGGGGATGGATTATCTCCTAATGATGATGACCCAGTTTCCCTCGTACGCACGTTGGGGAAGGTATCACGAAGGACTCTTCCGAGTGTTCACAACTGGCGAGGAATTTGGCACAATGCTAGATAACCCTTTTCAAGAAGCTGCTACTGCTGGAGACCTCCGAGCGGCTTATCTGTGCCAAGTCCTGCACTACGGCTTCTGGGTCCAGTTAATGGACTTTGGAGCGTTGGAAAATGAGTCCACCCGTGTGTCTCTTAGGCAAGAAGTTTACACCGATGTTTCCCAACTCCACACCCCTCATGCTAAACTCAGGAGGCGTTATAAATGTTCCCATGAGTTTAGTCATGTATGTTCATCTTGTGTGTGGTTTGAAGAGTTAGGAAGTTTTGCCACTCTTTGTGGCGTACGTCTTGTGAACTCAAACTTTGCCGTGTAAACTTTTTCAGAAATGGATGTTTCTTATTTCTTTTCATGTCTTCACCGTATCTATGTTGTTAAGATTTTCCCCTCGATGTTTGTTTTCAGATGGCTGGACAAACGAACTTCTCATCCCTACCCGATGAGCTAGTAGAAGTCATCTTGATCAAGGCATGCATGGTGGATTACCCGTCCTTTCTCCACCTGCGAGGGTCCTGCCAGCGTTTGCTCAATTTAGCAAATGGTCCAAAGATTATTCGGCTATGTCGAGAGAATAATCACGTCTTTCAGCTCATCGCTGCTGCTCAACTACCCTGCTATAGACGAAGGGGAATGTACTTTGAGGGCCTGTTCCAATGTTTCACTCTGGCACAGAACTTTTCTGCCAGAGCGTGTTTCCTCGTGGCCGCCCAGGATGGCCAGCTCAGTACAGCTTATATGTTCCAAGTCCTGAACATCAGTCTCCTCGATCGCACCGTCCCTCTCGACTACCTCGAGCAGGATGTGGCCAGAAGAGTCGTCAAGGAGTTTATCTACTCAGACATATCCGAGCTTTTCATCGCACGAGCCTCCCTTTGGAAGCCCGTGTGCAGTACACACGACCAGGAGTTTAAGGAGCACTGTTCGAGGTGCATCGGGACTAGGGAAACTGAAGAGCTGTGTGCCAACTTTGGTGTTCCGGTTACTGATCCAGATCCACTGTTTCAGTAGAGTTTTACGTTTGGAGTTTCAGTTTCTCTTTTTTTTTATGATAGAATTGCGGGGACGCAATTCTTTGAAGGGGGAGATAATGTAACACCCCGATGTTTTCAAACCTCTAAAATGAAAATTGGGCGTTTTGTGCTTTTGAAGTTCTCTATTTAAAACAATCATAATGAAAAATATAAAAAACACGTAATTTTTATTTATGAATTCAACACTGAAGGGTCTTACATTTTTCGGGCTACAAGAAAAGCTCACTAACCAAATATTCCAACCAAGAACCCGATTACAATAATGGGAAGACTTCTTAAAACTACTAAGAGCCCGAGAATGCGGTAGGGGTTTTGAGCATCCATCATAAGAAACATAAGGATTGCTGAAGCCACCGCGACCGTGCTCAACACCAAGGGGATCACACGAACCATCTTCCTTTTTCTCCTTTGGTCACTTGGGGTAAGGGACACCCGAGACCAAACCTTTCTTTTTATAAGCACCCTAATACGGCCGTTGCACCCCAAACGGCTATATTTTTGACCGTTGGGTCTCCTTATCCTCTATGTTGACCGTTGGACCTCAAACGGCTATATTTTCGACCGTTGTTTGCCCAAAGTATCCAATGTTTTGTTTTTAACCGTTACCCAAATAATGTTTAAATTCAGTTTTTGTCGACGTGTTAAAACTTATTAGGTATAGTTTTGAAATAATTGATAAGTGATATGTATTTTCTTTTATATATATAGTTGTAATTTATATATATATATATGTATATATATATGGTTTTGGTTTTTTCTCCTAAAACTTGATTAAATTTAAATTATTATAAAATTATCAATAAAACTAATTTATTTTTATAAATTATATTTACGGTTAACTTCTCATAAAATTGTTAATGATGTATATTTACCCATTTACAAAATTAATTTATGAATTTCTTTATATAATAATAATAAAAAAATAAAACTACACAATTATGTTCTTATTAAAGTCTAATTATTTTGTTGCTTTAATTTTGACATTCTACCTATTTAGAGATAAACTTATTAATATTAAACACCTTCTTTTTGTTTCAAAATAATCCGAATGTAATTTTTTTTTGTTTATTTATGAAATCATAAGTATATGTGTTATTATACTTGAGTTCACTTTTTATTTTATGTATAAAATTTATATATGTGTATTTATATGTTTTGATAAAAGAAATAGAGGAAAAAATATATAATTTATGTTTTAGGTATGGGTTTAATAGTTTAACATATAGGGGTATTAATAACCCTTGACTTAGGATAATAATAGTTTATTAATAAGGTTATATTTATGGTTTTATAATAGGTTTAATAAAATAATAATATAATAGTTTTTTTTAAAACGATATAAAAAAAAGAGAATGAATCGGGGGGAGGGGCCGCGTGTTTAAAACACCGCGGCAAGCTTGAGTCGTCCGATCTGGCACCCTCCAATCGCAGCCATCCATCCCTTTTATTACCGCATCTCATCTGGGCCGTCCAACCTTCCTCCTTTTGATCTCGTCCGTCCATCGTTTTTCCGGCTTTCCCTCTCTCCTCGCGGCCTTCTTCTTCCTCGCGTATGCCGCACCAGGCCTGCGTCTGTTTTTCTCCGCCTAGGCCAGCTGCGCCCACGTCCCGCCTCCCTTCTTCCACAAAATCGGCGCCGCCTATTTATTGCTCGGCATTGGATCCCTCTCCACCTCTTTAATGAGTCGGCCATCCTCCCTTCCTTAAGCTTCGGTTTACACCGAAGAGAAGGATCCTGCACCGAAAGTGAGGAAGGCTTCTTCGAGTTTCTTGGGCCTCCGATCACCGATCCGGCGTCACCTACTCCGTCGACTCTCCTCACCCTCGTCGAACAAGTAAGGGTTGAGTTCTGTTTTGAGTTTTGTTTGAAGTTTCGTTTTATATATATATATATAGATACGTATATACGGGTTATGTGCATGACTATCCATCCTGTGTTATACATCCGAAAATCACATGCCTCTTTGCCGCATCTTTCTCATCTCCACTCTGAACTAAGGTAAGGGAGAAGTCTTGTTATGGGTTCTGTTTGAGTTCGGTGTATATATATATATATATATATATATTTACATGTTATATATTTTACGTATGTACGAACCCTGTGCAAACCCAAACCTCGTGGACTTCCCTCTTAGCCTGAGGAACCGAATAGTAGAAAAAGGAAATCATATCCTTCATTTCTTTTCATTTCCACAAGATTTTCAAAGTTATATAATTATGTTGTATAAATTTGTACAAGAATATAAAGGACCATATAAACTAGTTTATACCTGTTTTCACCTCTCCTATTTTGTGAATCGAACGGAGGCAAGGGACAAGGCTTGCTTCTTTTCTTTCTTTGCTTCGGTATATACATAATTATATATATGTTTATGTAAACCTATATGTACATACACCTTGTTGATACCCATATGCATGCCTTTGAGGATTTTTCTAGTCTGTTTCAGTTCGGAAGTCCCAAAATTGGGGTCTTCAAAATGAAGGGTAATCCGTCGTTTCGTTTCCCTACACTTCGATGATTATATATATTTATGTATATCCACTTTTTATATAAAATATTTATGCAGGACCATACGAGACAATTCATAACTTGATGAGTTATCAAAATTATATATATATACCCCTTTAAAATTTATTACTCCAAAGAACGATACAAAGACTATTTATAAACATGGTTATATATATGATGAAGATTAAGGATTGGTTTAGTGTCAAAATAACTTCTCCAATTGAAAATATTCATTTATCAGCGTTTTGAAAATTCGGGCACTTTTTGTAAAAATGTGTGGCATGAACCCCCCTTAAGAATTTATATGGTTCCAAGTGAATGTGTTTTCAAAATTTGAGCTTCCAAATTTTTTTTATTTAATTATTATCAGGACTTGGTTATATATATATATAATTATAGACACATAAGTTTCTAATAATTTTAATTGATGCTAAGCCAACATGTGTATCGCACCGATGGACCGGCTTAACCTGAAAATTTAAGTACCCTCAATGAAACTTATACTTGTAAAGAATGTGTTGTGCATGTTTAAAGATATGAACTATGAATTTATGGTTTTATTTAATGAACATGATGAAATTTTACATGACAATCCGCTATGTTTAGTATTCCAGTTATTTTTGCATGTGCAAGAGTAAGTTGATTTAGTTTATTTGCATCAATGTTTAATTTGAAGCCAATAGCCTAGTTCATTTTACATCTACGTTATGATCCCCTTAAAGTCATGAATATGTATGTAAAAAGGAGTTTTGATTATGAATGTATGGAACCCCATGAATGAATGACCAAGTCAAGATATGAGAGGGATGTATAGGACTTAAATATTTATGGACGGGTGCGCCCAGAATTATACAGCGCTCCAATGCATTGGGTAAAGCAAGAGTCTCATGAGACGTCATGTGCAACGGTCTTGGCGAATAGCCTTGGCTCGTGCTATCATGTGAAACGGTCTTGGCGAATAGCCTTGGCTCGTGCTATCACGTGCAACGGTCGTGGCGAATAGCCTTGGCTCGTGCTACCATGGTAAACGGGATTGGCGTTTGGCCTTGACCCGTACTAAAGTTATGTTTTAAGGTCACGACGCGAGGTCTTGACAAAGTCCAGTATTATGCATCCCCTCTGCATGAAATGATAAAGGTCAACCAGGGGATAGTTCAACTAACAGGACAACCCCTAGTTGAAAGCTTCCAAGATCATGAAAAGGTACTTTATGCAACAAAAACTGTTTTCATATGGTAAACTGTTAGATGATCTGCTCTTTACTCATAAACCATGATATGCATGTCTTCCCTGTTTAGTCATATAATTCTTTTAGAAGTAAAGTAACTTTGTTTTTAACATTATGCATTATTTATTCTTCTTATATTGCGCACTCTGATCATGTTTATATTTAAGCTCATTTCAAGTACGTGCTTCATTGTGCAAGTGGTTTTCAAAGAAAAATGGATCTCATGTTTTAAGAAAAGATAATGTTTTAGTTTTATCAAAGTGTTTTATTTTCTTCAAAAAGGTCTTATTTGAGAAAGGATTTTCTTAAAATGTTTTTAAAACCCCTTACTGGGCATTTTTGCTCACCCTACGTTTTGTTTAAAATCTTTCAAGCATGGAATGTACTGATGAAGTTTATTAGAGCAGCTGGTTTTCCCAGAATCCTGAGCCTCGCGATCTTCTGTAGTCATGGGACATGATATAATTTTTGTAAATGTTTCAATGAAATGCTAAGCATATCATGTCTCATGAGGTACCCTGGGTACTGGGGTCGCTACACATACCTCGTAAAATGATGAATAAATCATAGAAATCATAAGACATAAAGGTAACTTGAGGCATTCATAACATTCTTATGTAGGGAGTAACCCTCTTGGTTACGTTTGGAATACCCATCATAGTATATACCCTAAATCTCTTTGGAGAAACCCTAACGTTTAACTCCTTCATGTTACCCAATGCATTGGAGAGCTATATCGGGCTCACCTGCCCTTAGTTTATCACAGAACCACCCGTCTTCATAAACAATGCCCAAGAACCATAACGTAATCATAGCACATAACTTATGCATAAAGGAAATATAACATTCCCAAATTACAATAACAATATAACATTTGAAGATATTGAAATAATGAATCCATTCTAAAAATCATTTTCAAAATCATTTAAAACATTTAATAAAGATATTTTTAAATCAAAGTGTCCCAGACCACATTGAAGATTTTATCATTTTAAACCATTAATATCCATATAAATAAATCCTTAAAACCATTTTGAAAACATGGATATTAATGAGAAATTTTTATAAGAATAAATCATCAAAACATTTAAAATGATAATTTAGTTAAAGGGTTTTTAACAAAATGAGAGACACTTGAATACAATAATTGAGGAATAAAATTTAATCAAAACATTATAATATCATGAGAATAAAAGGATTCATGATATAAAATTCCAAAGGACAGTATATAAACCATATAATAGTGAATTTGTGCATAACAACAATGAAGTCTCAATGGAAATGTAAATTGAGATGAAATCCACTATAAAGATGGCATCCTTAAATTAAAGATAAATCAATCTCATAATTATGTGTGACAAATATAAATACACCCAATATAAGTGGATATTAAGTGTAAAATAATCAAAGGTCATTCACACATATTCAAAGGATGACATATTGAATAACTACATGTTCAACCCAAAGAAATCGAAATTGGGTTAAGAAGTTCCCTTGACAGCCTAACGACGTCACATAAAATTTTAGAAAAAGAGTTGATGAGAGAGATAAAGGGTATCTCATCACTTGGACATAAATTTTACGGCAATAAGGATATATAAGAACATATCCCCATATAATAATATGAAATTTAAAAGACATAACAAAAGAAGTCTTTTAAAAATAGGAGGGTGAAAGGTTCCCTTTCCGATTTGGGTAACTTTCGAAACGTACACCCCATGAAAGAAAGACTATACAAAATTGATGTAAATACTCATAAACGGAAGAATGTTACACAAAGAGTAGAATAATGGACAGTACATACACCACTCAAAAGGAAATATTGGAAAATGTAGCATGAATCTCACGAAAACACAAAGTGAGATAAAAAGCCCCTTACGAAATTTCTGCAGCCTAACGGCGCCAATTAAAACTTAAAAAATGGATTGAGGAGAGAAAATAGGTTCTCTCATCATATGAACATAAAAATTAAAGTAATAAAATATAAAAGAACATCCCAATCATAAGAAAGATGATCTTAAAAGGAATGACATAAAAGAGTGTACTTAAAAAGAAAGAGAGGGGTAGGATCCCTTACCTCAGGTCCGACTTGACTCGATCGTTCTTTAACCTCCTGAATAATAAACTTGAGATAATTTATACTTGCATAATAACCTTTTCCAGGTTCATTATTCCTTTTATATCTCTTACTAACATGTTATGAACACTATGTAATTTTTTTTAGTTAATAATGATCGTTTTGTAGATCATTGCTACTTGAGTCAAAAATAAACTCTTTATAATTACAAGTTGTTCATGTGGTAAAATATATATTATATCCAGAATTATATTCATTATGTAGATATCATATATATCATATATATCCATTATATACTTGGATTTATAATATTACATAACATTTAGAGGTAAGAAATGAAATGCACCGTTCATGGAGACGGTAAGTCGTACGTACGCATGAACGCTACTTCCATTTCTATTTCTTATTTAATGGAATTAAAACATAATGATCCATAATAGTATTATAATTCCAGTATGTTATCATATATAATATCAGTAAATCTATCCTTTATATGTACCTCATATGGTATTAACGAATCAAATCAATTTGAGGGGGTGGTAGTCCGCACTTCCTAAAAAGAAGATATCGCGTTTAACCATAATGGAAACCATAAAGGTATGCCATAAATGAAAAATACACAAGATTAAGTAAAAAATAAACATATTATATATCATATATAAATATAGTGACATCTTAATGTCAACCTTTGAGGGTGTTAAAAAAATATTGAACAATCATCGTTACGTGAGGTAGAAATTCACCATCCACAGAAACAGTATGTTCTTTAACCATTAGATGTAGGTGTGTGTAAGTGTAGCTCGAATACTTCGAATAAAAACATCCTAGTATATTGATGATACTGGAGTTATTAAAAAATAAATGAATAAAAATATTTTGGGTGGTTGGAGAATCAAAATAAAACAAAATAATACAAGTGAAGACATTACCTTAAAATCAGGTATATCTCTTTGATTTGAGCTCAATGGCTTCCTTGGGAAGACTTTTTCCCAAAGTGAGGATTTTGGGACTAATAGAGGGCTGTGGAGAGACAAAATGAGCAGGGGTTTTCTGATCCAATGGCTTGAGAGGTGTGATTAAGGTGGTAGAGGTGGGGGCCTTTTATGAGAGGAGAGGAGGGGCACTCTTGGAAAGTTACAAAATGTTACTTTATTTTCAAATGAATTTCGGATTTTAAAGGTCCCAAATTGATTTATTTCGAGTATAAGGTGGTAAGGGTTTGAAATATACTCATCCAATATGTATTTGACACGTGTAAGTTATAGTTTGAACATTATCTTTTCATTTTATTTAAATCCTTTATTAAGGAGGTAATCGCTGCATCATCATGATGTCATAAATAATTTAATTTATTTAATGTCTAAAAATTATAAAAAAATATCATGATGTAGGAAATATTTTTAGATTTATAATTAATATTTAAATTAAAAAATATGACTAGTATAACCTCATTTAAAAATTGTTTTAGTAAAACAACTCATGCTTGTGACATTTTTATTTTAACTTTAAATAAAAAGTTATTTATGTCATTTTCCAACCAAAGTGGCTCCATGGGGTCCCCAAGTTGACCCATGGATTTTCTTGGTCGGCCATGACACATCCAATGAGTGTAGTACATGTGTCTAGGCCATTTCATATTATTAAAATATTATTTTTACCTTAAATTACACTAATTACCTCTAATCGCGAATAAAAACTTAAAAGTTACTATTCACCAAAAAATTATTTTAATCCCATTGAACCACATTTTACATACTAACGACAACCATGTATGTCAGATTTTTGAAATTCAAATCACAAAAGTGGTAAAGTATCATTTCAATGAAAAATCAGTTTTTAAACTACCACATAGTGGTTTCACTATTCATCAAAAATTGAAGTTTTTCAGAAAAATACCAAAAATTCACCCTAAGCTATATTTGACATTCCAAATTCAAAAATGATGTATATTTTAAAAAATTCAAAACATATATGTTGCATTAATTAATTTAATAATTAATTCCCGCTGTCAAAACAAATAGCATGTTTTTAAGAAACAATATCTATTAAAAGATTGACACTAGTTTGAGTTCAATTTCAAAGTGAAATTAATTCCAATGACCACCAACAGATTAAATGGTAAAAATAAATTCTAAATACATTTTAATCTAAATTAAAAATATAATCTATCCATATAAACAAATCAAATTAAAAGGAGGTTTTTAATTTAAATGCACCATTTTCAATAAAAATGATCTTTATCTGAAAAATAATGAAATTTTACACAAAGTAAATCTTGATGTCCAGATTCTAAAGAAGGATTTTATTTTGTCAAATACAACATATGAAATTGTCAAAAGTATAATTAAAAAGGGTTCTCCATCAAAATGTGGTTAATCAACCTTTTAAAGAATATTAGAAGATTTATGCTTAAAATTGGATTCATTTGCATTCTAAGCCTCCAACATTTATTAGATAAAAGTAAAAATATTTGACAAACATATATAATTATTTTTAGTTAGTTCGTTCATTCCCGCCATTACAACGGTTAGGCGTTAACTACCTTTTAAAATAATATTATTTTTTTATCAGAGTGCAATGTAAGATTTCAAAGAAACTCGTTGTTGCGTATTTGGTACGCCCTTGAGCATAGCATTCCCTTTAAAGTAATATTAATATTTAATTCAAAAATATGGATAAATATGAAAATGTCATATTCTTTATTTACCTTGGGTGTTACACAAGATCCCGCTCACTTTTTTCAATGACATTTTCTTATGTTCCTATTACCTAAATAGACATTTAATTAGGAATATAATCTGCCTCTTTCCGAATAGGTTCATCAAAAAGCATTACCTCCTCTAAAGCAATATCAGTCCATGTTTTCATTCCCAATGAGGGGTTGGTCCCAATAAAATTCACATCAGTTGTGTCAGAGTGACCTGAAATCCCCTTTTTTGGGATATCATCATTGGTCCTCTTTACAGAAGTATCTTGAGCATATGCCTTCATAAAATGAGATTTTCTATTGCGATTATGATCAGAATGTCCATGAGTTGAATAGTGTGTACAAAATAGTTCTCTTTTTCAATTCATTATGTCATGACCAATTAATTTGCAGTTCATATAGAATCTTGGGACCATCTAATATTCTACTCTCATCTCAATCTCCTCAGTATTAGTAGTGAGAAAGATTTTATTAGTCATTACAACACCTAAATCAACCAAAAACATAAATCTCACATAATGTACAAACTAGAGAGTTCAGTATCATTATCTAATTTAATGATATCTCGAATAGCGATGGAAATATCATACAGAATCCTCAGATTCTGCAACATTTAATTTTAGCCAAAAAACATCACCCACAAATGAGTGGATGGACTACATACCTCAAATGGGTTCAAATTCAAATCCCATTCACAGAATTGCATATTGCTGAGCTGGATTGAAATCAAACCATATCCCTACACATGCATATTTATATAATCCTTGGGATGGAGGATATGATAATAACCTACCCCTAATGAAACACACCTCCATTTTATAATTCCTTAATTTTTTGATATTGTTACTACTAATTAATCAACATTCCTCAGTTTGGACCCCATGGGAATGATTAATTGTGAAAAAATTGGGGTTTTACCTTGATTTAGTCTTTCAGAAACCACATTTTCATCAGCCTTATGATGTATAATATGATGTTTCCGACAAATTAATTCCACGGAGTCCTTGTAAAGGTAGAAAGCATTGTAAGGTACACCAGTATATGGTACACCCGAACAGGACTCATAGCCACTAGACACGACTGGTGCCTCTACTTGTGTCGATGCTTTTGGGCTGGAAAATATTTCACAAAACAATGCGCATCAGAACACCGAAAACCTAAACCATATGGAGGTGTTGTCAGGGACTTAGCCACCTTATGTGATGGAAGAAGTGGAACCGCCTCAGAGGAGGCATCACATTTTGTAGAAAAATCATTGATCACAAATCATTTATCAGCAAATATTCTTGGCCCCAGATCCCCAACACCTGCATGCAAATTTAAATTCAGAGCTACCAGATCCAGTCAGAGGGGACACGCATCAGCATGGGGTGCTAAAGATGAGTCACGATCCGAAGCGAACTTGAAGACAACACCATCATGACCCGCATCACTGGCTGATCTCACCACCCTGTGAATGAATAATATAACTAATAATGTATAATCAATAATGTTTTGGTTCCAACAATACATGGGCCTTAAAAATTATTAATGAAAATAAAATTCAAATACCGGGAACCAGCAAGAGTGCACCATAAAATAACCTCCAAACCAAGATTGTGGGAAAAAGCCCCCCAAAATACGAAAAAATGACCCAAAGATCCATACATCTTGGCCAATAGTCCCAAATTTGAGAGCCTGAAATCCCAAATCAAAGATCCCTGTAGACCTAAAAATATCCAGCAAAAACCCAACCATAGGATTCCCTCCATAATGAAAGCACTCGCAAGAATGTATCTAGAATTTCTAGAAAACACGTTCCCGACGTCCTGAGGTCTTCATCACCCCCACTCCAAATTTGTCACCACCCTATCCAACAGGCACTTCTGTGCTCACCGGAACAGATCACTGAGGCCATCTCCTTCCTTCACCTAAGGTTCCCCCATCCTGCACTCCAAATCGTCAACATTATGAACCCATCCATGAAAAGATCGATGTTGGTTTACATCATCCTGAAGATGAAGAGGCTGGTAGATTGTCATTATCTTGTAGCTTCCCCTCACTGGTTGGTCCCCAAATCCCACGAACCATCATCCACGCATTCAACTATAGCTTGGTGATTTCCAAATTCATGTGCTTTTCACCATCATGAAATTTCCTTGTCAAATCCACACCTGAGCCCAAGGTCATGACCACCATTAGATTCCGATCATATCTCCCACTGTTGGCCCACAACTCCTCTATACAGAGGATCTGAAACCCACACGTAGTCTTCATCGGAAGCAATTTTATAACTCTCCACCCGCCACCTGCATCTGGTAGCACCACCATCATGATCCCTAATCAGTGCCACTACTAGTGTTTGATGTCACCGATGAGCACCCGACCACCCATCATGACCTCCAGCACCAGCAGCCAAGATCCATTGTTCTACTCCATCATACGCTGCTTCTGGTGTTATATCGCTGAACAACACCTCTCACCACATCACCATCACCACTACTAATGTATATCCCACCACCAGGCCTCCTACATTTCCAGGATTCCACTTATCCCTCACTGCTTGTACCATAGGGATTTTTACCTTTGGATAGAAGAAGATTCCTTCTTCTTTCATCTAATGTTAGATGATTTTCAAGACAAAAATACAATTAGGAACTCTTAAAAAATATACTGAAAACATCTCATAGTGTCTAATGATATCATCCCCAAAAGGGTTTATTGATGTGAGTGACGACATAATACAATCACCTCAGCAATTTCAATGAGAATCATGAGAGACAATCACATCATTTAGGAGAGAGAATCTCTCCAATGATTTTTCAATCTCTATCTACCTATTAAATTATAGATAATAAAAAATGAGTCATCACATATATACAACATGAATAATAAGAAGGGTGTCATGTATAAATGAGCATTCATGATGAATACATAACTTATATACACGTCAATTATACTCACGCAATAATATATTTTTTAACCAAATTAATTGGAAATTTATATTTATTAATTTATACTTATAATTATAAATATATAGATTTAAAAATAATTTCAATACAATTATAAATATAATAAATCTGCTAAATATATTTATTATTTAATTAAATTTATTATAATCATATAATTATTAAAATATATATTTTTATTTAATTATAATATTAGAAATACTTTTTTTAATCATCATATAAATATTTTAATTATTAAAATATATATTTAAATTATAATCAAACCTTTTTATTTATTTTATACAAATAAACATTATTTTTTAGTAAAAATATAACAATTTTATATAAATTAACAATGTTTTTAAAAAAATTTCATCAATAAAAATAATAACACTGATAAATATAACACTTATGAGCACTAAAAAAGTGTTGATAAAGGGTACACCTTTGTCAATTCATTTTTTATCATTGATAAATGGTAGATTTATCAGTGCTTTTATCTGTCACTGATAAAGGTCCCCCTTTTATCAGCACTTTCTATTTAGTGATAATAAAATAATGCACGTCCCTTTCCCTAATCTGGGGTAGTGATTGTGGGGATTCGATGAATGGCACATTATATCCATCTGGTTAAATTTTTTCCAAATCTATTTTCCTTCATGAGATCTAAAGATAAGGTCCTGGTAATGTGGTTTTTTGAATCTCAAACTAGGGGTTCTCTGATTTTAGGATTTGGACCCTTAGTTTGATCCATATCATGCTAGGAAAATGATTTTTCATTCTTGGGTTAAAATTAAAGGTCTAAACTAGTTTTTTTTTCATTCAGATGTTCTCTAGTATACCACTTATGCTATTGGAACCCCTATTAAGTTAGACAAAGAACTAATCTTGCAAAATATGGCCATTATGCTCGTGTGTTAGTTGAACATGACCTTAGTTCAACTTAAGGTGAAACTATAGATATGGTTGGTGGAGACTATAAGATTTATCTAGGCATTGAACTGGAGGGGTTAATTTGATTAGGGGTACAAACATGGTTTTCATTATTTTAGGCCTCGTTTTATGTATTTCCCTTTGTTTTGGTTTTTGGCTATGTAAATTCGTTTTATATTAAAAATATAATGATGATAATGATGATTATTGGGAATACAGAAGTGAATTTTCATAGGGGTATGAATTTCTCTTGATGTAAAAAATATTTACATTATGTGGAAGATTGATAATAAATGTTTGATGGTATCTTTGGTGCATTGAACAGACCAATGGGGAAGCAAGATGAACTATGAAATGGTGGTACACCCCATTCTTCTAATGTTTTGGATAATATCCATACTGATAGGGGTCATAGTAAAATTGTTGATGGTGTTGATTATCTGTACATTATGGAAAAATGTGTGACTGGTGCAGGATTAACTCCAAGTAGTAGGGGAAACAAGACTGGAAGACAAATTGGGCAGGACTCTGAGGGCCTATATCATCAATTTTTGTTGAGAAAATGGACTTCAAGGTGTGTTGTTGTTGCCTCCAGATCTGCTCATATAGTAGCCTCTGGATCTTCCCACACAATAGCCTCAGCTGAAGAAGCAATATTTCATTAATTGATTAAATCTCTTAAGTAGCAAGTTGGGGATGATAATTAGAGGATGGCCACATACAAGAAGAAATCATGGACTGATATTGTAGCTATCGAATCAGTTCCACACAGTGCACCAAATGAAAGGGTTGTGTATAATGAAATATATTATTAAAAACTATTCTCATCCAAGGAAAGAGCATGATGGAGACAGATGCCTCACACTAGGAATCTCCACATTTGATAGGCCCTAAGGGGAACCTCTCATGGGTATCATTTCCCTTTCAGCAAGGGAAGAACATGAAGGGATTTTGAAATAACTTTAGACATTGAAACATAGTTTTCTATAGAAAACATTGTGTCCATGGATGTGGTAGATAAGATTGCGATTCTGTATGTTGGTGTGGTTGTTCTACCAAGTATTCTTCTAAGGAGCTCACTCAGGAGTAGGTTAAACTCAAGGAAATGTCATATGTACACTTCAATCATAAGATTTCGTAGTTAGATTGGTAATCAACTAATTATATCTCAGATTACTATTATGGGGATGATCTTGATTCTCCTCATTTTTAGATTTCTATTTTAGATTAGGTATTTCAATTTTTGTAACCCCGTACAATCACTTTTTCATGTGTTTCCTTTTATATTTCAATAAATTTTGGTAGGAGCAGGTTCTTATGGCTCCTTACCATGAACTCGCCTAGGTACCCTGGTGACCTAATAACCATGCCAGCCCTGACATAGCCAGTAGGGTATTCCCAATCCCCACGGGATGGTGACTAGCACCTATCATCATAGAACATGAAAGTGGGAACAATTTTTCCATTAATAATGCGAAAGTAAAAGAAGCAAGATTGTATGCATATCAAAAGAAAACTCCACTTGTATTAAAGTACCATAATAAAATAAGGCATAAAAATCGAAAAGTACTACAACCCAAGTTCTAAAGAAAGGAAAACTAACCTAGGTCCCTAAGGACTCAACTCACCTCGACCACAGTTCAGCAGCTGCATCCACCTCCAAGTGATCCTTTCCCATTGCTCGAACCTAAAAGAAGATAATCTAAAAACACTCATAGTCACAAGTAGGGTTTGATAAAAAATCCTAGTAGGGTATCACCACTAATTCAATAATATATTATAATAATTGATTAACCAAAGGGATGCATTCAATTTTTAAAATAAATAGGTCTTGCATTTTAAAATATAATTAAAAAAATCACTATTTACTGTTCAAATGATGGAAAAATACATTATGCAAATAATTTAAAAATGATGGAATATTTATAAAACAATAGCTTAAATAAAACAGTTACATAAAATAGTTCATATAAAATCAGCTGGCAAGTAAATCAGTTAAAAATCATTGGCATATATTTATATCTCAGGTATAAATAACAACCAAGAAACATGGTCATCTTCTATATAGGTACGATAGTATTTACAATTATAATACTATGAAATATATTAATGTTCTCAGAAAAATGTGTACATGTACATCCACTGGACACTGATTAGAGAGGACTCATCACCATCACAAAGGGTTGTGACCAACTGCATGTTTGTTTTAGAATGGTGTAGTAATCATATAGTGTGGCCAAATAACTCACAATCAACTAATGTCTTTCATGTCCTCATACACAATCAATGATGAGAAATTTATTTTTGGACTACATAAAATAAAATTAAATCCCATGCTTCCATTTAAATTCCAATAATTCATTTAGAACCAAAACAATTCATAATAAAAAAATTTGCCTCTTTAACAAGATAAAACCATTGGGTTTCTATAGCATCTCGTCTTTTTATAACATAAACTTTCATTTCATTACATGGATCTTAGGATCTTTAAGGTTTAGTGTCTTGGAAACAAGGAACATAATACATGAAAACAACATAAAACATTCTTCTTAAACACTTGAAAGGATTCTCCTTAAGTTCATCCTAGGTTCACTACTGCATCTCATAACCTGGGGACATACATCAAAAGAAAGGGTGAGCAGAAGGCCCAGTAAGGGAAATAAGAGAAACATTTTACATGTGAACTTGAGATACTTCAATAAGGATATGAAAATTACTTTAAGTCATGAGAAAGAAATCATGGGATACATCATAATAAAAATAACATTTTTCATAACTTGAAGATTTGGCTGCAACATTTAATATTGAAAATCATTTCTTTTCACCAAGGTCCATCCCCAAGGTGTCATTAAAAATTACCAAGGTTATTCACCAAGGTATCAGTCTAAAAAGTCATCCCTAGAGATTAAGTCTTTGCCCAATGCATTAGAGCACTATCTGGGCGCACCCTTGACATGTCTTTATTATCATGTGATCCACATATATCATCATCAATCATTTCATAAACAACCCATATATCATAAAATAAATGGGTTTCATTTCATAATCATAATGTTTTAAAAACTACTTTAAAGACATTATCTTTATGTCACTTTAAACCCACGGAAAGGGAAAGCGGGTTTCATGTATGTAAATCCAAGAATTTAAAATAGAACATTTTGATATATATGTGAATACCCCTGTAGAAATAAGAGCTTTGAGTGTTCACTTAATAACATAAAATAATTTTGAGATAAAGAGAGAGAGGCATTTTGAGACGAAAATTCTGCAGCATAACGGCTATGTTTCGGGGTTTTAGAAAACATTGAAAAGAGAGGGGACATGGGTCAAACATTCATAAATGACCCATAAAACAGTAGAGGGACATAATAATAAGGATATATGAACATGGTAATGAAATTTTAAGGACATACCATTTGAAATGAAAAACATGGAAGGAAGACAAAAATTAGATTTCTCTTATGAAAATTCGGCAGCCAAATGGCGTCACTTAAACTTCAAAAAAAATGAATTGAAAAGATCAAATAGGGTCCATAATAATATGAACATAAGAGTTACGTATGATAGATATAGAGATAATACCACAAAATAATTAAAAAGGAACTTGAAAGACTCTACGTGAAAGTAGAACTTTGAAAAGAATGAGAAGGGTGAAAGAATCCCCTTAAGATTTCGACAGCCTAACGGCGCCACTTAAACATTCTTAAAACGAATTTATGAGAGAAAGATGGGGTCTCTAATCATATTAACATGAAAAGGGAAGTAATATGAATATATAAGAACATCCTCCAACATAAGAACATGGAGTATAAAAGAAATGACATAAAAGAGATTACTTGAAAAGAAGAGAGAGGTCGGATCCCTTACCATAAAATGTAACAATTAAAACTCAAAGGTTTGGACCTTGAGGGCTTGGGGCACCTTGGGAGAACTCCTTGGGAGGTAAGGAGACCATAACGTCATTGAGGATGGTTTTTTAGTCGAAAGGATGAGAGGAGGGCTCGGTATTTATAGGGAAAGTGAGGGGACAAGGCATTAATGGCCAAGGGACACCTCACAAGTGCTTTACTCAAAACCATGTGCTCTCTCATGATATTTCCCATGAAGATAGGCCACATGGGGCCCCCAAAACAATAATTCATCACCTAAGGTCGGCCAACCCTTAAAATATCTCATTAAATCACCATGACATAGCTATGATGTCATCAGACATACCGAAACCCTAAAACTGCTTTTTTTTTTTTACTATTCACTGAAAATTCATATTTCTCAGAAAAATCCCAAAATGTTACCTTAAACAAATATCGATGATCTGATTACAAATATGTACTCCATTTTATAAAAATAATTTTCTAAATACTTTTAGATTAATTTTTAAATAAAAACAGTATTCACCGAAAATTCATTTCTTTAGAAAAAACCCCAAAAATTACCATAACATAATATCGGTGCTCTGAGATCAAAAATAAAGTCCATTTTATAAAAATATTTTTCTAAATATTTTTAATTTAATTTTTAATTAAAAAACACTATTCACCCCAAAATACTAATACTTTATTAATAATTTATGAAACCGTTATTTACCCATTTTATTGAATCACATTACTTAATCTAGGTGTCTAAATTATATTAAAACTTTCTTTGAGTGAAATTACTAATCCATTTTCTCACATTACTAATCCTAAGCGTAAAATCACTATTCATAATTTACTACTCATCAAAAATTAAGTTGATCTTATTAGACTCCAAATTCCTTATTGAACACCTTTACAGAACACCATTTTTTGAAAATCATTACACATCATTAATTATTTAGGGTTTACATAAATATTTTAAAATATCCTTTTTTCAAAATTCACCAATAAAATACATCCTAAAATTATCCGGACATTTGAAATTTCACAAACATCACTAAAGGAAGAAATCTCAATTTATTCAACCCGAAGGATCACACAAGGAAGCTAGGGTCTCGTTACATAGCCCCTTATAACACCAGCATATGACCTAAGTCTAAGGTGTGCTATTATGAGATCATCTAAGGGAGGCTCAGATATCATTGCCCTAGTAGTAATCTCTACTAACTTGAACTTCTCCCGTAGGCGTTTCCGTTCAAGCTTGACACGCTGGAGTTCGGCTTGGGCTTGGTCCAAAGCGAATCCCAAAGATGCTACCTCCTTCCCATGCTCTGATAAGTGGGCTTCATAAGGTTCGAGTCTACTGGATGAATCCATCGACTCCTCTTTCTGCATTAACCAACAACATCTCTATTAAAACATTAAGAGTAAGTTAATATTCCACTCAAAAAGATTGGGTCGTTACATTCTTCCCCCCTTAAGAAATTTCACCCCCGAAATTTAGAATTGAGGCCTAGTCGAAAAGGTGAGGGTACTTTTGCTTCATCGTTTCCTCAGGCTTCCAAGTCACTTCTTCATATTTATGATTCCTCCACAACACTTTCACAAGGTGGATAGTCTTGTTTCGTAGAACCTTGTCTCTACGGTCTAAGATCTCCACTGGCCGATCCTCATAAGAGAGGTCATGTTCCAGTTGTACCACCTCTTGGTCCAGTACATGCGAAGGGTCGGGTATGTACTTCCTCAAGAGAGATACATGGAAGACATTGTGAACTTGAGCTAGGTTTGGTGGAAGTGCTAGACGATAGGCCACTGCTCCTATGAGATCAAGGATTTTATAGGGTCCAATGTACCTAGGGCTGAGCTTCCCTTTATTCCCAAACCGAATGACTCTCTTCCATGGAGAAATTCGAAGGAAGACTTTGTCACCAACACCAAACTCCAAGTCCCTTCGACGATTGTCAGCATAGCTCTCCTACCGACTCTGAGTAGCCTTTATGTGTTGTTGGATGGCATGGACCTGTTCAATCATCTCTTGCACAAGATCAGGCCCAAGAAGCTTTCTCTCACCAGTTTCATCCCAACAAGTAGGAGTTCTACATCGCTTTCCATAGAGATCTTCATAGGGTTCCATCTGAATACTCGAATGGAATCTGTTGTAATAGGAGAACTCTACTAATGGGAGGTGTTGATCCTATCCACCTTTAAATTCCATTGAGCATAATCTCAGCATGTCTTCGAGTGTCTGAATATTCCTTTCAGATTGGCCATCAGTTTGAGGATGATAGGACGTACTAAAATTCAATTCGGTATTCAGAGCATGTTGAAGACTTCTCCAGAATATTGATGTGAATCTTGGATCACGATCAGACACAATGGATAGTGGTACCCCATGCAGCCTTACCACTTCCCTTATGTATATCTTGGAAAGCTGATCTAGAGAGAAATCTTCCCGAATAGAGATAAAATGGGTTGTCTTGGTGAGACGGTCCACAATAACCCATATCGCATTTTTCCTTTGGATGTTTTTGGGAGACCAGTTACAAAGTCCAAAATGATATTATCCCACTTCCATACTGGTATGGGTAGCGGTTGTAATACCCCCTTAGGAAGTTGTCGTTCTGCCTTTACTTGCTGACACACCAAGCACATTGTAGTGTAGTCAGCAATCTCCCTCTTCATGTTATCCCACCAATAATGATCACGAAGGTCTCTATACATTTTAGTGCTTCCCGGATGTATAGAGAAAGTAGAGATATGAGATTCATCCATCAGTTCTTTCTTTATATCCGGAATAGATGGAACACATAGTCTTGTACAAAATTTCAATACACCTTCTTGATCAATATTGAAGTCAGGGAACTTCCCATCCTTAACAGCCTCAAACTTCTCCTGTAGCAAAGGATCTTCTTTTTGAGCCTTCTTGATCTTCTCTAGTAATGAAGGTTGAGAAATCATTTGGGATAGGGTTGATGATGTCCATTTCCTTATAATTCCCATGTCCAGTTTTACTAGATCTTTAATCAAGGGATCTCCTAGGATCCTCATTGTTTCCAGAACAACAGGGTCTTTCCTGCTTAACACATCTGCGACTTTGTTTTCTCTTCCAGGGTGATAATGAATTGAACAATCATAGTCTTTAATAAGCTCCAACCATCTCCTTTGTCTCATGTTCAATTCTTTCTGTGTGAAAATATAATTTAGACTTTGGTGGTCAATGTATATATAACATTTCTCCCCATAAAGATAGTGCCTCCATATCTTTAGAGTAAAAACAACTGTCGCTAGCTCTAGATCATGTGTAGGATAATTCTACTCATGAATCTTCAAATGTCGAGATGCATAAGCAATTACCTTGTCATTTTACATGAGGACGCACCCAATCCCTTTTAGAGATGCATCGCTAAAAATAATGAATCCTTCTCTGATAGAGGGTAGTGTTAACACAGGTGCAGTAACCAATCTCTTCTTCAGATCTTGGAAACTTTCCTCGCATTCCTTTTTCCAGATGAACTTAACCCCTTTTAGAGTCAACTTGGTTGGTGGATTAGAAAGATGTGAAAAGTTTTTCACAAACCTCCTATAATATCTCGCTAAACCAAGGAAACTACTAATCTCAGTTACTGTTGTGGGTTGAGGCCACTCCTCCACAACCATTGTCTTTGCAGGGTCAACCGAGATTCCTTCATTGGTTACGATGTTCCCCAAGAAAGCCACTTGTTGTAACCAAAACTCACACTTGCTGAACTTTCCAAAGAGCCTCTCCTTCTGTAGAGTTTTCAAAATAACCCTCAGATGATCTTCATGATCCTCACAACTTATTGAATTTATCAAAATATCATCAATAAAAACTACCATGAAGTTATCAAGGTAGTCCTTAAAGACTCTATTCATCAAATCCATGAAAATAGAAAGAGCATTAGTCAAGCCGAAGGGCATAACAGTAAACTCATAATGCCCATATCATGATTGGAAGGCAGTATTTGGAATATCTTCCTTCTTCACCCTCAGTTGATGATAACCAGATCGAAGGTCAATCTAAGGGAATAATTGAGCCCCACGAAGTTGGTCAAATAAATCGTCAATTCTTGGAAGAGGATATCTGTTCTTCACTGTGATCCCGTTCAGTTTTCTATAATCAATGCATAGCCGCATTGATCCATCCTTCTTCTTCACAAAGAGAACTGGTGCCCCCCAAGGAGACACACTTGGTCGGATAAACCCCTTCTCCAACAAGTCTTGGAGTTGTTTTTTTAACTCTTCTAGCTCTACATTTTCCATTCTATACGGGGTCTTTGATATCGGTTGTGATCCAGGTACGAGTTCAATGGAGAACTCTACCTCTCTTTCTTGGGGAGGTCCAGGTAACTCCTCAGGAAATACATCCATGTATTCCTGAACAATCGGAACATCTTCTATTTGTATGATCCCTTTTCCTTCCTCATCATCACCGATTAACTCCATAAAGAAATATATAGGAGGTTCTTCTAGATAGGGATCAGTTCGGGATATCTCTCCTTAGAAGATAATTGTAGGTTGTTTATTCAAGACTACTGAGATTTCCTTACTTCTGCATTTGACCCTAGCATTATACATTGAGAGCCAGTTTATCCCTAGTATAACGTCAAATTCCAACATGGGAATGACTATTAGATTTGTGATAAGATTGTGCTGACTAAAGTAAACACTAGAGTCTCTAAACACTGTTGATTCATGGATAATCCCACTTGGAGTCTTGACTGAAAACTCTACCTCAAGCAATTCGGGGATTGATTCTATATTCTTTACAAACATGGAGGAAATAAAGGAATGCGTAGAACCAGAATCAAACAAAGTAGTTGTTAGTTTTGAGAGGACAACAAGAGTATCTGGTACCACATCATTCGGAGCTTCAACTTCAGTTGTCGTGATAGCAAAAGCACGACCTTGCTCCCCTGTCCTTTGCTGAGGTTGATGGTGATTCCCCTCCACTTCCCTTGGATTTGGACAGAGATTAGCATAGTGCCCAAGCTGTCCACACTTGAAGCAACGGACTTCGGGTAAGTCCATAACCATCTTTCCTCTATCGTTAGTGTTGGGGAGTTGAGGCTTCACCTCACTACAACAATTCCGAGAAATATGGCCTCCTCTTCCACACTTGTAGCACTTGCCACTTCCGACCAAGTAGTTCCCTGGATGCTTATTCCCACATTTATTGCATGTGGTAAGTTGCATTTTTTTTCCACCTCTTCCCTGATCAAAAGTCTTCCCTAAACTGGGCTCCAACGATCTCTTCTTTTCATTTGATTTATGAGACCACTGCGTCTCACCAAACTCCATCTCGACTTTCATTGCACTCCGCACGATCGCTTCGTAGCTATCGTAGTCCCGGTTGGCTAAATTCATCCGCAGATGAGGTCTCAGCCCACCGAAAAATCTATCAACCTTCGCACTTGGATCCATGACAAAGCTAGAGGTATATGGTGAAAGTTGGGTGAAGTTCATCTCATAGCTTCCGACAGATTCGTTCTCCTTCTGATTCAGCTCGAGAAACTCTTTCACTACGGGAAAAATGCCTATTTGCGACGGGTTATTTGCGACGGGAATAAATCCCGTCGCAAATAGCCCCGTTAAAAACTTATTTGCGACGGGGGTATTTGCCCCTCGCAAATAAGTAGCCTTTTGCGACGGGATAGCTTTCCCCGTCGCAAAAGGACTGGCGCCCTTTGCGCGCCAAATCGCGGGAAACATATTTGCGACGGGGGAATATTCCCGTCGCAAATAACCGGCGGCGGTAAAAGGTATTTGCGACGGGAATATTCTCCCATCGCAAATAGTATGTTGGCAGGTGGTTATTTGTGATGGGACCCATCGCAAATAACTATTTAACCTTTGACCGTAATAAATACTGGCTAAGGTATTTGCGACGGCACCCTTCGCAAATGGGTCCGTCGCAACTAATCTAACCTATAAATACCCCCATCCGTTTTTTTCAAATCATTCTCAAATTCCATCTTCTTCTTCTCTCAAAGTTTTATTTCTACAGTTCAGTTTTTCTCAAGTTTAATTTTTTTCTCCGGAGTTGATATTGAAGTTTTGAAGAACGATCAGAGATCAACCTCAGATCAATTTTCAAGGTATTTATATTTATTTTAATTTAATATTTATTTTTAATGTTTTATTAGTTTTAATTATTCTTAATTAGTTGTAATTTAATTATGTTTAAATTGTTTTATAACTTAATAATTAGTAATAAATAATAATAATTAGGAATAATAACATTTTTTAATTATTAATATATTTTATTATTAATATTAAAATAATATAAATTTATATATATATATACAATTCTCTTTTCATCTGTGTGTTTGCTGTCTTCACATGTATTATTTGTATATGGAGATAGAAAACACACAGATGAAAGGAGAATTGTATATAAATTAGAAAATTATATTATTATAATATTAATAATAAAATATACTAATAATGTTATCATTTCTAATTATTGGTAATTATTCCTAATTATTGGTAATTATTCATTTAATTACTCATAATTAAGAACAATTACCAATAATTACAAATAATTAGTAATAATTAGTAATAATTAGTAATAATTAGTAATAATTAGTAATAATTACCAATAATTAGTAATAATTAGTAATAATTAGTAATAATTAGTAATAATTAGTAATAATTACCAATAATTAGTAATAATTACCAATAATTAGTAATAATTACCAATAATTAGTAATACTTACCAATAATTAGTAATACTTACCAATAATTAGTAATAATTACCAATAATTATCAATAATTAGTAATAATTAGTAATAATTATTACTAATTATCAATAATTAGTAATAATTACCGCTAAATAGTAATAATTAGTAATAATTAGTAATAATTACCAATAATTAGTAATAACTACCAATAATTAGTAGTAATTACCAATAATTAGTAATAATTACCATTAATTAGTAATAATTACCAATAATTACCAATAATTAGTAATAATTAGTAATAATTAGGAATAATTAGTAATAATTAGGAATAATTAGTAATAATTAGTAATAATTAGTAATAATTAGGAATAATTAGGAATAATTAGGAATAATTAGGAATAATTAGCAATAATTAACAATAATTAGTAATAATTACCAATAATTAGTAATAATTAGTAATAATTATCGGTAAATAGTAATAATTAGTAATAATTAGAAATAATTACCGGTAAATAGTAATAATTAGTAATAATTAGTAATAATTAGTAATAATTACCAATAATTAGTAATAATTACCAATAATTAGTAACAATTACGACACTCTCGCGGAAAAGGGCTTTAGCGACGGGCCCGTCGCAAAAAATTGTTATTGCGACACCATTTTCAGCAACGGGTCATTTGCGACGGGACCCCGTCGCCAAAATCCATTTGTGACGGGATCCCGTCGCAAATGACCCGTCGCAAATACCTGTTTTTCTATTAGTGTTTCTCCATTCTCTTTCTCATGGAACGAGGGAAAGACTTATTAAAGAATATTCCCCAGAACTCTTCCCACTCCATAGCTTCCATCTCTCATCTAGGCTTCATGTTTTTGACCAGTGACCACCACTGATCAGCTTCTCCCTCTAGGCGATAAACAGCAAGGGTGACATTTTCTTGTTCCGAACAAAGGAGTACAGAAAAGATATTTTCAATGGATCTTATCCATTGTTCCGCAACCAAAGGGTCGGTAGATCCACTGAATGATGGTGGTCGTTGACGCATGACGGACTCAACAGAGTGTTGTTCCCTTCATGGTGAGATCGCACTCTCATCTTGATTCAAGTTATTACTCATAACTTGAGTCAGTTGGTTTTTCATTCGCATGAATGTTTCCATTCCGGCTTCCATCGGAGGGCCGTCAGCACATGGTGCATTGCGGTCACTATCGGCACGGTTCCTCCTATTTCATGCCATTTTCTAAAAGAATAAAACCTTAGTGAGAAACTTATTTCATTTATTAATCTTTTAACTAAGACTTCATTCTTAGACAATTACACTTCTCTATAATTCCTTCAAAATGATTCATAAAAATCTTGTGATTAACCAAACATATCCCCTGAGAGTGTCGTAACCAAGAGTGTAGCAAGGCCCGTTATTGTGCACCAGTTCCCGTTAGAGTCTAGCTCAAAGAGGTGTTTTCAGGTTTTACCCCTATGTACATCTATGCCAGAGCCGCCTCTACCTGCTCGTATCCAGACAGGGATGTATTTGTTTTATTAACCACTCACTCAATACTTACCAAAATACCAGGAAGTTTTCCTATATTTAAACTTTTCTATAGGGTCATTCCTAAAGTTTTTATATCCTAGTTTCCACAAATAATTAAACCATCCTTTGATACCAACTAAAGCATCCCGTCTTTTTATAACATAAACTTTCATTTCATTACACGGAACTGAGGATCTTTAAGGTTTAGTGTCTTGGAAACAAGGAACATAATACATGAAAACAACATAAAACATTCTTCTTAAACACATAAAAGGCTTCTCCTTAAGTTCATCCTAGGTTCTTTACTGCATCTCATAACCTGGGGACATACATCAAAAGAAAGGGTGAGCAGAAGGCCCAGTAAGGGAAATAAGAGAAACATTTTACATGTGAACTTGAGATACTTCAATAAGGACATGAAAATAACTTTAAGGCATGAGAAATAAATCATGAGATACATCATAATAAAAATAACATTTTTCATAACTTGAAGATGTGTCTGCAACATTTAATATTGACAATCATTTCGTTTCACCAAGGTCCATCCCCAAGGTGTCATTAAAAATTACAATGGTTATTCACCAAGGAATCAGTCTAAAAAGTCATCTCTAGAGATTAACTCATTACCCAATGCATTAGAGAGCTATCTGGGCGCACCCATGACATGTCTTTATTATCATGTGAGCCACATATATCATCATCAATCATTTTATAAACAACCCATATAGCTTAAAAGAAATGGGTTTCATTTCATAATCATAACATTTTAAAAACCGCTTTAAAGACATGATCTTTATGTCACTTTAAACCCACGGAAAGGGAAAGCGGGTTTCATGTATGTAAATCCCAGAATTTAAAATAGAACATTTTGATATATATGTGAATACCACTATAGAAATAAGATCTTTGAGTATTCACTTAATAACATAAAATAATTTTGAGATAAAGAGAGAGAGGCATTTTGAGACGAAAATTCTGCAGCATAATGGCTATGTTTCGGGGTTTTAGAAAACATTGAAAAGAGAGGGGACATGGGTCAAACATTAATAAATGACCCATTAAACAGTAGAGGGACATAATAATAAGGATATATGAACATGGTAATGAAATTTTAAGGACATACCAGTTGAAATGAAAAACATGGAAGGAAGACAAAAATTAGATTTCTCTTATGAAAATTCGGCAGCCTAACGGCGTCACTTAAACTTCAACAAAAATGAATTGAAAAGATCAAATAGGGTCCCTCATCATATGAAAATAAGAGTTAAGTATGATATATATAGAGATAATACCCCAAAATAATTAAAAAGGAACTTGAAAGACTCGACATGAAAGTAGAACTTTGAAAAGAATGAGAAGGGTGAAAGAATCCCCTTAAGATGTCGGCAGCCTACCGGCGCCACTTAAACATTCCTAAAACGAATTGATGAGAGAAATATGGGGTCTCTCATCATATGAACATGAAAAGGGAAGTAATATGAATATATAAGAACATACTCCAACATAATAACATGTAGAATAAAATAAATGACATAAAGGAGATTACTTGAAAAGAAGAGAGAGGTCGGATCCCTTACCTTAAAACGTTACTCGTAAAACTCAAAGGTTTGGACCATGAGGGCCTGGGGGCACCTTGGGAGGACTACATGGGAGGAAAGGAGACCATAACTTCGTTGAGGATGGTTTTTGAGTCTAAATGATGAGAGGAGGACTTGATATTTATAGGGAAAATGAGCGGACAAGGCATTAATGGTCAAGGGACACCTCACAAGTGCTTTACTCAAAACCATGTGCTCTCTCATGATATTTCCCATGAAGTTAGGCCACATGGGGCCCCCAAAATAATAATTCATCACATAAGGTCGGCCAACCCTTAAAATATCTCATGAAATCACCATGACACAGCTATGATTTCATTAGACATACCGAAACCCTAAAACTGCTTTTTTTACTATTCACTGAAAATTCATCTTTCTCAGAAAAATCCCAAACTTTTACCTTAACCAAATATTTACGTTCTGATTAAAAATATGTACTCCATTTTATAAAAATAATTTTCTAAGTATTTTTAGTTTAATTTTTAAATAAAAAACTATTCACCGAAAATTCATTTCTTTAGAAAAAACCCCAAAAATTACCATAACATAATATCGGTGCTCTGAGTTCAAAAATAAAGTCCATTTTATAAATATATTTTTCTAAATATTTTTAATTTAATTTTTAATTAAAAAATAGTATTCACCCCAAAAACTAATACTTGATTAATAATTTATGAAATCGTTATTTACCCATTTTATTGAATCACATTACTTAATCTAGGTGTCTAAATTATATTAAAACTTTCTTTGAGTGAAATTACTAATCCATTTGGTCACATTACTAATCCTAAGCGTAAAATCACTATTCATAATTTACTATTAATCAAAAATTATGTTGAACTTATTAGACTCCAAATTCCTTACTGAACACCTTTGTAGAAGACCATTTTTTGAAAATCATTACACATCATTAATTATTTAGGGTTTACATAAATATTTTAAAATATCCTTTTCTAAAAATTCACCAATAAAATACATTCTAAAATTATCTGGACATTTGAAATTTCACAAACATCACTAAAGGAAGAAATCTCAATTTATTCATCCCAAAGGATCACACAAGGAAGCTAGGGTCTCGTCACATAGCCCCTTATAACACCGGCATATGACCTAAGTGTAAGGTGTACTATGGTGAGAGAATCTGAGGGAGGCTCAGATAACATTGCCCTAGTAGTAATCTCTACTAACTTGAACTTCTCCCGTAGGCATTTCCATTCAAACTTGACACGCTGGAGTTCGGCTTGGGCTTGGTCCAAAGCGAAGCCCAAAGATGCCACCTCCTTCCCAAGCTCTGATAAGTGGGATTCATAAGGTTTGAGTCTACTGGATGAATCCATCGACTCCTCTTTCTGAATTAACCAACAGCATCTCTATTAAAACATTAAGAGTAAGTTAATATTCCACTCAAAAATATTGGGTCGATATAGTTTCCCCCAAAACAAATTAATCCATTTTCACAAGTTTTAAATCCATTCAAAACCAATTCAAATAATTTATAAATTCTTTTCCATAATAAAATTCAACAATTTAATTAAAATCATATCCATCAGCCTTCAATTTTAATTAAAAATTTTAAATTTACTAATTTCCAAAAGCACACCCCAATTCAATGGAATTAAGGGTTTTCCCATTTTTCATGCCAAAACCATTTTCAAATCTCCCAATTCACTGGAATTGGTTTTGTCAAATCAATTGAAATCAAGTTTTAATAACAGAATTTAAATTAGTAGTTGAAATAAATCAAGAAATAGAAGGTTAATCTATTTGGATAATCGAGACAGAACCACCTACCTAAAGGTCGTCTATGAAGCAGAAATGATAAACCACTATGTATGGTTCAATACACATCCTCACAAGCCTATTATCATATGCATCAACAAACCTACCATCCATGTTCATCAAGGGTTCCAAGAACCGATATATTTATTTTATTTCAAAAGGAAAGGATATATCTCATGTGATGATGGTTTCTATCTCTTGAATAATTTCCAAAATAATTTAGGTTAGTGCATGCAATAACAAGAATTACGCCAAGAATAATTGTAAACCACTTTCACTAATTTATATCCCTAAATTAATTTGAGAACAAAAGTGCTATTTTATATAATTCATCTTTTTTTATATAAATATGTATGTATGTGTATATATGTATATATGTGTGTATATATATATATATATATCAAATTATCCATTGATAATGAAATTTTTATTTAAAAAGACTTTTCATTTATCTAGTGATATATTCTTCAATAGCCATCCTTTTGATAATTTTAAGAAATTATCCTTTACAATCATTTTAATAATTTTCTCGATGATTTTATGAAATTATGATTAGATAATTCTTATTGATTATGTTTTGATAATTTGATGGAATAACCATTTGATGAAATTACTATTTGATGATTTTTCGTTTTACCTAGATCCCAATAATCATACACATTAATCATTGATAATTCACCATAGTTATCATTTGATAATACCTAACAATAATTTTTTTGATAAAATCAAAATATTTATTTTTTGATAAGTTAATAAATCTTCATTTTATAAAATGGTTTAAGAATTTTCAACGATAATTTAATTAAAATTAGTCATTGATAAGTTGTTTAAATTATCATTCAATAATTTTTAACAATAATCAATTCATAAAATTATTCAAAAATAATCATTTATAATGTGAAAAATCAGATCAAGGAATAACTTTCATCCTTTTAAAAAAATATTATTACACTTCTTCCCGTCATGGCAGATTCAATGCTGCTGAAGACACATAAATCTGGCCAATAGTGAAGAATTTATTGATTTTTGAATATTCGCAGAATACTAATAAAAAAAGGAAATAAATTAAATAATTAAAATAAAAAAAAATTGAATAACAACAAACCATTGTAGAAGGGAACTATTCTTAGGAGGAAGCAAAAAAGAATGAGGCCACTGAAATACGTGAAACTATACAAGAGACTCATATTGGATCAATAGAGTTCAACTGTTGTGGGAAAAAAATCTTCGGGATAGCCTGATCTCGACAGAATACCCAAAAATTGAAATCCAATTGGCTCATATAAATATCTTGTTCTATTTCAAAATGGGAAACCTCAATACCCCATTTATTGATCCATTTAAACATGAATTTGAGTGTATAAGATATTAATTCATCTGATTAAGGAGTGTTCAAAGTTAAAGAAGGTGAACCCATTTAGGAAATGATTTTAAATAAATTAATTTAATATAACAATTTAATTAAATATTAAAAAATTCATTTTTCAAGTGATCAGAACAAATGCTCGATGCATATAAAAATTATACACCACCTATGGTAAATTCTCATTTATGGACACAATGGTGGCCCTGGATTTCTCAAAAGATGAACTATTTGAGAGATATTAATGATTTAATTACAAAAAACATGAATATAGAATTAATTAAATAATGAGGGTTATTTTTTGTGAATGAGGTATCCAAACTCTTGACGCTTACAAATTTTATACCAAATATAGGGAAAACCCCTCATTACAGGCCCATTTGCAGTCTCATATTTCTCATACGTTGCAACATTTTGGTCATATTTAATTTTTTATTAATAAATTTGATATTAAATACTATTTAATAACTTTATCTCATGTTTTTGGAATCCAAATATCAGGCATTTTCAAATGTTATAACCCTCCTAGAGTAAACGTCATATTTTGAACATAAAAGCGGTTCCACATTTCTCATACAACACACTATTTTAGTGTTATTCAATCATTTTGATCAAAAAGTGAGTTCCTAATATATTATAATTAATATTTTTACCCAGTATTTGCTGAGGTTTTTTCTGCCTCTGAACATCACATTAACTTTGTATTGAACTCCAAAAATATTTAATTCAACAATATAATATGTTAAACAGAATATAACGCCCATAACACATTTTTAAAAAATTATCTGATAAATAATTTTTTTCCTCTTAAGATATTAATAATTTAACCCAAGAGAGTTTAGGAATTCTAGAAATAGAAATGAGATGTTACAACCTCCCCACCATAGATACTTTATGTCCTTAGAATTCTTACAAAGAATCCACCACATCAAAAATATGAGACCACTTCTCTCTCATCAATGCCTCCCTCTTCAACGTCTCATGAGAATTTGAACAATGCAGCCATAGCACATGGACTAGAGGTATTTACCTCCCACGAAGTACCTTGGACTCATAATTGACAACCCTAATTGGCCGTTTAGTGATAGATAAATCTGGTTCAATATAAAGATCACTCTACCACAAAATGTGAGATGTATCAGAGAGATACATTCAGAGCTACGATAAATGGAAGACATTATGTAATGATGTTAGTTGTGGTAGTACTGATAAATGGTAAGAAACATTAGAGGACAAATAAAAAACCTTGAATGCTCCCACAAAATGTGGGGCAATCTTACCTTACCTCCCAAGTTGTCGATGACCCATCCAGGGTGAAACCTTTAAGAATATCTGGTCACCAATAGAAAACCCAAAAGGTCTAAGGAGATGATATACATAATACTTGTGTCAAATCTATTCCATTAACATATTCTGACGATTCTACTGAATCTTAGTTCTCATCTGTTGGACTGAACATGGTCCAACCAAGGAAATTTCAACCTCCAACCAACATAGGTGTGGTTTACAAGGGTAGTCATACAAGTCATCAGAAGGATCCATTTTGGATGCAGACTAGTAATTGTTGTTATAATAAAACCCAAACAACCACAATGATAATCTCAATCCCCACTAATGTTGAGAACACAAGCGCGAATAATATTCTCATGAAAAAACATCCATTTGGGACATCAACTATTTTAGTTCATCTAGAGTCATGTGTTAAGAGATAGTTAAAATTGGTAGAGTACATGGCGTTAATTAAGTTAATGGAAAACCCAACCTCTCTTACTAGTGCTAAATTAAAAAGGCCAGAAGGAAACATGATGGGAATCTCGATGAAAAATGGAGGGAGGTCACCACTCATTGAATCTCACTCCAGATCAAAAGAAAACACTAATATCACTTTCCCATCTCTGGATAATATGGTTCAGAACTGCTCCATATTAGGTCTTATTCTCCATGAAAGAAATGAGTCACACCATTGGTTGTTGTAATATAGACCCATCAAAGATAACAATCAATCCAAAATTTATTGGAAATGAGCCAATCCACCCCGAATCCGACATTAAGATATTTAATGGCGAGTAAAAGAAAACTCCATGCAATCTCAACATCTAATATAGATAAGACAAAATCATGACTAGGGATACCTTTCTCTCTATTTGACCCAAGGTGTATAGTAATATAGATTTTAAAAGATTAAAGTTCCATATGAATATTATGATAATTAATAATATGGGATGAAGAAAAAAGTGAGATTCACCGGTATCAAATAATACAGTCACTCAAGATGAAACTATAGTACTGGAACCACTCACAGTGACTAGGGTCGTATCATCTTCCTTTGGAGTCTATTCTACTACATAAATAAGCTTCATTCAGAATGCTTGTGGCCGAAACCCTTTTCTATGTGAATAATTTGATTTTCCCAATGTTTTTTTTGGAGTTTCTAATAATATTAGGCCACTGTGCATAGTGGAAATGTAATAGTAGAACTTTTGTAACTACCCTAAACATCCTCAAGATCCAAAATTCTCAGGCACCTCAATGAAAACCCTCCTTGAAAGTTCAGGTTGGCCACAGTGGTTCATAATAAAATACTTCTTGTAGGAACAACAGGAGGTCGAAAATGACCCTACTATCAGGATCTACTACTAGACTCATCACACTTTTTCTTTCCTTTAAAGAAACTCATGCTACCACTGGGAGAAAAAATAACACCCATCAACACTGACTTTCCCACCCGGCCCATCTCAACCATCATTTCCCTATCTAGAACATCGGTATAAGTAGGAAGTTTCAACAAGAAGACCATAGTGTATATATCTAACTAAAGTCCTACCTCGAAGCTTTGATCCTTCATCATTTCATTATATACTATCTCAGGGGGAAATTTCACCAATTTATCAATGCAATTTGAATACTCAGTCACAGTTTTGTGGGCCTCTTAAATATTGAAGAACTCCACAGCCTTGTAAAACACCATTGAATATGGAAAGAACTATTCTATGAAAATAACATTAAATTATTTCTACTTTAACCCCTCATGTTTTCACCATCACCATCAGCTCCCACTATCTTTAGTTCGGTCCCACTAGCACGACGGTGGCACACATCACCTTGATCTCATCTGGTGTCTCCAAGAACTCAAAAAGATGTTCTCTCCTACCTAACCATTCCCCAATATATTGAGGATCTATGGATCCTTTTGAAAACTAGTGGTTAATGGTGAAAGAACTCTCAATAATGATTTCAAAGAACTTCCCTCTCAGAACCCATAGCCGGAGCCTGAACAGGGATCAATGGTGGTGCCATCCCCAAAGCCTGGACAGTATGCAGGATCACCTCAACTAGATGTTGATCCACTATAGGATTTACTTATTATGGTTTGGCTACATCCTCCTCCGAGATCTGATTCACACATCTTATTAGAGGCATGATGTTAAAAAACATCAGCATTCAACATTGAAGACAACCCATATTTTACAAATAGAGCAATGAGGGAAATTAATCACAATAGAAATAACAAAAAAATTGGATTTCACTTTATCCATATAAAAAATTGGAAAATACTATAACTAATACATAAGATGCCATTTTGTAAATATCACTAGTGACATAAGGATCATTGTAGTTAGAGATGTCTATGCACTCAATCACAAGCACCTCTTATGTCCTGACATGATTTCACAAATGCATCAACTTCCCATTGATAAATTTTGTCATGAACCAGCCTAGGAATCCTAGTGACCTGATAACTAAGCTAGCCCAGACATATCCCACAAGGCATTCCTAATCCCCACGAGTTGGAAACTAGCACCTGGCATCATACAACATTCAACTGGGAATGATTTTCCCACTAACAATGTATAACTAAAAAAAGCAAGAGTGTATGCATATCAAAACAAAACTCCACTATGAATAGTGTAAAAGAATACAATAAGTCATAAACAATCCCATAGTACTACAACCGAAGTACTAAAACATGGAAAAACAACCCAGGTCCCTAAGGACTCAACTCACAAATACCATGGTTCAGCAGCTGGATCCTACTCCAAGTGATAGTTTTCCATTTCTCAAACCTTGAAGAAGATAATATACAAACACCCGAAGTCACAAGTAGGGTGTGAGATAAAAATCCAATTAGGGTCTCACTAGATATTCCATAACAGATGCCAATAATTTATTAGCTAAATGGATGATTTTAATTTTCAAAATAAATAGGTTTGGACTTTTAATGAATAATTAAAAAAACATTATATATATTTCAGATGATGGAAAAATACTTTAAATCAAAGTCATTTACAAATGACGGAATATTTATAAAACAATGTCTTAAATAAAATAGTTACATAAATCATTTAATGAAAAAATATAATTAATGTAATGTAGTTCAAAATCATTTGCATGAATTTATATCTTAAGTGTAGATAACAAGTGAGAAATATGGTTATCTTCTAAATAGGTATGATAGTATTTCTAGTTATAAGAATCTACACTCTCCAAGTGATCTCAGCAAAATGTGTACACATACATCCTCTGGAAACTGGTCATATAGGACTCATCACCATCACCTAAGGAATGTGACCATTTTTAGGTTTGTTTTAGAATGATGTAGTAATCGTAGAGTGTTTCCAAATAACTCACAATCTACCTAAGGATTTCAAGTTCACTTACACAATAAATGATGGGCAATTTATTTTATGATTGTTTAAAAATTAATTATATCCAATATTTCTATTTAAATGCCAATATTCCATTTAAAACCAAAATAGGTCTTAATATAAAAAGATATCTCATTAACAACATAAATCCTCGAGATTTCTATCAAAACATTTTAATCCATTTTCACAAGTCTGAAATCCAATCGAAACCAATTACATCAATTTAAAAAATATTTTTAAAAATTAAATTCAAATATTTAATTGAAATTTATTCCATCAATTAACAATTTAAAATTAACAATTTAAATTTACCAATTTCCATAATCACCCCCCAATTAAATGGAATTGAGGGTTTCCCAATTTTTTATGTCAAAAAAATTTCCAAATCTCCCAGTTCAATGGAATTGGGTGTTATCAAATCAATTGAAAGAATGTTTGAACAATTGAATTTAAATAACAAGTTGAATTCAATCAAGAAGTACAATGATAGTCAATTTGGCTCATCAGGACAGAACCACCAACCTCAAGTTCATCAATGTCAGCTACAATGATAATCCACGCTAGGTACTTCAATACACCTCCTCATGACCCTATTATTGTAATCACCAACACACCTAGGATTTATGTTCATCAAGGGTTCTTAGAACCAATATAGTTATTTTATCTCAAAAGGAAATGAAATATCACATGTGATGATAGTTTCTATATCCTGAATAATTTCCAAATTAATTTAGGTTAATGAATTAAATTACATAAATTATCGCCATGAATAATTGTAAACCACATTCAGTAATTTATATCCATAAATTAGTCTGAGAACAGAAGTTGTATTTCACAAAATTATTATTTTTTTAATATAATTATGTATCTATGTGTCTATATATATATAACAAATTATCCTTTGATAATAAAATTAACATTTAATAATAATTTTCATTTTTTAGTGATTAATTATTCTATAACTATCCTTTAGATAATTTCAAGCAATTATCCTTTAAAATCATTTTAATAATTATCCCGATAATTTCATGAAATTATGTTTTTACAATTCTTTTTTATTATATTTTGATAATTTGATTAAATTACAATTTGATGATTTTTTATACTTACCTTCATAATCATGAACATTTTATCTTATATAATTCAACGTAATTATCATCTGATAATACTTAATAATATTTTTTTATATAAAGAAAATATTTATTTATTTTTCTTTTAACGACTCATCATTTGATAAAACTATTTAATAATTATCCTTGATAATTTCATTAAAATTATTCTTTGATTTGTCGTTGAAATTATCATTTGATAATTCTCAACAATTATCTTTTGATAAAATTATTTAAAAGGAATCATTTAAAATGTGAAAAAAATGATCAAGGAATACCTTGATCCATTTTAATTTTTTATTAAGCTTCAACCTGTCGAGACAGATTCAGTGGTGCTGGCAGCGTAAAATTCCAACAGATAACTAATAAGTTATTAAATTTTGTATATTTGGAGAATAATAATAATAATAATATATAAATTAAATAATTAAAATAAAAAACAAAAAAAAGACGAAGAACAAACCAAGGTAGAATAGAACTGTGCATAGGAGGAAAAAATGAATGAGTTTTCTGCAATGCATGAAACCAGAAAAGAGACTGGTATTGGACCAACGAAGTTCAATAGTTGAGGGAAAAAGAGCTTCAGGATAGTCTGATCTCGACAGAATACCCGAGAATCTGAATCGAATCAGCTCATATCAAACACTTATTGTGTTTCAAAAAGGGAATCCAAAATACCACATTTAATGATCAGTTTCAACAAAAAATTGATTAGCGGAGATATTAATTCATCTGATTAAGGTGTTTTTTTATTTTTAAATCTTCAAAAATAGACGATTTATAAGATTTCAATTTCATCGGGCGTTAAAAATGGTGGGTTTGGCGTTGAATAAGATGAACCCCTTTGGAAAATGATTTTAAATTAATTATTTTAATATAATAATATAATTAAATATTAAAAAATTAATTTATCAAGATATCTAATCAAACGATCGATGAGTGTAAAAAATTATACATATCCTAGGGTAAACACTCTATTTTGGACCCAATGGTGGTCTCACATGTCTAAAAGAACGTTTGAGTGATATTAATAATTGATTAATTAAAAATTGGAATAAATAAATAATTAAAATAAATGGGTTATTTTTTGTGAGTGAGGCGCCCAGAAACTCAATGCATACAAATGTTATACTCCATCTAGGGTAAACCCCTCATTTCGGACCCATTAGTTATCTAAGATTTTCCATACGTCACACCGTTTGGGTGATATTTAATTATTGTTAATAAAATTCATATTAATTATTATTTAATAACTTGATCTCACGATTGAGGCATCCAGATGTTTGGATCCTTAGAATTTTATAACCCTCCGAGGGTAAATACCATATATAGAACTTAACAGTGGTCTTAGATTTCTCATACGAAAAACTGTTTTGGAGTTATTCAATTATTTTGAACAAAAAGTGCGCTCTTAATATAATATAATTATTATTTTTATTCACTCATTTTCGAGGCTTTGCAGGCCTCAAAATATCATAATAACTTTGTATCGAAATTGAAAAATATTTAATTTAACATTCTATGATGTTAATGACCATTTAAGGCCCTTAACACATTTATAAAAAAATCATAAAAAAATTATTGTTTCCACTTAAGAAATTAATAATTTAACACAACATATTTTAGGAATACCTGAAACAGTAACGGGATGTACAACCTCCCCACCATAGAATATATATGTCCCCAAAAAGCCTACGAAGAAACCTCCACATAAAGAAGATGAGGAAACTACTTTATAATAAGTTCCTCCCTCTCCCATGCCTCACGATAATCAAATCCATGCTTACATAGAAAAAAAAGAAAATAGGTATCTTCCTCCAACGAATTACCTTGGTCTCATAATCAACAAACCTAACTGGCCATTCAGTCACATATAAATCCAGTTTAATCTCAAGATCACTCCAGCTCAAAATGTGAGATGTATTAAAGAGATAATTTTATTGTTGTGATAAATGGAATATGTTATATATTTATGTCAGCTGCATTGGTACTGATAAATGTTAAGAAACTTTCCACACCAGATAAACAACCTCGAAAGGTACCACAAAATGAGGGGAAAGCTACCCTTACCTCCAAAGCCATCAAGGACCGAACCGGGGTGAAACCTTCAATAATATCTAGTCACCAACAGAAAATTCCAAATGTCTAAGGAGGAGATCAACATAAGACATGTATCAGATCTATTCCATTAACATTCTCTAATGAAACAACTAAGTCTTAGCTATTGTCTCTTGAACCAAACTCAATCCAACCAAGGAACCTTTACCAACCTCAGACCAACACAATGGAGATTTACAAGGATTGTCATACAAGGCCTCAAAAGGATCCATTGTGAATTCGAACTCATATCTGTTATTATAAGAATACCCAACCAGCACCAAATGATCATATCAAGCTCCTCCAAAGCTGAGAACAAAAGTGAGAAGCATATCCTCATGAAAAAAGTTCAATTGGGAGTTTAACTATTTCATTTCGTCTAGATTCATGCAGTAAGAGAGAATTAAAATTGATTGATTACCAAGCGTTAAGTCAATGTAAACCCCAAACTCTTTTACCAACGGTAAATTATAAAATTCATAAGGAAGAACGATGGAAAACTCAACAAAAATTAGAGGGAGATCACCACTCATTGAATCTCGCTCAATATCAAAAGAAAAAAATTGATATCACCTTCCAAATATTTGGATAATATGGTTCAACTCTACTCGACCTTGGGACTTATTCTCCATGAAACGCAAGACGCACACCACTAGGTGTAGTAATATATACCCGTTGAAGATAACAATCAATCTGGGGTTTATTGGAAATGATCCAATCCATTCAGAATATGTCATCAAGTTATTTCATAGCGAGTACTAGAAAACTCCAAGTAAGATCAACATATGATAGAGGGAAGACATTAGAGGGACTATAGAGACCCTACTCTCTCTTCATACAAAGGGGTGTAGAAATATCCATTTCAAAAAATAAAATCTCCCTAAGAATATTAATCAGATTAACAATATGGGGTGAAAAAGAAATGAGTGAGAATCATAGGTATCAAAAATAGTAGTCACTAATGATGAAGTTATAGTAATGGTACATCTCATGGTCACTGGGCCCATATCAACATCATCTAGAGACTCTTCCACTATGTGAAGAAGCTTTGTTCCAAATGCCTATGGCTGGAACCCTTTTGAATGTGATGCATTTTATTTCCCCATTGTTTTTTTTTCGAGGTTCTCATGATCATGTGCCACTATGCAGAGTGGAATGTTTTGGAAGAACTTTTGTAAGTTCCCTAAGCGTCCGTAGGAGCCACAATTCTCAGGTGGCACAGTGAAAACCCTCCTTGAATGTCCTTGTTGGCCACACTGGTTTCATACTAAAGTGCTTCTCCTAAGCACTAGAGTTTGTCAAAATTGACCCTTCTATTAGAAGAAACTACCAGAGTAATCATGCTTCCTCATTCAATTAAATAAAATAATTCTCCCACTATGGGAAAAAGGAACTCTCGTAAACCATATCTTTTCTTCTAGGTTTATCTCAACCATCATCACCCTATCTAGCACATTAGTATAAGTGGGAAGATTCAACAAGAAGACCTTAGAATGTATATCTAGCCAATGTTCTAACTCAAAGTGTCGAGCCTTCATCCTTTCATTTGATAAAATCTAATTTGAAAACAACACCAATTCAGCAATGTGATTTGAATAATTAGTCATAGTTTGGTTGGCCTACTCAAGAAATAAATTCTCCACATCCTTAGCCAAAACCATTAAATCTCTATAAAACTGGTCTCTGAAATAAATCTTATAGGCCTTACACTTTAATACCTTATGTTTTTCACCATTACCATCCATTCCCACCATCTTTAGCACAGTCCCTTCACCACGATAGTGGCATGCATCACCTTGATCTTGTTCGGTGTCTCCAATAACTTAAACAGATGTTCTATTGTACACAAATGTTCCTTAGTATATTGTGTATCAATGTATCCTTTTGAAAACTGGTGGTTAGTATTGAAATAACTCTTGATAACGATTTTGAATAACATCCCCCCTAAGAACCCACAACTGGAGCTTGAATCAGGACTTATGGTGGTGCCTTCCCCAAAGTCTGGACAGTACACACAATCACCTCAACTATATTTGGATCCACAATAAGAATCACTCACTATGGTTCAACAATAACTTCCTCCTAGATTCGATTCAGACATCTTCTCAGAGGTATGATGTTACTCAATATCAGTATTCAACATTGAAGACATTAGGTAGTGCTCAAATAGTGAAACGTGGGAAATTAACCACAATAGAAATAGAAAAGAATATCCGGATTTCACATTATGCAAATTAAAATAGGTAATATACTAAAACAAATCCATAAGATTCCTTTCCCTAACCACACCTGGTGACATAAGGTATATTACGGTGAGAGCTGACAAAACACTCATTCGCAACTACCTCCTTAGTCATGACTAGATTTCACAAATGTATACTAAGTTGAAGACAAAATCTCAACCTCTCATTGAAACATTTGTTTCACGAACTTTCCTAGGTACCCTCATAACCCTATAACTGATCCATCCCTAACATAGAACAGAGGGTGTTCCTGATCCCCACGGGTAGGTGACTAGAACCTAGAATAATACAACATTCAAGTGGGAATGATTTTTCCACTAAAAATGTGGAAATAAAAGAAACAAGTTTTTATACATATCAAATGAAAACTCCACTGGGAGTAAATTACAAAAATACAGTATGGCATAAACAATTCCAAAGTACTACATCCTAAGTACTAAAACAAGGAAAACCAACCAAGGTTCCTAAGGACTCAACTCACCAAGATCATGGTAAAGCATCTGGATCCACCTCCAAGTGATCCTTTCCCTTTGCTCGAACTTGGATGAAGATAATCTACAAACACCAGAATTCACAAGTAGTGTGTGAGCAAAAAAGACCAGTAGGGTCTCACCAATGATTCCATAATAGATTCCACAATTTATTAACCAAAGGATGCTTTCAATTATCAAAATAAATTAGTTTGTAATTTTAATGAATAGTTAAACAAATCATGTTATACAATTCCAATGATGGAAAAATAATTTAAGAAAAGACTTTACAAATGATGGAATATTTATAAATCAATGGATCAAATAAAAAAGTTACATAAAATAATTTATGTAAAATTATCAATCATGTAAAGTAGTTCAAAAGAATTGGCATAGATTTATATCTCAAGTATATATAACAAGCGATCAATATGGTAATCTACCAAATATGTTCGATAGTGTTTCCATTTATAATACTCTACACTCTCTATGTGATCTCGGAAAAATATATACACATAGGTCCTCTAGACACTAGTCAAAGAGGACTTGTCACCTTCGCCTAAGGGATGCGATCTACTACATGTAAGTTTTAGAACGATGTAGTAATTTTATAGTGTTCCCAAATAACTCACATTATACATTTTTCAAAAAAATCACAATATACCTAAGGCTTGCAATTGATCATACACAATCAATGATGGGAAATTTATTTTAAGACAAATTAAAATATAGTTTAATCCCATACTTCCATTTAAATTACAATATTATATTTAAACCCAAAACATATCTTACTAAAAAAATATTCCCGTTAACAAGATAAAACCACTGGGTTTCTATCAAAATATTTTAATACATTTTTACAAGTTTTAAATCAATTAAAAACCAATTCCATGAATTTCACAATTATTATCTTCAATTAAATTCATAAATTTAATTAAAATCATTTCCATCAATCCAAAATTTAAATTAAACAATTTAAATCATCCAATTTCTATATGCACACTCTAATTCAATGTAATCAATGATTTCACTATTTTTCATGCCAAAAAAATTTCCAAATCACCTAATTCAATGGAATTAGGTTTTATAAAATCAATTGGATGCAAGTTTGAACAATTTGATTTAAATGAGTAGTTGAAATAAATCAAGCCATACAAGGATATTCAATATGGATAATCAGCATAGAACCACCTACCTCAAGGTCATCAATGTCAGCAATAATGATAAACCACCATGTGTGGTTCAATACACCTCTTCATGACCCTATTATCGCAAGCATCAACACACCTATTATCGATGTTCGTCAAGGGTTCCTGTAGAGATCCAATCTTGACATACATGGACATTACATTACTTTTACATTAATTTTGTGTAATACTTAATACATAACAAAAAGTGACATCAAAGTACCATAATAATTTAGTGTCTTTGGAAACTGAGAACATAATCTTGTAATCATGGTGAAAGATCTTCAACGTCTCCCATAAAGATCTTCCACTTTTTTTTCTTACCTAAAACCAAACTTTATATCCTGGGGTATAGAAAACATATAAAGGGTGAGTTAAAATGCTCTATAAGGGTAAAAATCGAAACATAAAACAATCACTAAACATTTTAATGTAAGAACATGAACATAAAACATAAAAATCATGAGTAATGACATAAATCATGACAATTCATAAGGCATAGATCATAAAGGAACTATAAGGACCCGACCTGATTACATATATAATCTTTAATTTATTCAAGAAAAAACATCCTTTGACATTGAGGATCTTTTCAAGTATAGAGCTTTAGATAATTGGTACAAAACATTCATAACATTACACAGTGTTACCTAGTGGATACCATAAAAACAGTTTCCATTTTTCTCAAAATATAAAACATTAAAACTTAAAACAAGACTCCTTGACAATTATTAAACATTTAACATGTCTCCTTTCCTTGTATTAAACATCCATTAACCTGTGAAAAATCATTTAAAAACTTGGGATGAGCACAAAAGCTCAGTAAGGTATGGAAAAGAAGGAAAAGTCACATTAGTCCATGAATACTCATAACGTATGAAAGCATTTTCAAAAGACATTCTTTTCACCCATAAATACTTACTTCGTGTAACTTGAAATTTACACAAGATCCACACAGACATGAGAGCATAAATATAATCATAGAGGTATCTTGGGGCATTACATACATAATCTTGTAACCATCTTGGCTACCTTAAAATTGGTAACCCTCATGGCTACCTTACATTGTGTAACCATCACAGTTACACTTGGAGTAACCATACGGCCGACCTCCAACTTAATCATACCCAATGAATTGGAGGGAACTATATGTCCCACCATTAATCATAAATAATTCCCAAGAACCAAAACATAATAATACAACATTAATAATAGCATAAAAACATTTCTTTTTAATTTTGTAAAAACAAAATTTTAAAAGGGGATTTTAGAAGAAAAGTCCCTCATAAGAATCATATTATTGAAGTGAGACTTAATAGAGTGGATGGAATATGTATATAATCTGTAAATACACATTGTTAAATATATTATAATCATAATTCATCACATAGACAATTTAAATACCACATAAATGATGAAGTAGAATGTTAACCCAAAGAATGGAAATCGGGCTATGAATTTCCTTACCTTAGGCTTGTCTTACATAAAACATGTTTAAAACTTTTATATAATGGTTAAAAGAGTGTTATTAGTATTTTATAGAAACATGTTCATGTTTATAACATCTTATATAGTCATTTCATAACCTCATTTCCCCTCTTAGTTGTTAGTATTTTGTTCCTTGCATTATTTTGGGTGAGTTCTGTAATGATTTTCACGATGGGTTCAAGATGAATCATTCTTGTTGATTGGAAGTGAAAATACAGAATTGGAATGAAGTAGTATTTACTTATATCCAGTACCATAAATTATACAATTTATCACTTTGATTCTTTATATGAGAATTACTTATAAGTTAAAACATTATTGATGTTCATTTAGATCATTTTAGTGGTTCTTTGATAATAACAACATAATTTTGTCTTTTAAATTTGAACCATGAGTAAAAAATAATTAAAGAACCATATATGAGTAATAAAACATATATTATAACCTGGTTAAACCATATAAATGGTTTTAGTACCAGACTTGAATGAATTAATGGAAATTGAAAATACATCGTCCACGATTTTGGTAATTCGACACAAATGGACAATATTTTTTATTCTTTAAATAAGTGGAAGAGGAGAAGAATATTGATGAATATTTTTCCATAAACATGAGAACATAATGAATATACATTATTCAGAAGATTTTATGCCTCTTGGATAATAGGGAGTGAGGAAAGAAGAAAAAGGAATCATGAAATAAAATAAAATCTTGAGAAATTTCTCACGAAAATTATGCAGCCTAACAACGTCTCTTAAGATTTCATAAAAACAAGATTGATGAGAGGAAGGTAATATCTCATCATTCATACAAAATATATACATTAAGGGGTAATATTTAATGAAATATCCTAACACAAGACAAAGTTAATGGAAGAGAATAACATAAAATGAAACAAAAGAAAGAAAATAAAAGAGGATGTTTACCTCTTGATCTCTTCTCCTTGAAATCCTTCTTAAGGGCTTTGATTTTGGTCTTTTCGTGAGACCAGAAGCTCTAGGACGTGGGGAAGAAGATTGGGGAGGTAATTTCGAAGAAATTATACAATTCTCAAGGCTTGAGATGTGTGGGCGGAAGAGGGGAGTGAGGGTGGTATTTATAGTGGAGGAGGGGAGGTATTTTAGATTATTTTAATCATTATTATAATATATTTATCAATACTATGAATAATCTAAAATAAAGTGGCCCTAAATATTGATAATATCATGTGAGTTATAATAAAGTGTCCTTGCATCACTTATGATGTCATAAATAGTGCATTTTTTCTGATAAATTGATTTTACGGTATTTCTTCGTATTTCACTATTCACCAAAAATTCAGGAGTTTCAGAAAAATACAAAAAATTTACCCAAACCTTTTTTCGACGTGTAGAATTAAAAAATTTACTCCATTTTTTAAAAATTAATTTTCTAAATATTATTAATTGAATTTCTAAACAAAGGCATAGTTAATTCGAAAAATAACAATTTTAAGGCATAATTAGGTTTATTTCATATTAAAAAATTAATTAAGATCTCATTATCCCATTGCCTTAAGAAAATAAAATAATAATAAACTTTACTATTCATTAGGGTCAAATCACTATTCATATTACTATTCATAAGGTTATGTTACTATTCACCAAATAACAATTTGGTTCCAATAGACTCGAAATAACATACTGAACACAATTGTAGATGACAATTTCGTGAAATTCAGAATATAGAAGTAGAAAAGTTATGTATTAAAGGCTAATTAAAAATATCAATTTCAAAAAAAGTACCATGAATTTCTATTTATCTTTATAAAAACATGGCGTGTTACATTATCCCCACCTTCTTGGAATTGCATCCTCGTAATTTTATTTATATATTAAACAACTTAGGGTATTTTTTTGTCATAACATTTTCAAACTCCCATGTTGGTTCTTCAACTGTGTGGTTTCTCCACACAACCTGTACCTGTTGGATTACCTTGTTCTGCAATACGTGTTCCCCTCGATCAAGAATCTGAACTGGTTTCTCTTCATAAGAATTTTTCCCTTCCAGCTAAACTACTTCTGGGTTCAAGACATGTGATGAATCTGGAATAGACTTTCTCAACATCGAAACATGAAAAACATTGTGTACCTGAAACAAGCTCGGAGGCAAAGCTACGTGGTATGCAACTGTTCCAACTTTCTCCAAGATTTCAAAAGGACCGATGATCCGTGGACTTATCTTTCCTTTTTTACCGAAACTCATCACACTTTTCCAAGGATAAACTTTATGGAAAACATGGTCACCTACCTCAAAAGAGAAGTCTTTCCTTCTGTTATCTGCATAACTTTTCTTCCTACTATGAGCTGTCCTCATGTGTTGCTGGATCATCCTCAATTTCTCATCCACTTCTTCAACTAATTCTGGCCCCATCAACTTTCTTTCGCCAACTCCATCCCAAAACACTGGAGTCTGACACCGCTTCCCATATAAGGCCCCAAAAGGTTCCATCTGAATACTGGAATGAAAACTATTATTATAAGAAAAATCAACTAAAGAAATATGTTGATCTCAACTTCCCTGATAGTCCATTGAACAAGCTCGAAGCATATCCTCTAAAGTTTGAATCGTTCATTCTGACTGACCATCTGATTGAGGATAAAAAGATGTACTGAAATTCAACTCTGTGCCCAACAACTTTTGAAGTCCCTTCCAAAATATAAAAGTGAACCTAGGATCTCGGTCAGACACAATGGAAAGAGGAACTCCATGTAACCTAAAAATCTCCTTGAGGTACAATCGAGAAAGCTAATCCAACGTCATTGTACCTCAAATAGAGAGAAAATGTACAAAATTTTTAGCCGATCAACAATAACCCAAATGACATTGTTACATCGTGAAGTCTTCAGTAGTCCCACCACAAAGTCCATGGATATATTCTCCCATTTCCACTCTGGCAGTGGAAAAGGCTGAAGCATCCCCTTCAGTAACTACTTCTCTGCTTTAACCTGCTGACATGTCAAACATTTCATTGTAAAATCAGCAATATCTCTTTTGATCCCATTCCACCAATAATACTCCCGAATGTCTTTGTACATCTTAGTAATTCCAGGATGAATATAAAATGGAGAACTATGAGCTTCACACAACAATTCTTTCTTCAACTGGGAATCATAAGGAACACACAACCTTTTTCCAAATCGTAAAACAAAATCTTTATCAAGATTAAATTCTGGCAACTTACCCATTTTAACCAATTCTAACTTTTTCTGTAGATCACGGTCTTCCCTCTGCACTTGCATAATTTTTTCTGACAATGATGACTACACTGAAACCTGAAACAAAACAGATATATTCCCTACACCAACAACTTCTAATCCAAAATTCATTAAATCATTAATCAATGGATCATGTTCCAAACATAACATGGTTAATGATGCATGATGTTTCTGACATAAGGCATCCGCTACATTGTTTGCTTTTACAGGATAGTAATTGATCATGTAGTCATAATACTTTATCAGTTCTAGCCATCTTCTCTGCCTCATTTTTAATTCCTTTCGAGTGAATATATACTTTATAATTTTATGGTTAGTATATATTTGGCATTTGGTTCCGTATAGATGATGCCTCAATATTTTCAAAGAAAAAACCACACCTGCCAATTCCAAATCATGTGTGGGATAATTTAGATCACGAGGTTTAAGTTTTCTAGAAGCATAGGAAATTACCTAATCATTCTGCATCAAAACACAACCAAGTCCCTTCAATGAAGCATCACAGTAGATGACAAACTCACCATTTCGGGAAGGTAAGTCCAAAACTAGAGCATTCATCGATCTCTTCTTCAGTTCCTGAAAACATACATCACATTCCTCTTTCCAAACAAATTTAACCCCTTTCCGTGTTAACTTTATTATCGAGCTAGATAACCATGCAATGTTCTTAACAATCCGTCGATAATAACATGCTAAACCCAGAAAACTACAAATATTTGTAACATTTGTGGGTATTGGCCATTCATCAACTACTTTTGTTTTGGCAGGATCAACTATTATTCCATCCTTATTTACAATGTACCCAAGAAAAGAAATATGTTGCAACCAAAAATCACATTTGATGAGTTTTCCATATAGTTTCTTTTCTTTTAAAGTTTGAAAAACAACCCTTAGATGTTTTTCATTATCCTCTTTATTTTTAGAAAATACCATAATGTCATCAATAAATACAACCACAAACTTATCCAAGAACTCATGAAATACTTTATTCATAAAATTCATGAAAATAGAAGGTTCATTAGATAATCCAAACGACATAACAAAAAATTCATAATGCCCATATCTAGTATGAAATGCTGTTTTCGGGATGTCATCCTCCTTCACCTTCAGCTTATAGTATCCGGATCTCAAGTTAATCATGGAAAAGTACTGAGCTCCCTAGAGCTGATCAAACAAGTCATCAATATGAGGCAAAGGATACTTGTTTTTAACAGTGATGTTATTCAAATCTCTATAATCAATTCAAAGTCTCATGGAACCATATTTCTATTTAACAAACAAAACAGGGGCTCTCTATGGTGAAGTGTTGGGACGAATGAAGCCTTTGACAAGAAAATCATGCAACTGATTTTTCAATTCAATAAGTTCTATTTGATCCATACGATATGGGGGTTTTGAAATTGGCTTATAATCAGGAACTAAGACAATTGTGAATTCGACTTCTCGATCAGGTATGACACCGGGTAACTCCTCAAGAAAAACATGAAGGTATTCATTTACCACTTGAACATCATTAATTTGAATAGTTCCCTTGTTCTCAATAATGTGATCAAGATAACATTAATTTCCATATTTCAATTTTTTATCAGCTTCCTGATATGTTATAAATTTTATGGGTTCATTCTTGTATACAAAATAAAACTCTTTCTGAAAAACAAATTTTTTAGATCTACAATCAATCTTAGCATGATAATCAGAAAGCCAGTCAATCCCCATAATAACTTCAATCTCGACTAAGGGTAAAACAACATGGTTTGCATGTAAAGTCTTTCCACAGACCACAATAGAAATATTTTTATAATTCATCTTGGCTATAACATTTCCCCCTGGTGTTTTAACAATAATTTCAGGCCTCGTTTGTTGAGGTGATATTTCCAATTTACTAGAAAATTTCTCAGAGATGAAGGAATGTGTAGACCCCGTATCAAACAAAACTTTAGCAAAATCTGAGTGAACAAACAAAGTACCTTATAAAACTTCATTGGATGGCCCAACGTCTGTTAATGTAGTTGAAAAGGATCTCACTACACCTTCTTGATTGTAGTCTGACTTCTTTTCATCATTCGGATCTCTCTTTGGGCAGACATTTGCATAGTGACCCATCTCACCACATTTAAAACACTTTACAGTTTTCTTATCAGGATTAGTCTTTGGATCATTTTCATTAAAATCTCAGGCCATATGTCCAAACTTACCATATTTAAAACACTTCCCAATTTTTCTAAGACATTCCAAAGGGTGCTTCTTGCCTCACTTTTCACAAACTAGAAATTGTATTCTCTTACCATCAGATTTCTTTGGTTGAGTCTTGCCCATTTCTTGCCAACTAGACCTCTTCTCCTCTTTGTTTCCAAAATGCACATGATCATAAGAAAACTCCATCTCTACCCTCTCATCACATCGGACAAGTTTCTCATAACTTTTGAATTCACAGGAGGCCAATGCCCTTCGATACCTTGGCTTTAATCTTGAGTAAAAGCAGTTGATTTTTCTATCAAGATCCGGAATAAGATTGGGAGCATACCTCGCCAGTCGGGTGAAGTTCGGTTCATACATAGCCACTGAATCTTCCTCCTTCTATTTCAATTCAAGGAATTTCTTCTTCATTCTAAGTCGCACCACCTTAGGAAATTATTTTTCAAGACAAAGACTTTTAAATTATTCCCACTCTAAGGCATAAAAATCCTCTCTACCCCTGATATTCCTTACCATTGACCACCACTGATTAGCTTCCCCATCAAAACGATAAATGGAAAGACTTATATTTTGATTATCTGAACATCCCATAACATCAAATATCTTCTCAAGGGCTTTGATCAATCATTCAGCCTCCACTAGGTCAGAAGATCCATTGAATGAAGGAGGATGTTGTCTCATAAAATGTTCAACCACTGTCATGTTCCGTTTTGGTTCCTCTATTTGTTCTCTTTCATGGATTCCAACACCATTTATTGCATGCGTTAAATGAACCATTACTGTCACAAACTGCTCGGTTCCAATCCCAATCATTCTGGGCTGTAGATCATGAAGGATGTCATTATGTTGGTGCCTCTCCTCTTTAGAATCCATGTTCTTTCTACGGACAACCATTATGAACAAACATTTCTTAGATGAAGAAAATTGGAAATATTTAAATGCTATAACAAATTAAACATAGAGTGAATATCATTTATGGTATTTTATTAACATCACTCTAACCCCTAATGTTCTCTAAACCATCCTCTGATACCAACTATAAGGACCCGACCTTATTACATATATAATCTTGAATTTAGTCAAGAAAACACTTACCTTTCATTGAGGATCTTTTCAAGTTTATATCTTTAGAGAATTGGTACAAAACATTCATAACATTAAAAATTGTTACATAGTGGATACTATAAAAAATGTTTCCATTTTTCTCAAAATATAAAACATTAAAACATAAAACAAGACTCCTTGACAATTCTTCAACATTTAACATGTCTTCCTTCCTTGTATTACACATCCATTAACCTGTGAAAAATCATCTAAAAACATGGGATGAGCACAAAATCTCAGTAAGGTATGGAAAAGAAGGAAAAATCACATTAGTCCATGAATACTCATAACGTATGAAAACATTTTCAAAATACATGACTTTCACCCATAAATACTTACTTTGAGTAACATGAGATTTACACAAGATCCACAAAAACATGGGAACATAATTATAACCATATAGGTATCTTGGGGAATTACGTACATAATCTTGTAACCATCTTGGCTACCTTAAAATTTGTAACCCTCACGACTACCATACTTTTTGTAACCATCGCAGTTACACTTGGAGTAACCATACAGCCGACCTCCAAATTACTCATACCCAATGAATTTAAGGGAAATATAGGTCCCACCCTTCATCATAAACAATTCCCAAGAACCAAAACATTATCATACAACATTAATAATAGCATAAAAACATTGCTTTTGAATTTTTGTAAAAACAGAATTTTAAAAGATGATTTTAGAAGAAAAGACTCTCATAAATATCATATAATTTAAGTGAGAATTAATTGAGTGAATGGAATATGTATATACTCTGTAAATACAGATTTTCAGACATATAATAATAATAAGTCATCACACATACAATTTAAATACCACATAAATGATGAAGTAGAATGTTAACCCAAAGAATGGAAATCGGGCTAAGAATTTCATTACCTTAGGCTTTTCTTACATCACACTTGTTAAAAACTCCTGTATAATAGTTAAAAGAGTGATATTAGTATTTTACAGAAACATGTTCATGTTTATAACATATTATATGGTCATTTCATAACCTCATTTTACCCCTTAGTGGTTAGTATTTTGTTCCTTTCATTATTTTGGGTGAGTTCTTTTGTGATTTTCATGATCGGTTCATGATGAATCGTTCTTGTATATTGGAAGTGAAACTACAGAATTGTAATGGAGTAGTATTTACATATTTCTAGTACCACAAATTATACCATTTATCACTTTGATTCTTTATAAGAGAATGACTTATAAGTTAAAACATTAATGATGTTCGTTTAGATCATTTTAGTGGTTCTTTGATAATAACAACATCATTTTGTCTTTTAAATTTGAACCATGAGTACATAAGAATTCCCGAACCATATATGAGTCATAAAACATATATTATAACCTGGTTCAACCATATAAATTGTTTCATTACCAGACTTGAAATAATTAATGGAAATTGAAAATACATCGTCCACGATGTCGGTAATTCGACACAAATGGACAATATATTTTATTCTTTAAATAAGTGGAAGAGGAGAAGAATGGTTATGAGGAATTTTCCATAAACATGATAACATAATTAATATACATTATTCTGTAGATTTCATGCCTCTTGGATAAGAGGGAGTGAGGAAAGAAGTAAAAGTAATCATGAAATAAAAGAAAATCATGAGAAATTTCTCACGAAAATTCGGCAGCCTAACAGCGTCTCTTAAAATTTCATAAAAACAAGATTGATGAGAGTAATGGAATATCTCGTCATTAATAAAAAATATGGACATTAAGGGGGAATATTTAATGAAATATCCCAACAGAAGACAAAGGGAATGGAAGATAATAACATAAAATGAAAGAAAAGAAAGAAAATAAAAGAGGATGTTTACCTCTTGATCTCTTCTCCTTGAAATCCTTCTTAAGGGCTTTGATTTTTGTCTTTTTGTGAGACCAGCAGCTCTATGATGTGGGGAAGAATATTGGGGAGGGTATTTGGTAGAAATTTGAAAATTCTCAAGGCTTGAGAGGTGTGGGAGGAAGAGGGGAGTGAGGGTGGTATTTATAGTGGAGGAGGGGAGGTATTTTAGATTATTTTAATCATTATTATAATATTTTTATCAAGACTATGAATAATCTCAAATCAAGTGGCCCTAAATAGTGATAATATCATGTGAGTTCTAAGAATGTGGCCTTTCCTCAATTATGATGTCATAAATAGTGCATTTTTACTGATAAATTGATTATATGGTATTTTATTGTATTTCACTATTCACCGAAAATTCAAGAGTTTCAAAAAAATACCAAAACATTATCCCAAGCATTTTTCGACGTGTATAATTCAAAAATGAACTAAATTTTTCAAAATAAATTTTCTAAATATTATTAATTTAATTTTTAAATAAATACATAGTTAATTCAAAAAATAAAAATTTTAAGGAACAATTAGTTTTAATTCATATTAAAAAATCAATTAAGATCTCATTATCCTATTTCCATAAGAAAATAAAATAATAATAAAATTTACTATTAATTAGGGGAATATCCCTATTCATATTACTATTCATAAGGGTATGTTACTATTCACCAAAAAAAAAAGTTGGTTCCAATAGACTCCAAATAACATACTGAACACAATTGTAGATGACAGTTTCTTGAAATTCAGAATATAGAAGTAGAAAAGTTATGTTTTATAGGATAATTAAAAATATCTATTTAAAAAATAAGTTCCATGAATATCTATTTATATTTAGAAAAACCTGGTGTGTTATAGGAACATTAATCATGATAAATAACATGGAATTAAAGCATGTAATTGTAGAAACCATTTATCACATGTTATGATTTCCATATTAGTCAAGCCATTGCTGCCAAGACCATCTTAGTGGAAAAATTCCATTACTGAACCAGGTCTAATTTCCGTTCCAGCCATGTTTATCTCGTGAGATATAAATCATTACCCAATTCATTAGAGGGAGATATAGGTCCCACCCTTCTCATAATGAAATCATTCTTACATTTTCCACAACATAAACATAAATCATTTATCATAACCCAAAGAATAAAATGGGTTTCAAAAACATCATCCCATAATAACATAATCCATATAAAAAAATGGATATCATTTCATCATAAAAAATGTGAAACCATGTAAATCATAGAAACATTATACTTGAATCATAATCATATTAAATAATTTCCTATTAGATGGAAAATAGTTTTGACAAAACATTTGAAATGAATTCTTGAGGAAAATATCCTTTCTTCTACAAAATCATTTTATTTTTACAAAATTCCTTGAAATTTTAAAAGAAAAGTATTTTGTTTAAAATAATCTTGAAATCATTTGGAGGAGGCTTCATGAAAATAAGGCTTTATGAAATCGAAAAAATCAGTTCATGTCGTATAAGTTAAAAAACATTCTTCTCGTACTTTTGCTGGAAAAGTAAAAATTTACCTCATATGGTAAAAAAAAAGAACGATTCCTTAAATACCATGTATTAAAAGTCAAAAATGGGTAAAAATGACAATAAAAATACATGAAACCATTTTTATAAAACCATTACATGGATGATAAAAATAACCCCAGTAAATACTTATGAATAAACAATCTCGGATAAAAACAAGATTTGATAGGTTATCCCTTACCTTAGATCCGATATGCTTCGTACATATCTGAACCTCCTGCATAATGATTTAAATAATGTCATTTAATTATTACATAATCATATTCATTGTTAGGATATATTATATGGTTCACTTATGACTTTATATTACCCATTCTTTTGTAAATTCCATGTTAAACAGCGTTTTGGGTAAAATCGTTTCATTTGTCTTACGTGTTTCAAATTTTTGTTCTTATTATATCCTAATTTACTTAATTTCATAATTTAAAACATGATTTATATATAATATATATTCATCATATAAATATATATATGATAGATCTATAAATGGAATGAAATACACCGTTCGTGGAGACGGTAAGTCATACGTACACATGAACGATGTTTTCATTTCCTTATTGACTTGAATGGAAGTAAGTAGATGAAATATATATATATACATAAATACAGTATCTTTATAATGTCATATATTTCATTATTATTCATTATATATACTTTTTAATCATTCTTGAATGGATCACATGGAGAATGAATCTCATCGCGTCGTGGAGACGGTAATCCGTACATACGCACGAGCGATGATATTGTTCCCATAATAATTTAATGGAATTTGAGTGGATGATATAATATCTCAGAATTAGTATCATGTTATAACAATCACATATAGTAATTCCTTACACCATTATACCCTTCCAATTAAGGTGGTGGTAGAAAAAAATATTACACCACGGCGTGGAGACGGTATTCCGTACGTACGCACGCATGGTGATTTCATTTTTCGTAGGATAGATAGAAGGTGAAATAGGTTTATATGATATTTATAATAAAATATCAGTATATATGTAATAATAATGTTATTACTTTATAATTAAACAACTAAATAAGAATTAGTATAAGAAGAAAGAAACTTGAAAGAATCGGTAGAAGAGATTACCTCTTCTTCGACGTGCCTCTTTTAAAAATCCTATTAGTGAACTAGAGTTGGTCTTTTGAGAAGACCAAATCCTCTATGATATAACCAGATCTGTTGAGAAGAGAAATTGTCAGGTTTTTTCTGAGCTTTAAGGTTCAAAATTGTGTAAAGTGGAGAGGGTGGAGGTTCCCTTTTATAAAAGAGGAGAGGGGCACCTTTGGAAACCTCAAAAATATTAATTTATAATAAATTCAAATACCACATAAAAACTTCCAAAATGACTCCAATACGAATCTTAGATGAGTTAGGGTTGTAATCGCATCAACCAATAAAATTTAGACAGGTTTGAAATTTATTTGTAACCATATCAACATGATTTATCTTTATTTAATCTATTTAATTTTATTTATCGTAATAATATTCTAAATTTTAAATTGTTATATATAATTACTTATGTATTTTGAATTATCCATAATTGGGTAGTTTATGAAATTTTAGACCATATAAATTTCATTTTATAATTTTTAAATATGCTTGTGATTTTTAAACAATTTAATAATATGTTATTTTTAAAAAATAACAATAGTGTTAATTTTGACACTATTTATTTATTTGAATTTAAATAAAATCCACACAGAGAATATATTCGAAAAAAAATGTTTAATAGATTACTAAAATTTCATATTCATCTAAATTATTTTTGGATAACATTAATTAGATAATATAATATTTATGTTAATGTTTATAAAACCATTTATTTGATATTTCTCTTAATAAAACAAGTATAACATCATTTTTCTATAATCATTTAATATACTTATTAGTTGCATAAAAATTATAAATAAATTACTATTATTATGATAAATCTATTATATTTAAAAATAATACTTTTACTCGAATTTATCATCTTCAAATCACAACATTTAAATTTTAATATTTATTAAATTATGAAGGTAACATATTTTACATCATTTAAAATAAAATAATATAAATGTCCTAATCGGTTTTATAAGGAAACAAATGGTCCAAAAATAGACCCTTATATGATTAGGGTATAGATATACTCTAAAAATAAAGTTTGGACAAGTTTCTGGTCCTTTTGTTAGGTATTGTTATTTTACTAAAAACTATATTATTTATTTTTCACTAAATAAATAATTTCTACATCATTAATGTATAAGATATTAAGGTGATTAAATATTTCTTAAAAATTACCAATAAATTACCATGATAAAGAAAAATATTTTATCTTTCAAATAAGTATTTATAATAGAAATTATATACTGTATAACATTATATTAAAAATAATCTATTTATTAAAGTTTGAGTGAGACATATTTCAGTTTCTTTAAAATAAAATAAATTAAAGGTCTTAATCACATAAAAGTGGGTTCCAATGGATTCCATTTAGAACCAAATATGTATTAGGAGGAAATATAATCATCCAATTATATTAAGAAAATTTTTATGGTAATTTTATAATATTAATTTTACCCTTAATTATCTAATTTACCTTTAACTATGGTAAATAAAATTTACCGTAGTTACTATTCATAATGCCAAAAAATAAAAAGAATCCTATTAATATAATTTGAACCTACTTATTCCAAATATGTAATACAATTTTCCAAATTAAAAACATGGAAGTTGCAGTAATTAATTTAAAATAAATCCTGTTTTCGGTAAAAAAAACTGGTTTTTGTTTAAAACATTGCAAAAGATTGAATTGATTTAACAAATGAATTCAATGTAAAATTAATGCTAATGAATTACATTATATTAAATGGTAAAAATATATTCTATTTATACTTGAAAACCATTAAATATTATAATTTAACCATACAAAATATCTCGATGAAAAAAAAGTTGTTTTTTATTAAAATTTAGCGTATTTTTACAATTCTTCAAAATAAGAAACTTATCAGAAAAATATCAAAAATTTATCCAAAGAATATTTTTATATCATGATTCAAAATAAGAATTTTATTTTTCCAAATTGAACTTATAAACATTTCAAAAACTAAATTTAATTTGTGTGTGCCATCAAAAGGCGGCAAAACTGCATTTTTTGAAAAATACTTATTTTACCCAAAAAAATTATTTTGATTTCATACCATGTTCTATAAAATGTGTAAGATGAATTATAATGTCATAAAATTCAAATTTTAGTTACGAATATTCAAAACAGCTAGTTCATAATAATATTATAACAGTATATCTTTGTTTAGTGAAACTTATTGTTGCGTGCAACACACGCTATTGAGCATGGTTTCTCTTGCATGTAACACAAGCCAAGAATAGTGTTTGCATATAATATAAGCTAATACGGTGTTGAGTATAGCAGAAGATTATTTTGGAGTAGCGTATATCACAAGAAATCAATGAAATTAAAATAATATTTTTCATAAAATCTCCGGTTGTTACATTCTACCCCCCTTAAAATAAATTTCGCCCGCGAAATTCGTTAGGGTTATAAATGGTTTATTACTTGAGAATTTCGTTCATAGAAACCCACATCGTAAAAAGGAATACTAAAACTTAATTTTAAAAAATGAACATTAGAAAAAAAACGGATACCCAAATTAACTCATCACTTGGGTTCCCACATAGGAGAATATAGGTGAAAATATGGATATGGAAGAGAAATCTAACCGTCAAATTCTGATGGAGAGTGGTAAAGAACATGGCTATGAAAAATCCATCAATCACAAAGCCATAAATTTTTGATGATCTAAGGTACTATCTGATTCATCGGATATGAAGACACTAGGACAACATTTTTGGTTTTCAAGATCATTTCTCTAATGTTGAAGAATTTTTGAATTAAAAGAAATACATACTTAATTTTTGTAAAATCTTGTCGTTGGTCATTCGATGAACAATCACTACTTCATATCTTAAATAAATGAAGTTGAATTTGTCATTCATGAAGTTTTAGTATATCATGTGATAGAATGATGGGTCCTTCCATCTGTCTCAAACAAAAGGTTTCCAACAGTTATCAAATCTACATAAGTCAATCTATGGTGAGGTTAATCGTATATGATTCCAAAAATGGACTTATACTTCATCTATCATACCTATTAATAAAATAAAACTAGTTTCTAGTATCCAGGGAATTCTTGTTGGCCAGTGGTAGGGGATAAAGGCATGTCGCACTTCGGTTGTGGGTTCTATTCCCGCAACCTTGTCCGGCGTGAGGAGTTGCCGACCATCCTACAGGTTGTACTTTTTCTAAAACTACACTATTATAACATTCTAGATATAATATCAATAAAATTTATATCCTTAAAAAATACTATCGGATGTCCAACATAATCCATTCCAATCTTTAGGCTTATCCAAAATACATTTGTCCAATCTCATAGTATAAAGAAAACGATTACTTGAAATGTCACATAACAAGCATGTGAATACCATAATTTATCCCCAATATATCATAAGATATATCTTGTTGTTCGCATTCCAAACATGTAAATACATTAATCATGTATTCTCTTGAAACATGAATTATTATAGAACCTTAGTGAAAACATGAATTCTGTCAAAAGTTAATTGTTTCCACGTACCAAAATCCCAAAATTTCTATATACTCAAACCCTGATATCACATTGTCCATATATCAATCATGAGCTCATTAATACTATCAAATATCTCATTATCCCCTTATCCTTTCATTATGTGCATATCATCTACTTTAAAAAAATATTTCCATCACTTTTCATGGTTACTGGAACCATATAATTATTGAAAACCAATACATAGGTATTCTAAAATTCTACGATACTATAAATCAGATTCCATGATACTATTTTTAAATCCCATTACATAAACACTTAATCATTACAAAACATCATTGTCATATTCAAAATCACAAATAGTGATTGCATGTGACTTCCCTTTTTCCTTTTCCTTAAGAGGTTGCTCACGTCGATCATCATTGACCCTTGGATTTGGGCATTGATTAGCATAATGCCCCATTTCCTTGCACTTGAAGCATTGATTTGTTGGTGGAGCATTCTCTATAGCCTTTTCTCTATTCACAACATTAGCTACCATTTTCCCATTACTTCGACACTCAACTACTTTATGACCTTCATTTCCACAACTAAAACATTTTCTAGTACCTTTTATACAAACTCCACCATGCTTCTTTCCAGACATTGAGCATAAACATTCATCTTCTTTACACCATTTTTCTAAGATTTCTCTATAAACTCCATATTTCATTTTTTTCAAATCCATGAGATGGATATCTAACACCAACTTCTAGTTCTACCTTGATATCACAATGCACAATTTCTTCATATCTAATGAAGTCACTTATAGCCAATGCCCTTCTAATACTTGGTTTTACGCCACTGAATAACGGATCAACTTTACATTCAGGTTGGATGATAATGTCAGATGCATACCTTGAAAGACTTGTAAAATTCACCTCGTATATACCAACAGATTCATCTTCCTTTTTCTTAAGCTCGTGGAACTCCTTTTCCTCTTTGTTTGAAGAATACGAGGGATGTACTTATTGAAAAACAAGTTCATCAACTCGTCCCATTACATTGATTCAATTCCATATTGGGGCCTTGTATTCTTTATTAGAGTCCACCACTGGTCTGCTTCACCTTCTAAACTGTAAACAGCCAGAATGACATTGTCATGTTCTGAACAACGAAGTATGGGAATTATCTTTTCAATAGTATTGATCCATTGTTCAGTAACAAGTGGATTAGAAGACCCACTGATAGAAGGTGGATGTTTTCTCATGAAGGAATCAATAGAATATTGTTCCCTTCTTTGCTCATTTGGATGTCCAGAATGATTCATAGCTTGTGTAAGTATAGAAATAATATTTTTCACTCCATCTCCAATAATATTTGTTTGTTCAGGAGGAAAATCATTTCATTGTCCATTACATTGATCAACACGGTTCCTTCCGGTTCCATCCATCATCTAAAACCCAAAAAAAATACTGTGAGAGGCAAAAATCATGCTAGGGAAAAAATTATAATAAAGGAGGAGTACCTTCAATATCAAACATCTTAGGTTTAATTCTTATATCGTTACCATAATTCTATCGTTACCATAATTCTAGGACTATAAACTATAATTATACTTAACTTTAGGTACATCCCTAGACATACCTTAGAAATATCTCTAGGGATCTCACTAAAGTTTTTGCATCCTTGTTTTCAAAGGTTGACTAATCCTTTCCTCTGATACCAACTATAGAGACCCAAACTTGATGTACATGGACATTACAATACTTTTACATTACTTTTTCAGAATACTTAATAAATAATAAAAACTGACATCCAAGGACCGTAAAAGTTTAGTGTCTTTGGAAACTCAGAACATAATCTTCTAAACATTCTGAAAGATCGTCAACATCTCCCATAAAGATCTTCCACTTTTTTTTCTTACCTAAAACCATTCTTTATATCCTGGGGAAAAGAAAACATATAAATGGTGAGATCAAATGCTCAGTAAGGGTAAAAATGGAAACATAAAACAATCTCTAAGCATTTGAACGTAAGAACATGAACATAAAACATAAAAATAATGAGTAATGACATAAATCATGACAATTCATAAGGCATAGATAATAAAGGAACATTAATCATGATAAATAACATATATATAAATACATTTAATTGTGGAAACCATTTAGCACATGTTATGATTTCCATAGTAGACGAGACATTGCTGCCAAGACCATCTTAGTTGACAAAGTCCATTACTGAACCGTGTTTACTTTCTGTTCCATCCATGTTTATCTCATGAGAAATAAATATTTACCGAATGCATTGGAAGGAGATATAGGTCCCACCCATCTCATAATTAAATCATTCTTATGTGTTCCACAACATAAACAAAAATCAATCATCATAACCCAAAGAATAAAATGGGTTTCATAAACATCATCCCCTCATAACATAATCCATATAAAACAAATGGTTTTAATTTCATCATAAGAATAGTGAAACCATGTAAATCATAGAGAAATTATACATGAAACATAATCATACTAAATAATTTCATTTAGATGGAAAATAGTTTTCACAAAATATTTGAAATGAATTATTGAGGAAAATATCCTTTCTTCTTCAAAATAGTTTTCTTTTCACAAAATTCCATGAAATTTTAAAAGAAAAGGATTTTGATGAAAATAATAATGAAATCATGTGGAGGAGGATTCATGAATGTAAGGCTTTATGAAACCATAAAAATCCATTCAAGCCGTATAAGTTAAAAAAACATTCTTCTCGTACTTTTTCCAAAAAAAGTCAAAAAGTACCTCGTATGGTAAAAAAAGAGAGATTCATTACATACCATGTAGTAAAAGTAAAAAATGGGTAAAAAGGACATTAAAAATACATGAAACCATTTATAGAAAACAGGGACATGGATGATAAATATAAACCCAGTAAATACTTACGAATAATCAATCTCGGATAAAAACGAAATTGGATAAGTTATCCCTTACCTTAGATCTGATATGCTTCGTACATATCCAAACCTCCTATATAATGATTTAAATAATTTCATTGACTTATTAAAGAATCATATTCATTGTTATGATATCATATATTGTTACCTAGTGATTATATATTACCCGTTCTTTTCTAAATTCCATGTTAAAGCATCATTTTGGGTAAAATCGTTTCTTTTATCGTACGTGTCTCAACTTGTTGTTCTTACTTATATCCAGATTTACTTAATTTCAGAATTTAAAACATGATTTATATATAATATATATTCAGTATATAAATATATATATATGATAGATCGATAAATGGAATGAAATACACTGTTAATGGAGACGGTAGGTTGTACGTACGCATGAACGCTGTTTTCGTTTCCTTATTGACTTGAATGGAAGTAAGTAAATGAAATATATATATATACATATACATAAATATAGTAGCATAATAATGTCATATATTTCATTATTATTCATTATATATACTTTATAATCATTCTTGAATGGTTAACTCGGAGAATGAATCTAATCGCGTCGGGGAGACAGTAATCCGTACGTACGCACGAGTGATGATATTGTTCCCATAATTATTGAATGGAATTAGAGTGGATGATAAAATATCTCAGAATTATTATCATATTATAATAATCATATATAGTTATTCCTTACACCATTATACCCATCCATGTAAGGTTGTGGTAGAAAAACATATTACACCACGGCGTGGAGACAATATTCCCTAAGTACGCACGCGCGGTGATTTCATTTTTCGTAGGATGGATAGAAGCTGAAATAGGGTTGTTTAATATTTATAATAAAATATCAGTATATATGTAATACTTATGTTATTACTTTATAATGAAACCACTAAAGAAGAAATATTATAAGAAGAAATAAACTTGAAAGAATCGGTAGAAGAGATTACCTCTTCTTCGACGTGCCTCTTTTAAACTTCCTCGTATGGAACAAGAGTTGGTATTTTGAGAAGACCAGAGCCTCTATGATATAACCAGTGAGGTTTAGAATAGAAATTGGCAGGGGTTGGCTGATCACTAAGGCTCAAAATTGTGTAAAGTGGAGAGGGAGTAGGTACCCTTTTTAAGGGAGGAGAGAGGCACCTTTGGAAACCTCAAAAATATTAATTTATAATAAATTCAAAACCCACATAAAATTTTTGAAAATGAATAAAATCCGGAGCTTAGATGATTTAGTGTTGTAATCTAGTCAACGAATAAAATTTATACATGTTGGAAATTTATTTTAATCCTTATCAACATGATTTATCCTTATTTAATCTATTTAATTGTATTTGTCATAATAATATTATAAATTTTAAATAGCTATAAATACTTACTTATGTGTTATGAATTATCCATAATTGGGAAATTTATGACATGTTGAACCATATAAATTTCAATTTATAATTTTTAAATATTTTTGTGATTTTTAAACAATTTAATAATATGTTAATTTTATAAAATAACAATAGTGTTAATTTTGACACTATTCATTTATTTGAATTTAAATAAAATCCACACAGAGGATATATTCGAACCAAAATATTTAATAGATTCATAAAATGTCATATCCATCTAGAAAATAAGTGTAGAACATTAATTAGTTCATATAATATTTATTTTAATATTTATAAACCATTTATTTGATATTTCTCTTAATAAAACAATTATAACATCATTTTTGTATAATAATTTATTATACATATTATTTGCATAAAAATTTTAAATAAAATAATGTAATGATGATAAATGTAATATCATTAAAAATAATACTTTTACTCGAATTTATCATCTTAAAATCACAACATTTAAATTTTAATATTAATTAAATTATGAAGGTGACATCTTTGACATCAATTAAAATAATATAATATAAATGTTCTAATTGGCTTTATATGGATCCAAATGCTCCAAAAATATACCCATGGATTATTAGGATATATTTATACTCTATAAATAATTTTTGGTTAAGTTTATGGTCCTTTTGATAGGTATATTAATTTTAATAAAAACCGTATTATTGATTTTTCACTAAATAAAGAATTTCTACATTATTAATGTATAAGCTATTATGGTAATTAAATATTTCTTAAAAATTAAAAATAAATTACCATGATAAATAATAAAATTTTATCTTTCAAATAATTATTTATAATCGAAATTATATTCTGTATAAGCTTATATTAAAAATAATCTAATTATTAAAGTTTGAGTGAGACATATTTCACATTCTTTAAAATAAAATAAATTAAAGGTCTTAATCACATCCATGTGGGTTGAAATGGATTCCATTTCGACACAATATGCCTTTTTACAAAATATAATCATTAAATTATATTAATACAAGTGTAAGGGTAATTTTATAATATTAATTTTACCCTTAATTACCTAATTTTCCTTTACCTGTGGTAAATAAAATTTACCGTAGTTACTATTAATAATGCCCAAAAATAAAAAGTAGCCTATTAAATAATTTGTACCTAATGATTCCAAATATGGAATCCATTTTTCAAAATTCAAAACACGGAAGTTGTAGTAATTAATTTAAAATTAATCACGTTGTCGAAAAAATGGGTTATTGTTTAAAACCTTGTAAAAGAATGAATTGATTTAACCTACGAATTCAATGTAAAATTAATGCAAAAGACTTACATTATATTAAAAGGTAAAAATATATTCTATTTATACATGAAAATCATTAAATATTATAATTTAACCATATAAATTATCTCGATGAAAAAATTTGTTTTTAATTAAATTTTAGCGTATTTTTATTATTCCTCAAAATATGAAACTTATCAGAAAAATATCAAAAATATATCCAAAGTAAATTTTTATATCCTGATTCAAAATAAGAATTTTATTTCTCCAAATTGAACTTATAAACATGTCAAAGACTAAATTTAATATGGGTGTGTCATCAAAAGGCGACAAAACTGCATTTTTTTAGAAATACATATTTTACCCGAAATATTTCATTTTTTCTCATACCATGTTCTATAAAATGTGTAATATGAATTATAATTTCATAATATTTAAAATGTAGTTACTACTGTTCATAAAATCTAGTTCATAATAATATTATAACAATATATATTTGTTTAGTGAAACTCAGTATTGCATTCAACACACGCTATTGAGGAAGGTTTCTCTTGCGTGAACCACAAGCCAAGAATAGTGTTTGCGTATAATATAAGCTAATATGGTGTTGTGTATAGCACAAGATAATTTTGGAGTTGCGTACATCACAAAACATCAATGAAATAAAAATAATATTTTTCATAAAATCTCAGGGTGTTACAATTTATAGAACCAATATAGATATTTTATTTCAAAAGGAAATGAAATATCTCTTGGGATGATTGTTTCTACCTCCTAAATAATTTCCAAAATAGTCTAGGTTAATGCATGAAATTACAAGAATTATCCCCTAGAATAATTATAAATTAGTTTCAATAATTTATATCCCAAAATTAATTTGAGAACATAAGCGGTATTTCAAATAATTATTCTTTTTTTATATAAATATTAATTTTTGTATGTATTTATATATAAATATATATAAAACTATCCTTTGATAATGTAATTATCATTTAATAATATGTTGCATTTATCTAGTCATAAATTCTTCAATAACTATCCTTCTGATAATTTCCAGAAATGATCCTTTACATCTATCTTAATAATTATATTCATGATTTTATGAATTTATTTTCTGATAATTATTTCTGATTATATTTTGATAATTTGGTGAAATTACTATTTGATTATTTTTATTTATACTTACCTTCCAAAAATCATGCACATTTAATATTTGATAATTCATCGTAATTATCATCTAATAATACTTAATAATAATTTTTTTAGAAAAAGAAAATATTTATTTATTGATAATTTAATAACCTTTCATTTGATAAAATTGTTTAATAATTATCCTTGATAATATCATTAAAATTATTCTTTGATAATTTGTTGCAATTATCATTCGATAAATCTTAACAATTATCTTTTCATAAAACCAGTACACACCCATTCATACGCAAGATATATTGAATTAATGGGGTTTACTAAAGACAATACTATTGGTAATAGTTACCTAATAATAGTAATGTTTATAAATTTATAATAACAAAGTATTGATACAATATAATGGTACAATAGTTGATTGATTATGGACACACAAATAGAATACATTGATTATGGAAAGAAATATACAAAGTAAATACTAATTTTAGAGGGAGATTTCATTGTATTTTCATTAGCATTCGCGTCTTTCTTGTTGGTTGTAGTGGGTCTAGAGAATAAACTTCTTATTTTATTGCATTAACATTATTGTAATACAAAGAAATGCATAAAGTGTAATTAAAACTTAAAGGCACAATCACTATATGATTCATTGCAATAATAAAAAAATGTGAACAACACAAATGATTTTTTTAAATAAAGAATGATAAAATACAATATTTTAGTTGCACAATATTTTATGATGTTCATGTTTGAAAAACTGTTGCAGCTAATTGAATTTGAAAAGTTTGTAGGAACATATTGGGGTTGCAATAGGAGTTCAACATCATTATTGTCTAGTAAATTCATCATGGAGATGAAAATACAATTATATACATTAATAAATAGTAATGAATATTTAAATATGAAAATCCAATGTAACAGGTAAATAGAATATGGTTGTAGTAACCTAAATGAATGTTTTGGAAATACACAGTATAGGGATCATAGGATAGCAATATATTATGACCTAAATCATAAGTGAATACATTTTTGTGACTGAAAAGTATAAAAAACTTTAAAAAATAATTCATTTTGATGTAATTATACTAACTATTCTATCAATTTATTACTGTTTAACAAAGAGGGAATTTTTTGGAAGTAAAGTTATAGGAAATATAAACAAAAATTCATTCAAACAGGGTGATTTTTATATTACCTCAAATATAAGGAATGTTAAAAAGTAGAGTTACACAACATGAAAGAAAAAACATTCATCTATTTTAAGTTTTATGTTCAATGAAAAAGATTTTTGGAATAACTAATACCAATATCATTTCCTACATCCTAACAGTTTAAATAGAAAAATGGACCAACAAATGAAACTTGCTAACAATGAACAACAAAACTATGCGTATACAAAAATTGACTATTAGTATGACATACTAATAGTTCCTGTCAGTATAGGATACAAACAAGAATAAGAAATTCAATTAGGTATCAAATAGTTCATGTTTAATCGACTCACCCATGCGAACACACAACATATTGAATTAATTGTTTTTATTATAAAAGATAATTTTTTTAGTTAAAGTTACCGACCAATAGTAATTTTTAATAATTTTTAATCAGAATGTTTTAGGACATAAAAATGGAATAAGAGTGAATAAATTATGGACAGACCAATAAAAGACTTGAAAAATAAGGGATATATAAAATGTAACTTCTAATTTTTGAGGGATATTGAAAATATTTTTCAACTGCATTCATGTCCTCCTTGATGTATATAGTGGTTCAATACCCGCACTGAACTTCACTACACGTCATCACAGGGTTTAGCCAACCGACATTTCAAACATGATCCATAAACAGAGTAATCCATGTATTCTAATTCAAACTAAAAGACACATATATTCTAGAAGTGGTTGTAGTAAAAAAAATGTGAACTAGGCGGAGGATTAATTTGACTACATAATTACAAAACCCAATATTTAGTTGCACCAAAATTTATAATGTTAATGTTTGTATATGTTTTCCAACTAAATGAAGTTATAAATTTTTCCAGGAACAAAGTGTTTCACTTTGGAGATGAAAAATAATTATATTGATTAATAAATAGAAATGAATATTTAAAAATGAAAATAAAATCAAGAAATGAAACAAAACATTGTAGTGGTAATAAAAATGACTCTTCTGGAATTGAATATTATATGAAACATAGGATTGTAATACAATGCGAACAATTTTTTCACTAGAAAATATAACAATGAATTAAAAATTTAAACATTACCAAGGTGCTTTGTTTGTAATGTATACAAATAGGAAACAGAAATGAAAACATGTATAATTATTGGGTTTTTTGTATAGTATACAAAAAAACTCAACACAAATATAAGTGGGTAGAAAACAAGAAATATATATGTCACCTAGTTGATCAAATTTTTCATATGTAGTCATTCATACTTCGTAAACGAGACAAATTTGATATAGAATTAGCCAATGGTTCTTCTTTTTTGATTCACCTTAAGTCGTTGATATACACCGTTGTCGATACAGAAATAGAATCTGATGGGCTGATGATAATGAATGTCAACAAAGTCTTGGAAACATGGAGGAGAACTAATGAAGTAATTCCTAGAAAATTTTAATATCAGTTTCAGAATGAATTAAAAATTAGAAACATAAATAGTATAATATTGATTTCATAATAGGTTCAAATTGATTATAATGAAACCATAGATTTCAAAACAAAATAAGTAAAAAATATCAAAACAGATAATAAGACATTTCCGAAGAAAAAATAATAAATTGAAGGTTTTATTAGGTAATTTAAATAGAAAAATGAATAGAAATTTGGATCAATTACTAAAAACACGGTCGTAATAGATATTTGTTAGGGAAATGTAAATAAACGGTTAGGGAAAAATCAAAACTTATTAAGGGAGGACCATAAATTAGATAAGATGATATTATATTCATGGTTGAAGATAGCGAGAAATATTGGAGGAAACTTGGGCCTATATCAATATTTTTTTAATGATTCCTAAGTAAATGATAGTATAGTTAAGGGGTTATAATCCAATAAAAATATGTGGTCGTGATTATTGTAGGGAACCATCAGTATTTGAATCCAAATTTTATATTCTATTCCAAATGATAAATTTTTAAAACAACACATTCTTGAATTCAAACAGAGAGGGTTAATGTTTGTAAATTCTATAAAACACAAATTAGAAAGAATACATGCATTGATAAGTTGTGTAATACCAATAAGGAATTGTTGGTCGAGTAGTGGAAAACATAGGTGAAAAATTACATTGACTATAATAAAACCAAAAAAACATATAATGTAATGAACATAGTGGGGAAGAATACTATTGAAGAATGAAAATAGTATTGGAAGGGAAGAATTATTTTTCTATTTTCAGTGTAATCCAAAATACCAATGAAACTACAACAAATATATCATCATTTCTCTTAGAAGTCTCGTTCTTCTTGAAAATGAAATAATGTAAAAATTTATGGGAGATGTACTCAGGTCACTATTTACAACACCAAGACTCTAGTTTGCACAATATATGGTTCCCCTACATATTTTTTAGCCAAATAAGTTACCTGGATTTATGCAGTTATAAAATATAAAATATTCATAAAAATATTTTGTACATACATGCTTGTATGCAAAAGGGTTTTGGTATGTAATATGTGCATATTTCACTGTATGAGTCTTAAAAATTTCAAAACAGAATGTGTGCATATTGAAGTGTAATATTGAAGAATAGAACATATTGTAGTGCAGTGAATAATATTACATACTACAATGCATATATATACAGTTCCTCTATAATTGAGCATGCCATATATTTCAGAGTATATATACATGTTTCTTGGAGGAAATGTTAATAGATAATTAGAATCAAAAAAGAATAATAATACATTAGAAGACTGTTCTATAAATTTTCTATTATATAATGAAGTATTTCTGAGTTCAACTTCTCGAGTGTTGATTCTTGAAGCTCCACGATAGGAATTATCTAAGGAAAAATTTTGGATCAGAATACTTATAAATTCAGTGTATTCTTTATAAATAGAATAAAGACAGTTGTTGAAGATTACATATTTCATACAGAGCATTTTATTTTTAAAAACATATTTTATATTGAATTTTATTTATATATATAGTAGTGCATGTAATAGGATAAAAATGTGGAAAATGCATAAGTCAATGTTCACCAGGCCATAATAATAAATCAATCAGTCATCATCTTCAACATCAAGGTGGTTTATTGAACTATATATCAATTGGTTATATATATATGTGTGTGTTTTTGTAAATATCTAAACATATATTGTGTGTGGAGTTAATGAGACCATCATTGAATTTCCAAATGAAAAAAATGAATCCTAACAGAAACAACATGACCTCAATGACATCCTCGATGATTGTGACTATTTTGAAGTCTCATATAGTTTATGTTGACACATATATGTTTTAATGAACATTATTGATATATAAAATAGGACAAGTGCACAAGTAGATAGAATAGAATATATCTTCCACATTTAAGGACTTAACACTATTTGGTGGACCTATAATAGAAGAAAACGTAAAAATTTTAATATAATGGTTCATTCTTGTCTATTACAAACATTTGAGTTTAGTAATAAACTATATTTGAATTCCTAGTAGATATGGGAATATAAAAAGAGCTCTTAATCATCTAGAATTCATAAAAATAAATGAAAAGTGAGTATTTTTTGTTTATTTCCATTGTGAATGAGATATTTTGATGGGGTGTGAGGGTTATATAACATACCTAATAGAGGGTTTACATCAATGAAAAACCCTGTGATGTCTGATATGAAATGTGCAGTAACAAATAAAAAATATAAAAATACAACAAATATTAAAAACTATAGGGCTCACCTCAACATATGTTATTTGTAACAATCTCAAAAAATTAAACATTATTATTCATTAGAACTCACTATTTAACACTCATATTATACAACTAACCTAAAAATTTGTACTACTGGGAAAAAATTATCTGATATAGTGGAAGAAAACCATCATAATTTTAGAAGACAACATGCTTCATTCTCAACTACAACAACAAACCATCCCAAAATATTTACGAAGATTAATCTAAAACACTTAAAAATTAACATGTGTTATTAGTGAAAAACATAAAAATAGACTCTAATATGCCATTCATAGGACCTATAAATAACAATGTTGCTAGGGACACAATTGAAATGATGAATTACTACTCATAAATTCCTCACATGAAACCAGAAATCACTAAATGAAAAGGCCCTGAACTATATACTGTGTATCTGCATGGTAAAACCATTCTGTATATTGAAGAACGGTTTCAATTACATAAGTGTCCAAATAAATGGTATGAAAATGAAAATAATTGCCAGAATAATACTTTATATGCCCTTTAAACCTGCTGCAATCATTGTAGCATCAATTCCGCTATCACCAAATTCTTGAAGACCAATTTCATCACCCTAGACCACAACCTCACTATAGTAAATATATTTAATTGAAATAACAACATTTAATTGATACATAGAAAATAAATATGAAATATTAAGCATTCAAAAAATCTACCTAAACTAGTAAATGAATCATATTCCAAAATTGCATCCTATTACATGCACTATTATATAATATAATAACTCTATCTGTCATCATCTTCCACCTCAAGGTGGGTTATTTCACTACATATCAATTGGTTATATATATGTGTGTGTTTTTGTAAATATATAAACATATATTGTCTGTGGTGTTAATGAGACCATCATAGAATTTCCAAATGAAAAAAATGAATCCTGACAGAAACAACACGACCTCAATGACATCCTCCATGACTATGACTGTCTTTAAGTCTCTCATAGATTATATTTACACATATATTTTTAATGAACATTATAGATATATAAAATTGAACAGCTGCATACATAGACAGAATACAATTCATCCTCTACATTTGTGGATTTAACACTATTTTGTGGACTTATAGTCGAAGAAGAAATTAATATTTCAATATAATGGATCATTCTTGTCTATTAGAAACATTCGAGTTTAGTAATAATCCATATTTTAATTCATTGTAGATATGGGCATATATTAAGAACTCTTAATCCTCTGTAATTCATCAAATAAATGAAATGTGAGTATTTTTTTTATATTCATTGGGAATGAGAGATATGGAAGGGGTGTGGGAGTTATATAACATACCTTCTGTAGGGTGTACATCAATGTAAACCCCAATGATATCTAATAAGAAGTGTGCAGTAAATAACTAAAAAAATAAAAATACAAAAAATGTTAAGAAAACTATACATATCACCTCAGCCTATGTTATTAGTAACATTATAAAATAATTAAACATTATTATGCATTAGAACTCACCATTTCACAATAATATTTTGCTGCTCACTTCAAAATGTGTAATACTGGGAAAAATTTGTCCAATGTAATGAAAGACAACCATCAGTATTTTAGAAGAAAACATTCTTCATGAACATATGCAACACCAAACCAACCATAAATATTTAAGAAGATTCAACTAAAATACTTCTCAATTAATATGTGTTATTAGTAATATTCTCAAAATATAGACACTAATATGTCATCATAGGTCCTATAAATCAAAATTTTGCTGGGGATACAATTAAAACAATGAATTACTACTCATAAATTCCCCCCATAAAACCTGAAATCAATTCTTGAAAAGGCCTTTAATAATATACAATGTATCTATATGATAAAACATTTCAATATAGTGAATATTGGTTTTATTACACATGTTTCCAAAATCATTATATCAAAATGAAATTAATTGTTCGAATAATACATTATTTACCCTTGAAACCTGCTGCAATCATTGTAGCATCAATACTGCTACCTCAAAATTATTGAAGACCAATTCCATCACCATAGAGCACAAACTCACTATAGTAAATATATTTAATTGAAATAACATCATTTAAATGATATATAAAAAATAAAGATGAAACATTATGCATTAAAAAATCAACCTGAAAAGGTAAATGAATCAAAAACTTGACACTCATGGAAGCCTAATGAATCAAAATATAAAAAGTATTATTCAATCAACACAAAAAATAAGAGCACCAGTTTTACATCAAAATTAATCACAATCAATCACACAATGATCTTTAAATGAGATTGAAATAATCTATAAATTTGATGATGGTTGCACCTACAATTATAAAGAGTCTATGGCCTCTAGTTTACATGATATCATATATGATAAAAAAGATGTCACATAATCATTATCAACAATGGACTTTATAAAAATCTATCTTTCTAGAATGTAAAGAGTTATGGAGTATTTACAATGATTATTAGAGAATTTCTGAGTCTATTAAAATCCATGTATCTGGAAACATGTCAAAAATCATGAAACGTAAAGACTAATGGACTATTTAACAGGATTATTAGACCCACGGTTTGCAATTAGCCATTTAAACTCATGGAAACAGAGTAGAATGGATAAAGAATCACTAAAATAAATTGAATAAACCTTGTTAAAACACATAATTACACAATAAGAATGAATTGAAATACACAACACATGCTACTGTAAAATAAAATATCCTTATGAATATAACAATCAAATGTTTGTGGAAATTAAATAAAAGGTATTTTAAATTATAATTCATTACTAGTAAAACTCCACAATGTCGAAATTTTTTCAAGAACTTAGTGTTTTGGCCACCTTGGTATTGAAATCTAATGTGGAAGACCTAGATGAACTATTGGTATAAAATGAAATAGAAAAATGTCACCATGATGAAGTGGAATGTAGGACTACGATTTCAAGTCGTACCTATGTTCTGTGTGATGAAATCAAGGCATCATGTGCTACAACATATTGTGAGATGGATTGATGGAATAAAATGAAACTTGAATATGTAATTAAAATTACAGAAAATGTAATACTATGAGATAATGTCGGGTATTCTAGGGAATGTGAGGGTGAGACATGGAGAGAAGGAGAGACTGAGCGGGGAAACAACAACTAGTAGAGCGATGTGACGCCAATAAGTGGATTTGATAGCAAGAGAGGGAGAGTAAGAGAGTTTGATTTGATTCTAAGGATAATAATGTGTGATAATAACGAATATACTGTATCCATAGGGAGTAATTCAGGGAGTGGCGAAAATGAAAGAAGGATTCTATTGAGTTGAAGCTGTATCACAAGATTTTATTGATATCATATGATATCCGAGATTTCTTACGAGAATAAAGTCAACTGAAAAATAGATTAGCTCATAAAAACAAAATGAACATCAATGAATTGACACTGAATCAATCAAAAGATAAGATTAATGAAGGTTTTGGTAAATGAAGGGTTTCCTCTAATATAGGTGGTACAATTCTTGAGCCGAATCTATTTTGAAAGATTCTATTGATATGGTATGAGATCCACAGTTACATAAGAGAATCATTCATTGTAGACTGTGTGAGATCTAAGTTAAATGAAAATAATGTTTCTAGTAAAAGCATAATGAACATCAATGAATAGAAAATGAATCAATCAATAGTTAAGATTTAAGAATATTCTGGTAAATGTTGGGATACATCCAATATAGGTAAAACAATTCTTGATCTGAAGTTGTATCAACGGAAAAAATTGGTATCATATGAAATCGGTGGATGTGGAAGATTGAGAGTGGGAATTAGTGGGAATGGAGGAGCTATAAGCTGAGCAGATGGATGAGGAGAAGGTGGAGATGGAGAAGGAAGAGGAGAGGGTAGTGGATGAGGGGCCAAAAGACTGAACGAGGGAGATAATAAGTGGAATATCAACCTACACGCGAGATGAAATGGTCGTAAATTGAGATTTATTCGGGAGGAATATGGTGGAAGAAGGTAACCCTAAGCTTTAAGGTGTGTTGTGGTAATTCATAGCTCAGAGTCAATTTGTGAGGGGTTTTGTGGGGGTGCGATTTTGAAGTGGAGGATTTTCTGGTAAATGGAGATGTAAAAATGGTGCCTTGGTTTTTTTTGAGGTAACACATAAATATAGAGATCCCCAAGTTAGTATATATTTTATATTATTTAAAAAGAATCATATCTGAAAGGAAAAATCGGATCAAGGAATACCATCATGCCTTTGAATCAAAAATATTATTAAGATTATACTCATTGATACAGATTCAACGGCGCTGGTGGTGCATAATTCTGACCAATAACGAAGAATTTATTGAATTTTAAGGATTTGGTGAATAATAAAAAAATAAATAAAATAAATAAAATAACAAAAATGGAAGAGGAAAAAACCTTGGTTGAATGGAACTACGCATAGGAGGAATAAAAACAAATGAGGTTGCTACAATGCATGAAACTAGATAAGAGACCAGTATTGGAATAATGGAGTTCAATAGTCATGGAAAAACAAGTTTTGGGATAGTCTGATCTTGATAGAATACCCAAAAATTTGAATCCAATCAGCTCATATAACACTTTTGTTGTGTGTCAAAAAGTGAAACATCAATACCCCTTTTAATGATCTGTTTCAACTTGAAATTAATTACGGAAGATATTAATTCTTCAATTAAGGATTTTTTTTTATTTTTAAATCCTCAAAAGCATAAGGTTTCTATGCTTTCAATTTAATGAGGCGTTAAAAATGGTCGGTTCAACATTGAAGATGATAAACCCCTTTGGAAAATGATTTTATATTAATTAATTTATTATAATAATATAATTAAATATTAAAAACTTCATTTATCAAGCAATCATATCAAATGCTTGATGCGTATGAAAATTATGCACCAACTTGGGTAAACACTCTATTCCGGACCCAAAAATGGTCTCATACTTCTAAAATGATGAACCGTTTTAGAGATATTAATTATTTATTAATTATAAAATTTAATAATTAATTAATTAAAATAAAAAGGGTTATTTTTTGTGAGTGAGGAATCCAAACTCTTGACCCTTAAAAATGTTATACCCCATCTAGGGTAAACCCTTCATTCTGGACCCATCAGTTGTCTCATATTTCCCATACGTTGCACCGTTTGGGAGATATTTAATTAGTTTTAAAAATTATATATTAAATATTATTTAATAACATTATCTCAAAAGTGAGTCATCCAAATATCTGGCCCTTCCAATTGTTATAACCCTCCTAGGGTAAACACAAAATTTCAAACATAAAATTCATCTCGGATTTCCAATACGACACACCATTGTGGCGTTATTCAATTATTTTCAAAGAAAGTGTGCACATAATAAAATATAATTAATATTTTTATTCAGTCTTCATCGAGGATTTTTGGGCCTCGTAACATCACCATAACCTTTTATCTAACACAAAAAATATATAATTTAATATTCCAAGGTGTTGACAAGAATTTACAACCCTTATCAAATTTATCAAAAATTCACTGATAAATCATTTTTTTCACTTATGATACTAATAATTTAACAGGAGAGAGTTTTGGAAAACCTAAAACAATAACGAGATGTTATGAACTCCCCACCATAGAATCTTTATATCCCCAGAAATCGTACAATGAAACCTCTGCATTAAAACGATGAGACCATTTCTCTCTCATAAATGCCTCCCTCTCCCATGTCTTCGTAAAATCAGAACCATGTTGCCATAGAAAATGGACTTGATGTATCATCTTCCATAGAATTACATTGGTCTTAGAATCCACAACCCATACTAGAAGTTCTTCCACAGATAAATCAGTTTCAATATCAAGATCACTGTAGCTCAAAATGTGAGATGTATCAAAGTGATAATTTTAAAGCTATGATAAATGGAAGATTTTATGTATCGACATCCACAGTGGTGGTACTGATAAATGGTATAAAACATTCCCCACCTGATCAACAACCTCGAAAGGTCCCACAAAATGAGGGGAATGCTTCCCATAACTCCCAAGCTATCGATGACCCATTCTAAATGCAGAATGGATAATATTTTTATAAGAAAACTCAAATATCCCAAGATGATCATATCAATCCCCAAAAAAGTTGAGAACATAAGCATGAATCATATCCTCATGAAAAAATCCAAATGGACTTCAACAATATCAGTTCACCTAGTGTCATGGTGTAAGAGAGAAGTAAAACTAGTTGAGTACCAGGAATTAAGTCAATGGAAGTCCCAAACTCTCTTACCGGTGGTAAATTAGATAAGTCAGAAAGAAACACAATAGGAAAATTGAAAAAAAATAGGAGGTAGATCACCACTCATTGAATCTCACTCCAGATCAAAATTAAACAATGATATCACTTTCCCCAAATTTAGATAAGAAGGTTTATCTCTTCTCGACCATGAGTCTTATTATCCTAGAAAGAAATATGGAACACCAATTGGTGTGGTAATATAGACAAGTCTAAGATAACAATCAATTTGGGATTTATTTGAAATGAGGCAATCCATCCCGAATATGACCTCATGAAATTTCATGGTGAGAACCATAAAACATCATGCCTGCTCAACATTTGATAGAGAGAAGACACAAGTGTTACTACAGAGATCCTTCTCTCTCTCTGTTCCATGGGGTGTATTAATATACATTGTAAAACATAAAAGCACTATAGTAAAATTTAGTAGATTAACAATGCAGGTTAAAAAATTAGTAAGATTCACCGATATCAAAAATAGTAGTCACTAATGACGAAGCTATAGTAATGGTACATCTCACAGTCACTAGACCCAAATCATCTTTTTCTAGTGACTCTTCTACTATATAAAAAGATTACTTTAGAATGCTTGTGGCCAAAACCCTTTTTTTGTGAATAATATGATTTCCCCATAGGTTTTTTGGAGTTCATGATGATATTGTTCCACTACATAGGGTGGAAAAGTTGTGACTGAACATTTTTTAGTTCTCTAAACATCTACATGAACCACAATTCTCAGGTGCCTCGGGGAAACCCACCTTAAATGTCATGGTTTGCCACACTGGTAGAATACTGAAATGCTTCTTCTAGGAACTACAGGAGGTCAAAAACGACCCTTATATTGGGAGATACTAAAAGAGTCATCACACTTCCTACTTACTATAAAGAAACTCATGATGCCATAGGGAGAAAAAAACTCTCGTCAATCTTGACTTTCCCACCAGGTCCATCTCAACCATTATCTCCCTATCTGTCACATCAGTATAAGTGGGTAGCTTAAACAATAAGACCTAAGAACATATATCTGACCAATGTACTAACTCGATGTGTTGATATGTCATCCTTTCATTACATGAAATCTTAGCTGAAAACTGAACCAATTTAGAAATGCGATTTGGTTACTCAGTCATGGTTTTGTCGGCCTGCTCAAGCATGAAAAACTCCATAGCCTTGGCCAACACCATTGAATCTATATAGAAATTGTATGTCAAAATAACCTTAATGTCCATACACTTTAATCCCACTTGTTTATTACCATCACCATCATGTCACACTATCTTCGTCTCATTCCCCCCAGCACACCGGTGGCACACATCACCTTTATCTCATATGATGTCTCCAAGAACTCAACCAAATGTTCTATCCTAGAAAACCATTCTTCATTATGTTGGGGATCGATGGAGACTTTTGAAAACCAATGGTTAATAGTGAAATACCTATTGATAATGATTTAAAAGAACATCAACCTTAGAACCGATAGCTGGAGCCTAAACAGGGACTGGTGGTGGTGCCTGCCCCAAAGCATGGATAGTACACATGATCACCTCAACTTGATTTATATCCATGTTAGGATTATCTCAATGAAGTTCACTAGTATCCTCCTCCTAGTTCTTATTCACACATCTTCTTAGAGGCATGATGTTACACAACATCAGCATTCCACATTCAAGACAATAGGCCATGCTCAAGTAGAGAAATGATTGAAATTAATCAAAATTGAAATAAAAAATAAGATTTTGATTTCACATTATCCAAATATAAATAACGAAATTAATAGAACTAATCTATATGATACCTTTCCCTAACCACCCCTGGAAACTTAAGGTTCCTTGTGCTGAGATATTTCCTTGCACTCAATCATAACAACCTCCTAAGTCCCAACAATATTTCACTAACAAATACCGACTTCAACAAAAAAAATCAACACCCCTTTGATACCATTTTTTCACAAACCAGCCTAGGTACCCTGGTAACCCGATAACCGAGCCAGCCCTGACATAGCCTGAAGGGCGTTTCCAATCCCCACGGGTTGGAAACTTGCACCTGAATCATACAACATGTAAGTGGGAAAGATTTTTCCACTAATAATGCAAAATTAAATGAAGCAAGAGTGTATGCATATCAAAAGAAAACTCCAATGGGATTAAAGTACTGTAATAAAATAAGGCATAAAAAATCCCAAAGTACATCATCCCATAAACTAAAACAAGGAAAACCAACCCATGTCCCTAAGTACTCAACTCAACAATACAACGGTTCAACACGTCGATCTGACTCTAAGTGATCCTTTCCCTCTGCTTGAACTTGGAAGAAGATAATCTACAAGAACCCAAAAGAACAAGTAGGGTGTGAGCTAAAAATACCAGTAGGGTATCACAATAGATTCTATAACAGATTCCACTAATTGATTAAACAAATGGATGCTTTCAATTTTCAAAATAAACAGGTTTGTAATTTTAAATCCTAATTAATCAAATCTTGCTTTATAGCTCTAATGATGGAAAAATACATTAAGAAAAGGCTTTACAAATAATGGAATATTTATGAAACAATGGCTTAAATAAAACTGTTAGAAAAATAGTTATTTAAAATCAGTAGGGATATAACACAATTCAAAAGCATTAGCATACATTAATATCTCAAGTATAAATAATAATCAAACAACATAATTATCTTCCAAATAGGAATGATATTATTTCCAGTTATAGGAATCCACACTATATATGTGATATCTGCAAAATGTGTATACATATATCCTCTGAAAACTAGTCAGAGAGGACTCATCACCATCACCAATGTTATGTGACCTGATGCTTGTAATTTTTTAGAACGTCGTAGTAATCATAGAGTGTGTCAAAATAACAAACAATCTACCTAAGGTTTTCATGTTCTCTTACACAATCAATGATGGGGAATTTATTTTAATACTGCATTAATTTAAATTAAATCACATACTACCATTTAAATGCCAATATTCCTTTTAAAACAAAAATTGGTCTTATTAAAAAAAGATGCCTCTTTAATAAGATAAAACCATTGGGATTCTTTCAAAATATTTTAAGCCATTTTCACAAGTTGGAAATCCATTCGAATCCAATTCCATCAATTTCATAATTCTTTTCCACAATTAAATTCCTAAATTTAGTTGAATTCATTTCCATCAATAAACAATTTAAATTATAAAATTTCTATAAGCACACCATAAGTTAATGGAATTTAGTGTTTCCCCATTTTTCATGCGAAAACCATTTCCAATTCTCCCAATTCTCCAGAATTGGGTTTTATCAAATCAATTGAATGCATGTTTGAACAATTGAATTTAAATCAATAGTTGAAATAAATCAAACAATACATTGTTAATCAATTTGGCTAATTGGGATAGATCCACCCACCTTAGGGTGGTCAAATATAGTGGCAATGATAAACAATCTTGTGTGGTTCACTACACGTCCTCACGACCCTATTATCATAAGCATCAATAGACCATTGATTGATATTCCTCAACGGTTCCTAGAACCAATATCGTTATTTTATTTCAAAAGGAAATGAAATATAACATGAAATGATAGTTTCTCTATCCTGATTAATTTCCAAAATCATTTAGGTCAATACATTAAATTACAATAATAACCCCAAAAATTAATTATAAACCACTTTCAATAATTTATGTCCCTTAATTAATTTGAAAATAAAAGTGGTATTTCACAAAATTATTCTATTGCTTAATATAAATTTGTATATATATATATATATCAAATTATCATTTGATAATGTAATTATCGTTTAATATGACACTGAATTTATATATTGATAAATCCATCAATAACTATCCTTTTGATAATTTCATGAAATTATCATTTATAATAAATTTAATAATTATCTCTATAATTTCATGAAATTATGTTTTGATAATTCTTTTGGGATTATATTTTGATAATTGGATGAAATTACCATTTGTTGATTTTTCTTAATACTTACCTTCAAATAGTAATGCACATTTAATCTTTGATAATTCAACATAATTATCATCCGATAATACTTAATAATATTTTTTTTGAAAAAAAGACATTATTTATTTTTTGAAAATTTAATAACTCATCATTTAATAAAACTATTTATATATTATCCTTGATAAGAATAATAAAATTATTCTTTGATAAGTTGTTGAAATTATCATTTGATAATTATTAACAATTATAATTTTAATAGAATTATTTAAAAAGAATAATTTAAAATGTGAAAAATTGGATCAAGGAATACCTTTCAGCCTTCGAAACAAAAATATTATTAATCTAATGTTTGTCGAGACAGATTCATTGGTGCCGATAGTGCATAATTGTGACCAATAATTAAGATGTTATTTAAATTTTATTATTTATATAATAATAATAATAATAATAATAAATTAAGTAAAAAAATAAACAACAAAAATGGATGAAGACCAAACCTTTGTAGAATTGCGTGGTGCACTAGAAGAAGAAAAATGAATAAGGTTGCTACAATGAATGAAACCGTATAAGAGACTGATATTGGATCAATGGAATTCTACAATCATGGGAAAATGAGTTTCAGGATAGTCTCATCTTGACAGAAAACACAAAAATCAGAATCCTAGTAGCTCATATATAAACCTTATTGTGTTTCAAAAAGGGAAACCGCAATACCCCATTTAATGATCTAGTTCTACTTGAAAATTATTACAAAAGATATTAATTCCTATGATTAAGGAATTTTTTATTTTTAAATCATCTAAAATGGATGATTTCCAATATTTTAATTTCAAGGGGGGTTAAAATGGTGGGTTCAATGGTGAAGAAGATGGACCCTTTTGGAAAATGATTTTAAATTAATTAATTTAATATAATAATATAATTAAATATTAAAAAATTATTTATCAAGCGATCAGATCAAACACTCGATGCATATAAATATTATACACTGCCTAGGGTAAACACATAGTTCTAGACCCAATGGTGGCCTCATATTTATCAAATGTTGAACCGTTTGAGATATATTAATGATTTATTAATAAAAAATCATAATAAATAAATAATTAAAATAGGTGGATTATTTTTTGTGAGCGAGGATTCCAAACACTCAACTGTTACAAATGTTATACACTATCTTGGGTAATCCCTTCATTCTGGACCCATCTGTGGTCTCATATTTCCCATACATTTCACCGTTTGGTAGATATTTAAATATTTTAATGAAATTATATATTAAATATTTTTTAATACCATTATCTCATGAGTGAGGCATCCAAATGTCTGTCTCCTTTAAATTTTATAACCCTATTAGGATAAACACCATATTTGGAACATAATAGTGGTCTCAGATTTCTTATATGATGCACCATTTTGGTGTTATTCAATTATTTTGAACAAACAGTGCCCACTTAATATAATATAATAAATATTATTATTTATTCTTCAATGAGGCCTTTCCGGCCTCATAACATCAGAATATCCTTGTATCGAACTCGAAAAATATTTAATTAAACATTACCAGATCTTAACTACCATTTAAATCCCTCAACACATTTATCTAAAATTTACTGAAAAATCATTTTATTCACACCAGATTTTAATAATTTGACCTAAGAGTGTTTAGGAATACCTAAAACAGTAATGAGATGTTATACTCCTCGAACCTCTTGACATACTAAATATATTTAAATAATAAATATAACTATATTTATTTATATATTAATAAATAAATATATAGAGATATATATTTATATATATATAATTATATAAATTTATTTTTAGTTATATATAAATAATTTTTCAATATATTTATTTATAATTATAACTATACACACATATATATAAATAATTATAAAATTTTAATAAATATATTAATTATATTTATAATTATATTTATTTATATATTAATATATATTTATATATATTTATATAAATATATTTATAATGATATATAAATACTTTTTAAATATATTTATTGATAATTATAATTATAAAAAATTAAATATATATTTAAATAATTTTTGGATAATAATAAATATATTTAAATAGTAAAAGTAATTATTATATTTATAATTATATATATTTATATATTAATAAAAATTATATAATTATATAATTATATGTTGAGGAAGGAGCTGCGAGAGTTTCCATCTCTTTCTATCCATGGTGTTTAGGTCAATTCTTTTATAGGATCAAATTTGGATGGCTACTTTGACCCTCACGATGTGTTTGTCAATCCTTCAAAGAAGGATGGATGTGTGGTGGTAGGTGCAGATCAATCCTCAGTTCTAGTGGTGTCAAGTATTATTGGACTTGAGGTTCGTGCAAATGGAATTTCTTGTTTGAATAAGAATCTAACCATTTTGGAAGCTATCATTATTCCTGGATCGGTCGGAGGATTGAAATCATTCAATTCTTGGGTGGTTGTCTCTGTAGATTGTGAGTAGTTCCCAAAAGCTAGAATACATAAGAAATTGGATTCATTAGATTTGGGTATTTGATGATTTCTAGGTCATTTCAATTGGTATGAGTGTTTTTCATTTCATATTTCCATCATTGGATCTTATGTTTGGAGTTTTGGTAAAATTTCCCTTAAGTCGGGAACATTAAGATTGCAGGACAAGGACCCCTGGTTCGATTGGGCTAAGGCTCAAAATTTTTCTTTTCAAATTTGGATCCAGATCATAGGGTTAAACTACTTTTTTTGACACCATCACATCCACTAGGATGATGCCTCAGTAGTTGGAATCCTACTAAAATTCGACAAGGAGACTCTGCTAACAAGTTATAGGCATTATGCTGATGTTTTTGTGGAAGTGGATCTTGGTTATCCGGTCATTGATACTATTTTTTTATGGTTGATGAATTCAAGTTTGTTCTCTATATTTAATTTGAGTTTGTTTTTTTTAATTTGTAATGCATTGGTAATCTTTGAGAATCATCCCTTAAGGGCCTAAAATGTGTCAATTGTAAGAAGAGTGGCCTCATGATTAAAAATTTTAAGTTTGAATTTCCAGTCATAGGATCTGATTTTCTGAATGGAATTAACGATCATACAGATAAAGGAATTATTGATAGTCTGATGGGAAATAAGTCTTTTAGAAATTTGAATATAGTTGTAAATGTCTAGTCATCTGGCAGGTGAAATTTATCCCCATGTGTGTTGGGAAGAGTTGGTGGAAAGGGGGATGTTTCTCCTCATCTGATGAAAGAGAAGTTTTCTTTTTCTAATGTGGTTGCAGGAAAAAAGAATGGTAACTCTGGATATTTTATCTATGATAATCCTTCTACTAATATTGTTAAAGATGATCTACATTTTTTATCTTCTCCATCACTTATTTAGGGACTCATGTGTGAGTCCAACGAAGGTGATGAAATTTTTTATAAAGATGGGAAGATCCTATGGAACTCTTGGAGGAGAAATTTCTTCCTTGAGGAAAGATTACTTTTGAAAATATCACTTTGTAGAACAAAAATGTAAAATCTTCTTTGATCAAGGAGGATATTTTTTATGAATACCAGGGATGGTCATGGGCATTTGGTCATTGTACATTATTCTTTAGGGAAAAATATAGCAATAGTTGTCGAAATATTTTTTGGCAATAGTTCTAATTTCTCACCATTGCATGATGTCAAGAAATCTTCTTGTGGAATGGAATTAGATGCAGATACTTATGGTACCACCAAAGAAAAAGTGTATTTTTTCTCAAGGACTGAGTCTATTAATAATTTGGAGTTCCATTAACTTTATATTGAGGGTTTGGAAAAATCTAGTGTGCGAAACAAATTGGTCTCTCAGCAAACCATGAAAGGTTAAGAGGAGACTGCCATTCTCCATTTTCATGATGATGATCATGGAAAAGAGGATGAAAAACCAACTACCTCTGATGTTTATGGTCTTAGTGTTGTACATCGTGTGAATGAGGTTTTAAGGGGGCCTGCTCAGGCATTTCCAACTATATTGCATGATGAACTGAAACCTATTACAACTATTGGAAATGATACTGGTGTACAATCCTAAAATAAAACATGGGTATTTAAGGATAAGGAGGATGATGTCAAGATATTTGATGATCGAGGTGGACTATGGGTCGCCCCAAAATAGTGGATAGGTCATCAACCTCGGGGTCGTGGAACATGTTAAAGTACCTCCAAGCACCTAATATATATATATATATAAGTATATATAATTTTAAGTATTTATATAATTATATATAAATATTTATAGTAATGTAAAAATATTTTAAAAAATATTTATTTAAATTTATAAATATAAATAAATGTATAAATTTTTATAATTTGAAAATTATAATAAACATATTTATTATATTTGTAATTATATATATTAATATATTAATAAATATATATAATTATATAAAAATTACATAATTATATTTATAATTAGGTACAAATATTTTTAAATATATTTATTTGTAATTATAATTATAAATAAATATATTTTTTAAAATAATTATAAAATAATACTAAATATATTTAAATATTAATTATATTTTTTATAATTATATTTATAAATACATATTTTAAATTATTTAAATATTTATTTATAATTATGTAAATTTATTTTTTTATAATATATATTTTATTATGAAAATTGGGTCTTTATTAGTGCTGATAAAAATACGTTTTATCGGTGGTTTTTTGAAAGTGCTAATAGAAGACTTACCCAATCTTTTAAATAAAATCCTCACAGAATCCTCTCTCGCCTTGCGCAAGCTTTCACTGAACTGGAACCTCACTGATTCTCTTCCTCAAGCTTCTCAGTGAATTGTTCCTCTCAATATCTATGTTATGTGATTATTAATTCTCCTCATTAATTATGATGAAAACTACGCACCTGATCCAATTCATATCCCATGGTATCACATCACATGGGAAACACAGATCGAACATCCATTAGTCGACCCCTCACTTCAGTTTCACCTACTACGCCACATTTGAGCTTTTCCTACTACACTAACACGTCACGCTCATATTTTTGATTATTTGTTCCAACACCAATGAAGCTAACAAAATAAATCCAACACAATGACCATTTCAATGCTCGACTCCTCCAATATTTTTTGAACTCCAACCTGCTATAGTAACACTGGTTTATCTTTTTGATATTATTCATGAGTAAATTTATTATTTTTATAATTATTGAAATTTATAATTTTTTATTGACCTCTATCTAATGAATTGGGTGAAATATTTTACTATATTATGAAAGCATCATAACATTTATTATATGGGTTTGAAATTTTGAGACATATGCATGTTTAAATATCTATAAATTCATCATCATTTTTTAGTAGTTTTTGATTCATTTTTTATTTTGATGATTATAGTTGTATTTATTTTCTTTAAAATTTTCTATCATAATGTGCATTCCTTGATCCTTTTTTAAAATAAATTTACCTATAATTCATTTATATCAATTTATTTTTCAATGATCAATAAAATTTTGTTTCATAATCAAGGAGATAAAAAAATAAATTCAATAAAATATTTAGAGAAAGTATTGATGGATTGTAAATAATAAAACATATACCCCACCTCTTCTTTTGTAATTACCAATAATAAGTAGCATATAGGAAAAAATTTAAGAACCAACACATGTAACATCTATTCATAAGACTTTACATAACATAACAAAAACATTATTAGAGGGAGATTTTTTTAAAATAAGAGTACCAATTAGTAATTCCATAGTGTGAACATGTAAAATGTTACCATCATTTAAAATAAACATGATATTACTAAATGTGTTCTTACAACTCATTATAAAGACGAATCAACTTCTAAAAACCCTTAAACTCCATATGAGATAAATTAATAAGTCATCCCTTACAAGAAAATTCAATTTTACTTAATTCCACTCAACTCTATATGGATTTCATCCCATCTATAAGGGAATATGAGAGGGTAGTGGTGCATTCCCACCAAATGGATTATAGATAAGAACACTGGATTCAAAGGAAGAGAATTCAACCACCACTTTAATCCAATAACCAACCTAGAAATAACATAATATTATGGATTTGTTTGTTTTTTATATGAATTATGAAACTATAAATATGAAACAATGTATTGACAAGGTATGGTTAGGAATACTATAAAAAAGAAATGTTGAAGAGTAAAATTATAAGAGAACATATAGGATTACCTTTATAAGGAATAGAATTTATATAATATTTTAGAAAAGTGGTAATTTATCATTGATAAGGGGTTATAAATAAGTGATGCACTTTTTCTTATAAAATTAAATTTTAGAAATTAACATCTATGAATGATTAATGTCGTGATCCACTCACTTACTAATTTCCTTTTGCTTTTTGAATACACGTTAACATATGTGTAAAAAAGTTGAGTGGTATCTATATTTATAAATGTAACTAGATGAGTGGTATCTATGTTTATAAATACATATATGTATATGGAAAAAGGTTGGTATCTATATTTTTATGATCATATTAATTTTTGAGACCTCCTAGAAACACATAATCTCACCTTTTATATAATATATATTGATAATAAAACCATGGAAATGGAATCCCACTAACTCCATTAAGCCCATATGATATCTATCATCACCCAACTCTTGAAAACATGTCGTCTTTGGAAGATAATAACTACTACAATTTACTCCTTCGAAAAAAAACCTTTTCATTTTCATGGAGTAATTGAAGGGTTTCTTTGAATGCTAAAACTGTAATGGTTGTCTCAGCATGAGTGAATGTAAGACCATCCAACTAATCCTTCTCATGATCACAAAAATCAAGGAGCCCCTTGAAATGCTACTAATTTCATCATATTTAGACAAAAACTAATAAATTTTATTTGATTATTTGACAACTCTCCTGTCTGGGAAAATTTTTATTTAAGGTGACAAGTAATATCCTCATCAACATCGTCTCTTGAATAGTTATTATAGAATTTTGTTTCTAGAGACTCATCCCCCATCTCTTATGGACATGAACCAATGTTTATTGAACTACACTAATCATTTGTCATACCACATGAGGTATTTATTCTCATTGTGGATAAATTCAAAGGATAACACCTACCACCAATTGAGTAATTCTTTTCTTAAATTCAATTAACCATTTCCCTTCAAAGCTTGTAAAAATTATTGGAAACACTAAAATTTTGTGTTCCATTTATTTGAAAGGACCCATTTATGTACTTATTTATATTGTTAAATATTAATATTACTAAATAAAATAGGATGTAAATGAATAAAAATTGGATGGAAGTTAGTCATATGGTAATCAAGTATGAAGATGGGGTGAAAGAGTTCATCAAGTTTGGAAATTATCATGCATTTGACCCTTCTAAAATCCTTTCTCCATGTTTATACTACTTTTATTCAAGACTTATTAGTCTATAGGAGTAGTAGAAACTCTCGATCTGTCGTAAAATATATTAATGTTATAAATGTTGGAAAAAACATAAGGAAAAAGTGAAAGTAGATAGTTAATGGGATAAAACTGAGTTTTATTGATGTTTTTATATGATTACAAGTGTATAATATTAATATGACCATATCAAGGATGTGATTATTTGTTTTAATGATGATGAATATTTTATTGATTAAATGATAATGATATTTGAATAATAACTTCATGATTATCCAAATTTTTTGAGAAGCTAAAGAGTTGTTAAAAGATGTTATTTTATTCTTATAGTACAAAACAAGAAACTTTTTCATCTGTACTGAAACTATATAATTTAAAAGCTAGAAACAGATGGAATGATTCTAGTTTTACAAAACTACGTTCCCTCTTAAATGGTGTAATCCCAGAATATAACGATTTTCCTAGCCAAAAAAATGACACTGAAATATTGCTATGTTCAATGGGTATGATCTCTTAAAGAATTCATGCACATAAAAATGAATTTATATTGATTTTAAATTCCCATAAATCACTTAAGGAATGCCTAAGTTGTGTCTGTTCACGATATAAAATATATGAGTTTGATCTTACAAAAGTTTTATGGTATTTTCTAATCCATCCAAGGTTTAGGAACCTATATATTAGTGAGAATACTCTAATGAAAATTGATGTGTCATGTAAATAAAAGAAATAAATATGGGAAACTTTACAATATTACATCCTCTCCTTAGTGGAAGATAATTGATCAGGAGTATCCTAAATTTTTAAACGAGATGAGAGACATTCATCTTGTGCTATCTATATATAGAGTGAATCATTTTGGTTTTCAAATCATCACTCACAATACATGGTTGGTTATGTTGGTAAATTATAAATTTCCACAATGGTTATACATGAAACAAAAATAAATTATGATATATATATTGATATCAAGAAAAATCATGTAATGAAATTGATGTTTATTTGGATCCATTGATCAAAGATTTGAAATTATTTTGAGATTCAATTGTTACGTTGTTTGATGCTTACAAAAATTAAAATTTCATGTTGAGAGCCATGTTGTGTAGAATGATAAATGACATTCATATGAAATTTTTTTAGGATATAACATTAAAGTAACTAAAGAGTTTACCATTTGTGAACAAGGTACATAGTCAATTAGGTTGAAACATTATCAAAGATTGTGTTTCTAACACATCACAGATTTATACCCCAGGAAAATATGTATCGATCTTGGATGAAATCATTTGACGAGAGTTCAGAAGAATGAAAAACTCTATATACACTATTATGTGATCCACTATTTGAGAAATTAAAACATATGGACACTGCTTTTGGTAAAAAAAATTTGAAAATCCATATGAAACTCAGTTGGAAAAAGAGATTAGTTTTTTTGAATTACTATACTGGAATTGTTTATTTATCTAATATTATCTTGATGTTATTCATGTTGAAAAAATGTATGTGATTCATTGAAATTTTACTAAATGAACCTTGTAAAACAAAGGATGAAATTATGGTTAGGTTGGATATGATTAACATGAGAATACAAGAAGTTTTGGCGCTAATAAAGCGTGAAAAATAGATTTTTCTTCCTCTAGTCGCTGACACTCTTCTCAGGTAGAGGATATATTAGTTTTAAAAATTCCTGAATGATGTAAATGTTCTAGAGGGTTACTCATTGAATATGAAGAATGTCATTTCAATCAATGATTTTATGTTACACGGCATAAAATCACTTGAATATTATGTTTTGATGCTAGATCTAATGTCCCCAACTTAATGTTGGATTCTTTCTAAGAATGTCCAACATGAATTAACCGAGTTCTATTTCTTTCTAAAATCTATATGCAACAATGTAATAGTCCATGAAAAATTTCTAAGAATGGAAAAAAAATTTCCATCATATTATATTAATTGGAAATGTTCTTCCTATCATAATTCTTTGATATGATGGTTCACTTGATAGTTCACTTAGTAATAGTGATTTTACAATCTGGGCCATTAAATTATATATGGATTTACCCCATTAAATTATATATGAACATTTTGAATGATTATGTCTAAAATTAATGTTTGAGAGAAGTTTGTATTGAAGAGAAATATGTTTTTGAGGAATCCATTTAATTATGTATTGACTACCTATCTAGTGTGGAAGACATTGGTATACCAAAATCCCCTCACATTGGGTGGATTAAGGGTAAAGAAATTTCTAGAGTATATGTTTTCACAATCCATATTAAAAATTAGAAGTAGTCCCACCTTTATGTTTTTATAACAGCTTAGAGGCTTCACCCTTATGTTGAATCCCACAATGAAATTATTATAAATCAGAATCTATTAAGGGATGAAATATGGATATCAAATACACATAATCAAAAGTTTATTGGTTGGTTTCGAGACCAATTAAGAAGTCACCTGAAAACATGGATTCAATTTCAGAACGACTTTGATGGATAGACAAATGACTAAGTGTGCATGAATTATCTTATAATGGTTATGTATATAGTGGTGACACATTCTATATAAATGATCATGATAAATTGTGTTACATTTAAAATAGTAGTTTTACACTTGTGGCTATAGTGATGCATGTATATGGTATAAAGGATAGAAATCGAATTTATTTGAATATGTTAATCTTTGGAATTATTAATATTCTATATCATTTTTTATTTGTTTAAATATATTTTACATATACATGTCATTATATTTATAAATTATATCTATCATTTGTGCGTGTGTAAAAAGTACATCTTAGTTTAGCTCATGGATATTTTCGTTGGTAGTAGGATTGGTCTTATATCAATGGAATCACTTTCTATATATCAATAGCTGGGGTGGAAAATTTGAATCCATCCCTTCGATGATATTGTCAGCATTCATTTAGTCATAGAACTGGATAGTTGTAGAATAGCACTTCAAAAAAACAACCTTGTGTTTTCTCTATGGCATCACTCCTCTAGTTATAGTATGAAATGGTAGTTGTAATTGATGAATATTTCTACAATTAGTCTAAAATTTATTCTTATGTTAATTTTATGTTTATGTTTCGGTTAGATCAAAATGTATCCTTATGTTAGTTCACAATTTATACTTCCCTGAATTCAAAATTTATTCCTCTATTAGTTAAATTTTTTTATTTATGTTAGTTAAAATTTTAGGCTTCCCTTAGTTCAAAATTTCAACTTCTATTAGTTTAAAATGTCATCTCCCATTATTAAAAATTTATTCTTTTGTTATTTTGAAATTTTTAACTTCTATTTTATCAAAAACAATTATTCATTGAGGGTTGATTCAAGACTGTTGAGTGCACAGGTAACAAAATTCAATCACTAAAATTTATTTTAGGAATTTTTATTTTCAAAATATGTTTCTATTATATTTCTATTTTTTAATTACTATAATATTTATTTACAGAAATAATATTCCAATGAGTTTATTTTTATTATTTTATCTCCATCACAGGAGGGAATTATTTGGGTTCCACGGATGTTCAGGGTGGAGAGGAATCATTTCTCCACACATGAACAAGTGATTTACAGGCCCCTACTGCTATGTAACATCACATACTAGGGACTATCCTTTGAGTAAAATATACCACACATTATTACATCTAGGATAATTGAATGATTCCTCTACAAAAAGTTAATGTTGAAGGTTTGGGGCAGATATTGCAACTCAGGAGGAGAGTCATATTATAAAGAATTAGTATACGGATTCTCTTGTCAATATTAAAGATGATCATCCTTCCATTTTATGGGAAATCTGTTGAATAATTAGCTATGGAAACAAATGTTGGTATGGAAATGAAACCTAAATACATGTTATTCACTATTAAAGGAAAGGAAAGAAAAACACAGATTGTTTGGTTTCAAAAAATAAGAATTGACCTCCCACTAGATCTTCTTGAGTCCAAAACAGTTAAAGATCCAATGGATCTACTCCTCACAATATTTGTGACACAAAAATCACTAGCATTATAGACACTAGTATTATTGAAAAAAAAGATGTCAACTCCCTTTATGTCCCCTCAGGATACTAACACAGAGTCTGAAACTTATGGATCTTCAATGTAGATGATTGTGAAATGGTAGGGTGATTTGGTAAGTGTGACCCGGATCACATCTAATGATACATCACAAATGAATTCAATAAAGTCATATGTGACTACATCCAATTTCTTTGAATCACTATACATAAAGAATAATAAATATAAATGGGGTAAAGAAGTCCAAAATGTGGCTTAGGTCTCCATTGAGGGGTGTGAATGTAGTAATGATAATTTTATAGATGATCTATTAAAGAAGGAAGAGATTGTGACAAATGATAAGGATAGTAACTCAGATAATTCATGTGATCTTGATAGACTATTGGAATGTTTGAAGACTTGGAGGAGATCTCATCATCCAAGAACTAATGGCCATGGTTGCAACTGAATTAATTATATGGATCGACACAATGAGAATTGTGATGCTCAAAATATCATAATTAAATGGCTTGGTTTGAAACCTTTAACTAATGAGGACTATGGATCTGTCTGGCCTAATATTCCTCCTCGCTTTCTCTTTTTTATTTTAATAAAGGGTCTCTATCCTGATCACTTTCAAAAAACACTATAATATTGATTTAATTTTTTTAATTTTATGTGTTTAAAAATAAATTATAAATATTGATAAGTCTACATGAATTATTTTAGAGCTTTAAAAACTTGTTTTTAGTGTTTTCCAAATCATGTTCTTTATTTGAATAGAAATTCACAGCATGTATTACACTGTATTTAAATATGATTTATATTACATGTTTTTTTCGAAATGTTGATGAATAAATATTATATTTCTCTGGTTTTTCAATGTTTTTTTAATGTATTAATTTCTTGTTAAATGTTCTTATATTTTACACATAATTTTTAGAAAGTAATTTTTTACAAAGTTAATTGACATAAAATATTCATGGAATTATTTTACTACGTATTATGGAAATAGTTTGAATAATTTATTTGATTTTTTTGACTGTTTGTAATTTTTTTCAAATGATGTATTTAAATTATATTGAATTCCATCAAAAGTTCTTGAAACTCTTTTATCTTAGTGAGATTTCAAGTTGAATCAGATTTTATTATTTGGAATTTTTTTAAACAGTTTATTTGAGTTTATAGCTCAAATCAATTAATATATTAGGGGCTCTGAGGATTCATGGAATAGTTATATATGATGTAGATACACATTTGAATCAAAGAAAATAAAATGAACACATACTCTCTGATCCTTCTAGTGATATTTTACTTAATTTTTTACATATTTCGTGAAGTACTATCATGGGAGGAAAAATTATTATTTGATTTCATTAAATTTAGATATATGAATTGTAGCTTTGATAAAATACCTGGAGTACACTATCTACATTTTTAAAATGGATTCTATTAACTAATTCATCATCAGTATTCTTTCTACTTCTATCAAGTTATAATCTTTGTTCTATATTTTCTATCATTGTAGAATTCTGCACATAAATATTTTCTCACTCATTTTTTAGTACCTATAAATGGTGTTCATTTGGTTTCTCCCACCTAACAAAAAAATGTACACATAGGTTGGTTTTTTTCATTGTAGAAAATCTTGGGTTTCTATCTACTACCAAAAAAGGCAGTGTGGTTCGGTTTTCAGCTAATCTCCATGAATTCCTAGGCTGAGATTCATCCCATTATAATTGTCTAGATATATATTATTCTAGTTATAAAAGCATATCTCTTTCTTGGTTGTTGCCATACTTCATCGGTAGGGGTTATAAGAGTGAACTAGGTCGAATAAACTGAACCACTATAAAAATTCTCTATGCTATATTTTCAAACAGGTAGGGTGAAGTCACCACATTTTTTATTGAAACAAAAACACAATAATTTTCATTTTGGTTTGAGATATCCCAATAAATGGAATTTGTTTGTCCGTAAGGCATTAAAAACTAATACATCATACATGAAGTCCTAGAACCTTAGGTCTAAATAACCATCCTGAGGGCCTTATTTGCACTAACCATTACAAGCTCCACCCCCAACCCAACCTAGTGCCTTTCAACACTAAAATTTGATTTCTTTGTTTCTTGTACTATAGAAATAAGTCCTACCATCATCGTTATCATTACATGGAACCAACACCACCACCATTTTTATCCCGCCTATGCCCTTCATCATCATCCAATCCCACCATTGTCATTGACATCTACTCGCCTACACCATACCTTCGGTATCACCTGAGACTTTTATGAGAAATATTTTTTTATATAAATCATCAAAGGAATCATTCACTACACACAACACTAGCTTGGATTTCTTTACACACAATCGCGACCTTCCTCGATAGCTTGTGTCGTATGCAATACCGAGTTCCACTAAACACTGATATGCTATTAAAATATTTTTAAAACTAGCCATTATGATTAGTAATACCCAATTTTTTAAATTTTGTAAATTTTATTTTCCAAAATGGACTTCATTTTTGGATTTGGAATATCGAAATTAGCCCAGGGGGAAATTTTGGTATTTTTCTGAAAACTTTCAATTTTTGATGAATAGTGAAAACACTGGTTTACTATTTAAAAACCGACTTTTTATTTAAATAATCATTTATTTTATTTAAATTTATTTTACATAAAAATTGATACATAATACCTATATAAGTTCAATGCAATTAATTGGAGTAATTTTATAATAATTTTAGATATATAAAAATTTTATTGAACTTTTCACCTTCTTTTACCCACCTCCTAAAAGAATTTTCAAATTTACATAAAACTTAATTTTACCGCTTCTGTGAGTGGAATTTTGAAAATCCGAGACACATGGTCAATATCAGGGACTAAAATGTGGTTCAATGAGATGAATATAATTTTTGGTGAATAGTAACTTTTTACTTTTTTTACCGCGGTTAAAAGTTAATAGGGGAATTAAGGGTAAAAATGTTATTATTAATACCCTAACACATGTCCTAATTCTATTGGATAAGTGTAATTCGACCAAAAAAACATTATGAATAAAATATGATCATTTAGGCCCACTTGGATTAGATTAGGACATTTATTATTAATTTATTTAAAGAAGGGTTAAAATAGTTAAAATCAAAGTTTAATAACTAAATCATTTTTAATATAAGGTTATACATAAGATAAATTCGACTATAAATAAAAATTAGAAATCTAAGACGATTTCCTACATAATTTTATTTTATTTTTAATTTTTAGACAATAAATAATTTAATTTATTTATGACACAATGATGATGCAGTAATTATTTTATTAATGAAATATTGACATAATTGAAGTTATAAATACCCAAAAAAATGTAATTTGAGACTTTTTATGAATTACAATAATTTTCTAGGTTAATATGACATGTTAGTATTGATTTAATTAACTTTTTTCGAACTAATATTTTTGTTATTATTTTCACAAAAATAAATTACCAAATAGTGTCAAAATTGAAAAAAAATAGTTTTTAAAACAAATATTATATTATTAATTGTTATTTTATTCCTAAAAATCTAAGGATCGGCCAAATGACTTAGAGAAGTCTATATATATTAATAATAAACAACTTGGGGTTCGTTTGGCTTGTTATAGTAAGTTTATTAACCTTATAGTGTAAGAAAACAAGAAGACACGGTAAAAGTTAAATTATCAGTATCACTCATATACTGATATGTTATTATAAGTATGAAATAACCCTATTTCACCATCTATCCATCCTATGGAAAATGAAATCACCGCGCGTGCGTACGTACGTAATACCGTCTCCACACCGTGGTGTAATCTATTTTCCAACACCACCTTACTTGGATGGGTATAATGGTGTAAATAATAACTATATATGATTATTGTAAAGTGATATTGATTCTAAAATAGTATACATAAACTCCAATACAATTCCACGATCATGGGAACGATATCGTCGCTCGTGCATACGTACGGAATACCGTCTCCACGATGTGATGTGACTGATTCTACATGATCTTCATTGCATAATGATTATATAAATTAATTGGATGAATGAAAATGATATGTATTACACTAATACCATTCTAGAAATTAGGTATCTATAACCTAAATAGAAGAATAAGAATTTATTCGACAAAACACGCATAAGAACAAAAAGTAATAAACACCCGAATAATAAGTAACAATGAAATATTACTAATAAGAAGCTAAGAATATGGTCATATATGATATCATAACAATGAGTATGATTCTGGAATAAGTCAATGACATTATTTAAATCATTATACAGGAGGTTGGGACACTTACGTAGCAAATCAGACCTAAGGTAAGGGAAAATCTCGCAATCTCATTTTTATCTGAGATTGTTTATAGTTCAGAATTTACTGGGGAATATTTATCATCCAAATACATGTCTCCTCAATATGTAATATTATTTCTATGCACCTAAAATTTTTTAAATCCAATTTTACCCTTCAGTGAGTTTTTAGTAAAAGATATGAAAGGAATCCTTTTTCATTTTTCGTACGAGGTACTTTTTGACTTTTCCGGCCAAAGTACGAGAAGAATGTTTTTTTAACTTATACGGCATGAATGGATATTTTAAACATTATTTACAAGACACTTACTTTACAAGTTTTCACGTTTATTTTTAATCAACTTGTTTTAGTTTAAAATTTTATGACATGTTAAGAAAGGAAAAATGTTTTTGATGTAGAAAGGATATTTTCCTCAAGAATGGAGTTCAAGTGTTTTATCAAAATTATTTTCCATCTAAGATAATATAGGGTTCTGTTTCTATCCCTATTATTAAATTGATTTGATTATGTTGTGATGGAATTATTTTCATGAATTCATTTATCTTATATAAATTGTTTTATTATTTCATGATGTTTAAGAATCCCATTTTTATTACATGGGTTATGCAATGATGTATGATTTATGATTTTGTGGCACACATAAGAATGGTATCATAATGAGATGGTTGGGACCTATATCTCCCTCCAATGCATTGGGTAATGATTTATATATCATGAGATAGACATGGCTGGAACGGCAGGTTAAACCGGTTCAGTGAAACATGACTAAAACCAGGAGTGAACTCGGTTCAGAAATGGACTCGGTCCGCTAAGATCGTCTTGGAAATGAGTCTTGACTGCTAATAAATGATTCTCTATGAATATGTGTGTATTACACAAAGTTTCATGTTTTATGTTATTATTATTGGGATTACAATTCACTACTATGATTTTTCCCATGTTATGAAATTATAATCTCTTTTGCAGGTTAAGATTTCCAAAATGTTATGTTCTTATGAATATGATGTGATTGATATTTATTTTGTTTAACCTTACTGAGCATTTGAGATCACCCTTGTTAATGTTTCCTTTCCCCAGGTCAGGAAGAAGGTTATTAAGTAGGATATTCCAAAAAGGGGCTCTAGATATGATGAAATAAATGGGAGACAACATAGATGATTTATGAACCAGTTGTTTATGTTTCCCAATTTCTAAAGAAACTATACCTATATGGTCCTTTCATGGTTTTGCTATATGTTGTAATAAGTGTACTAAAATTTTGAAGTATTAGCAATGTATGTAAATTATGGGTCGTTATAGTTGGTATCAGAGGAAAGGTATAGTCAACCTTTGGAAACTAGGATGCAAAATCCTTAGTAAGAATCCTTAGGATATGTCTAATAATAGAACACAATCTTAGTGTTTTAGAAATGGTCATGAAAAACCTATGATATGACCTTAAGTGTGAAATTTTATTCTTGAATATGTGTTATTCCTATTATAATTAGTGTTGCACACACTCTTCTTCTTGGTTTTAGTCAATGGCTAGAACCCGAAGGAACCATGTTAATGCGGAATGCGACGTACAATGCAATGATTGTCCCCCTAAAAAACCAAACGTTATGGGAGCTGGAATGGAAAATCTTGTAGCCATGCTCACAAAACTTTCTCAAGCTATGAATCATGCAGGACATCCAAACGAGAAAAGGAAGGAGGAACATTCTATTGGATCCTTCATGAGGCAGCTCCCACCTTTATTCAGCAAGTCTTCTGATCCATTAGTGGGTGAAAAATGGATCAGTACCACTAAAAAGATATTTTCTGTTCTTTAATGTTCTGAACATGATAAATTCATCTTAGGAGTTTATCGTTTGGAAGGTGATGCTGATAAATGGTGGAATCTTATTAAGAATACAAGGTAAATGGGTGAAATTGAGTCCCTGTAATGGGACGAGTTCAAGAACATATTTTTCAATAAGTACATCCCTCGTATTCTCCAAAAAAATATGGAGAAAGAGTTTCTTTAACTAAAGAAAAAGTATGGTGAATATGTTGGTACCTACGAAGCAAATTTTACAAGACTTACAAGGCACGCTTCGGGTTTTATTATCCAACCTAAGAGTAAGATAGATCGATTCATTAGTGTCTTAAAACCAAGTCTTCAAAGGGCGTTAGCCATAAGGGACTTCAATAGCTATGAGGAAATTGATTGATGTGTTCTCAAGGTTGAGATGGATATTGGAGTAACCCATTAGTCATATGGGTTTGATAAGAAGAGGAAAATGGAATTCAAAGGAAAATCTAAAGAGCACACTGAAAATAAGATGAGTTTTCCCTTATGCTCAGAGTTTGGAAAGAACCATGGAGAAAATTGTCTTAAGGGGACAAGAAAATGTTATAAGTGTGTAAAAGAAGGTCATCGGGCAATTGAATGTCGAAATAATGGGAAGAAGATGTCTAATGATGCAAACAAAGGAAGGGATACACAGAAGGAACCTGTTGCACTTCAATGTTTCAAGTGTAACAAAATGGGGCATTATGCCAATCAATTCCCTAATACAAGGGTTGTTGATGATGATCGAAGTCAACAAACTCTCAAGGCTAAAGACAAAGGAAAGTCACATGCATTTTCTATCAGCGATGTGGAGTACGATAACGAAGTGGTGAAAGGTACACTTACCATCCAATCTAAAGTATAAAATGTTTTATTTGATTCTGTATCCACCCACTCTTTTATTTCTGAAGAATTTTCTAAGGGTATCACCGTATTACCTCAACAATTAGATGTCGAGTTAGCTGTGACAACCCCTAATGGAACAACAGTCGCATCAAAAGTTTATAATTCTTCCCCGATTAAAGATTGTGGGAAAGTGCTTACTGCAAATCTTTTGATCCTTTCTATAGTGTAATTTTATGTGATTCTTGGCATGGATTGCCTTTCTCTATATGGAGCTCATATCCATTTCCAAAGAAGGTAAGTCACATTTCATATTCCAGATCAATCTATGACCATCTATCGATGCAAGGATGAACATAACCTTCCATTGGAAATTTCTTCCATCTTAGGGGTTTTGATTCCACTAAATGAAGGTTATTTATCTCAAATGGTTGGTGAGAAACTCACGATTAAGAATATGCCCATTGTATGGGAGTTTGATGATGTCTTTCTGGAGGAATTTCTGGGTCTTCCACCAAATCGTGAAGTTGAGTTTTCAATAGAACTCGTACCGGGTGCTTTGCCTATTTCAAAGACACCTTATAGAATGGCCCCAATTGAGTTGCAAGAATTGAAGAAGAAACTCCAAGAGAATATTGATAAGGGATTCATACGCCCTAGTGCATGACCATGGGGAGAACCTGTTCTGTTTGTTAAGAAGAAAGATGGATCAATGAGACTCTGCATTGATTATCGAGAACTTAACAAGATCACTATCAAGAACAAACATCCTCTCCCGCGCATTGATGACTTATTTGACCAACTATGTGGAGCTCAATACTTTTCCAAGATTGATCTTCATTCAGGGTATCATCAATTAAGGGTCAAAAAGGAGAATATACCAAAGACGGCTTTCCGTACAAGATATGGACACTATAAATTTATGGTGATGCCATTTGGTATTACTAATTCCCCTGCTATCTTCATGGATCTGATGAATAGAGTCTTTAGAGACTATCTTGATCAGTTTTTGGTAGTCTTTATAGACGATATTCTTGTCTATTCAAAGAGAAAGGAAGAACATGAAGATCATTTGAGAATTATACTAAAGTCCATGAGAAAGGAGAATCTTTATGCCAAATTTACCAAGTGTGAATTTTGGCTTCAAAAAGTTGCATTTTTGGGTCACATAATCTCAAAAGAGGGGATATTTGTGGATCCAGCTAAAATAGAGGTTATCGAAAGATGGCCGAGACCAACAATAGTAACCAAGATCCAAAGTTATCTTGGTTTGGCTGGATATTATCGACGTTTTGTGAAATAGTTTTCATGATTATCTAATCCACTCACCAGGTTTACTCGAAAAAGAGTTAAGTTTGTTTGGATAAAGGAATTTGAAGAGAATTTCAAAGAGTTGAAAAGAAGGTTATCCAGTGCACCTGTACTCACACATCCTTGTAGTGGAGAAAGGCTTGTGATCTACATTGATGCATCCAAGAAGGGGTTGGGGTGTGTTCTTATGAAAAATGATATGGTGATAGCTTATGCCTCATGACAGTTGAAAATCCAAGAGAAAAATTACCCAAATCATGATTTGGAGTTAGCTCTGGTAATCATTGCATTGTAGATTTGGAGGTATTATCTTTAAGGATAAAGGTGTGATATTTATATAGATCATAAAAGTTTAAAGTATATTTTCAGACAAAAGGAGCTGAATATGCGCCAAAGAAGATGGCTGGAGCTGATTAAGTATTAAGACTGCTCAATTCATTACCACCCTGGGAAAGAAACAAGGTGGCAGATGCATTAAGTCGACAAGACCGTGCATGCTTATCTATGATGAGGATCACAAAAGATATAATATTTATGGATTTACAAAGGATGTATCGTGGAATTATAATGGAAGGGGAAAATCATATCTTTCTCAATTGAATGTTCAACCATATATTCATGTGATGATTAAAGAGGTGTAGAAAGAATGTGTAGAGTTACAAAAGAAGGTGAGAAATATTCCTGAATTCAACCTTGATTGTGATGGGATAATAATGTTCAGGAATTGGGTTTGTATTCCTCCCATCCCAGAATTAACGAAGGAGCTACTGGATGAGGCTCATAGTTCTTCATTCTCTATTCATCCTGGAAGCACGAAGATGTATAGGGACCTGAAAGAGTACTTCTAGTGGGATGGAATGAAAAGAGATGTTGCTGAATATGTCTCTCGATGCTTGGTTTGTCAGCAAGTTAAAGCTAAGAGACAGAAGTCTAAGGGGATGTTACAACCATTAACCATACCTGAAAGGAAATGGGAAAACATCACTATGGACATTGTCACCGGACTTCCTAAAACATCCAAAGGAAATAATGCTATCTAGGTCATAGTTTATCATCTTACAATGTCTGCACACTTCATTTCTATTAGAGAGGATTTCTCTCTGGATCATCTTTCCAGGATATATGTGAAGTAAGTGGTAAGATTTAATGGAGTACCACTTTCCATTATATCTTATCGGGATCCGAGGTTTACCTAAAAGTTCTGGAGAAGTCTCCAGCATACTCTGGATATAGAGTTGAGTTTTAGCACTTCTTATCATCCTCAGACAGACGGTCAGTCTGAGAGGACAATTCAAACTCTAGAAGATATGTTGAGAGCTTGCTCTATGTATTTCAAAGGTGGTTGGGATAAACACCTACCTTTGGTAGAGTTTTCTTATAATAATAACTTTCAGTCCTGTATTCAGATGGCTCCTTATGAAGCTCTATATGGAAAGAAATACAGGACTCCAACTTAATGGGATGAAGTTGGGGAAAGAAATCAATTAGGACCTGATCTTGTTGATGAGATGGCAGAAAAGGTCAGATCAATTCAACAACACATTAGAGCATCTCAGAGTCAACAAAAAAGTTATGCCGACAACTGAAGAAAAGACCTAGAGTTTGAAGTGGGTGATAAAGTGTTCTTATGAATATCGCCCTGGAAGAGGGTCGTGAGATTTGTAAAGAAGGGAAAGCTGAGCCCTAAGTATATCGGTCCTTTCTAAATAATGGATTGTGTTGGGGTGGTAGCTTACCGATTGGCGCTTCCACCGAATCTCTCTCAAGTTCACGATGTGTTCCATATATCTCTCCTAAGGAAGTACATACCCGATCCTTCACATGTACTCAGCTCAGAAGTTGTACCACTGGAGCAAGATCTTTCTTATGAAGAACAGCCGATAGAGATTCTAGATCGTAGCAAAAAAGTCCTACGGAACAAGACCACTCACTTTGTGAAAGTTTTATGGAGGAACCACCAACTAGAAGAAGCTACATGGGAGCTTGATGATATGATGAGGGAGAGGTATCCTCATCTGTTTGTTACAAAGTGACGAATTTCGAGGTCGAAATTCATTTTAAGGGGGTAGAATGTACCACCCGAGACTTTTATGAGAAATATTTTGTTTTTATATAAATAATAAAAGGAATATTTCACTACAAAAAACACTAGCTTGGCTTGCTTTACACGCAATAACGACCTTCCTCTATAGCTTGTGTCATATGCAATATCGAGTTTCACTAAACAACGATATGCTATTAAAATATTATTAAAACTAGCCGTTATGAATAGTAATACCAACTTTTTGAAATTTTGTAAATTTTATTTTTCAAAATGGACTTCATTTTTGGATTCGGAATATCGAAATTAGCCTAGGGTGAAATTTTGGTATTTTTCTAAAAACTTTCAATTTTTGATGAATAGTGAAAACACTGGGTTACTTTTTAAAAACCGACTTTTTATTTAAAAAAATATTTATTTTATTTAAATTTATTTTTGGTCAAAATTGATACATAATACCTATATAAGTTCAATGCAATTCATTGAAGTCATTTTATAATAATTTTAGATATATAAAAATTTTATTGAACTTTTCACCGTCTTTTACCCACCTCCTAGAAGAATTTGCAAATTTACATAAAAATTAATTTTACCGCTTCTGTGAGTGGAATTTCGAAAATCCGAGAGACACGGTTAATATCAGGGACTAAAATGTGGTTCAATGAGATGAAAATAATTTTTGGTGAATAGTAACTTTTTACTTTGTCTTACCACGGTTAAAAGTAAATAAGGAAATTAAGGGTAAAAATGTTATTATTATTACCCTAACAAATGTCCTAATTCTTTTGGATAAGTTTAATTAGACCAAAAACAACCTTAGGAATAAAATATGACCATTTAGGCTCACTTGGATTAGATTAGGACATTTATTATTAATTTATTTAAAGATGGGTTAAAATAGTTAAAATAAAAGTTTAATAACTAAATAATTTTTAATATAGGGTTATACATAAGATAAATTCTAATATAAATATTAATTAGAAAGCTAAAAAGATATTCTACATAATGGTATTTTATTTGTAATTTTTAGAAAATAAATAATTTAATTTATTTATGACACAATGATGATGTAGTAATTATCTTATTAATAAAATATTGACATAATTGATGTTATAAATACCCAAATAAATATAATTTGATACTTTTTATGAATTAAAATAATTTTATTGGTTAATATGGCATGTTATTATTGATTTAATTAACTTTGTTTGAACTAATATTTCTGTTATGATTTTCACAAAAATTAATTACCAAATAGTGTCATAATTGACATAAAATAGTTTATGAAACAATTATTATAATATTAATTGTTATTTTATTCCTAAAAATCTAAGGTTCGGCCAAATGACTTAGATAAGGTTATATATATTAATAATAAATAACTTGGGGTTCGTTTGGATTGTTATAGTAAGTTTATTAACCTTATAGTGTAAGAAAACAAGAAGACACCGTAAAAGTTAAATTATCTAACATAAAGTTAAATCTAAATGATAAGGTTAAGATAGAAACATAAACATGTATAAATTCTATTGGATGAGAGTATTTCGACCCATCCCCACCTTAGTCTAGAAATAAATCAATTTGGAGCTATTAAAAACCGAATATGACTTTATAATAAAATAATATTTTTAGTTTTTCCAAAGGTCCCCCCTCTCCTCCCTTATAAAAGGGCACATCCTCCCTCTCTTCCTCACACCAATTTGAGACTTCAAGCTCGGACAAACCCTGAAAAATTATCTTCTCCACTTCCCTAGAAATATCTTAGAGGTCCTGGTTTTCTTCAAAGACCAATTTTAGTGCCCTAAGAGGAGGTCTCAAAAAGGCGCTTCAAAGAAGAGGTAATGTCCGTTGCCGATTCTTTCAACTTTATTTCTTCTTCCACTTATTCTTATTTAGTTGTTTCATTATTAAGTAATAACATAATTATCACTCATATAAAGATATGTTATTATAAGTATTAAAAAACCCTATTTCACCATCTATCCATCCTACGGAAAACGAAATCACCGCGCGTGCGTACGTACGGAATACCATCTCTATGTCGTGGTGTAATCTATTTTCCAACACCACCTTACTTGGATGGGTATAATGGTGTAAATAATAACTATATAAGATTATTGTAAATTGATATTGATTCTGAAATAGTATACATATACTCCAATACAATTCCACGATCATGGGAACGATATCATCGCTCGTGCGTACGTACGGAATACCGTCTTCACGATATGATGCGACTCATTATACATGATCTTCATTGCATAATGATTATATAAATTAATTGAATTAATGAATATGATAAGTATTACACTAATATAATTCTGTAAATTAGGTATCTATAACCTAAAAAGAAGAATAAGAATTTATTTGACAAAACACGCATAAAAACAAAAAGCAATAAACACCCGAATAACAAGTAACAATGAAATATTACTTATAAGAAGCTATGAATATGGAAATATATGATATCATAAAAATTAGTATGATTCTGGAATAAGTCAATAACATTATTTAAATAATTATACAGGAGGTTAGGACACTTACGAAGCAAATCGGACCTAAGGTAAGGGAAAATCTCGCAATCTCATTTTCATCAAAAATTATTTATACTTCAGAACTTACTGGGGAATATTTTTCATCCACATCCATGTTTCTTAAATATGTAATATTTTTTCCATCCACCTACAATTTTTTAAATCCAATTTTACACTTTGGTGAGTTTTTAGTAAAAGATATTTAATGAATATTTTTTCATTTTTCGTACGAGGTACTTTTTGACTTTTCAAGCCAAAGTACGAGAAGAATGTTTTTTTAACTTATACGGTATGAATGGATTTTTAAAACATTATTTCCAAGAAGCTTCCTTTACATGTTTTCATGTTTATTTTTAATAAAATTCTTTTAGTTTAAAATTTTATGATATGTTAAGAAAGGAAAAAAAATTTGAAGTAGAAAAGATATTTTCCTCAAGAATGGAGTTCAAGTATTTTATCAAAATTATTTTCCTCAAAAAATTATTTTCCATCTAACATAATATAGGGTTCTGTTTCTATCCCTATTATTACATTGATTTGATTATGTTGTGATGGAATTATTTTTATGAATTCCATTATCTTATATGAATTGTTTTATGATGTCACGATGTTTAAGAATCCCATTTTTATTACATGGGTTATGCAATGATGTATGATTTATGATTTTGTGGCACACATAATAATGGTATGATTATGAGATGGGTGGAACCTATATCTCCCTCCAATTCATTGGTTAATGATTTATATCTCATGAGATAGACATGGCTGGAACAGCAAGTTAAACGGGTTCAGTGAAACATGATTGAAATGAGGAGTGAACTCGGTTCAGAAATAGACTTTGTTCGCTAAGATAGTCTTGGCAATGAGTCTTGACTACTAAGAAATGATTCTCTATGATTATGTGTGTATGACACAAAGTTTCATGTTTTATTTTATGATTATTGGGATTACAATTCACTACTATGATTTATCCCATGTTATGAAATTATAATCTCTTTTATAGGTTAATATTTCCAAAAATGTTATGTTCTTATGAATATGATGTGATTGATATTTTTTTTAACCTTACTAAGCATTTGAGCTCACCCTTTTGTATGTTTTCTTTCCCCAGGTCAGGAAGAAGGTTATTCAGTAGGATATGCCAAAAAGGGACTCTAGATATGATGAAATAAATGGGAGACAACGTAGATGATTTATGAACTAGTTGTTTATGTTTCCCAGTTTATAAAGACACTATATCTATACGGTCCTTTCATGTTTTTGTTATATGTTGTAATAAGTGTACTTCAATTTTGAAGTATTATCAATGTATGTAAAGTATGGGTTGTTATACCTTCGTTGATTGTAGTCCGTTAAGGGGTGTTGGTTTCATCTCCCTCCCTCCCCTCACTAGCGCATTAGATATGCAAGTGTCCCATTATCTCGTCATTGAATGGGATTCCAACCACCGCCTATGCCTTCAAGCATGAGCCAACTTCATACCTTCTCCCAATCTAATAGGGTAAACTACAGACAATCCAGAGTCAAACCCAGGATGTGATGCATAATTTAATTTCACTAATTTATCACTTGATTCTAATGGCTTTGATAATTTTAATCAAGGTATTTTCACCCCCTCTAGACTACCATCCAGTACCTTTCTCGCCAAACAATATGTGTGTATGTGTATGTGCATGTGTTTGTATATGTGTATGTTCGTGTGTATGTGTATGTGCATATGTATGTGTATGTGTATGTGTATGTGTATGTGTATTTGTATGTGTATGTGTAAGTGTATGTGTATCTGTATGTGTATGTGTATGTGTATGTGTATGTGTATGTGTATGTGTATGTGTATGTATGTTTATTATGTATGTTTATGTATGAAAATTTATGTGTATGTATGTGCATAGATATTTATGTAATTTTATGTATGTATATGTGTATACATGTGTGTATGTGCATGTGTATGTACATGCAAGTATGCATATGTCTCTCTCTGTGTGTGTTTCTATGTATGTATACATGTATGTCTATGTGTATGAATGTGTGTATGTGTATGTATGTAATGTGCATGTCATTTTGTTCATTTCTATTTTTTTTGTAATTTATTCAATTTTATTTATTCCATTTTAATATTCATTCATTTAATATAAATTTTAATTTTTATATATATTATCTTTAAATATTTTTAGAATTTAGGCATTTTCTGTAATTTATAATTATTTACTTACTATTTTTTATTATTTCCAATATGTTTGTAATTTATACGATTAATATTTATTCATTTTCTATAAAGTATAAATATTTTTAAGATTATTGGAATTTAAATAATTTATTTATTTCAATGAATTTTAATTTTAATATTTTTTTGTCATTATAATTAATTTTTAATAATTTTATTATTTATATAACTCATAATATTTAATTATTCATTTTTTTTAATTTTTATGTTCTTGTAATACATGTATTTAATGTTAGCGAATCACTTTTATAAATATTTTTTGAATTTATTCAATTTTAATTATTTATTTATAATATTATTTTATTTAATATGACTTATTCTTTTTAATATTTATTTATTTTTAATGTTATTGTCATTTTTCATTTTAATATTTATTTATATATATTTATTCGGTAAATTCAAATACTTTTAATATGTTTATAATTTATATGATTAATATTTATTCAATAATATTTATTTGTATTAATATTATTAAAATATTTCAAATTTATAATATTAATTTATTTAAATTTATTAATTTTTTTAGTAATTTAAATAGTTATATATAATTTATTTTTAATTTACATAATTTATATTGTTTATTATTTTGTGTTTTATTTATTTTTATTGTTTAAAATTCATGTAATTAATCTTAAGAATTTATTGTTTAAAAATATTTTTTAATCTAATAAATTTTATTTAATAATTTTAAATATTATTTAACTTAATATTAATTTTAAAGTTTGTATTTATTAATTTTTATATTTTATGGAATTTAATCATTTTTAAATTTTATTTAAACATATTTACTTTCTATGTGTTCCAATTTTTCAATATTTTTGCAATTTATATAAATAATATTTATTCTTTTTTTATTAAGTTTTCATATTTTTAATATGTTTTAAATTTATATAATTATTCTATTGAAATTCTTATTTTAATTTTTTTTCCAATTTATATAGTTATCATTATTAATTTTTAATAATTTTTTATTTATGTAATTAAAATAATTTATTTACACATTTTTATTTGTTTTTCTTGTTTTTTAGTTTACCTAATTATTGTAATGAATTTGATTTTTTTAATATTTGTGTAATTTAATCAAAATTTTTTATTCATATTTAATTTTCATTCATTCAATATTATTTATTAATTTTTAATATTTATAAATTTTTAATAATTTCAGAATTTATTCATTTCATAATATGTATTTACAAATATTTATTTATTAAGATTCAATATTTTCAATATGTTAATAATTTATATGATTTATTTATTTTAATTCTTTTTTAGTATTTTTATAATTTAATTAGTTATTATAGTTCATTTTTAATAATTTTATTATTTTTATAATAAATAATTTATATTTATTCTTTTTTATTCATTTTTTACATTGTGTCAGCATTTGGTTAAATGCTTATAAAAGTGTATTTTATCAACTCTAAAACATAAGTGCTGATAAATACCATTTTTTCAGCACATTCTTAGCCCTGCTAATTGTGATTATTTGTTGGCAGTAAGAAATCTCTAACGAAAGTGATATTTCCCAATGCATATCATTTTAGCGCTAATAAAATGGGTTTTTATGAGAACTATTTACTAAGTGCTGATAAAACACTTCTCCTTTATTAAAAATAAACTATATAAGATCACACATTCGTTGTGCCGCATTCAAGCTCTCATGGAACCAAAACTCTACTACATTAAAAGTCGATTGTTTTGGAGAAATCAAACCTCAAAACAGAAGGTATTAGATTCTAAACATGTTTTTCTGGAATATCAGTCAATTTTTCATGTATTTCCATGTATCTTGAGTTTACCTTTACTTTTTATTACAGCAGTCGAAGTCTTTTGTTTTAAATAATCAAGTGAGACTAAAAAATAGTATATTGTTGATGTTTATTCCAATAACATCTATATTTCTGTTGAAATTTAAAATCCCAAAAAAACTAATTGTTTTAGTCAAGTAACATCAATTTCAAATCCTTGGTAGCTTCATATTTTTTAACATTTGCAATGTAATATTTTTAGTAATTATTTTTATTTTTATTTTTTTAAGTGAATGTGGATTCATATATTATGAGAGTGAATATTAGGTACTACATGTGTAGTTATCAAACTAGAAAAACTATCCAACCAGATTTCAGGATCGTCATACAGACCCCTAGTATCCAAATGATGAGCTACCTTATTCCCACCCCTTTTGATAATGGAAAGGGTGAAAGAAGATAAGCATTGTTATAGGGACTGATTTATTATAACCAATGGTCCAAACAACTTGAATCCAGCTTCCAAAGTAGAGATAGTGCTCATAAATGTGAGGCAGTCCGACTCAAGGGTGATAGAGTTTCAGCCTCACTCAATAGCGAACTCCAAACCCATGATGGTTTCTTGGGCTTCTGCTATCAATGGTGGAAAGGATGATAGGTGTGAACATTTAATCGTAGTAATGATGGATATAGAAGTGTCTTGGATAATCACTCCAAAGATAGTGATTCCTTTATTAGAGGTTGATGCATCCTTGTTAATCTTCAAGGGGAATATTATGGGAGGGATCCACACACAAGGGTCGAGCCTAACAATTGGGATATCAAGTTGGCGCTCACCATTGTTCCCTGTAGATTAGAAAATGGTTGAGCATCATATCAATGAGGTGCTAGGTTTTTTTCTTGATTAAAAATAATATATATTCTTTGAAATCATATTATCCAAGCCACTCTACACATAGCACTCAGGTCCTCCATTATGATAAATGAAGATCATTTAGAGAGGAGTGCTAAAAAATTTTGGGAGATGTCCAGAGGGTAATCATCATTTGGACATTGGGATTTCTAAACAACCATTGCCTCAGGACAATGAAATATGGAATGTAAAGAGGTTTCAGTCATGAATGTGCTGATTAAAATGGTTAACCTCTCCACCGTATAGAAAAAATTGAAGGAGCACTATGGATGGGAGGATACCAGAGTTGGATTTCAACCTGAAATATCATGCCATGGTTGGGATTGGGAGGCCCTAGATGGTTCTCCAAATAACATCAGCTCATGTAGTCGATGTGTGTAATTCCAAAGAATATCTTGATTTCACATAATATATGCTTGAGCACTCCTAACACTAATAGAGGTAATTAGTACCCATTTATCTCACCGGTGGGATACACGGTATAATTCTCTTATCTATATCATTGAACTAAGAGAAAATATTATTGTTAAACTAACCATGATAGGCCATATTGAGTAAGGAGAGAATTATAGCATTCTCAAGGCCTTTTAGCATTGGCGACGTAACTCTATAGCCCTTGGATTTAACCAACCCTAGATACATCAAGATTTTAACAATGGTTCCTTTATCTAATCTCTATTAAATTCAACTTATAAGGAGTTCACATGTTCCCCATAGGCTTCATCAAATAAGCTAGGTTGTGGGTTAGGGAAGCACTAAAGAACTCTACAAGGGGAATGTATTTAGCATGGATGAATTTCATTAAAAGGTATAGGATGATGGATTATCCACCAAACCTATATAGAAATAAGAGTAGCCTTAAAAAGATACATCTCTAAAAATCCCATTCCCCTATGTGCTTTGGTTTTTCAGATCTTGTCTAAATCTATGTGGGGGACTTTATTTTTCCCATTCTTGAGTTACCACAAAATGTAAACGAAGTATGAGTAGATATGATAAGTAATAAAGCCAGGGAGCTTGAAGAGATAAATAAATATAAGGTATTAGATTAAGCCACATAATTTAAGAGAGTTTATATACCTTCCTTGAAAACCCTTTTGAAATTCCATCCTTTTATTTTTTCCACTCTATAATTAATGTTAGAGAAAGACTCTTTTTTTGCATCTGAGAATCATGGGAAGCCAAATGTAATTCTGGGGATTTTCAATTGATTAAATGCTGGAATAATGTTGGAGGTTCCTATAATGGATCACTATATAGGTAAGGAAATATTCTGATTGAGAATGGTTAACTGACATTCACGAATCCTTCACATAAGAATAATAAGGAGACATATGTGCTTGTATTTTTCCATAGTGACCTTAGATAAGAAAATACAATCATCAGAAAAAAAAATTGGTAGATGGGAGGTTCCCAGAAGAAGGCCTTTACACCATGAATAAGATCATCTCTTACTAATACATAGATGATATTATAAAGCATACCGACAACTAATATTAAGAGGAAAGTGGAAGAGGGGCTCCTTGGTGAAGGCTCGTAGAGGGATAGAATATCTATGAGAGTACTCTATATATATGGATATTGAAATATATAAAAGAGAAACACTACATGACCATGTAAATCCATCTAGATCATAATTATATATTTCACATCACATATCAGAGGAAGGGAAATCCCACTCTATCAATGGATTTTATTATATCCCTCTTCCAAACCATGACTTCACTTTTAGTAGCTGAGTTAGTTTTCATGGAGTGGAATGTTTCATGAGTGATGATTGAATTCTAGGATATAATATTTTTAGGGAAAAAGTTGCTTTGGTATTAAAATATTATAGAAGGGAGCCAAGTGAGCAAGTAGTTTACTAGGATTTTTTAGAATATTTTATAAGATACATTGTAGAGGCTCATAGGTCTGATGTCGAGGACCATGGAAGGTTTTTGATTTTGGGAATTAGGGAAATGATAGTTTTTTCAATGGAAGAGAAATTATCTTTACCATGGAAAGGAATGGATTTTAATTTATTTTTTTAATTATATTGAATTATTAAGAGACTCGAAAAATTGAGGGTGTATGATTCTCAGGCCTAGTGTGCCCAGAATGATTTTCTAACTTTTTCTAAGGTACGTTCAATAAACGCACGGGTGGAATTTTATTTCATTTTAACTGGTGCTTAGATTAAAATTTGAGGGCAATGTTGAATCCGCATCGCTGAGATTTTCTTAACGGAGCCTTCACTTCCACCACAGTAGGTCGGGTGAAAAAGTTAATTTTGTGGACTTTTAAAAGATTAATTAAATAACATGTTATGTTATTTTATTTATTTCCTTTTCTCTAGTGGATAAGCAGAGGTGGCGGGACCGGTGGCATGTCAAGCCATTAATTGGATTGACTCCTCCTTGTTTGTAACTATACCATTGGAATTTGGGATATTCATTAATTAAAAGAACCTCATAAATTCTTCATAATGTTAACCACTTCTTCCCCCTTCTATTTATATGGAGCTTAGGGAGGGGTGTTGGCACGACTTCACCATGCGATGAAGCTCTAACAAAGATTCATGGCACCAACCACTTAGAGTACGAGACCAGTTTCAGTGAGCGGTGATGAGCGCCACCGAATCACAAATCGATGACAATGACGAAAGAGGATCCGTCGATCATCATCAGTGGACATCTTATCTATATAAGGGGATTTTTTTAAAGTTCATATTTATGATATAAATTGTTGACAGCTTGATACAATTCTAATGTTGTGGGTGCAGGCCAAACAAACAGGGCATGGACCATCCTCTTTTATGGTATTTGTCTTGTTATTATGAAATGGTTTTCCAAACGGTGCGGCGGGATGAAAATGGATGACACGCAGTAGAGACGATGACCTGAGAGCCTCATAGGTGCTGAAGACATAAAAAACATACCACTGGAGTGCGTCTGATGTCCCAATGAAGAAACCATCAGGGCGCCATGAGGGCGGCGGCTGGAGAAATCCAGCGGCGACCAGCCATGGGAGGTGGAAAGTGGTGTGCCATCGCGCACTGTGGCAGCCAAGGGTGACTGAATAGAGTCACCTATGTGGGATAATGACGTCGACCACTACCGTAGGCACCAGGCTGTGGAAGGAGGAGGGCAGTGTCGCCTCGCACTGCGCCGTGTTGGCAGAAGCCGGTTCGCCAAACGGATTACCGTTGTACCCAGTGGGGTAGCGCCCAATCAGCTAGACAAAATGGCCCTGCAACCGCAAGGCCAATGGTAGAAAACAGTTTTCCTTATGGTACACTAGGCCCGACGCATGCTGCCCGAGTAGGCCGAAACCGCACTGTGGGCCGGAACTGCGGCCTAGCGGACCATCACGGGTGGGCCGATCCCCACCTGGCGAGCCATGGAAACAACAGACTGGGACAATGAACCAATGGGCCCACCCCTATGAGCTAGACCCAGTGAAATAGACCAACCCTTAACGGGCCAGACCCAAGAGGGGTTGGGTGGACCCAGGGAACCATTGCGTCGAGCTGGTTAGACCAAGTCATACCGAGCCTAGACCCAACTATCCCCTGAATAAATAAACGCTCGTAACTGAGGAAATAGGTGTCTATTAGACACACTATCAGAGAATTTGGGACCCCTATTGGGAAGTGCTCCCTTTGGATTTTTCTGGTTGGCCTGACCGAGCCAAGCTGAACTGAGGTGTGGACACCCCCATTTTATGGAATGGGATGTAACTAACAGACAGGGCATCCGATCGACACATTATTTATGAAAAAATAACCCTTTTGATAAGGAGGTTGATTGAAGATACTCTAAGTGAGTTCTGACGGAGTTTGATGTGAAACTTTTGTTGGATCAGACTTGAATCCAATCAGGACCTTTTTACAAAATCACCCATATCTCACAGACTAGATGTTTGATTGATGCTTCATCTGTCCAATTGGGACCCTTATGATGGGGCAGTCACTTTGGTATGATTTTTGAGGGACTTCATACTAGTTGAAATATGACTGATGGCTTGAGGAGAAGTTCTCCCAGAATCCAGCGTGCTATGAGAAGAAATCATGTGACCAGCTATCTTTGATGTGGCCACCCTATGTGTGTTAGCATCATAGAGACCTAGTGTGGATCAGAATTTAGGGACCCTATGTGGATCAGTATCATAGTGACTCTATGTTGATCAACATCACTGTGAACCTATGAAGATCAACATCTAGTGACTCTGTGTGGATCGACATCATAACGACTCTGTGTAGATCAGTATTCTATTGAACTTGTGTAGATCACTAGTGTGTGACCTGATGATGATCATCCATAGAGAGGCCCATCATGGATCAACGATATATGACCCTTTGGGGATTGATAATGGAAAAAATCCCCCATGGATCAGTTGTGAAAACTTTCTAATGGAATAAAATGATATAACATTGTAATAATCATCTTTATTCCTAAATTGTGAGTTGTATACCTGGTGTAAGATGACTATTGCTTCGTACATTGTGATTGGGGTCAAGCTTGTGGTTTTTCCTTTTGGAACTCTGGGAGACCTTCGGGGGTCTCGGGGTCCCTACTGATTATTGTTATACTCACCCCTGTAGGTGCTTTACACGCACCTTATTGTGCCTTGTACAAACAAGGGACAAATTTTATCAAGGTTTGGGAGCTAGGAATGGATGGTGCTCGGAGTTGGAGCATTATACGTGACAAGATGTAGAGAAAACTAGCGGTAAACTATACCTACCATTCATGTTGGAACCCTGGAAAATGATACTGGGAGATGTTCTTCTATTGCTCTTGTACGTTTTAGTTGGGCTGGTATTTCGACACCCTTTACTTACAGTACTCACCCTTTTTAATTTCAGTACAGATATTTTGACTACTGTAGTTATACTATGTGGGTTGTGCTCATTGTATACTTAGACAATGTGTTTGCAGTTTTGAAGGCAATGCCTTCTCATTTTTCAGGGATATGTCTTTCGGTGCTATCACCAACACCTAGCCTAAGGAAGGCGAGCATGGGGTTGTCACGGCACGTGCCCCAGGGGAGGAGTCGTGAATATGTGGTATTAGAGGAGTCAGTTATTCTGAAGAATTAGGAATTTTAAATTTTAATAGACAAATAGTGTTAAGTGTTCGGAGTGTGGTTTTCATTTGGGGGAGTCCATTATTTTCATAGTGGTCGGCGTATCCATACACCAGGACCCTGAATTCTGATTTCTGACTCAGTGCAAGAAAAAAATGATTGCCTGTGTTTTGGAAGTGTTTTAATTTTTTATCTCATTTAGACAACTCCCCGGGTATATATTATTGACCACGGTGCACCTGTTTTCATTCAGGATGCCGCCACATAGACAGCCTGCCAGGATTCCAGTGAGAGTGTTTGATGACAGCCCACTAAGCGATGAGGCTTTGGTGCAGGGCCCTCTTACGACGATAATACCATCGAGTGGTGTACCATGAGCACCATTAACCGTTGAGAATCTGATTCCTCCAGCCCCACCAGCTGATGGTGCATGACGATTGAGCACGTTGCACAAGTTTCTGTGTCGAGGCCTTCGAGGTTTTGAGGCGAGACAGATCCACATGTGTTTCAGGTCTGGCTGGAGATTGTGGCTAGAAATTTTTGCATAGATGGGACACCAGCCAACTTGTTGGTGATTCTAGCCACAAGTATTTTTCAATGAGTAGTAGAGATATGGTGGAGCCTGATGCTCTAGACACATGATGAGGTGACCCTAACCAAGGAATATTTTGAGGGCCTCTTCATGGAAGAGTTTGTTCCAGCAGCTCTACGCTACGTGCATATATATAAGCTACTACACTTATAGCAGGGCATCATTACCGTGGCCCAGTATTCAACGAGGTTCACTGACCTCTCACACTGCTCTACCAACATGGTGAGAGACCCTTTAATCGGGGCCTAGTCCTTCGATCAGGGACTCCGACAAGAGATCCAAGCTTTGATGGTATCTATTAGAATATTGACACATGCAGGAGTGCTGAAGAGAGCACTCTTGGTGGAGATTTTCCCTACTAAGAAGACACTGACATCGATACCCACCACAGAGAGAGATGTAGCAGGGTCATCTGTGGATAGTATTAGGTAGATGACATAGAGGTCCAAGTAGACTATACCTTATGGTTGAAGAACCCGAGATTTAGGGTCAGAGGTGTGAGGCTCATGAGGTAGAGCAGGCTAGCAGAGGAGCAGATTCTGCTTCACGTGCAGCGTGCAACGTCACATGGCTTGCGACATCCTGACCAGTCACACTGATGATGAGCACACAGTTAGGGGACCATTAAGGAAAAGGCGGATATTCGAGTGAGGATTCATGAAGGGTAGAATATGAGGTAGAGGAGGATGTAATGTAGTAGGTTTTGGACAATAGTTCGAGGTTCTCAAGCAACCACCTTCAGGTGGTCCACCCCGACCATAGGGAGCAGGTGGACAAGGATGAACTCAGCTCTAGGAAGTTGAGGGCTATGACCACATCACTCAAAAGATGATTCAAGGTATGATATTTATCTACTCCACCTTTGTTTTTTTACTTATATACAAAGGTTTCAATCACTATTTCATTGCCACATCTCTCGTTCGGAGCTCAGAGATTCTGGTGGAGTCGTTGGCTTGATCCTTGCGATTATACACTCTTACAGGGGGAAGATTCGAAGAATACACATGAGTGTCGGTAGTGTATGATTACTCTAGGAGGCATGAGCATATGTTAAAATCTTCTAATATTTGCGTTGAGTCCTTATGACGTCATCTTGGGTATGGATTGGTTATCCACAATCCATGCTCAGATTGACTGCATTAGGTGAAAAGTGTGTTGTGTCTGTGAGGATCGAACCAGGTTTTCTTTCACCAGTGTGAAGGGAACCTTTGCAGCACATGATAGAATTACCCAGAGGAGGGTTCATCCGATCACAAATTTTTTGGTTGACCATACCCTCAGAGCAGTTGATGTTGATAATCCGGGCTATCATGTAGTGGTGGACCAGTATGCCGATGTCTTCCCTAATTATATTCTGAGACTACCTCCTTGCAGAGAGGTGGACATATAAATCAACCTATACCCCATGCAACATTGATATCTGTAACAACATATAATATGGATCCCATGGATATTCGTGAGTCACATGTATAGTTGGAGTACTTGTTGAGGAAGGGGTTCATAAGGCCCAGTGTTTCTCCATGGGCAGCCTTGATTTTGTTCACCCAAAATGTAGATGGGATTTTGAGGCTCTGTGTGGATTATCAGTGCCAGAACCAGGTGATTGTGAAGAAAAAGTACTCAATTCTGAAGATTGATGATCACTTTGATTAGCTGAAGGGGGGTCATTGGTTTTTTTGAAATTGACCTCAGATCAGGCTATCATCACCTCAGGGTACACGATGAGTATGTGTAGAAGATGACCTTCTGATGTTGGTATGGCCACTATGAGTTCTTGGTTGTGCCATTTGGTATGTCCAATCCCCATTTATTGTTCATGGGACTCATGGAAAGGATCATTCCACCATACCATGATCGATTGGTAGTGGTCTTCATCGATGACATATTGATATACACGGTGTCGGAGGGGGGGGGGTCTTCCTATCATCTGCCGATATTTCTAGATAAACTCTGAGAGCACCAGATTTATATTAATCTCTCGATGTTTCAGTTATGAAAAGGTAAGTATAGATTATAAGACATGTTATCTCAAAGGCTGGATTTACAGTTGATTTGGGAACGGTAGAGGTTGTTCTTTCTTGGGAGCCACCCAGGGGTGTGACCGAGGTGCAGAGTTTCCTGGGGTTGGCTGGGTACTACCGGAGATTCATACCTGGATTTTACAGAGGTGAGACACCCTTGTCAGTGTTGATGGAGAAGGGATAGACCTTCATTTGGATAGAGAGATTCCAACTGATTTTTCAAGAGCTGAGGCCGAGACTGATGAGTGCCCCCCACATTGGGGATACTAGAAGAGGGATTTGGGTATGTAGTCTACTACGGCACATCAGGGACCGGACATGGTTTTGTCCGAATTCAGGAGCGAGTGGTGATCGCCTACGGCTCACAACAAATGAGACAACACAAGAAAAACTATGCTACCCATGACATGGAATTAGCAGTAGTGGTCTTTGTGCTAGATAATTGGTGACACTATTTAATGGGAGAACAATTTATTATTTACTCTAATAACAAGAGTCTCAGGTATATCTTCTCATAGAAGAACCTGAACCTGAGATAGTAGCGATGGCTAGACATCCTCCGGGACTATTTCTTTGAGATAGTATACACTCTTGGGAAGGGGAATGTTGTAGCAGATGCACTCAGGAGGAGGTCTGGTATACAGTTGATGAGTGAGGCGACATAGAAGCTAGCCATGTTGCAGATATCCTTTGTAGATAGTGATGGAGAAGCTTACCTCCAGTCTATGACTATCACTCCCCCACTTCATCAGCGAGTTTTGGAGGCATATCTTGGGGACATTGGCAGCAAGGGTCGACATGCTCAGATATCATCAGGACAAGAACCTGAAGGATTTTCTTAAGGTGGTGAGAACTTCATCCTCTTCCGAGGACACACCATGGTACCGATGGTGCTAAGGGATGAGGTGTTGAGGTATTTCAATACGTCACCTCTAGTGGTATATCCTGGTTTGGAGATGATGTACTAGGACGTTCGACGTCAGCACTGGTGGCCAAGGATGAAGAAAGAAGTGGAAGAGTTTGTTTCACGATTCCCCACTTATCAGCAAGTGAAGGCTGAACATCAGGTTCCAGCTAGCTTAGCACAACCATTATAGGTACATGAGTGGATGTGGGATGATGTACCTATGTATTTCATGACAGGGCTACCATGTACGTTGAGAGGGCCATGATTCTATCTGGATGATAGTTGACTGACTCACCATTTCGGCCTACTTCCTACCCATATGAGAGAAGGGGTCAATAGAGGGCTTGAGACGCCTCTACGTATAGGAGATTGTATGACTTCATGGGGTTCCATTGGCGATCGTCTTCAATCGTGACACACATTTTACATCCTGGTTGTGAAAGGGATTGAAGGATGAGTTTGGGACACAATTATGTTTGAGCACCACCTTCCTTTCTCAAATGGATGGTCAGACAAAGAAGAGTATTCAGACCCTGGAGAACATACTTCGTGCTTGCGTCTTAGATTTTTGGTCATAGTCGGGAGTATCACTTGACCTTGGTGGAGTTCACGTACAACAACAGCAATCAATACACCATCGGTATGGCACCGTTTGAGGCCTTTTACTGTCGACCATGTAGATCAACTCTATACTGGTCAGAACTAGGGGAGTCAACAATTATGGGTACAGAGTTGGTACGTGTTACCACTGAGAAGGTGCAGACATATAGGAGCAGATGAAGACTAAATAGATCAGACAAAATTCTTTTGATGACCAGATATGGAGACCTTTGCAGTTTGATGGGGGAGACCATGTCTTTCTACGGTTATCACCTCGATGAGGATTGCAGTGATTTGGCCAGGGCGACAAGCTATCTTTGAGATTCATCGGGCCCTTTCTGGTTCTCAGTAGAGTTGGTGAGATGTCATATTTCCTAGATCTTCCCCCACAGATGCATCAGGTGCATGATTTTTTCCACCTTTCGCAGTAGAGGAAGTATGTGCATGATCCATCACACGTTATCGACCGAGATGAGCTGTACATTGATTATAGGGAAACATTTACGGAGTTTATAGTGGAGATTCAGGATCGACTGTAGTTGGTACTTTATGGATGACTGATCCCTTTGGTGCGCATTTTCTAGAAGCATAGTAACCTCTATGAGAGAACATGGGAGTGGGAGGCTCATATTTGTGCTCAATACCCCCATTTGATTCCTTAGTCTATGTTGTGTCTTTTGGGGACAAAATGACCTAATGTGGGGAGAATTTAAAGACTCGGATTTTCCATGTAACTTTTTTATTTATATTAAATTAGTATGTGTCTATGAAAATTGATTGTGCATGATTCCAAGATCTGGTGTGCCCTGAAACAATTTCTGATCATTTTTTTAATGTACGATAAATAAATGCACCGACAAGATTTCTTATATTTTAAACTGGTGCTCAGATGAAAAATCTAAGGGCATCGTTGAATTTGTAGCCCCGAGATTCGCTTATGGAAGGCTTCACATTGACCATAGTGGGTTGGGTGAAAAAGTTAATTTTGTGGACTTCTGAAAGGTTAATAAAATAACATGTTATGTTATTTTATTTCTTCCTTTTTTCCAGTGGTTAAGCAATAGTGGTGGGACTGACAACATGTCAAGAAATTAATTGGCTTGACCCCTCCATGTTTGTAATCTTATAATTGGATTTTGGGAAGTTTGTTAATTAAATAAACCTCATAAATTCCTTGGAATGTTAACCACCTCTTCCCCCTCCTATTATATGGATCTCAGGGAGAGGTGTTGGCCCAACTTCACCAAGAAAAGAATCTCTGGAAAGGTGCCGCAATGCCAACCACTTGGAGTACGAGACCTATTTTAGCAAGCACGAAGAGATCCACTGAATCACAAATCGAAAACAATGACAATGTAGGTTTCATCGATCATCATTAGTGAACGTCTAATCCTAGTAAGGGTATTGTTGTAAAGTTTATCTTTATGAGATATATTCTTGGTTGTTTGAAATAATTCTAACACAAAGGGTGTGGGCCAAACAAACAAGGCCTGGACCCTCTGCTTCAAAGGTATTTGTCTCGTTATTTTGTAACGGTTTTAAAAATGGAGTGGTAGGATGAAACTGAAGGACAGGCTGCACCAATGGTGACTCAAGAGCCTCATAGGCACTGAAGACATTAAAAACGGACCACCGGACCATGTCTGGAGGCCCGCGGAAGAAACCACCATGGCGCCATGTCGGTAGCGGCCCCCAATGATCAGATACTAGTGGTGGAAAATGGCACTCCATTGCTCGACATAGTGTCCAATGCGGTCAGTCCGAACCGGCAGCTTTAGACAAAGACAGTGCTCGCAGGCGTTGCTGGTGGCATCAACCGCTATAACTGGGTCGCAATAAAAGGAGGGCACCGCAGCCCCACGTTGCAACATGTTGGTGGAATCATGTCGACCAAACCACCCACTAATGAACCTGGTGGGGTAGTTCCCCACTGGCTAGACACAATGGACCTGCAACCGCATTCCCATCTTGAGATAATGGTCAATTTCTGGCAGACTGGTCTGGACCCATGACCCTGCGGGCCAGCACCGGTGGGCCGAGCCCCACCCAGCAGGCCGAGCTAATAGCGGGCAAGGCCCGTGATCTAATGGGCCGACCTCGACGGGTTGGACCTAGTGAATCAGACCGACCCTTAACATGCCAAACCTGGGTGGGGTTAGGTTGACCCAAGAACCATCATGTTAGGCGAGTCGGACCGAGTTAGACTGGGCCCAAACCTATCTTGCCCCTGAATAAATAAACCCTTGTAACTGACAAACAAGGTGTCCATTTGACACTATGTTATTGGATTTTCAACCCCTTTTGGGAAGCAGTCCCTCTGGAATAATCTAGTGGGCACGACTGAGTCGGGATGGATCGAGGTGCGAACACCCACGTTTGATGAAAAGGGAAGTAACTAACAGATCAGACGTCCGATCAACACGCCGTCAGTTTCAGAAGGACCCTTATGAAAAGGTTGCCCTTTAGAGATAATCTATGTGAGTTTTGAAGGAGTCTGATGTGGGACATGGGTTGGATCATATTTTTATCCAACAAGGACCTTTTTATAAATGTGCTCATATCTCACAGACTGGGCGTCTGATCGACACATCGTCTGTCACATTAGGACACCTATGATGGTGTGGTCCCTTGGGTATGAATTTTCTGGGACTTCTTACCAGATGAATTATGACCAATTACTTGATGGGCAGTTCTCCCATAATCAAGTGTGCAATGAACTGAAATCATGTGACTCGCTGTCTTTGAAGTAGCCACCATGTGTGGGTCAGCATCATAGTGACCCTATGTGGATCAGAATTTAGCGACCCTATGTGGATCAGTCTCATAGAGACTCTATGTGGATAAAAATCATAGAGACCATGTATGTATTATCATCTTGCAATCGGTGTGGATCAGCATCATAATGACCCTATGTGGATCAGCATTCTAACGAATTAGTGTGGATTAGCAGTGCACAACCTGACAAGGACTATCCTTAGAGCATCCGGTCATGGATCAGCGATATATGACATTGTGTGGATCTTCAATGGAACAAATCCCTGAGGGTTTAGTTTTGGAATCTTCCTCATGGAATAAAATGATATAGATTTAGGCTAATTATATTTTTCCTGAACTCTGAGTTATATACCTAATGTGAGCTGACTAATATCAATAATATCATGTTAGTGATTGATTTAATATTAATGTATATAAAATCACAGGACTATTCTGTTTGGTTACAAGATATAATATACGTATATTTATGTTGCATTTTTTCTAATAATTTTGGTCTTGAATTAACCAAGATTTTTGTATTTTTCATAGATATATGAAACAAACTTATAGTCCCATCGATATTTTCAACTATGGAAAATGAAATTTCCAAAATATTCGGTTAATTTGAAACGTTCTTCCAACCATTATTATTTGATATGATGGTTCAATTAATAGCTCACTTGGTAAGAGAGATTCGGATATGTTCTAATGTAAATTATTGATGGATTTACCCCATTTAATGGTATATAAATATTTTAAAAGGGTATGCCAAAAATTGAAGTCGACTTGAATGTTTTATTACGAAGTAATATATTTGTGATGAAGCCATTGAATTCTTTACCGACTACCTGTTCAATATAGAAACCATTGGTCTACCAAAGTCTCATCACATTGTTCTACTTACGGGTAAAATAATTTATGGAATAAATATTTCGACAATCACTAATATAGATTGGGAGTAGGCCCACCTTTATATTTTGCATAAAAATTTAGTGGTTTACCCATATATTGAAACCCACAATGAAATTATTAGGAATTTGAATCGATTAAGGGATGAAATTTGGATATCAAATAAACATAAAAAATTATTTATTGGATGGTTTGGAGACCATTTAAGGAGTTACCAAAAATATAAATTCAATTTCAGAATGAATTTGATGGAAGCTAGAGGACCAAGTGTGCATGAAATATCTTATAATGGTTATGTAATTATTGGTGATAAGTTCTATAAAAATGAACAGGATTAATGTAGTGTCATGAAAAATTGTGGAGTTACACTTGTGGTTTAAGTGATGCGTGTTTCTGGTACAAAGGATACAAATCCAATTTATGCGAATATGTCATACTTTGGCATTATCAAAAAAATAAGGTAGTTTGATTATACAACATTCCAAGTGACGACTTTCAATACAAGTGGGTTGCTAATAGGAGTTCTATTAAAATAGATGAATTCAGATTCCATAAAGTAGATTTTTGTAAGGAAGGGTAAAAATATGAACCCTTTATAATGGAATCACATGTTGTACATGTATTTTATGATCCCCCACCCCCACCATCATTGAGGTGACCCATTCTCCTCAAAGAGTTGTCTTATAAGAGGTAATTGATATTGAAATAATTGTTTCTATGAAACGGGAATATAGAATACACTAATACCTTTCTAGTATTGATATTCTATGGGGTAAGAATGATTTTGATTAATATCTATCAACACCCACATATTTCCTAATTGTGAGGGGTATTGTGTATTGTATTTAAGGGGGTATTCTACACAATAGACAACTTCCAATAGGTTATGTGAGAGTGGTGATTAACATATCTCAAGATCCAAAAACTGAGCTACATGTTCCAGTTAATGAAGAATATTTTCATATGATCGATTAAGCTGTTGAAACATTTGTAGCATGGCTATTAGATCTTGTAAAAAACATTTTGATTAGGAGGTATTCATTTCTAATTTATTTTTTCATGAAAATCCATTATAAATTAATGAAAATGATCTGAATTTATGAATTTTATTATAGAATTACAAAGGTAAGGGGTGAAATGGATATTCAAATCAAAATTACCTAAAAGACCAACCAACCAATAAAAAAAATCATAAAAATGTACCTTTACCCTACTCATTCAACTTCTGCATTTTCTGACATTAAATGTTCATGAAGATACAAGGTTAAAGACTGGTAATAATGTCATAGTTTATTTTGAAGAACAAATGTACCAAGTGGATATTACAGACTATATTTCCCTTGATAATATAAATAAAATCTTCAAGTATGAATAGGTAGGATCCTTAGTTGTAAATTTATTCATGAGGTGTATTTTCATGATTTCTTTTATCTAATAGTTGATCAACTATGTTAATTATGAATTAAAAAAATTAATATTTTTTTCAATCATATATAAAAATACTATATTTTGTGAAAAACCTATGAATAGAAATATGGACTCATTAGTCCTCATATTACTTCTACAGAGGAAATCACATTGGAATTATATCAAATAGAAGTAATAGTGTAAAAAATGGTTGTAGTAATTGAATGAAAACATAGAGATGATAGAAGCTTCTTATTAATAGCTATGCTGGGGTAAAACTATATAATTTAATCTCAAAAAATATATTTTCGTTCCTTTAATTACTTATTCTTTTTTGTTTTTTGGGTAGCACTGGTAACATATTGCAGTCAATTTGGATACTCTAAAGATTTCTTTTCTCAGTTCATTACATGGATACCCAACAAACTAACCACACTTGAAGATGTTTATCATTTTTTAATACACTACCTGAATCATTTCAGAACTAAACTTCAAGTTATATATTTTATATTATATTTTAATGATAATTCTGTTATCATAGGGTGGTATTTAAACATCATCAAAATCATGGAAAGAGGGCAATATATGTGAACATAGAGCCTATCCAATGTTACAAGTGGATAAGTATTAAGGTATATATAATAATACTTCAATATCAAAACAATTACATAATTTTTTCAATGTTTCAACAATGTCCAAAACAAAATACTAGGAAAGATATTAGTTATTGTATTTTCAAAATGAAGAAATATATCATATACTATCATAAAACTAGAATCCCCGAAGAGGTATTTTAAAATATAATAACAATTTCATTTAAAATATTTATTAATCACTTTTGTATTTATATTTTTCTAGTACTACTAGGTCTATGAAAAGTCCTATTATTCACAACAATAAATATGAATTTTTAGAAATGAATGGGAAACATACTTGGTGTCAGAATGTACACATATATCAGGATGATGTGACTTAATACTATTTATTTTGGTGATTTTATCATCATTTTATATTGTTTTTAGTTAATTTACTTATTATTTTTATTTTATACTTATTATTTTAATTTTCACAGAGATTATAAAAAAATAAAATTTTCAGTAAGGATGATTAACTAATTTATTATGATCATGAAATCACCAAGCACGATGCACTCATTATGATGCAATTTTCTTTTTATTATACACTACATTCAACATTTCAGGTTATCAATCAACAATATTGTCCAATAACCTAGATTTTTGAATGCATTATAGGACAAAAAGACGGGGTGGAATCAACCATACCTCAATCTGGTACACTGTATCCCTGATGTGGCTCAAAATTCATTGTTTGAGTTTAAAATAGACATTTTATTAATGTATAATTTAATATTTATGTTTAGATTATTTTTTTATTATTAATAACATAATTTTTTTCATTTAAAGGTGGATTGGTTTTCTCTAGTTGGGGTGGTTTGTTTGATTTTGTTTATGATCGTGTGAGATTAGACTTTAAAGTTGTAACTGGGATAATGGAAACAAGGAAATGGGTCAAGAATGTATACATGTGTCATGAATATGAGAATTCTTGCTACTTTTTTAGTTAATTTTATAATAAATTTATCCACTATTTTTAATCTATATTCCTTATAATTTGTATATAGTACTTATTTTTTTCAATGATATTTGGGGAATTCAAATTTTTCTTTCAACTATTTGCAACAAGAAAGAAAAGAGGATACATGTTCATTTTTTGGATAGAAGAAAAAACCCCATGCTGCCTGAAATGTGAAGTGTTTCATGTAACATGGAATTTTCTATTCCAACCAAATGGAACATGTTCTATCATTTCTAGGTTATTTTAGATAGTTGAAAGAAAAACACACAACACATACTCAATGTGCTGCACATCAATATGATATAGAGTGTGCTTGGTGTGACTGGAACAATATGTTTTTAGTTTATAATATACATTTAAGTTTAAAAACGCATCAATTACTAAAAAATAAGAAAACACATTAATAATTTTTTTTATTCTTTAGGATAAATACCTAGAAGTGATTTTTGATGGGTAGGAATTATTTGTACCTCAACCTGATACACAGTGTAACTAGTAGGACTCCAATTGTGTCTTTTTATTTAAATTTTAAATTTTAGTAAAAAAGATAAGTGAAATAATAAAAATAGCGTAAAAAATTAATATTGTTTTGATACTTAGGAAAACTATCTATAATTCATTTTTTACATATATTAATTAGTTGCACCTCAATATAATACATTGTGTTCCTGGTATCAATAAAAGTGTCCCTAATTGATCTAAAATTGACATTTTAGTTAAAAACATGTGTTACTCAATGAAAACCCTAATTATGTGACCATATTATCTTAATATTTTAGGAAAAATATTCATAAGTTATTTAGTACATGTAGGAATTAGCCAAACATCAATCTGATACATGATGTTCCTAATATGACTCAAAGTTTTTATTGTCAATTTAAAATAGACATTTTAGTTCAAAACATATTTCACTCACTAAAAATAGAGTAATCATTATCCAATAATCTTTATAATTTAGGAAAATGATTCCTAAGTATGTTTTTAGGTGTAGGAATTAGTCTCACATCAAATCAATCCATGATGTGACTAGTATGACTCAAAGTTGGTGTCTCCAAATTAAAATGTCATTTTAGTAAAAAAACAAAAGTGACATTCTCAAAACCATGAAAACACATTTAGATTATTTTGATAATTTTGTAAAATGATATATAAGTCATTTATTACATGTAGAAATTATCTACACCTTAATCCAATGAATGATGTGACAATTATGATTCCATGTGTGACTTTTTATTTAAAGCTGCCTTTTTAGTAAAAAACACAAGTGAAATATTCAAAACTAAGAAAAACCATTTGGATTATTTTGATACTTTAGGATGAGGATTTATAAGTCATTTTGGATATATAGGTATTAGCTTCACCGCAATCCCATACACAGTGTGATCAATATGACTCAAAGTGTATTTTATATGTTTAAAATTGACATTTTACTTCAAAACATGTGTCACTGAATGAAAACCAAAAATACATGATCTGATAGTGTTTATAATTTAGGAAAATGATTCGTAATTCATTTTTTACATGTTGGAATTACTTTCACATCAAACAGACACACGATGTGACCGGTATGACTCAAAGTGAATTTTTTTAGTTTAAAATGACATTTTATTAAAAAAATTGAAATACTCAAAACTAATAAGACATATTTATATTATTTTAATACTTTAATAAAATGATCCATAAATACTTTTTTATGTGTATGAATCAGCATAACCTCAATATGATGCACATTGTGACCGGTATGACTCTAAGTGTGTCTTTTTTATTTAAAATTGTAATTTTAGTAAAAGGAAAAAATGATATACTCAAAACGGAGTAAACACATTAAGATTGTTTTGATACATTATGAAAGGAATATTTATGTCATTTGTGATGCATAGGAATCTTTTGAACCTTGATACGATACATGGTGTGATCGGTATGAATGAAAGTGTCTGATATTAGTTTAAATTTGACATTTTATTTCAAAATATGTGTCAATAACTAAAAACAATGAAAACACACTCTGATTGTCTTGGTAATTTATGAAATGGATTCATAGGTAATTTTGGATGTATAGGAATTAGTCTCAAGTAAAACTGACACACGATGTAACCCATGTGTCTCAAAGTGCATGTTTTCAGTTTCAAATGAAATTTTATTAATTAAACAAGTGATATACTCAAAAGCAAGAATACACATTCAGATTGTTTTTATACATCAATAAAACAATATATAAGCCATTTTTATGTATAGTAATTACCCACACCTCCATATGATGCATGGTGTGACTAGTACGACTCTAAGTTTATCATTTTAATTTGAATTGAAATTTTAATAAAAAATAAAAGTAAAATACCCAAAACCAATGAAATCCATTTAGATTGTTTTAATACATTAAAACAATGATCCAATGTCATTTGTGACATTTAGGAATCAACCAAACCTCAATCCAATACATGGTGTTCCTAGTATGACTCAAAGTGTCTGTTATCAGTCTAAATTTGTTTTTTGTCCAATACATATTTCATTCACTGAAAATCGAGAAAACATGCTTGAATTTTCTTGTTACATTAGGATAATGATTAATAAGTCATTTGTGAAATTTTAGAATTAGTTACTTTTCATATCGACAAATGATGTGATCAGTATGACTCAAAGTGAATGTTTTCGTTTTAAAATAACATTTTTGTAAAAAAGACAAGTTACATACTCACAACTAAGGAAACACATTCTTATTGTTTTTATAATTTTTTAAAACAATCTATAAATCATTTTTTATGTGTAGGAAGTACCCCCATCAAAGTCCGACTCATGGTGTGAATATTATGACTTGAATAATGTCATTTTTTTCAAAATTAACATTTTATTCATGTATTGTTTCATATTATGTTAAATTTATTTTTTTATTGTATTACTAATATAATAATTATTTTCTTATATAGGAGAATTCATTTTCTAAAGTTGGATTGATTTTTTTACAACTAATACCCTGATCAAGCTTTTTTGAGAGGGTTTCGGGTGCTAAAGTCAATTAAATAATGATGTTTTTAAATTTTTTTGATAGAACAAGCTAATGTAATTTTAAAAAAAATTATTTGAAATTTCTATAATATAGAGATTTTTATGTATTTGTGATGTAATTTTTAATTCAATTAAATTATGGATTTCTATATACAGGTTGTTGTTGTAGTGTGCTAAAATTGAAATAGCTCACTGTATTAGTAGGGTATTTATTAGTGCTAACTAAAGCACATATAAATGGTGTTCTTTATAAGTGCTAGAAATGGTGATGATAAAGGGGGAAATTTATCAATGCTAAACTAGTGCTGATAAAAGACAAATTTATTATCTTTTTTTTGTAGTGCCGATAAAGGGGTCCCCCTTTTAATGGTTCTGATGACATTAATGTTTTTTGGCTCTATAAATCCCATTTTACATGTTGTTAAAGGGCTGATATGTGGTAGTGGAACCTTTGGGAAACGTAATGGGGTTCATGCCCACTAGACCATTGGGCCATTAAATATTTTAATAACTTAACATGAATATGTTCTTATCCATGGTGGAGGATGATATCGAAGCCTTTCTAGCCTAATGGGAGTATGTGCATGTTTCCATGGCATGAAACCTCTATAAGTTAAATAAATTAACAATATAATTAACATAATTATTAACTAGTAATACAAATTATTAATTACAATAATTAATTAAAATATTTAATAATATATAATATTATTCAATATCATAACTACAAATACATTATTAATTTATTAAGATAATAAATTATAAATAATTATAAGAAATATAATAAAATAATATAATTATTATCTTATAATTCAATATAAATAATTTATAATATAATTATTGTAATTAATATAATTAATAATTAGAAATATTAATTAATTAATTAATATATTTTATAACTAGTAATTTCACGAGCCCCTAGTAAAAATCATATTTGTGCGTGTGGTGAATATGAGATTAACCCTCTACGACCATATCCAATATGCTATGGCGTGACATCAAGCACCATCGGTATAAATCATGCACCTGAGATGAATTATATAAAGGGAATATTCCCTAATGTCACTATCAAAAATTTAGATTTATGTAGTGCTACTATTAATCAGTGATTAAAAATGGATAAAATATTTTTTTATCAACACTAAAATAGTAACGAAAAATTTACCCCATTATCAGTGCTTTTTTTATTACTCAAAAAGTCACCATATTTATTAAATCTTTTCGTAGTTTTAATAAAAGTATGTCTTCTTTCAGTGATAAAACTACTGTTTTTAGCACTAATAAAAGGTATAGTTCTTAAATAAAAGTTATATATCATCAAAAATCATATATTAATTTATAAATATAAATTTATTTTTATAAATTTAATATATTTTATATAATATGATTTATGTTTTACAAAATATGAAATCACACTGAATATATAATATATTTAGTATAAAATAATTTATAAAATAACTAAAAAAGAATATTTATTTATTTATTTTAATTGTTATTGAGTAATAGTAATTTAATAACAATTTTAAGATAGAAAAAACAATAAATTAATAAATGATGTTAAATATGTTGAAAACATGAATCAAACATCAAATTGCATAACTTTTCATCTAAATGTCCTTTTGTGCTCTACCACATATCAAATCAAAGCATGTAAAAAAATCTATGCCTTTATGACCCATGGTAACAATGATTATTGTTTTTTTTTATTTTAAAAAAGGCCCAAAAAGCCTCCAAAATTGTTATTTTTGTCGGCGTACCCTCATTTTTTAACATTTAATGAAATTTCATCCTCATTTAAGGGATTGTTTTTTATTTTTTTGGTAGAGACTCATTTTATTCACAACGATTACACGTATATAGATATTATCAAATTCAAATTTTTATCATTTTTCATAGTATACTGCTATCTATAATTAAATATATGCACATATATACATATTTTTATACATTTTCACATAAAAATTACTTGTATAAATAATAATTTTAACATATTTTCATATAAAATATCTTTTTAAATACATGAACCATATCTAAATGAAAAATAATATCCATATTATTTAAAATAAAAATGTATTAATATTTATATAACTATACAATGTATATATAATGTTTATATATATATATATACATATATTTGTGTGTGTGTGTGTATTAACAACCATATATATATATATTTTTAAAAGGATGATTCACGAAGGACCATTTAATAAATAAATAAACATTTAAAAGTGGAGGAACATGCAAGATAAGAGATTCAACAAAAAAAGAAAATAATACGTCAAGTGACTCAAGAGAGAGTACTCATACTATGGTGTTAAGGGAATCCACCCCGACTATGGGTATGTATTCTTCTTCTCCCAGTTTTGACCTATATTCATGGTCCACCTCTATAATCATGAAGTAAAACATCCACAACCACCTTTTTATATTCCACTCCATACAAATGGTCATTGACCTATTATTCTTCTTCACTACTTATATATGTAAAAAACTGAAATGGATTGGGCGTGCTAATCTTCCTATGCAAGTTGTCCTTTGACACCTGCACATGACTGACATTTTCTTCTATTGAGGAATCTTTTACTATCATAGAGAAAACATGTTGTTTAAATGAATTCATGGAAATATATACCCTTTCAACACTTCTAAATGGAATCAATGATTTTCTAGCAACAAAATTAACAGTTTCTATAAAATTAACAATTGAAAAACTATCAGACGGTCCTGATTTCAATCTTATTTCACTAGAAACTGGAGTCATGGAGGGAAGAGTACTACATTCTGAATAATACAAGAGGTTTCCAACACCTTCATATTGCTTATAAGATTCATCTGTAGAATATCCTACCTTAAATACAATGTCTAATATTGAATCCAAGGGTGAATTGGGGCTGGTAATATAGTCCTTTCCCTGAGTAGGTGATGAATCCCTTTTCTGGAAATTTAAATCAACTTTCCTACCACTTGATCCAAGGTCAGTACCCACATGTGACTTAATGGGGGGACCACCCACCATCTCGTTCATAGATTGATGTTGCCCAACATTTGTCCCTTCCATATGATGAACACAATCAATGGGGGAATAAGCCATGAATTCAATTTGAGGATAGATAATGTTTAATGTTAACTAGGATGATCCAATAATAATATTGAATATAGTCTAGGAAGGAGGAATGTGAACCATTTTTATTTCTCTTTATAATCAATTCATGACTATTTTTTCCCTCATATAGATACCTCTAGTTTATCCTTCCCTTTGTGGGCCCTAGAATACATAATTTCCTATTCCTTCGATAGATTATAATCTACATATTCTTACATAGAAAGTTATTTATCTGATTGAAAATCATCAAATTACACTTCCTCGTGATCATTAATAATTCCTTGAGATAAGGAATCTCTTAAGGATGCTTGGGAATCACAATGACACTCCACCACCATGTTGGACCAACACTTATTGGTTATAGCACACACCAATTAGAAAATTGGGGTAGACCCAACATCAACTAGTGGAGTGAAAGAAGAATTGAGGGCCAATGTTCTCTGATCCTTTTGAAAATAACCTTCAAATCCAGTTCCCATCACACCCTGTAAAGAGGCTTCAACATTTGAAAGCTTCTTTTCTCAAAAATTGTTTGATCATCCTATACCTGAAGCAAAGGATGCATCATTCTTAAAATACGTATATAAATATTAATATATAATATATGTAAATGAATATAAATATTTATAATTATATTTATAGACACTGAAAAATATATATATTTTTATTTATAAACACACACAAAAACATATTTTATAAATGTATTTAAAAATAATTATATAAAAATATATATAAATATATAGATAAAAAATGTAACCAAAAATATATAAATAAATAAATGTATAAAAAAATAGAGAGAAATATATATTAGAGTGGTAAAGGTGAGAATGCATATGGAAGAGGTATCAGGTTAGAAACCAAGTGAAGTCACGGACACGTGGGGTTGGGCAGTAGGTTCTCTAGTGATGATAAAAGTGGATTGGTTTCACTAGAAACAATAAAAGGGGAAAGGTCCATAAGGACTAATAACAGGGTAGGGGTGGGCTAGACAGGAACTGATAGGGGGTGCTCTCCCCATCTGAATTTATAGAAAAAAAATATTATTTGTTGACTGTTATCAGTACTAAAAAAGCACTCATAAAAGTCGCATTTTATTTGTACTTTTTTAGTGTTGATAAAATAACATTTTCTGTGTTTTTTATGCTGATAAAATTTTCAATTATCATCATTTTTGTTAGTGTTGATAAAAGGTACTCCTTTTAACAACACTTAGATCAACAATGAATTTTTAGCATAGATAAAATATTTTTCTAGAACATTAAAAATGAACTTATAAATTAGTGAGTATATTAATATGAATGACACACACAAACATATTGTAATGGTTCAAACAATCCTATATTGTTACATGGTTACGTTTGGGTGTTGGAGATGCTGAGAGGAATTTCCAGAGAAAACCCATGGAGTTGGAGCTGAAATTTATGCTAGAGAAGCCAACAATGGTGTGGAGGCTTGGGTCACAATGGGACCTTGAGAAGGTGTTTTTTTATGATTTAGAGTTGTGGAATGCATCCTAGTTAAGGATCTTGTGATATGGTTGGGGACCTACAGCATGGAGTCCGGAAGAGGATGGATTTTGTGGTTATGTTATTTTAAAGGTATTTCCGTCATGAACTAGTGATTACAGCATAGTGAGTCTATAGGTGAGCTTCTTGCAGTATATAAGAAGCCTTTTTGGTGTTCAAGTCTAGGGCATCCAGTTTTTTGTCTCAATTGATTTGGGGATAATAGTGATGGGATGTCTCGAGCTGCATCATAACCATTTTATATGTTTATAGAACCCGCTAGTGGAATACAAAGTGGATCTTGGATTCATGTAGTTTTGACTCGAGGTTCTATAATGTGGTCCTTCGTGTTGTGTTGTAGTGTCACCTGAGGTGGACCCTTTGAATCATGGCTTAAATGCATCACACCATGGTCCCTTAAGTGGATGCATAGGTATAAATTTCAATCACCATTCAATCCTTTCCATATTTCCATCATTCCTCTCAACTCTTATGTGATCCTTGACTGATTTTGGAAGATCATTCACCCCCTCCATAGTGGTCATGAACCTCAGCCTTGAGATATTGGTTCCCTACAATCATTGGTGAGTTCCATCTTACTCCTCCTTACTTTCTCCTTCATTAATTATCATGATAAAGTTATGGATATGAGACATGGTTTGATTATGTGGGTTGTGGCATGTGGTTTGTCAAATGTTATTGATGAGGTACAATGAGTTCTATGTTTTCTATATTCCCCTGACTTGGTTCTTTTCATGTGGGCATCTCTTAACCAAATTTTCTATGAACAACTATTCAGAAATGTCCAATTGAGTTAAGGGATCCAATACCTTTATATATTTTTGTGTGGTTTTTGGATTAAAATGATTTAATTTTCCTTTGGATAGATATTAAGTATTGACATAAAAATTCAATGAAGCGAATTAATTGAAATTAAAGGGGATGAGGTTTACTCACATTTTTTACTAGTTCTCTTTTTATTACTAATAATCCTTCCTTGAAAGAAAATAGATACTATGATATTTGTGTTATGCCTGATATCAATAATTTACCCTTACTGTAATAGATCGTCTGATCACTTTATTCAAAAAATGTGAAGCACATAAACATGGTTATGAATAGTTTGTGTGAAAATATTGAAATTCCTTGAAAATTATCATGCAAGAGGTGAATAAATATTATTAAACCCCCCTTTAAGCTAAAACAGTGTAAATTATGGGAGATGAAATATGATTTTATGTGTGTTGCGGTGCTTGTGTAATTATTTTGGGTTTGTGTAGATATTTAGGATTTATTTTAGTGATGGTGGTGATGGATATAGAGGTAGAATACATTGATAGAGTATGGATATGGTTGGATTGGAAGGAGATATGTTGAGGGATGGTTTGTGTTGGATAGTTTCTAATTGATATTTCAAGGTGGTTGTGATATTGTGTGACAATATGTTTTGGTGGTTTCCTAGTAGCTATAAAATACAATTATGGATGATAGAATGGAAATGAAATCAGTTGGAATTAGATTAATGTGGGATGGAATTCAATATGAGGTAATTACATGATGAATTAAATAATGATAAATAGGATAAAATGAGATTCTTAGGGGATGTAATTAAATAATGGGTGTTCTTAAGAGTGGTTTATCATGAAATGTAGAATTGGATGTTTAAATAAATGGGGTTTGATTGGTAAGTAGTAAAACTGAAAATGGTTGAATTTTACGAATAATGAATGGAATAATTTCTTTTTTTCCCTTGTGTCTTGTGTGAGTTATTTTATAGAGTTTGATGTAGTTAGTGGAAGACATCATGGGATGATGTAGTAGCATCATGAGTTGTGCTAGGTCCATTTAATATAAACCCATAGGTTGGGATTTCATGTAACTACTATCCTTGTATATTTATTTGGTTTTTAAAGGCACCCAAGCTAAGTTGGATATCCCCATTAACACCTAAATGTCTTGGGGTTTGGTAAATTTTCACAATATCATAGTTAACGAGGATGGATAGATGACTACCCCATCTCCCCCACCATCCCTTTTTTTATGATTACTAGATATGATGTCTCAGTTGGTTCAAATTCCTATAGATGACATATAATGTAGTGGAAATGCCTATATATGATCACTTAGTTGGTTACGATGCCTAAAGTTTATTGCTCAGTTAGTGGATATTTTTATAGATGATTGGTCAATTGGTTGAGATTCCTAGGGTTGATGTCTTAGTGGAAATGCATTATGTTGTTAGATTATAGGTTCATGGTAGTGTTCCATGTGATTTGTAGTGAGGGATATGCATGGTTGGATGAGGTAATGAGTCTTATGTCCATTATTTTCATGATATCCTACTACCCAAGATTTTTTATTTATATATTGAAGGAATAGAGGCACTTGATGTTTAATACTGGGGTGTGAGAGCACTAAAACCAATAGGAAGTAGTTTTGAGGAGACTTATTTCATTATTTTGATATTATCTTACTACTTTGGATGCATTACTTGGAGACTAATCCTTTTTATGGTTGAGATAGGTTTTTTTACCTATTGTAGGTGTTTTCTAGTTATATTGTTCTTTAACTGGAGCATTAGTATGCTCTTATTACATTTTTATGAGAGATATAATGTATGATCTTACTAATTATTCATGTTGTGATCACCCAATATATATATATATATATATTATGTTTTAGTTTTTGAAGAGGGTTTTAATGTTTAAGATGATCATTTTGATCATGGAGCTTGGAGCTACCACATAATAAATGCCATAGGTTTTACTTAGTATTCAAATTTTTTAACTTTTATTTGTATTTCTTGACATGTAATATGTTATGTTGGTTCTAGTATATTTTTGGGATGGTTATTTATTTTTGGTTTTATATTATGTTTCAATGATTTTTGAGGGTAACTCAACCCATTATGCGTTTTATACCCTCAATGTTAGTCTCTAACCTAGGGTTTATTTGAGATAGGATTTTAGGGTCACTCCCTCTCTTTATTACTATCCTAGTAAGGGTACCAGTGGGGGGGGGATGAAAAATTGGTATCAGATCTTTTGGTTAAGATATTAGATGCATATTTGTGTTAGAAACTCATGAGTTTTGCATAGATTGATAGGGAAATAGTGTATGTTGATTTTAGATCATGATATAAGTATGGGAGACCAGTTAAGAAACAAGATTTTAGGCCCCGTATGATTCAATGTCTGGACCATAAGTTTTCTAAACATTCTAAGAAAAGTAACACTACTTATTGGGTAGAGACAAAGGAGAGGTAAATGAATCATGTTTGTTTTTTCTTTTCATTAAATGGAATGATGTTAAAGATATTAAAATAGACTTCAATAAATGACTCTTAATAATATACATGCTACCATGCATAGGTTTTCTTTTCTATTTTTTAGAAATAGTGAATGATAATTATCTATGTGTTGTTTAGGGAGGATATGTTCAACATGTTGATCTAGTCAATCAATGGAAGATCGATCTGACTGAGGAGGATGACATTTTGAAGAAGTCATTGCATGCCTTTTTGCCTTAGAGTTTGGTTTAGTATGAGGGGGTCACCTCTGATTTGGAGATGGTGTGCCGAATAGAGGATCTTGAGATCACCATAAATTTTATTTAGGCCGAATATGAGTATTAGGTTCCATTTCCGATCAACTAGATGTGAGAGGTGGTGAATCAATAGTGGAAGTTATATATTGGAGCCTGGAAGGAGGCTGACGTTTCTTTGGATGATTTTTATAAAGATTTTCATTCAGAGTAATTGTCATCAATAATGAAGTTAGATAATAGGTAAGATATTCTCTCTATTCAAAAAATTATCTTCAGAGTGTGGGAGCTTGGGTTCCAGTTTATGGACCTATTTTGTTTCGAACATAATCTTTTCAATACAAGTATTCTCAAGAACTGTATCTTGAGGAGTCTCTATATCCAACAACATGATATGTAGTCACTCCATTTATGATTAATACACACAAAAATGTAAAAAAATGAATAAATGATTAAAAGGATTTATTATTAAGGATTAACACCTCAAGAAAAAGGTCGTTAGATATTCTCTATGAGTATAGATTCATATGGGGGATCATAATCATTGGGTAAATTGAAATTTCAGTCGATTGGGAGAAAACATCAGTAGACTATTTTTTAATATTTTTGGTATAGAAGTTATTGAGATTCTATTAGGGGATTTTAGTTTTCATGTTACCCATATGAGGATCATAGTTGTTTTCATTCCCATTGACTGATTGCTCAGAGTTGTTTGTGTGGGAAGGGAATTCTGGACCTTTTTCAACCACAATTCCAACACTATTATTGAGTCCATATTAGTAGCATGATATTACGATGGTTGTTTAGTAGCTATTTCAATAGGTTTATGCATGGCCTAGAGGGGATAGATGGGGAATTGTTCAACCCCATGACGGTCCTCATCCATAGATACCTAGACCATTTCATGGAACATTACATAATCAATTGTGATTTAGAGGAGCTATCCATAGATAAATGAATGCTATTGAGGGGCCAACATCAATGGAGATAGTGGTTGTAGGTGTTAAGATCACTTTATAATCTAACTTATTTTCTTCCTTGTTTGATTTTTTAACTTCACGCTATTTTGTTACACCCACTAAGGTCCGTGAATTAGAACTGGAGGTGCAGAGATTTATAGAACACCTTGTGTTATCTATTCTAGTTGTAGGTTAGGATATGCTCTTTGATGTGTGACAGGAGTGTGTAATTATGATGGGGAAACCTCGGTCGATTTGGTATTTCATATTGTTGATGATACAACTATATAATTTCATATTTTACATAGATTGGTTTTATTCCATGTGTATAGTTGTTTTCTTTCATAAGAGAGTCATGTTTTACAAAATCTATGGCCAAAAGTAAATTTCATTAGTTGGTGGAATTATCTGATAGGATGTTTTTGTGAAGAGCCTATATTTACTCAACTGGCGCAGTTTTTAAGGGAAGGATGTGAATTGGAGACCCCCATAGTTTTCAAAGAGTTCCTATACATCTTACTTAGTGAGTTTGTGACTATAACCCCCCAACATGAAGTACAGTTTTGGGTATAGTAAAAACTAAGAACATCATCAATTTTTATGAATCCCTGTCCTATATCTCTAATGAAGTTACACTCATTAAGGATCCAAATCAATGGATTGTAGTAGAGGGGATTCATTTGACCTAATTTTTTGTCATGGGGTTCTCTCATGTTATTCTCCAAGAAGGAGGACAATAGTCTGAGGTTGTGTGTGGAGTACATAAGGTTGAATCAGGTAACTATCAAGAATATTTACCCCCTAAAATGATTTAGGATCTATTCTACCAACTACTGGTTCTATTTTCTTTTCAAATATTAGTTTTTGGTTTATATTTCATCAGATTATTGTAATGGAGGCTGGTATCCGAAAGAATACCTTATGGTGAGGGTATGAACACTTTAAGTTTGTAGTCAAGTTGTTTGGTATCACAAACACTCTCTATGTATTCATTGATCTCATAAATATCACATTCTATTAGTTTATAGACCAATTGAAATTTGTTTTTATCAATGAAATTTTTAGATACTAATAGTCAAAGGATGAACATTTTGGGAAGCTTAGAGTTGTCCTTCATGTTCTTCGGCATTATTGACTAAATTTGAAGTTATAAAAACCTATATTTTGGATATTGGTGGTGCAATTATATAGATATGTAATGTATTAGTAGGTTTTCATTGTAGATCCATCAAATATTGAGGTATATGTTTCTTAGGAAGCACCCAAGAACATGATAGAGGTCCAAACTGCCTTGGTCTGATGGGATACTATTATAGGTCTATATATATGTTTTATAATATTTTATCTGAATTAATGAATCTATATAGGATGGACCAGACTTCCATCAAGACTAATAACTGTGAGTTAGACTTTAACTATATGAAGAAGAAGTTAATTAATTCCCTAATTGATTGGTTTCATGAAAAAGGGACAAGGATCAAGGTAATTTGAAATGCTTCCCTTTTAGGCCTAGAATGTGACATGATGAAATAGGAAGTGGTGAACTCTTATGGTTCTGGGGATTTATGACCCCATGAATGTAACTATTCCACCCATGATCTGATGTTAGTGGTAGTACTATTTTCCCAAAAGCTATGGTGATTTTACCATATAGAATAGAGATTTATGGTCTTTACAAACCATAAAATTATGATGCATTTTTTCACTCTGTGGGATATAAAACTATATTCGTGAAGGTGGATATTTTTTATTTTTGATTATGGGTTTGAGATATCTTACTTCCTAAAAAAGGGGAATCTAATTGCAGAAACATATTGGATAAATTTAGAAGGAGATGTTGTTTGAGAGTCTAAGGATTCATAGAGGGCACTCAAGGAGTTAGTGGATATACATCTCAGATTAGAGAAGGCTAAAGGAAATGGATGCCTTTGTCAGATGATGATTGAATATTACTTATTATGATAGGTAGATAAGTATCAAGGGGGGTCTCAAAGGTATAGGTTATGAGGGATCATGTCAGTCATGTTGATTCTCTAGAGCAGCGATTAGAGGATATATAGTATCAGATATTGATTCAAGGGATACTAAATATTCAATTGGCCAGGAATGAGGGAGTTATTTGTGAGTTTCATATCTCACTCTTAGTAGTTCATCCAAGCATGTACAAGATGTACATAGACATAAAGTGGAAGATTTGGCGTCTTGGGATGAAGTGTTCCATGGTGGATTTTATGGCATGATGTTTGGTATTTTAGTATGTGAAAGTGGTGTTTTGTGTCTGTGTAGGGATTTTGTATCCCTTTTATGTACCTATGTTAAAGTGAGATGACATCTCGATGTACTTCTTCACAATGTTACCCTAGAATTATTTGTTCTAGATGCAGTAAAAGTACCCATTGGGCATATTAAAATCACATATTTTAACAAATTCAATAGATAATTTTCAATGTACATGACATGATTGTCATGAACATATTTTTCCATAGAATATTGACTAATGTTTTTCAATAGAACCAATAGATGATATTTTGATGTTAATTTATAATTTATTTAAAACCGAAGATGAAATATTACCTCAATCATTTGATATTTCTTCATTGATTTAATTAATCATTTAAACCTAATTGGTGTATTGTCATTGTGTCACAAGGATCCAAATAAAATCCCCAATAGTGATGATCCACACATGCTTCTGCAATCTCTAAACAATGTTGATGAAATCCATCACGCTACCATGTTCGATTAATCACCTTTCATTTTTCACCTTGATCGCATCACATTCCTTTAGGATTGAAGGAATCACTATTATTCTTCTCATTCATGAGTGGAAGTGAGAAGGAGGAATATTTTGAGAGTAGTGTTTTTTAAAATAATTAACCTCTTTTGAAATGGAATAACATATTATTTATATACACAAAGTTAGGGTTTAATATATAATTAATTGCACATGGGACCTTAATAATATATTAAACCTATAATTAACCCCATTCCATAAAATATAATAATATCATTATTTAATTTCATGGAATTTACAAACTCGCACAATGATAAATATTATTTTAATAGTATAGAAAATAAATATTTATCCTTGGAAAAAATATTGTTAGTACATCTTCCAAAGAATTTACTGAATTATAGAATATATATTTAAATAAATATTATTCATTTAATTAATAAATAAATATTACATTCATAGTATGGTGAATACATATAGAGTTAATACTAACATAATATATTATTTATTTATAAATATATAATTTTTTAATATCCTGTGAATAACAGGAGATTAAAAAATATTATATATCCATGTAATTAAATATTAATGTTGAAATTAATATTTATTTATTATTCTAAATCAATATATACTGAATAAATATTGCTTTTCAGTTTGAGAAATAACATTTATTCCAATTGTAAAATATAAATAATATTTAAGTATAATCAACAAAAAAACACTTTTTGTGTGACCCACTTGGCCTCTTCATCAGTGGCATTAGGCAGGCTGGCCTAAAGTCTAAGATTACCATCTTGAAATGGGTCAGGGTTCTCAAAGAGGAAAGACATATTCCACGATGACAACCACTACATATGAACACTCCCTATGAAATATAACCCTTTATCAAAATATATCATAAATAAGGTTTCACATCCATGTCATCAAACTAAATGCTTTATATGCATTTCTTTAACTATCTAAAATAAACTTGTTTATGCACCTATATGTGGAATTTAATGTGAAAATTACATTTCAATCTATGTACCCATATATCATATACTATAAATATAGAAACGGTAAATCTTTCATTATCTTATTAATTAATAATATATCATTCATGATGCACCCAACATGCCCAACTTATCGTGAACATATGGTGTCATGGTATTTATTAGTAAATAAAAGTGCACGAGTCACGACATGAGGTAATAATACTATTAATGTATAAGTATCATAACACACACTTGTAGCCAAGAATATCCAATGACACATAAATATGTGGATTTTATATAGACACACATGTTCTCAGAACCTATCCTTTTGGATATTACCATATGTGAACTAATCTAGATATGAATATTCAAGTATCAAACCAACTTAACATACATCCCATTTTAGAATTTTATCCAACAATAGAATAATTTTTAAGAATATCATCATTTAATTTCATGATCTTTATCTTAGTAGGGAACTGTTATGTCATTTTCAATATGATAAATACTCCAAGAAATTATCATAGTAAAGTCACATAAAACAAGAAACAATATTTAATAAGATTATTTATTAATATTCAATTCTTTGAATGAATATGAACTCTAAAGAAAAAATTGTTAGTTATTGAAAAAAAACTATAATAGAATCCCATAAGGACTAGAGACAACTGTTTATGGGGTTTTTTCCACAAGCTCTCGCATGATGATCATGTTTCTAATTAGATAAGGCTTTTGTTAAGAGGAAAGACTTGTTTTATTCTATGGAAACTATAATCACTATAACACCACCTCAAAGAGAAAATTCCCTCAAGATATGATATTTCTAAAGTAAGTGCCTCATTCAATGATACGACCTTGGCTCCATTAAAAGATCCACCACTATCATATTATCCTAATATAATGAGGTATGTTCTTTATTTCTTGGTATCACATCAAGATAATGGATGAAATTTTCTATCCTAACCACTTATTTAACATCCTCAAAAGATTAAATGTACATGGACTCTAATGTATAATTGGCTTCTATGACTTCCTTCAAGTTCTTCTCGTTAATAGTAAATCTATTGAGAGTGAATATGTATCCCAACTATGATTTGAAATCATATCAATGTGTTTTCAAACTATATTATTCATATCCCATATTTACTAGCTTCTCATATCCCTAATATACTAGAAATAAGTCTTTAGTATGCCTCATACTCTGATATATAGTCTTGACTACCATCTAATAGCGGTCACCTAGTCCAGTTTGATATTTTCCTACCATGATTAATGCATAAGAGACATCTAGTCTATTACACATCATGTAACACATTAAATTTTTAATGAAATATTTCATAAAATAATTTATATTCTTAAACAGATTTTATTTCATGAAATTATGAGTTTAAACAAACCATGAGAAGCCCATATTATAAAATAATCATTTTAACCGAGCTGTTAGGTTGGCGAGAATAAATATAACTATCTTATGAAAATGTATGGTGAGTTCATTGGATACCTTTTATTTATAACATATATATAAATTAATTATATATTTTTATTTTTTTATTATTAAATTGAGTGAATTACTATTAGTAAATCAAATTAATGAAATATATATGTTATATACTTAATAAAATACACTAAATTTTAATTGTTATTAGAGGAAAGATATAATATTGAATGTTTTTAAAGTATAAATAGAATATATTTTTATCGTTTAATATAAGGTCTGTCATTATTATTAATTTTCAATTGAATTTATATGTAAAAACATTTCAATATTTTTTATTTTTTATCTTTTAAAACACGTTCTCTGTTTTCGAGCATGGGATTAATTTCAAATTAATTACTATAACTTATCAATTTTGAATTTCGAAAAATGGATTAAATATTTAAAATTATTAGGTCTAAATTATGTAAATAGCTTTATTTTATTTTTTTTCATTATTAATAATAACTTCGTTAATTTTTATTAATACGGTAAAAGGGTAAACTATGTAATTAAGGGTGGGAATATAATTGTAAAATTACCCTAAAAATTGTCTCAATATCATTTTATGAGTGTGTTTATACCTAAATCTTACTTGGGTCAAGATGATGTCCTTTAGAAGCCACTTGGATGAGATTGGGACATTTAATATATTTTATTGAAATAATAATTAAAAATGACTTACTCAAATTTTTATAACTATATCTTTTTTAAAATAAGGTTATATTGGAGATAAAATGGATTATAAATACTCAATTGAAATCCAAAATATTTTTTTCCATCATGATAATTTATTATTAAGTTTTCTAAAATAAATAATTACATTAATGACTTATAATTTGATGATTTAAAAATTAATTAATTGATGAGGAATCAATAAAATAATTTTTATTAAAATTATAAAAACCATAAAATACCCAAAATTTTGACCAAATATTATTTATCCATTATATATAGGCCAAAACCACTAAATAGTCTGGTTTTTTACGATTTAGATCCTTATTGAAGAGTTTGTAACACTCATATTATTTTATTTAAAGTGATGATAAACTGGTCACATTCATATTTTAAAAAGCATAAATTTTTTAATGATGATTTTTATAGAACATATATTATAATAAAAGTTTTATTATTAAATATATAATATATATATATTCATAAAATTATTTTTTTTTTAATTTTTATTCAACAAATAAATGTATTAAATAATCACACAAAACTGTTGTAGTAGTTATTTATTAAGGGAAATATATAATAATTATTATTAAAAATATTAAAATAAATATAATTTGGGATAATTAATAAGTCCTATGAATTTTCTAGAAGATCATGACATATTATAAATATAATAAAATAATTTTTTCAATGTTAACTTGTTATCTTAATATTTTTAAAAATTAATGAATTGAATAGTGTCAAAATTGACACTATTGATAGTTTATGAAAATAACGTTTTATTAAATTATTTAAAGATGATAATTTCTTTTAAAAATATATAATAATCATTATATTGTATAAAATATTATAAGGTATTTATTTATGGTCTAATTTATATAAAATAAGTAAATATTTTACCTTTTTAATATTGAAATATTTGTTTCCCTAATTAAAAATTAAATAGAATATCTAAGTGTTAATTAATTTTAAATGGTTCAAATTGATATAAAACTAATATGAAAAATATTTTGGGATTAAATTACAATCCTATCTCATCTAATATTTAAATTTGAGACATTTTGGAGGTTTTTAATGGGGTTTTATTTTATATAAAATTAATATTTCTAGAGATCCCAAAAGTGCCTTTCACCTCAATTGTAAAAGGGAACCTCATCTCTCACCTATTTAACTCACTATTAGCCTTAAATATCGGCCATCAAATATCCACTTCCATTATAAACTTCTCTTGTAAAATATATATGTTTTTGTTGTCTTGAAATACCAACTCTAGTTCTCTAAGTGGCGATTTAGAGGAAGCACGTCGATGAAAAGGTAACCTCCCTTGTCGATTCTTTCAAACTCTTTTCTTCTAATACTTCCTCTTCATGAGTTGTTTCAGAAAAAGTAATAAATCAAGTATCAATTATATACTGATATGTTATTAGGACTGTGAAACAATAATATTCCACTTTCTATCCATCCTATTAAAAAACAAAATCACCACACATGTGAACATATGACTTACCATCTTCATGCCATGGGGTTATATGTTTTTCACCACCACCATAGATGGATGGGAATAATGATGAAAATAATAACTATATATGATTTTTATAACATGATATTTATTCTGAATTATTGTACAACATTCAGTTCAATACCATTCAACAATTATGGGAATGATATCGTCGCTCATGCGTACGTACGACCTGCCATCTTCATGATGCGTTGAAATTCATTCTACATGATCTTCAAGATATAATGATTATATAAATGTATATAATGAATAAATATGATATATATAATGTTAATATCATTTTTTAATGATATAAATATGTCTTATGAAGGACAATCAGAACTTATTCTACAAAACATGCGTAAGCAAATAAAAGAGTTCATACACAAATGACAAGTAACAATGAAATTTTATTAACAAAAAGATTATAATATGATCAAATATGATATCATATAAATGAATATGATTTTAAATTAATTAAATTAAATTATTTAAATCTTTATACATGAGGTTCAGATACATACAATGGAAATGAAACCTAAGGTGAGGGATAATTTTTCAATCTCATCGTTATCCGAGATTGTTTATTCATAAATATTTATGGGGGTATATTGATCATCCACATCCATGTTTCATAAATATGTATTCAAAATATTATTTCAATCCTTATACAATTTTTTAATGTCAATTTTACCCACTGTTTAATTTTTATTAATTTGTATGAAATGAATCTTTTGTCATTTCCGGTATGAGGTGCTTTTTGAATTTCTAAATAAAGTATAAGAAGAATGTTAGATTTTAAATTATATGATATAATTGGATTTTGACACTTTAATAATTACTTATTTACATAAATATTCCTTTAAACCATTTCAAGGTTATTATAAAATAAATTATTTTCTTTTATAATGGCATGGAATTTTGAGAAATGAAAACATATTTGAAGAATAAAGGATATTTTCCTCAATAATTAATTTCAAGTGTTTTATCAAAATTATTTTCCATCTAAATTAAATTATATAAATAGATATTTGTTTCTATACCTATTATTACTATTATTTTGTTGTGTTTATAATGGAATTATATTTATTAAATCCATTTGTTTTATATGGATTATGATGGAATGATATTTTAGAAGCCCATTTTATTCCTTAGGTTATGCTATGGTGAATGATATATGTTTTTGTGAAACTTGTAAGAATGATATCATTTTGAAATGGGTGGGTCCTATATCTTTCTACAATGCATTGTGTAAAGATTTATATCTCATGAGATATACATGGCTAGAATGGGTAATGTTCTCGGTTAAGTAATACATGGCCGGAACGAGGAGTGAACTCGGTTTAGTGATGGAATTTTTCTGCTATGATGGTCTTGGAAATGAGCCTTGACTAATACGAATGATTTTCTATGATTTTATGTATACAAAAAAAATATTTCTAATGTTATGAGTTTTGGTATAATATTCATTGATTCTTTAAAACTTTTATGATTTATTCCATGGCATGATATCATTATCTTTATTATAGAGGATAATATTTTCAAATGTTATGATATTATGTATTATGATTATTATATAATTGATATTTCTCTTGTTTACCATTAATGTGAACCTGAAATCACAATTTCATTCTTTATTTTCCCTAGGTCATGAAGTAGGGTATTAAGTAAGATATGCCAAAAATGTTTCTAGTTATAAAGAAATAATTGGGTGATAATGAAGATTTTTTATTCACCTGTTGTTTATGCTTCCTAGTTTCTAGAAACACTATACCTATATAGTCCTATCCTGTATTTTTGTATTCTGTAATGAATGTTCTTTCCTACTTTAAATTAATATAAATATATGTAATGTATGGGACATTATAGTTGGTATCAAAGGAAAGGTATAGTTAACCATTGGAAATGAGGATGAGAAAAACTGAGTAAGAACCCAAAGAATATGTAAGAGTATTGGTTACAATCATAGTGTTTTGTAAATGATCATGAATAACCTAGGATAAAACCTAAAGTGTCCTAAATTGAAATTGTATTCTTGATTATGTGGTTTTCCCTTTTGTATTAGAGTGTATCACACTATTAATCTTGGTTTTATTCAATGGATGGAACCCAAAGGAACCATGTTAATGCTTAATATGATGGGTAATGCAATGGTTTTCCTCTTGAGAAACCAAATGTTTTTGGATATGGAATGAAAACTCTTATAGCAATGCACACACAAAATTCTTAAGCTATGAACCGGGCATGAATTTCAAACATGAAAAAGAGGGAAAAAAATTCATTCGTGTCCTTTATGAGGAAACATCCTTCTTCTTTCAGTGAATCTTCTAATCCATTAGTGGCGGAACAATGGATCTGTACCACTAAAAATATATTTTTAGTTCTCCAATGTTTCAAACATGATAAATTCATCTTAAAAGTCTATTGTTTGGAAGGTGAATATGATCCATGGTGGAACCATATCATGAATATGCGGAAAATAGATGAAATTTAATTCATGGAAGGGGAAGTGTTCAAGAACTTATTTTTCAATAAGTACATTCTTAATATTCTTCAAAAAATGATGGATAAAGAGTTCCTTTAACTTATGAAAATTTAAGATGAATCCATTGGTACATACAAATAAAATATTACAAGACATTCAAGGTATGCTTATGGAATTATTATGCAACTTGAGAGTAAAATTGATTGATTCTTTAGTATCCTAAAACCAAGTATTCAAAGAGAATTATCCATAAGGGTCCTTAATATAAAAGAATAAATCATTTGATGTACTATCAATATTGAGATGGACATTGGAGTGACCCATCAATCCTATGGGTTTGATAAGAAGAGAAAAATGGATTTCGATGGAAAATATAAAGACCACACTGAAAGGAAGATGAATTTTCCATTATACTCAATGTGTGAAAATAAACATGGAGGAAATTGTGTTAAAGGAGCTAGTAAATGTATGAAATTTGGAAATGAATGTCATATATCAGTTGAATAGTGATGTGATGGGAAAATATGTCTAATGATCTGAATAGAAAAAATGCTAGACAAATTTCACCTCCTACACTTAAATGTGATAAATGAAAGGAAATAGGGAATTATTCCATTTAATGACCAAATCCAAGGATTATTGATGATGATCAATGATAGAAAAATATTTAGGCCAATGACAAATGCAAGTCTCATGTGATCACTATCGGTGATGTGGAGTATGGAAATGAAGTGGTGAAATATAACCTTACCATCCACTCTATTGTAGCAAATGTTCTATTTTATTATGGATCTCCCAAATATTTTATTTAAAAATAATTTTATAAGGGAATCTCCATATTATCTCCACAATTAGATGTTTAGTTAGCTGTGAAAACAACTAATGGCACAAAAATGAAATCAAAATTTTATAATTCTTCTTCAATTGATGTTTGAGGGAACGTGTCTCCAACAAATCTTGTGATCCTTTCTATAGTGGAATTTGATGTGATTCTTATCATAGATTTACTTTCTATATAAGGATCTATAATCAATTTCCAAGGAAGGGAAGTCGCATTTCATATTCCAGATCAATCTATTACCATCTATCAATGCAAGGATGAATATAACCTTCTAGAAGAAATTTCACCCATCTTACAGGTCTTCATCCCTATAAATGAAGGTTATTTATCTCAAATAGTTATGGAGAAACTCAAAATTAATAATACACCCATTTTTATTTGAGTTTGATGATATTTTTAAGTACTAATTAGCAGGTATTCCACCAAATTTTGAAGTTGAGTTTCCAATATAACTCATACCAGGTTCTATTCCTATTTCAGAGACACCATATAAAATTGACCCAATAGGGTTTCTAGAATTAAAGAAGAAAATTAAAGAGATGAATGAAAATGGACTCAAATTACCTAGTGTGACACTTTAGGGATCACTTTTTCATCTTTATTAGATGAAAGATTCATCAATGGATATTTACATTGATTATTTGGAACATAACAGGATCACTATTCAAAAAAATCCTCTTCCCGCATTGATAACTTATTCGGCCAACTATGTGAAGCCCAATTCTTTTCCAATATTGATCTTAATTCAATATATCATTAATTAAGGGTCAAGAAAGAGTATATACCAAAGATGGAATTCTGTACAAGGTATGGTAAATGTTAATTTATAGTGATGCATTTTGGTCTTACAAATTCCCCCACAATATTCATGGATATAATGAATAGAGTCTTCATAGACTATATTTATTAGTTTCTGGAAGTATTTATAGATTATATTTTTTACAATTTTAAGGGAAATAAAGAACATTATGATCATATGAGAATTATACTAAATACCCTTAAAATGGAGAATATTTATGAAAAAATTAACAAGTGTGGTGTATGGAATCAGAAATTTTAATTTTTGGGTCACATAATCTCAAGATTGGGGATATCTGTGGATCCAACAAAAAGAGAAGTTATTTATATATGTCCATGATTAAAAATAGTAACTATGATCCAAATTTTTCTTGTTTTGGATGGATATTATTGATGTTTTGTGAAATATTTTTCATAATTATCTAATACACATACCATGTTGACTATGAATAGAGTTAATTTCAAGTGGACGGAGGAATGTGAAGAGAATTTCAAAGAGCTAAAAAAGAAGGTTAGCTAGTGAACTTGTTCTCGCACTCCCTTGTAGCAGAGATAGTTTTGTGATCTACAGTGATGCATCCAAGAAGGTGAGGATTTTTTTTCACATGGAAAATGATATGAAGATAGATTATGCCACATTACAATTGAATTTTATTGATCAAAGTTACCCTACTCATGAGTTGGAGTTAGTTGTGGTAATATTTTCACTAAAGTTATGGAGGCATTATATTTATGGTGAAAGGAATGATATTTATACTGATCATAAAATATTAGAGTATATTTTCACACAAAAGGATTTGAAAATGTGTCAAAGAAGATGAATGGAGTTTATTAGAGATTAGAACTGCTCAATACATTACCACCATTGGAAAGTGAACAAGGTAGCTGATGCTTTGATTCGAAATGACCATGCTATCCTATCCTTGGTGACGATCATAAAAGATCCAATATTTATTGATTGGAAAATAATGGATCTTGAAATTTTGCAGTAAGGGGAGAAATCTTACCTTTCTAAATTGAATGTTCAACTATCTATACAATTGAAGAATATGGAGGTGTAGAAGGAAGATGTAGAGCTATAAAATAATGTGAGAAAATTTCTTGAATTAAACCATGATTGTGATGTAATAATAAGGTCCAAGAACCGGGTTTGTAATTATCCCATACCAAAATTAAAGAAGGAGATATTGGATGAGGCTCAGGGTTCTTAATTCACTATTAATCCTGGATGCACAATGATATATATGAACCTAAAATATTATTTCGGGTGGGATGTCATGAAATGGGATGTTGCTAAATATGTCTCTCAGTGCTTGGTTTTTTAGAATGATAAGTCTATGTGATATAAGTCTAAGGGGACGTTACAACCATTACCCATACTAGAATATAAATGGGAAGATATTCATATGGTCTTGTCATTGAACGTCACAAAACAACTAAAGGCCATAATTCTATGTGGGTTATAGTTGATTACCTTACGAAGTCATCACACTTCATTTCTATTAGGTAGGATTTCTCTCGTGATTATATTGGCAAGATATATGTAAAGGAAGATGTAATATTTCATGGAGTACTAAATTCTATTATAGATAATAGTGATATGAGGTTTACATTGAAGTTCTGGAAAAGTCTTCAACAAGTTCTGGATACAGAGTTATGATTTATCACTACTTATAATCATCAGACAGATGGTCAGTCTGAGAGGACTATTCAAGCTCTGTAAGACATGTTGATATCTTTCTCTGTGAATTTTAATGGTTGTTGGGATCAACACCTACCATTTTTAGAATTTTATTACAAAAATAGATTTCACTCCAATATTCAGATGGCTCCTTATGAATCCTTCTATAGAAATAAGTGAAGAACTCTAAATATTTGGGATGAAGTTGTGGAAATAAAGCTATTAGGACCTGATCTTCTAGATGAAATGGATGAAAAGGTCAAATCTATTGAACATCACATAAGAGAAGTTCAGAGTCAACAAAAAGTTTATTCTGAAAACCAGGGAAATGACTTAGAGTTTGAAGTGAGTGATAAGGTGTTTCTATGAATATCTCTTTTGAAGAGAGTAATGAGATTTGGAAAGAAGAGAAAGTTGAGCCTTGGGTATATTGATCTATTTGAAATTCTGGATCATGTTGGGAAGGTATCTTACCAATTGGTGCTTCTACCAAATCTCTCTCAAGTTCATGATGTGTTTCATGTATCTCTCTTGAGAAATCACATACTTGATTCTTCATATATACTAAACTCAGAAGTCATACCAAAGGATCCAGATCATTCATATGAAGAACAACCAATAGATATTTTGTATTGTATGGAAAATGTGCTATGAAACAAGACACTCGCTTGGTTAATGTTTTATGGGGAAAACACCAATTTGAGGAATCTATGTGGTAATATGAGAATATGATGAGGTAGAAGTATCCTCATCTGTTTTTTTCAAGTGATGAACTTTTAGGATAAAATTGAATTTAATAAGGGTAGAATATAACACCTGGATGTTTTTATGATAGATTTTTTAATATTATTTGAATTCCTCAATATCTTGAATTCCACATAATCTTGAGTTTAAACGAACCTTGAGATTCCCTTAATATAAAATGACCCTTTCAACATACCCATTATGTTAGAAAGAATAAATATAACTTACTAATGAAAATGTATGTTGAGTTCATGGGATTCCTTTTATTTAATATATATATATATATATGTTTTTTGGTTTTAATAAATTCAGTCAATTATTATTCGTAAATGAAATTAATAAAATATATATTTTATATACTTAATAAAATATTTTTGATATTTATCCAACAGATATTTTTGTCATAGGTAATGAATAAACATTGTTTGATATATAAAAACCTATATTTTTCAAAAGGGTAATTTTCCACCATTTAATGGTGAACTGCTTTTAAATTAAGATTTGGATTCATTAAAAATTTCTATATGAAAACATAAACATTTTATTTCAAAGCGGGACATTAAAACTACTTTGGATGAAATTTTATTATTTTTCTACAAACTTTCAAATTTTGATGAATAGTAAAAATACACTAAATTTTAAATGAAAACATATTTTTTCATCGAAATAATTTATATGATTAAATTATAATTTTGAATGGTTTTAAAATATATGTAGAATATATTTTTATCATTAAATATTATGTATATCAATAAAATTAATTTTATATAGAAATTATATGTAAAAACATTTCAATATTTTTCAGTATTTTATCTTTTTAAACTTGTTCTCTCTTTCCAAAAATGGGGTTAATTTAAAATTAATTACTAGAACTTATCTATTTTTAATATTTCAAAATAAATTTAATATTTTTAATTAGTAGGTAAAAATTATGTAAATAGATTAATTTTATTTTTTGGCATTATGAATAGTAACTTTGATAATTTTTATTAATACGGTAAAAGGGTAAATTTAGAAATTATGGGTAATAATGAAATTATAAAATTACCCTAACACTTATATTAATATAAGTGGATGTTTTTTTTTGACCTAAAGCACCCTTGTATAGAAATTATGTCCATTAGATTCCATTTGGATGAGATTAGGACATTATTTTTATTTTATTTAAAGAAAAATTAAATATGTCAAACTCCAATTTTAACAACTATATCATTTTAAAATAAAGTTATATAGAAGATAAATTATATTATAAATACTCAAATGAAATATAAAATGTGTTTATTTATCATGATAATTTATTTTTAATTTTTATAAAATAAATAATTACCATAAATACTTATACTATGATGATGTAAAAATTAAATAATTGATGAGAAATAAATAAAATAGTTTTTACTAAAATGTTATTAACCATCAAAATACCCAAATAGTTGACCATATATTTTTGGCCTAGTATATCTCGACGATTACCATCCAGGGGTCTATTTTGTGACCATTCAGAGCCTTATAGAAGATATTGTGACACTTATATTATTTTATTTAAAGTGGTGGTAAACTTGTCACATTCATATTTAAAAAAGGAAAAAAATAATTATCAATTTTATAGAAAATATATTCTACTAAAAGAAATAGTAGGAAATATTGTATATTTATCTTCATCATATTATTTTATTTTTATTTTTTATTCAACAAATAAGTGTATTAAATAATTATATAAAACTCTTTTAGTAGTTATTTTATAAAGTGAAATATCAAATAAATGTTATGAAAATTTTTAAAATAAACATAATTTGGGATAATTGATATGTAATGTTAATTTTATGGATGAACATTACCTCTTAATAATATAATAAAATAATTTTTTTGATGTTAAATTTTAACCTTAATATTTTTAAAAATCAATTAATTGAATAGTTTCAAAATTGAAACTATTGATTGTTTATCAATATAATATTTTATTAAATTATTTAAAAATCAGTAAACATTATTTAAAAATATATAATAATTATAATATGGTTGAATATTTTCAAATTTTATTAATGGTAAAATTGACATCAAATATGTAAATATCTCACTCTTTTAATATTGAAATATTCGTTACCATAGTTAAAAATTAAATAGAATAACTAAGTGTTAATTAAAATGATAAGGTTTAAATTGATAGAAAAACATGTAAAAATCTAATGGATGATGATATTACAACCCTATATCATATCATATTCGAAATTGGGACATTTTTTATGTTTTTGGAAGGGGTATGATTTTATATTAAACTAATATTTTTGGAGATCTCAATAGTGTCTCTCACCTCAATTATAAAATGGCACCTCCTCCCTCACCCTTTCAACTCACATTGAGAATTAAAACTCTCCCATTCCCTATCCATTTACACTCTAATCATACGTAGTTATATTCAATCCTTTTTTTCTTCTTCAAAGACCAAATCTAGTGCTTTAAGAAGAGATTTAGAGGAAGCACATTGAAAATAGGTAATATCCTCTACCAATTCTTTCAAACTTCATTATTATTATACATCCTATTCAAGATTTATTTCATTATAAAGTAAGAAATCCAGTATCAATTATATATTGAGATGTTATTATGATAATGTAACAAAAATATTCCACTTTTCTATATATCATATGAAAAATGAAATCACCACACGTGCATATTTACGACATACCATCTCCACGTCGTGGTGTAATCTATTTTTCTCCACCACCTTACATAGATGGGTATAACGATGGAAATAATAACGATATATGATTATTATAACGTGATATTGATTCTTAAATATTATACACCATTCAATTAAATACCATTCAATAATTATGAGAATGATATCTACGCTCGTACGTACGTACGACCTAATGTCTCCATGATGCGATATGATTCATTATACATGATATTCATTAAATCATTAATATATAAATTTATAGAATGAATAAATATATATATATATAATTTTAATATCATTTTTAATAATACAATTATGACGTCTAAAGGATAACTAGATCTTTTTCGATAAAACATGCATAAACAAATGAAGCAGTTAATACCCGAATAACAAGTAATAATGAAATGTTATTAACAAATAAATGATATTATGATCATATATGTTATAATAAAAATGAATATGATTCTGAAATAAGTCAATGAAATTATTTAAATCATTATACATGATGTTCAGATACATATAAAGGAAATCAGATTTAAGGTTAGGGATAATTTTTCAATCTCATTATTATCCAAGATTGTTTATTCGTAAATATTTACCAGGTTATATTTATCATCCACATCTATATTTTCTAAATATGTATTTCAAAATATTATTTATATCATTCAAAAATTATTTGATGTTAATTTTACCCACTGGTGAATTTTTATTAAAAGTTATAAAATGAATCTTTTTTCATTTCTGGTATGAGGTACTTTTTGACATTTCAAAAAAAGAATGAGAAGAATGTTATCTTTTAACTAATATAGAGTGAAAAGAATTCAATGTTGTCATCACACTTTATTTCCATTAGGCATAATTTATATTATTTCATGGTTATTTTCAAATAAATTAATTTTTTAAAATTTTGCGTCATTTTTAGAATGAATTTTTTTTTTGAAGAAGAAAGGATATTTTCCTCAAGAATCAATTTCACGTGTTTTATCAAAATTATTTTCCATCTATGTTGATATTATATAAATAGGGTTATGTTTATATCCTTGTTATTACTTTCATTTTATTGTGTTTATGATGGAATTATATTTATGAAATCCCTTTTTTTATATGGATTATGATGGAATTATTTTTAAGAAGCCCATTTTATTCATTGGGTTGTGCTACAATGAAGGATTTATGTTTTTTGTGGCACCCATATAAACGATTTCATTATGAGATGGTTGGGACCTATATATATCTCTAATGAATTGGGTAAATATTTATATCTTGTGAGATATACATGACTTGGAACAGGAAATGATCTCTATTCAGTAATACAGGGTTGGAATAAGGAGTGAACTCAGTTTAGTAATGGACTTTGTCCACTATAGTGGTCTTGGAAATGATCCTTGAATAATATACAATTATTTTATATGATTATGTGTATTCAAACATACATCATGTATTATGTTATGACTTTTTTTATTATGTTCATTGATTCTTATGAACTTTAAATATTTTATCCCATGGCATGATATCACGATCTTTCATTTGTAGTTTACGATTTTAAATGTCACTTCCTTATGTCTTATGATTATGATATGATTGATATCTCTATTTTTACCCTTAATGAGCATCTGATATCACCTATTCATAAGTTTCTTTTCCCCAGGTTATGAAGAAGGGTTTTACGTAAGATATGTCAAACAGTGGACTAGTTATGACAAAATAACTGGGAGACAATGAAGATATCTTATGATCCTGTTGTTTACATTTCACAGTTTCTAAAGAAACTATACCTATACAGTTCTATCATGGATTTGTTATATTTTGTAATAAATATTATTTAACATTGAAGTAATATCAATTTATGTAAATTATGGGTTGTTATACATCATAAAATACAATACTGACCCAATCACTGATCTGTAAGGAGTCCTTTCCATCCAATATCTCTTCTACGACAACTGAGATCACATTTTCTGAGAATGATGAATGTAATGTGATGCAGAAAATAATCTCATATTTAAAAATAAAATAATGAATCTTTTCCATATCTAATCAATGTATGTACTTTGACATAGTCCAAGAAGCCTCTTAGATCTATCATGATGGATCTTGATCCAAAGAATATATACTGCTTATCTTATTTTTTTTTATAGAGAAGGACATGCCACTAAAAAAATTCTAATTATCAATGTTTATTTACATTATAAATGTTTTAAAATGTTTCTAATTAATTTTTTAATATTTCTGAAAAAGGTCTCTAAATAAGGTGTTTCTAATTTATCGATATCTACAAATGTCTACAATTAGAGATTCTTGTAAACTTCCCTAAATTGGTTATATTTATAAAGGTTTCTATTCAAATACAACTCATTTATCAATATTTTTTAGAAAATAAATATATAAACGTTTCTATATAACGACACCTCATTTACAAATGTTTTTTAGAAACATTGGTAAGTAAACATTTCTAAAATAATGACATTCATAACTTCACTATTTAGAGACACCTCATTTACCGAGTCCCCCTTCCCTCCGCACATACCACCTCTTCCCTATACCCCTATCCACCTAGGGAGTCCCCATTCCTTCAACATTTCCCTCCTCCCTATACCTGCCTCCAACACATGCACCACACTCCATGGAATAATTATGAATCTGAAAGTATTTTAGCTGACAACATGCAGGGTTATACACAAAGACCTAATCAACTCACTCGTGCCAATTATTAATATAAAATTGTATTATGTTATATTTATATATAAAAATAGATTTTATTATTTAAAAATATAATATATATATATATATATAATTTTATATATTAATATATGTATATTAATATTTATATGTTTAAATTTTATATTTTATGTTAATATATATATATATATGTTTACATTATATATATTTTTTATATTTTACATATATGTCTATATATTATATTATATATGTATGTTTATATTATATATATATATGTATATATATCTATATGTTTATTTGTTTATATTATATATATATGTTTATATTTTATGTTTTTATATATATATTATGTTTATATATATGGTTATATTATATATATGCTTGTATTTTATATACACACACACATATATATATATATGTGTGTGTGTGTGTGTGTGTGCGTATGTGTATAAATATATATTTTTATGTAGACATATATATAATTAGCCACATTTTAAAACACTAGTAAAAATGTCAATAAAACAGTTAGGTTTTCTTAAAAATGTGTCTTAAATTAAAATATATATATATATATATGTATATATATATATATATATATTTCAATGTGCGTGTGTGTGTCTTTATATATATATATATATATGTGTGTGTGTGTGTGTGTGTTTTTTTATATGTGTATGTGTTTATATATGTTTATATATATGATTCAATGTTTAAAATATTAATATATTATATCTATAATTTTATATATTAATTTACATATATTAATATTTATGTGACTGTTAGTGAAGTCGATCAAAGATTAATTATTTATATTCCTACTATCTACTGTATATGTGGAATGAAGGGTCAAATCCATAGAGAATGCGATTTTGACCAAAACATTTCTAAAAATTTTCAAAAGACCCCACTATTGTCAGTAGTGGAGTAGATTTCCTTTTTTTTATTTTTTTTTATTATTTTTAGGTTTTTCATAAATTAGTAAACAACAATTGTTTTGGTTTTTGTTCCAAACTTATAACGAAATAGAAAAAATACTGATAGGAATTATTAGAGATACTAAATGCTGATAGACAAACAATCAAGGGAAATATGTCCGGGGAAAAATCTCCATTCAATTGGCTTTGAAAATATTGCTTCTCGTGATAGGGACTACAACTAGTACCACTGAATAGGAGTTCCCTATTTACCTCACCATGTGAAAAATCACTCATGACGACAAAATTTGTAGTTCATCACTCTATGATAAATCAGATGTGAGAACGTTGATTTGAAAAAGACAACAGAACGAACTCGCCGTATGTTCTGATGTATTAGTATAAATTTAAATGTTTAAGAAAATTAATCCACAATCAGACTCCCCGAATGATTGTGGAGTTATGAGATTAAGTGTTAGTGGTACATTTTAATTGACTGCATTCAAATCTGATCTCGATGACCAATTCTGATTATTCGATTACAAAGAACGAATTTTGAATGAAAAAAATGGAAGAGATATCCCTCTTCAAGCCAGAATTGATGCAGCTCCTTACCCTTGGGTCTCCAGGAAGTTGTTCTCTGAGAAGTGTTCCATGATTTTCCCAAAGTTCTTTCTCTGCTCTGGACGGAAGTGGATGATTGAATGAATCCCCCCAATAATTACAGGTTCTCTTCGTTTGTACACTACTATCATAAACATCCTGTCCCCCCTTTTTTCCACCAACATCAAGGTTCACTCACATGTGCACCACACACGTGCATTTTGTTGTAAACCACACATCACATTAGTTTTCTCCTCATAACTAACTTCTGGTATGTTAGATGTATGTACCTGGTCATGATTACAGATGTGGTTTGAACCTGCATAGTAAAGGCAACAAATTAATAATTAATTTTGATGTTAATATAAAAGATATATGTAATTAAATTAATTGAAAATTATTTTATTTTATAAAATAAATTTAATAAATAAAATTTATTCAAATTGATTAAGTTAATATTTTAATATCTTTATTAGAATCTAACTACTTTTTATTAAACTTTATTAATTTATAACAAAATATTAATTCTTAATATTATTATCACTAATGTGTTTTAATTTATTTAATAATTTTTGTTAATTATTTTTATTATATTTAGATCGATTTATAAAAAATATTACTAATTATTTAATTAAACAAATAAGTTTATTTTAATTTTATTTTAAAATTATTATTAACATTTTAGTTTTAAATAATATTATAAAAAGTTAATTTAATATTTTTTTTAAATTTGTTGAATATTTATAATTATCAATTCATTATAATAATTATCTTGAATTTAATTTTATAACCGAATTATTTAAATTTATTATAATTGTTATAAATTATAATTATTATAAGTTATATTAGTTTATTAGTTTAATTTATTTTATTAATTATTATCTAATTAATTTTTTTGTTATTATTTTTATTTAATTAATTTTTATCTTCATCCCACCCACCCCCCCCAAATCTCGGCATAACCACAATGTGGGAGGTTCTTCTTCAGCGGCTTCCCGCGGTGGCCCAAGCTTGCGGTTCACCATCAAGAATGGCGGAACAATGGGTTAATTAAAAACATTCTCGACCGAAACTTCTCTTATTTCTAGTGACTATTTGGCGATGCTCATATCCAGATCTGGAGTGGTGGAGGGTTCTACAGTCACGATGTAGACAAATTCCACCATCAACATGATTTCTTCATGCTCGTCTCTATCGCAACATATTCCTATAACTTGGATACACAGGTTCTTCGGCGGCTCCATAGAGTCGAATCATCCTTCCGGCTCGGTTCCTTATCTGCAGCTCAATTGTAGGGGGTCTCGTTTGAACACTACAATGGTTTTGGCTCACATAACAGTAGTGAAACATCTATTTGTGGGGGTGATGGCTTGAACTTCTGTCAAAGGATCAATTCAGTGGGAGACCAGATAACATTGAGGTTCCCTTCAAACACAATGAGAGTGGATCCAATTCCCAAATGCAACTCCAAATCCTTAGGTGGATCGATTCTAGTGTTAGAATAACTCATGTGATATGTGATTTAATTTAATATTATTATAATGGGATATTAAGGGATAAAAAAACTGTCAATTGATGGACTTTGACGGTTTTTTAAATAACCACCCATAAAACTGCTTTATCGCTATTTAAAGGTCATGTCCTTTCCAATTAAGTCTCAATATGACCATGGTACGTTCCATCAATTTTTGATGCGGAAGAGAAAAGAGGCAGAGGTTCGAAATCCTTTTAAGTGGGAGAAAATCAAGGAGATTCAACTAAAAGATATCATGGATCAAGGTATGTTTTATCTTATTTTAAATTTTGTTTATCTATGTGATAAACACAGATTTTAAAGATCCTAAATTAAATGAAATTTAATTTACATGTGATATCAGAGGAGGGTTAAGAAATCTGTGTTTTTTCCGTGTATAAATTTATTATATATTGCATTAAAATAAGAATCAAAAATATGGATTACATTCTGAAAATAAAGTGTTGCGTTAAATCTGAAATCTTTTCTTCTTATTTTAAATGGTATTTAATATTAAATGAGAATATGTTGCCTATGCCTTCAATCATGGTGTGTTTTTAACTATTGTTTCATTGTTTAATAATCATTGTGAAATTATTATTATTATTATTTAAATTATGAAATCTTCTGTGCATTTTTTTCTCTTCCCAAATATTAAGTGCCTATTTTTGGGAATCTCAGTTTGGTGCATCTTCTCCTTGATTTTAGAGTTTGAAATTTCCCTTTAGTTATTTATTATCTTTGATAATAAAATTAATTTTATATTTAAAATTGTTTTAATGATTAAAAAAATGGATATGGTTGCCCACCTTTACGAAATGGTTTTAAAGGTGAAATGTTAGCATTTATTTATTTCTTTATCATATTTTTGTCATGGGTTTTTCAAACCTTAAAAAATTGTTATAAAAAAATATTGATTTATCATTATTTGAAATAAATATTGGAGTTTTAAATTTGACGCCAAATCAAATTAAAGAAAGAGTAAACAAAATTTTGGATTTATGTTTATTAAAGAAAAAATTATAACTATGTTAGGATTATGATATTTTTTTTATTTTGAATCAATATTGCATGAGATTTTTTAATCACCAAAGTGGTCAAATCATAAAGTTATAATTGTTTCAAAAATTATGTTAAAATGATATATATTGATTGCTCATAAATTTGATACTATTATGATATCTTATGAGTAATTAAAATTCATTATTATAAGATATTAATTAATTTACCAAAGGAAATTTGCATATTCTTATAATTTATGAATATAATTGTTGGTAATATATATTATGCATTACGATATTTATTCATATATCCAAAGATAATAAATAAATCTAATTTATGCATATATTATTTCCAAATAAAGTTATTTTTATTAGTATCAATTATGTTTGTGTATTAGTGTTTTACCCAAAGGAGAACACTAATACACATTTATGTTAAATAATTTGTCTGAATCATTGTATTATTATTATTTCAAAGAATTAATTTTAAGCATGTATTTATTGCAGTTTTCTTTTCATCATCATTTCACTCACATACATCATTTGTTTCGATCATTAATGTTTTAAATTTCTCTGATTGGAGTGAGAAAATACAATATCACCTTGGTGTATTGGATCTTGATTTATCACTTCGAGTAGAGAAACCTGCTACTACAACTGATGACAGTATCGATGATGATAATGTATATTATGCATCATGGGAAAGATCAAACAGATTAAGTTTGATGTTCATGCGAATGAGCATAGCAAGTAACATCAAGTCAGGTCTCCAAAAAACTGAAAGTGCTAAAGAATTTATAAAATATGTGGGAGACCGATCTCAAACTTCTGACAAATCTCTTGCTATAACATTAATCAGTACATTGACCACCATGAAGTTTGATGGATCTCGTACCATGCATGAGCATGTCATTGAAAAGACAAATATTGCAACAAGACTTAAGTCTTTAGGAATGGAAGTGGATGAAAGTGTCCTTGTACAATTTGTCCTAAACTCATTACCATCTGAGTATAGACCTTTCCAAATGAACTACAACACCATGAAAGATAAATGGAATGTGCATGAATTGCATAGTATGTTAGTTCAAGAGGAAACACGTTTAAAGAGTCATGGAATCCACTCCATCCATTATGTGCATCATCAAGGAGGAAAGAAGCATGGAATACAGAAGCATGGAAAAGGAAAGGGACCAATGAAGGTTAATGAGTATTTTAGCAAGAACAAGAAGAACAAAAATAAAGATAAATGTCATTTCTGTGGGAAAGTTGGACATTTCCAAAAGGATTGTCTGAAACGAAAGGATTGGCTTGAAAAGAATGGTAAGAAAAATGCTTATACATGTTACAAATCAAACTTAGCTGAAGTTCCACAAAATACATGGTGGATTGATTCTGGTTGTATGACTCGTGTTTCGAATACAATGTAGGGATTCCTTTCAACCCAAATCACATGCCCAACTGAAAAGTTTATCTTCATGGGTAATAGAGTGAAGGTTCCAGTTGAAGCTGTCGGGACTTATCGTTTAATCCATGATTGTGGACATAGTTTGGAATTATGTGAAACCTTTTATGTACCTAGTATTTCTAGAAATTTGGTTTCATTGTCAAAACTGGATGCTGCTGGATACTTTTTTATTTTTGGGAATGGATATTTTAGTTTGTTTAAGCATACACGCATGATTGGATCTGGTTTATTGTATGACAGTTTATATAAATTAAATCTTGATAATATGTATGCTGAAACACTTATGACCTTGCATCATGATTCTAGTACTAAACTTTTTTTAATAAAGGAAAATTCTTCTTATTTATGGCATAAACGTTTAGGTCATATTTCCAAAGAAAGATTGGAGATATTGATTAAGTTTGAAATCCTTCCAAAATTGGATTTTACCGACCAAAAAATTTGTGTGGATTGTATTAAAGGAAAACAAACAAAACACACAAAGAAAGGTGCCACAAAAAGTACTCAACTCCATGAGATCATACATACCGATATATGTGGACCTTTTGATGTCAATTCATTTGGTAAAGAAAAATACTTTATCACCTTTATTGATGATTTTCAAATTATGGATATGTTTATTTATTGCATGAGAAATATCAAGAAATAAATGCCTTGGAAATTTATGTAAATGAAGTTGAGAGGCAATTATACAAAAAGGTTAAGGTCATAAGGTCTAATAGAGGTGGTGAATATTATGGAAAATTTGATGAAAGTGGAAAAAACCCTGGTCTATTTGCAATGTTTCTAGAAAGTCATGGCATATGTGCACAATAAACTATGCCAGGTACACCACAACAAAATGGTGTAGTGGAAAGGCGTAATAGAACATTAATGGATATGGTTAGGATTATGTTAAGTAATTCTTCTATATTTAATCTCAATCAATGTCATAAAAATGATTTGGAATGAAAACAGATGGAAGAAATTCCTTACGCATCTGTTGTTGGAAGCTTGATGTATGCTCAAACATGTACAAGGCCAGATATTAGCGTTGCAGTTGGTATGTTGGGAAGATACCAAAGTAATACTGGACTCTATCATTGGAGAGATGCAAATAAAGTTCTGTGATATTTGCAAGGAACAAAGGATCACATGCTTACTTATAAAAGATCCAATGATCATGAGGTGATTGGATACTCTGATTCAGACTTTGCTAGTTGTGTTGATACAAGAAAGTCCACTTTTGGTTATGTGTATCTTCGAGATGAAGGATCAATATCATGGAAAAGTGAAAGGCAATCGGTTATAGATGCTTCGACCATGGAAGCTGAATTTGTAGCATGCTTTGAAGCTACCATTCAGGGTATGTGGTTGCGGAACTTTATTTCAGGACTTGGAATTATCGACAGTATCACCAAGCCCTTGAAAATTTATTGTGACAATACCACATCAGTATTATTTTCCAAGAATGACAGATATTGAAAATTTTCTAAACACATGGAATTAAAGTACATTGCAGTTAAGGAGGAAGTTCAAAAACATATAGTGTCAATTGAACATATTAGCACAAATCTTATGATTTTCAACCCTTTGACGAAAGGGTTTCCACCCAAGACATTTATTGGACATGTTGAAAGTATGGGAATTATCATTGAGTAGGTTTCTTTGTATGTATTTAATGTTATTATTATTACAGTTGACACTTGGACTTATAAATGTTTTGATCATGTTGCCTGTTTTTCAATAAGTATACATGATTGGATTGAATAATGATAGCAGACACATTCTTTAATAAATTCATTATTGTTGGACCAATATATATATATTTATATATATATATTTATATATATATATATCCCATTTTAATTATGATATGGAAAATGCTCATAATGTAGTAGATGAAAGGCTATATATTAATAGAGAATATACGACCGCCATGACTCATGTTGTCATTATCCTTTATTATGATGAATGTTGTATACATGATAGAATAGATATAAATGCGCATAAATGACTGATTGAATATTACATATCATAAAGAAATATCACATGATTTAAGTGGGAGAATGTTAGAATAACTCACGTGATAGGTGATTTAATTTAATATTATTATAATGGTATATTAAGGGATAAAAAAAATGTCAATTGATGGACTTTGATGGTTTTTTAAATAACCACCCATATAACTGCTTTATCCCTATTTAATGGTCATGTACTTGCCAATTAAGTCTCAATCTGATTCCGGTACATTCCATCAATTTTTGTTGCGGATGTGAAAAGAGGCAGAGGATAGAAATCCTTTTATGTGGGAGAAAATCATGGAGATTCAACTAAAAGTTCTCACAGATTTATCTTATTTTAAATTTTTTTTATCTATGTGATAAACACAAAAGTTAAAGATCCTAAATTAAATGAAATTTAATTTAAATCTAGATCTAGGGTTGATGATATGTTCTAATTAAACCCTGGTCTTATTTTGAGTTGATGTTGAATTTTATGGTTTAAATTGGTGCAGGGAGATGAATAGTGGTGATTTTTAGTGACAACAGGTTATGGTGAACATGATGGTTACTAGTGATATTGGGTTAAAACTGGTGGTGGAGAGACCATGATTTTCTGGAAACGGTAGCAAGGGGAAGGATAAAATTGGTCATAGAAGAGGATAATGTGGCACCATTATAGGATATTGTTCCACAATCTAGGAAGAAGAGACAGTGGCAGGGGTGCTGGAACCGGTGGAAGAGAGTCACACTGTGAAGGCCAGTTGAATGACTTTCCATTAAGAGAGAATGGGGATAACTAAAGTGGGTAATAATGGCACAGTTTTGGTTTGGAACTGTGAGTGTGTAAAAGTAATTTGACAGTGGCACCGTGATAGGGGTGAGACTGTGAAGCAAAGATGCTTCCATCATGACACAACCAATCAACGAAAAATTAAAAATAGATTAAAACATAAATTACATCAAAATAAAATAAATAATTTAAGTAAATATTAAAAAATATAATTAAATACTAAAGAACTAATAAACATAAATAAATTTATTAGACAAATAAAAAATAAATTATTTAATAAGAACAACAAATTTTAAAACATAAATTCATGCTAAATTGTGAAAAAAATTAATAAAAACATAAAGGTTAATATAAAAATAATGAGAATTTTAATTAAATAATTATATATCGAGATTAATTAATCGTTAATAAATTGAATTATAAATAGTAAAATTAAAATTTTGATTGAATTTAAGAAATAGAGTTATTAAAAGTTAAAAAGATAAAGTTTAAAGATTAAAAGTTGAAGTAATGAATTAATTAATTAAATGAAAATATTTAGGTTAATTGATTAAATAATAAGAATGTCAAAATTTAATAAAGAAGTTAAAATTCTAAACTTAATGATAATTTATAAAACTTATAAAATTAAATAAAGTAATTAATTAATTATATTAATTACTAAAAAAACACATTTAATTATAAAAAATTGATTAGTTAACAGAATTAGGTATAAAAATACGAATGTATAATTATTTAATAAAAAGTGTAAAAAAATTAAATCAAAAAAATATGTGGCAAATCTATATAAAAATAAGGCCACCTCAAATTCCCCCACACTTAAGCATTGTTTATACTCAAAAAATCCCATGTTTTATTATATTTTAAAATAGATGTCCCGTATTCATGATACTTCTCAATATGTAACATGTCCTGCAATTAGAAAATAGAGGATTGAAGTTTCAATAGGCTTTTAAAAAGATAACTCAAATCAAGTTCAGCCTTAAACAATATGTTATTAGAAATCTTGAAATCAATGAAACTTATATTAATAAAAGTGTCCTTCCACATATGTGAATTTTCTTAGAGACTCATTATAATCCAAGCTCAAGTTCTAAGTCCATGAGTGAAAAGAGGTAAAATATTAGTGGAATTAAGAGCTTAACTAGAAAAACTTTATATGTTGACTTTTCACCTAGGTTCCAAAAATAATTTTTTTTTTGAATTGCCTAATTTATACAACAAAAATTACTCTCCCTTAAACAATTTCCCCCCTCTTCATTTGGTGTTCATCATTCACCTCACCTTAATGAACTCGTTTTTTACCCTAGACACTTTATTTTATTTTTCCCAAGCCATATATCATGTACTAACCACTGTGCAATTCACTTAATCAAAGTGTACAAAGGGCATATATTAAAAATAACTGCACCCATCATCTATGGTGTCAGATACTCACTGTGAGATCCCAGATTCAAAAACTACTCCAGTTTCAAAATATTTTTATGAAAACCATTTACATAGTCTCACTAAGGTGATTATTTTAATAATTAAAATCAAAATGATTCCCCACGAAAGATGAAAAAACTTCCAGTTCCAAGGGCTATGATCATAATTCCACTAATAGGTTACCCATACTACTCTAAAAAATAGTCCCTAATCTAAAATTTCATAAAGTCACTAAGGATCACTCAACAATCATTAAACCTCAATAATTTCAGAATCATTGAAATTCAAAACTACTAACCAAGAATAATTATTAGGAAAGACCCAATTGGGTACAACGTAAATCCTAAAATGATGAATGAATTTTGACAAAATTTGACCAATGTTTTGACAAAATTTTTCAGTTGCAATATGAATTGATGGGATTTAAATTAACCACACTTTAGAACAGTCGAGAATTGACCCCATACCCCACACTTAATGCCCAACATTGTCCCCAATGTTGACTTCCAAATATAGATAAGAACAATTAAGACAGTTTATGTTCAAAAAATATTTTCAATTATGTAGATTTATGACAAGTATAATAGGGTCTCTTTGGCGTTCAAGAAGTATTATTTGCCACAAATATTAATTTACAACAGGTTCATTAGAAAGTACACTCATTAACATTTATGTCTAGTGACAATGATTTCGCATTAAAGTAGCATAAATTATCATGTTATTTCTAGGTGCACTGTGTACTGCATGTAGCAATTTGTGAAATTATTTTTCAAATGAATGTTCAATACAGTAGAAAAATACAAGCTAACACCACTTAGCTAAGAAATTTCAATGAAAAACACAAAACCAGCAATAATGTACCCATAAACTAAGTTTAAATAAGTTGACTGATTTTAACAACAGTGAAATTCAATTTTTCAGCAAGGAGGTACATGCATAATTATTTTATAGCACAGTGACAATATCAGCTTTATAGAAAACATGTAGCAGAATTTTCTAAACCAAGTAGAATTTTTAATGTAACAGTCACAGTCTCACTGAAAGTACTATCAATGAGTCATCGACAATGGTACTAATGAGTCACCGACAGTAGTTTAATAGTGGATTAAGTGCATTAGTGAGTAAATGACTCACTGATAGTAATAATTGTTACTTGTAGTGAATTTTTATTAAAGTGATCAAGAAGCAAAAAAATGAATGCAAACTAAAGAATTGAGAACTTCCCTGAATCAAGGTTTAACATTAATGCTACAACAATGGAATTACCACTCTATTAATGACACAACAAAAACATATTATAACATTGACATAGATCCAAGATACCAGGAACAAGCAGTACAAAGGAATACCCAACAACAGAGCACAGAAGCATCACATTATTCAAGAATAAAAATGAAACAATGTAAAGAAAAAATGATCACTGGGTTGCCTCCCATGCCATGATAAGTTTTAAAGTCTTCATCCAAACCTTATACAAGATTAGTTCTCAAGCACAGTGATGGAAACCAAGACCCTCGGTTGACCCTGCAAATACAATTTCACTCTTTTCCCATTAACCAACATTGGTTTGTTCTCTTCACCTACAATTTCAATAGCTCCATTATTTAGTAATCTTACATCGGTAAAGGGTCCATACCACTTGGACTTTATTTTTCTAGGAAATAGTTTGACCCTAGAGTTAAATAGGAGGACCTTCTATCTAGTTTTTGAATTCTTTGGCTTTAATGATGGAATCATGAATAATTTAAGTCCTCTCTTTATGAGTTCTAAAATTATCATAACTCCCTCTTCTTATCTCATCCAACTCACTCAACTCACGAAATATTCTCTCACCATCACTCTAAAGATCAAAATCCAGAGCCTAAACTATCGAGTAAGAGTTGTGGTTCAACTCCATAGGTAAATAAAAACTTTTCCCAATCAACAGCCTATATGGAGACATACCTATTGGTGTCTTGAAGGAAATTTTATATTCCCATAAAGCTTCATCCATTTTAAAAGACCATTCTTTCCTAGAGTTTTACATAGTTTTATCAAGTATTTGATTCAATTACCTATTTTAAATTTACACTTTTCCACTAGAGTGTGGATGATAGGGAGTACCGGTTTTATGAACACAACCATAATTTTCCATCCAAGACTAAATCTTGTAATTATTAAAATATTTTCCATTATCAGTAATAAAGGCTTTGGGAACTCAAAATAATGTAAATATTTTATTTATAACAAATTTTATTACTAAATTGGCTTGGTTATCGGGAAGTACAACTTCCTCAACCCACTTTGACACATAATCTACACCAATAAGAATATACTCATTCCAATGTGATAATAGAAATGGGCCCATGAAATCTAAATCCCTGACTTCAAAAATTTTCAACTTCTAAAATACCTTTTTTGGGTAACTACTCCTTTCTACCCACATTTCCTAACCTCTGACATCTATCACAGGAAAATATAGGGATCCCAGCTTCCTTTAATAAGTAGTCCAATAGAAACAAGATTGTAAGACTTTATGAGCTATTGTTTCACCACCACGGTGACCTCTCCCAGGTGACGAGTGAAAGCTGTTAAAGATCAGAAACATCTCTTCTTTAGGAACACATCTCATAAGGATACCATCTAAAAATCTCTTAAACAGAAGAGGTTCATCCCAATTATAGTATTTAAGATCAGAAATGAATTTATTTCATTGGTTATTAGACCGATTTCTAGGAAAGACACCCACTACCAGGAAGTTGGAAAAATCTGCAAAGCAAGAAGATTGTCTGGTTGACACAGTAAGAAACTTTTCATCAGTAAATGAAGAGATTATCTACCTTAGATTTTGAGATTTATTAAGAGGAATCCTAGAAAGGGGGCAAACAACTAAATTGTCAGCTTCCTACTTATCCCTAATCTCTAAATCAATATCTTGTAACCAAAAAATCCATCTCATCTACCAAGGATTAGTTTCATTCTTAGAAAAAAAAGTACTTTAAGGTAGATTGGTCAGGGAAAATGATGAATTTTGAGCCTAAAAATACTGTCTAATCATTTTTAGATTAAAAACAATATCTAGAAATTCTTTTTAGTGGTGGTATAATACTTTTGGGCTTCATCTAGTAGTCTACTATCATAACACACCACATATAACTTTATATCCTTCCTATGCCCATGGAAATTACCTACAACAATGTCACTAACATCACACATAAGATCAAAAAGTAATTTACTATCTGGTGTAGTGTTAATAGGTGATGTAGTGAGTCATTCTTTTAAAAAATTAAATTAATTCAAACATTATACCTCAAGGTTGAAAGGTTTATATTTAATAACCAATGAACACGAGGTTGTATTTATTTTTGAAAATATATTTATAAATCTCCACTAGATATTGGAATTCCCTTTAAAACATATAATACCATTAACTTTTCTCAGAGGTGGTAATTTTTGAATGAATTCTATCTTTGCATTATCAAATTATAGACCCCTATTGGAAACCTAATGACCTAAAACAATATACTTTGTATCTAGGAATTTACACTTCTCTCAATTAAGAATAAGGTTGGATTACATGCATCTTTTCAAAACAAAATTTATATTTCCTAGACAAGAATCGTAATAACTTCCCACAATGAAAAATTCATCCATTAAAACCTCACTGATTCTTTCAATCATATCTGAAAAGATAGCCATCATACATCATTGAAAGGTGGACAGAGCTCCATATAACCCAAAGGTCGTCTGCCTATAAAAGAATATCCTAAAGGGGAATGTGAAAGTGATATTTTCTTGATACTTTAGAGGAACGATAAAATGGTTGTAACAAGAATACCCATCCATCAAATAGAAAAAAATCATTTTCAGCAAGATTCTCTATAATTTGATCAAATAAGGGAATTAGAAAATGGAATTTCCTAGTGGGTGCATTAAACTTCATATAGTCTATAAAAACTCTCAATTTTTTGTCTTTCATTACTTGGATATCTTCATTCTTTTAATTTTTTACTATAGTAAAACCTCCCTTCTTTGGGAAAACCTGGGCAGGGCTGACCCAAGCACTTTCAGAAAGGAGATGTATGATTTCAATGTCTAGAAACATAATCACTTCCTCTCTCACATCCTCTTTCATGTTTGGGTTCAACCTTCATTGAAAATCTACCCAAGGATTATGGTCAGTATCCATAGGTATTTAGAGAAAAACTAATGAGGGAATAATACCCTTTATATCAGAAATTGTCCAGCCTATAATAGATTTACTCTTTTTCAAAACGCATAACAATCATTCCCCCTGATTCTCATTATGTTTAGAAGAAATTATGCTAGGAAAAGAGGAATTCTTACCCAGAAATGAATATTTCAAATGAGAATGGATTGGTTTTAGTTCAAGAATGGGTGTTTCAACTATAGAAAGAAGACTCTTAAGTCTAGGAGGTCCAATATCATCAACATATCTCTTTCATGGAGTATTAATGATAAAATATTTTCAATTTCGTGCTCATATTCAGAATTAACTGGGTTGTTGTCAACGATGGACAACATACAGTCCAAACATTCAATGTTATATTTTAACATGTTAATAAAAGAAGAATCTTCATGTTTTCTTATAAGTTCACCCTAAAAATCATCAAAGTGATTATCAAGGTTCGTGTTAACAAAAACACCCTCATGTTCACTAAAAAATCTCATACCATTAGGAACTGAGGACTCTTCTACAGTAAAAACTGGATTATTGTCCTATTTGGTAAAATTTTCAAGTTTCAATATTTGAAAAGAATTTTCAATTTGTAAAACATATAATTCATGATTTTCAACTTCTAAATGTTGTTTTTCAATAAATTATTTATTTTCATATTCTTCACAGTTTTTAGTTGAGTTCTCAACCTCTAAGGACTGTACCATTGAATAGTTTTTCGAAAAGGTTGGTCCTTTGAATCTTTTAAACACACGGAATTCTTCTTGTTGTTCACAAATTTTAAAAATAAGATGACCCTTAGAAACAAAAAAAATGTACCACATGTGACCAATAAGGGCCTACCCAAGATGATGGGAACCTCTTGATCACACTCCATGTCTAAGACAAAATATTCTACAGGCAGAAACAGCTTCCCAACCCCAACTACCAAGTCATCTACCGTACCCATATGATGAGTGAAAGAAATATCATCCAACTTCAATATGACTGTGGTGTGTTAAAGGTAACCCAACCTCAACTGTCAAAACAGTGATTATTGGATTATTTTAATAATATAACCTAATTCACCAAAATAGTTGTGCTGATTAGAATTTTCTAGGGTGCAATGAATGAAAAAGATACACAGGTCTTTCAATTTAGGCGGGATTTTCTTTTAGAGTACAGTAGTACACTCTTTAGTGAGGATGTAACTAGAAAATTCTTCCATGGTCTTTTTATTTGAAACAATTTTATTAAGATGTTGCATGTATGATGGGATTTTAATCAAAGATTAAATTAAAGGAATGTTTACTTTATGTTTTGACAAGAGACCAAGGAACTGAAGAGGTTCAACCCTAGTATTACATTGATGTATTAGCTTCTCAAAGATAGGTATAGGTGGGGAAATTTTTTAAGAATAGTTGGAATTTAACTCACTGTTTCCTCATATTTTTATTTTTCTTTATTATTATTATTTTTCAATGAATTTCCAACTTGAGTTTTAGGTGACAAATTCAGATTCTCATCTTCTTTCAAGACCATTCTGTGAATTTCTATCATGTGAACAAAGCATTTTTTTATTACCAGATTCAAATAGATTTTAATTTTGGGTATTTAATATGTTTTTTCAGCAATAGTTTGAGTATTCATCCCACTTCTAGTGACTAAATACATGGAATTCTCTCTAGGGTTTAGTTTAATTGTTCATGGAAGTCAACATTTTTTCCTAGATGAAAAATCTATATCATGTTAGCCTAACTGTGTCTCCATGTTTTTTATTATCACATCATTTTATATTTTATCTGACTCATATTGATTTTTTTATGGTTAGCTGAGTCGTGTATCTTACCTCTTTAGATTAAATTCTATTCATAATAAAATAAAGCATAGAAGACATTTGATTATCATTCTTTCCTTGTGCATTTGAAGACTCACCCCATTGTTGATTTTGAAATTTTTGTCTTGGTTGTATAGAGTAATTAGGGGTAGTGGATTTCTTAATTAAACCTTGATCTTTCCAGGACAAGTTTGGATGGTTCTTATATCCTTGGTTGTAGTTATTTGAAAATGGATCTTATTTAGGAGGAATTCTAGGACCATAGTTGACAATGATTGAGTTTTATTTGTTGTTGGGATGGTATATCAAAATTAATACAATAATTTTATGTATGCCAAAACATTACTCACTGTGAAAATTGTTCTCTTAAAGATTGATTTCTGTTTTGACATCCACGTTGATTAATAGTATGCTTAGAGTTCTAGTTTATTAATGATTATAATTGGTTGGTAATTTTAGCAAGTTGGGATTGCGTTTCATTCATTGAACAAGTGTTTGGGTTAACATTTCTATTGACCATTTTTCTTCTTGAATTATTATGTTGAGAGTTTAGGGCCAGGTTGTCAAAGATTTTTCTCAATTCTTCATAAGTCTTGTCATTATAGTTACCCCCAACTACTTGATCAACTAGGTTCTGTCTAGAGGATGACATCCCCTCATAGAAGGTTTCCATGCGAAGGTTATATGGGAGTCGATGATCGAGACATTTCCTAATCAGTTCCATGAATTTATCCCAATCATTGTGTAAAGATCCTCCATCATCTTGATAAAAACTAGTGATTTTTTTTTCTCAATTTACATTTCGGTCTGTGGGGATAAAATTTCATTGTGAAAGAATTGTACACATGATCCAAGTTCTCCAAAATGATATCATCTATGCTTAAAAACCAATTGCTAGCATTCCCTTTTAAGAAAAAGGGAATGAATCTCATCCTTAGATCATTCTCTGTAAGTCCTAGAAGTGGTAAATGCTACACTATATTGTATAAATATCTAATCATGGGTAGAGAGTCCTCATTAGGCAGTCAATTAAATGAAAGCATCAGGGAAATATGTGATTGTTTTAGTTCACAATTTTGGGCTCTATGAGATTACCTAATGGAAGAAGTATTGCTTGAAACATGAGTGAGTTGTGACTTCTTCTTCCAAGGACTTTGAACTTCATCAAATTGTTCAGGTTGATTTTTTAATTTTTTTAGGTGCAGGAACCCTATTTTCTAGATTCTCCATTTTAGTTTTCTTTTTTTCTTTCTTGGAGCAGTGAGATGTTTGTCATGTTGAAGGATTAGGGGCTCTAAACTACCAGAATAGGTTCTTGATCTCATAGAAAGTGTAATAATAGCTCAAAATAGCATAATATTAGAACTAATAAAAGTTCATCAATACAGAAAATAGGATCAATTCGGTAGAAAATAATGTTGAATTTTTTATAGTTTTCAATATTTTCAATTTTTTTGTGTTTTTTATATGTCATTTTTTTGTTTTTTTTTTTGAAAAATAATGGCTTGTTCCTTCCCTGAAAACGGCACCAAAAACATGATATGGATGTTGTTGAAGTTGGAAAATGTTTAATTATTTATATTCATACTATCTACTGTATATGTCACATGTACGGTGGAACGAACAGAGAAGGTGATTTTGACCAAAAAAATTCTAAAAATATTCAAACGACCCCATTGTTTTCAACAATGGAGTAGATTTCCTATTTTTTTAATATTATTTTTATGTTTTTCATAAAGAAGTAAACTAAATACACTTTTTTTGGATTTTGTTCTAAACTTATAATGAAACAGGAAATATACTAATAGGAAGTAACATAGATACTAAATGCTAATAAACGGACAATCAAGAGAAATATGTGCAGAGACAAATATTCATTATACTGGTTTTTATAATATTCCATATCATGATAGTGGCTTCAACTAGTACTAATAAAAAGGAGTGACTTATTTCCCCCACCAGGATATAAATCACTCAATATGACAAATCACAGAGTTTTCCACTCCATGATTAAACAAATGTGAGAAATTTGATTTGAAAAAGTCGATAGAAATAACTCGCCATAAGTTATGATGTTTTCATTTCAATTTAAATGTTTATGAAATTAATCCACAATTAGACTCACCGAATGATTGTGGAGCCCTGATATTATGTGGTAGAGGTATTTTTCAATTGAATGTGTTCAAAGCAAATCTTTCCGAACAATTCTGATCATACTAAAAATGATTACTGAGAAGGAAGAAGAAAGATAACCAGCAGACTCGATTTTAACACCAAACTGAATGAATTAGTGTAACATCATCTCTTTTATGAAATCTAAAATCATCCAATCGTAAATAATGAAATTTGAATGAAAAAAAGGAAAAGATCTCCCTCTTCAAGATTGAATCGCGGCTGCTCTTGGTCATTAAGTTTCTAGGAAGTGGTTCTATGAGAAGTGTTCCATGATTTTCCCCAAGTTCTTGCTCTGCTCTTGGTAGATGTGGATGATCAAATGAATCCCCCCCAAATAATTCCCACTACTCTACTTTTGTACCATGTTGTCATAAACTGCCTGTCACCCCCTATTTTCCTCCAACTTCAAGGTTCCCTCACTGGTGCACCACACACTAGCATTTTTTCCTGAACCACATGTCGCATTAGTTTTTCCCATATTAATAACTTTTGGTAAGTTAGTTGTATGTACCTGGTCATGATTACATAAGTTGTGTGAACATGCATAGAAAAATAAAAAAATTAACAATTAGTGATGACATTAATATAAATGGTAGATGCAATTATATTAATTGAAAATTATTTATTTTTACTAGTGAAATTTAATAAATAATATTTATTCAAATTGATTAAGTAAATATTTTAATATCTTAATTAGAAGCTAACTATTTTTATTAAACGTTATTTATATACAAAAAAAAATTAAACTTTAATATTTTTATTACTAAATTTGTTTAAATTATTTATTAATTTTGATTAATTATTTTTAATATAATTAGATCTATTTATAAAAATTATTACTAATTATTTATAAAAATTATTATTAAACTATTATTTTTAAATAGTATATTAAAAATTTATGTTATTATTTTTATTTCCATTACTGAATATTTTATAATTATCAATTAATTATAATAATTATCTTGCATTTAATTTTATTACATAATTATTTAATAATATTATAGTTGTTATAAGTTATAATTATTATATGTTATATTAGTTTGTTAGTTTAATTTATTTTATTAATTATTATCTTATTATTATTTATTATTATTTTTATTTAATTAATTTTTAGCATCATCCCTCACCCCCAAATCTCGGTGCAACAGAAAAGGGGGAGGTTCTTCTTCTCCAGCAACTTCCCGTGGTGGCCAGAGCTTGCGGTTCACCCTCCAGCATGGACGAACTATGAGTTACTTCAAAACTGTCTCAACTGCAACTCCACTTATTTTCAGTGACAACTTGGTGCTGCTTAGAACCGAATCCAGAGTGATGGAGGGTTCTTCAATCATGGTGTAGACAAATTCCACCATCGACCCAATGCCTTCAAGATCAGCTCTACTGCAATAGATTCCTCTGACTTTGATCCTACAGGTTCTCCAGTAGCTCCACCAGCCTCGACTCCTCCTCGCGGCTCGGTTCCTCATCAACAGCTCAATTGTAGTGGGTCTCCTCGGAAAACCACAATAGCGGCGACTCGGATAACAGGAGTTCTGCTTCTGTTTGCAGTAGTGATGGCATGACCATCGATTAATGGACCAATTCGGTTGGAGACTGAATAGAACTGCGGTTCCCTTCAAGCAATGACAGAAATTGATCTAATTCTCAAATGCAGCTCGAAATCATCAGGCATCTCGATTCTAGATATAGTTTTGATGATATGTTCTGATTAAACCGTGGTCTGATTTTGAGTTGAGGTTGATTTTTTTTGCTTCAATTGGTGAAGGGAGATGAATAGTTGTTATTTGTAGTGACTGTGGGTTACAGTGAACATGATTTGGTTTTCAAAATGGTGAAAAAGCGAACATGATTTACTGGAAATGGTTGCATATGGAAGGATAAAACTGGTCAAAGGAGAGGTTAGGATGGCACCGTGATAGGATACGATGCCACAAGCTTGGGTGAAGAGACGTTGTCAGGGTTCTAGAACTGGTTGAAGAGAGTCATGGTGTGAACGGCCGGTAGAATGTCTCATAGTTATGAGATAATCATGTGAAGTAAAGTGGGTAACAGTGGCACAGCTTAGGATTGGAACTGTGAGGCGGGAAAAGGAATTTGACGGTGTCACCATGGCAGGGGTGAGACCATGATGCGAAGACGGTTCCACCATGACCCTGCAAACAAAACGAGAAATTAAAAATATATTAAAACATAAATTACATCTAAACAAAATAAATAATGTAAAGTAAGGTTTAGAAAAGATAATTAAAAACTATATAACTAATAAACTTAAATAAATTTATTAACTAAATAAAACATAAATTAATTAATACGAACAACCAATTATAAAATATAAATTAAAGAAAAATAGACACTTTAATTAAAAAAACATAAAGGTTAATATAATAATAAATTGAATTTTAAATAAACTATTATATATCAAGATTAATTAATCATTATTAAATTGAAATAGAATTAATAAAATTAAGCAATGTGATTGAATTTAATTAATAGTGTTATTAAAAGTTAAAAAGATAATATTAAATGATTAAATGTTTAAGTAATGAATTAATTAATTAAATGCAAATATTTAAGTTAATTGATTAAATAATAAGAATTAAAAATAATAATAAAGTTGTATAACATCTAAACTACATGAAAATTTATAAAACATATAAAATTAAAGCAAGTCAATAATTAATTACTTTAATTAATAAAAACAACCAATTAAATAAAAATGTAACACCCCGACCCCAGTTACCCAGAGTCGGTGCATTATTATATAACATTGGCATGATTACAAGGAATGAAGTCCCGAAAGGCCAATCAGTTTAGATGTCTTGGAAAATAGATTACAAACATGAACATTACATTACTCATTAGAAGAAAAAAACACAACATAAATGATCCTTTGAGAATGACATTAATACCCTAGATTAACCCTTCTTATCATCCATAAATCACTTCTTGTAATCCATATAAAATTAAAACATAGAAAGGGGTGCGCTCAGATGCTTAGTAAGAAAAACAATATAGCGAAAACATTCATAAATAAGCATAAATTTTTAAGGCAATGTATACGACTAAAAAGCCTTTTAAACTTAATCTTTAGCATAATATGGAAAATGTACGATAAAATAATTTCATTTACTTATTCATATGGATATTCTACTATTCTAATAATCACATACAATATCAATAGTCACTTTAATAATGATAGAATGCATAATTCCAGACATCAAAACCACACAGTCAAGGCCTCGTCCCAAGACTAAAAATAAGATTTTGTTAAGGCCTTGTGCCAAGACACTAGTTTCTCTCATGAGACCTACCGATGCATCGAGGTGCTATATCGAACTACACCGGTCACTTACTAAGTCCAATGCATTCCTCATATGAAAAGGTTTAAACATAACATAAACATTTGTATTAAAACTGGCATACGATATGTCAATAAATTATCCATAAACCATGAATGGTATAAAAATAAAAAATCCACAATAAAACATATCACAAAAACATCAATACAATATGGAATATTTGTATCATAATAAATCAACTTAAAACAAGTTTAAAATCCATTAATGGATTTTGACATAGATGAAAATGATTTCTAAAACTCTTTGAGAGAAATATCCATTTTTCATGAAAACATTTAAAATTCACACAATTTAAAAAGGAAGAAAATTAAAGACATTTTTCAATCAAAGTGTCTCATAACACTTTAATGCTTTTGAAAGGAATTATCAATTTAAAACATTCATGTCTATTTAAATAAATCGTTTAAACCATTTTTAAAACATGGACATCAATGAGAATGGTTTAGAAGAATAAATCTTTAAAACATTTAAATTGATGTTTTAGTAAAAAGAATCTTAAAAATAATCCCTTTAATAACTATTTTATGAAACATGGACATGGATAATAAATATGTCCTAGTTGATACTTATATAAAAACAACCTCGAATAATAAATAGATTGTGAAATTAACCCTTACCTTGCACATTCTTTTAGTCGAGGGTACATTGAACCACTTGTATGAAGATCGTAGTATGTTATTAAATTATACAAGAACCCTATTAATAGTTATGATATCATAAAATATTCATTTATAACTTTATACTACCCATTTAATAATAATTTCCATGTTAAATTAACATTTCCTGTAATAATCGCTTTCTTTATATTACAAGTTTTAACTCGTTACTCTTGATTGTATCTCTTAGATCTAGATTTAAATACTTACAAAATATAAAACATGATTTATATATCATATATATTTAGAATATAAATCTGTACAATAGACATATATACTAAATGGAAAACACCATTTATGGAGACTGTAGTCCGTACGTACGCATAAACGCTATTTCCTTTTTCATATCTTATTGAACGGAACTAAGTGAATAATATATATGTAAGTACATATATATATATATATCCAGTAGAATTATTATTTCACATAGTACACACTTGTTAATTATATATATTTTATAATAATTGTTGAATGATGAACGTGGAAATGAATCTCATCACATCGTGGAGATGGTAAACTGTACGTAGGCACGAGCAACAAAATAATTATATTGATGGAGAAATCATATGTAATTGGATGGTATATAATATATATAGAATAATTAACATTTTATATTTATTATTTACCTTAGTTATACTCATTATTATACCCATCCAAATAATGAAGTGTTTGAATAACAAACTACACCACGACGTAGAGACGATAATCCCTACGTACGCAAGTATGATGACTTTGTTATTTAAAGGATGGATAGATTAATGAATATGGTTGTAATATTTCTATAATAAAATCATAGTATATATTTGATACTGGAGTTACTATTTTATAATGTAAACAACAAAGAATGTGGAAGTGGAAGAAGAAAAGAACTTGAGAGATGCGATGAAATATTTACCTCTTTTCGTGTTCTTCCATTCGATTTGATCAAAAGGACTCCATATGTTGGCTTTATGGCCAAAGTAGGGCCTCTAGGATGAATGGAGGAATGTTGGGAGGATAGTTGGGTAGGTTTTGGCGGAGAAAAATGGCTTTGGAGGTGTTAAATTAAGATAATGGGAAGTTCCCTTTTATAAGAGAGGTGAGGGTCACTTTAAGAAAATTTTAAAATATTATTTTATAATAAAATCATTTTCTGTTTCTAATGTCTTCAAAATGAATTATTTAAATTTTTCAGTGGTTATGGGTCAAAAATCTCTAAACCAATAGGTTTTATAAAATTTTAGGTTACCATTTTAATCATATCTTTTAGATTTAACTCTTAGTTAAATAGTTTAATTTTTACCGTGTCTTCTTGTATTCTTACACTATATGGTTAATATACATACTCTAAACGTCCAAGAGTACCCCAAGTTGTTCATTAATGACATATATAATATTATTTAAGCCCCTTTCACGAACCATATATTTTTTTAGAATAGTATATCAACCAATAATATAGTATTTGTTTTAAAAACTATTTTATGTCAATTTTTAAATTATCTGGTATTTTTTTTCTTGAAAAAAAACATCAAAGCATGATTACATTGAAAAAATTGATTTAAGAAACCTTAACATGTCATATTAACCTATAAAATTGTTGTAACTCATACAAAATATAAGGCCCCAGCCTTAAACCTTACTTAATCTTGAGTTATTACAAGATTACATATTGAGGATCTTTTCAGGTTTAGAGTTTTAGAGAATTAGATCATAAAACTTGCATTACATTCCATATTTAAACAAAGTGGTTACATAAAAGATAGTATTCATTTTTCCAATCAACGGAAGCACATTTAAAATAAAACATGGATTCTTTCATGACACTTCCTTGACACTATCATCATATCATGTACCATTCCCTTGACCTGTGAAAAACATTTCAAAAACATGAGATGGGCATAAAAAGCTCAGTAAGGGTTATAAAATTATGGAAAGGAAACATTAGTACATATATACATAAGAATGAAATGATACTTTACCCATAAAACTTAATCACTTTAACATACCTCATCAAAACATGCATAAATCATAGAAATCATAGGACATAAAGGTAACTTGAGGCATTCATAACATTCTTACGTAGGGAGTAACCCTCATGGTTATGTTTGGAATACCCATCACAGTATATTCCCTAAATCTCTTCAGAGAAACCTTAACGTTTAACTTCATCGCGTTACCCAATGCATTGGAAAGCTATATCGGGCTCACCCGCCCTTAGTTTATCACGGAACCACTCATCTTCATAACAATGCCCAAGAACCATAACATAATCGTACCACATAATACATGCATAAAGGAAACATAACATTTCCACTTTTCAATCACATGATATCAATACAACACGTTGATATAAAAACATTATGAAAACCATTTTCAATACCAAAAAAAGTAAAGTAAAACATGGTATTTATTTATCTTTAAGAAAATTGTATTGCTTGTAGAGGAAGTCGAAACTCAAATAATGGTCACGACGGTAGAGAAGTCTTTATCGCCGCATACGTACGACAAAAAACAAAAAAAAACATTCCTTTTTTCGTTTAGTAAAATGATTCATATATAAAAATATTCCTTTTGAATAAGCATAAATGTCAAAGGGGTTTACACACCGTATACAAAACGTTGTGTATAAAACAAAATATGCCTCAATGAATGGAGATTTAGACGAAGTCCCTTACAAAGATCATTGTTTTTAAATAAAATAGATTTATTATGTGTATTAACTATAATTACACATAAAAAAAGTACAAATACAATATGAGACATAATAATATAAATAAATAATTTGAAAGGAGGAGATTAACCCAAAGAACGGAAATTAGGTTAAGAAGTTCCCTTACCTCGGGTCCGACTTGACTCGATCGTTCTTTAATCTCCTGAATAATAAACTTGAGTTAATTTCTACTTTCTTAAGAACATTTTTCAAGTTCATTATTACTTTTATATCATTTATTACGATGTCATGAACACTATGTAATTATTTAAGTTAATAATGGTCGTTTTGTCGATCATTGGTACTTGAGTAAAAATTAAACTTTTCATAATTACGAGTTGGTCATGTGGTAAAATATCCATTATATACAGAATTATATTCATGATGTAGATATCATATATATCATATATATCCTATATATACATGCATTTATAATATTACCTAATCATTTAGAGGTAAGAAATGAAATGCACCATTCATAGAGACGGTAAGCCATACGTACGCATGAACACTACTTTCATTTCTATGTCATATTAATGGAATTAAAACTAAATGAGAGATATGTATATTTTAATTCCAGAATTATAATCATCATTTAGATGTAACATTCATCATTTATATCCATTATATATATAACCATATAATAGTACATTACATTTGGGGATAAGAAATGAAATGCACCGTTCATAGAGACGGTAAGCCGTACGTACGCATGAATGCTACTTTCATTTCTATTTCGTATTTCATGGAATGGAATCATAATAACATAAAGGTATATTATAATTCCATTATACTATCATATATAATATCATTAACTCGATCCTTTATACGTCCCACATATGGAATTAACGAATCAAATCACTTTGAGGGGGTGGTAGTCCGCACTTCCTAAAATGAAGATATCGCGTATACCCATAATGGAAGCCATAAAGGTATGCCATAAATGAAAAATACAGAAGATTATGGAAAAAATAATCATATTATATATCATATATAAATATAGTGACATCTTAATGGCCACCTTTGAAGGTGTTACATGAGTGTTGAACAATCATCGCTTCGTGAGGCAGAAATTCACCATCAACATAAACAATATGTTCTTTAACCATTAGATGTAGGTGTGTGTAAGTGTAGCTTGAATTCTTCTTATAAAAACATCCTAGTATATTGAAGATACTGAATTTGTTACAAAATAAATGAATAATTAGTGTTTAGGGGGTTGGAGAAGAAAAATAAAACAAAAGAACACAAGTGAAGACATTACCTTAAAAACGGGTAACTCTTTTTGATTTGAGCTCAATGGCTTCCTTGGGAAGACTTATTCCCAAAGTTATGCTTCTAGGAGTAAGAGAGGGATGTTTAGAGACAAAATGTGCAGGGTTTGGCCGAGCCAAAGGCTTGAGAGGTGTGGGTAAGGAGGTAGAAGTGGGGGCCTTTTATAAGAGGAGAGGAGGGGCACTCTTGGAAAGTAACAAAATGTTACTTTATTTTCAAATAGGTTTCGAATTTTAAAGGTCCCACAATGATGTATTTTTTGGATAAAGTGATAAGGGTTCGAAATACACTCATCAAATAGGTCTTTGACAAGTGTAGGTCTTAGATTTTACACTATATTTTTATTTTATTTAAATCGTTAAATAATGAGGTAATCGCTGCATCATCATGATTTCATAATTAATTTAATTTATTTAATGTCTAAAAATTATGAAAAAAATAATATGATGTAGGAAATCTTATTTACCTTTCCAATGAATATTTATAGTCCAAAATATCATCTATGTAGATAAAATAAAAAATGTTTTACTCAGGTGATACATTCTTTCTTATATTTACATTCGTTAAAAATAAAAAGATAAAAAGCCACTTTCACACAAAAGTGATTCTATGGGGTCCCCAAGTTTAGAACAAGTCATCCCCTAGTCGGACATGAGACAACTATTAGCATTAGGAAACATGTTGGTGTCATTTTTTATTATTATGATATTATTTTATTATCCTTAACTACCCGATTACTCATTAATCAAGATAATTAAAGATAATTACCATCGTTACTATTCATAATGTCCAAAAACAAAAGTCTTAATGACATAATTTGGACCTTCTGATTCCAAATATGGAATCAATTTTACCAAATTTTAAACATATAAATTGAAATAATTAATTTAAAAATAATTCCCGTTGTCAAAACAAATAGTGGGTTTTTTTGGAAACAATATCTATGAAAAGTTCGACATTAGTTTATGCCCAATTCCAAAGTGAAATTAATCCTAATGACCACCATTGGATTAAATGGTAAAAATATATTCAGATTAAACTTTAAGACCAATTAAAAAGATAATCTATCCATCTAATTAAATAAGATGAAAAAGCAGTTTTGATGTAAAATGCAGTATTTTCACTATTCATTAATAAATGAACATTGTCAGAAAAATACCAAAAATTTATCCATTGTAAATTTCAATGTCCCAATCATAAATAATATGTTTATTTTGACAAATAGAGATTATAAAATTGTCAAAATTTTGTTTTTAAAAATGGTTTTCCATCAAAAGGTAGTAAAACAATCTTTTAAAAATATTAGTGTATTCCATGCTTAAGATTGGATTTATTCTCATTTTAAGCCTCTAAAACACTATCTAATTCATAAGTATACATAGATAAAAAAATCTATTATTCATTTCTTACTTGGGATGTTACATCCTTCCCCCCTTCATAAAATTGCATCCCCACAATTTATTTACTTAACGAATAAGTGAGGGTATTTATCCCTCATAGCATTTTCAGATTCCCATGTTGCCTCTTCAAACATATGTTTTTTCCACAAAACCTTTACCTGGTGAATCACCTTATTCCGCAACACTTTCTCCCTGTGGTCAAGAATCTGGACCGGTTGTTCGTCATTAGATAGATTTTCTTCCAACTGAACTACCTCTGGACTCAAAACATGATATGGATCAGGAATATACTTTCTCAACATTGAAACATGAAAAACATTGTGTACCTGAGATAAACTTAGAGGTAAATCCACTCGGTAAGCAACTGATCCAACTCTCTCCAGAATTTCATATGGTCCAATGAACCTTGGACTCAGATTTCCTTTCTTACCAAATCGCATAACACATTTCCATGGTGATACTTTGAGAAAAACATGATCACCTACCTCTAAAGAGAGATCCTTCCTCCTATTGTCTGCATAACTCTTCTGCCTGCTCTGAGCTGTTCTCATGTGTTTCTGTATCAGCTGAAATTTTTCTTCCAACTCTTCTACCAATTCTGGTCCCATCAGCTTCCATTCACCCACTTCATCTGAGAAAGCTGGAGTTCGACACCACTTCTCATATAACGCCTGAAATGGTGCCATCTGTATACTGGAATGAAAACTGTTATTATAAGAAAACTCAACCAAAGAAAGATGTTAGTCCCAACTTCCCTGATAATCCATCGAACAAGCACATAGAATATCCTCCAATGTCTGGATCGTTTGTTCTGATTGCCCATCTGATTGAGGATGAAAAGCTGTAATAAAATTTAATTCAGTACCCAACGACTTCTGAAGGCCTTTCCAAAAGTTAGAAGTAAACATGATATCACGATCAGATACAGTGGAGAGGGTAAATCCATGTAACCTGACTATCTTTTTAAGATATAAACGAGAAAGTTTATCTAGGGAAAACGTATCTTGTATAGAAAGGAAATGAGAAGATTTAGTCAAGCGATCAACAATAACCCATATTGCATTATTAACTTGAGATGTCTTCGGTAATACCACAAAAAAGTCCATGGATAAATTCTCCCATTTCCACTCTGGCACTGGTAAAGGCTGAAGTATCCCTTTTGGTAACTGCCGCTCTGTTTTAACCTACTGACAAGTCAAACACTTCACAGTAAAATCAGCAGCATCTCTTTTCATTCCATCCCACCAGTAATACTCCCACAGATCTCTATACATCTTAGTACTGCCAGGATGAACTAAAAACAAAGAAATATGAGCTTCACATAACAACCCTCTCTTCAACTGTGAATCAAAAGGCACAAACAATCTCTTCCCAAATCTCAAAATGCAATCATTATCAATGTTGAATTCAGGCAACTTACCTTTCTGAACCAGCTCTACCTTTTTCTGCAACTCACTATCTTGCTTCTGTGCTTGCTTAATTCTGTCAGATATAGAAGATTTCACTGATACTTGAAACCAAACAGAAGAACATCCTACACCAACAAATTCTATTCCAAAGTTAATCAAATCATTAACCAAAGGATCACGTTCCAAATGCAAAATTGTTAATGAAGGATTACTTTTTCGACTCAAAGCATCAACCACTTTATTTGCTGTTACCGGATGGTAATGAATTGTACAATCATAATCTTTGATTAATTCCAGCCATCTACTCTGTCTCATGTTCAATTATTTCTGAGTGAATATATACTTTAAACTTTTTTGATTAGTATATATTTCACACTTTACTCCATACAAATGATGCCTCCAAATTTCAAAGAGAAAAAAACAGCAGCTAATTCTAAATCATGTGTAGGGTAATTTACCTCATAAATTTTCAACTGACGTGAAGCATAGGCAATTTCCTGATCATTCTGCATAAGGACACAGCCAAGTCCCTTCAACAAAGCATCACTGTAGATAACAAACTCACCATTCCTGGAAGGTAGTTCCAAAACTGGAGCATTCACCAATCTTCTTTTTTGTTCCTAAAAACAATCATCACATTCTTTTGTCCATATAAACTTAACACCCTTCAGAGTTAGCATAGTCATTGGACTAGATAACCGTGAACAATTTCTAACAAACCTTCGGTAATAGTCTTCCAAACCAAGAAAACTACGGATCTCGGTTACATTTGTGGGTCTTGGCCATTCTTCAACCAACTCTTGTTTTTGCAGGATCCACAGTTGTTCCATCTTTAGAAATAATATGACCAAGGAAAGAAATTTTTTGCAACCAAAACTCACAATTACGGAATTTCCCATACAATTTCTTTTCTTTTAAGGTTTGCAAGATAACCCTTACATTACTTTCCTGATCCTATTTAATTTAAAAAAAACCAAAATAACATCAATAAAAACAACCGACATTTTTCACCTGAGTCAACTGTGCCATCACTGCAACAAACTGTTTAGTTCTGATTCTGACCATCTCAGGATACTGATTTTAAAGGTTATTTCCCTCAGTATGCCTTCCCAGAAAATCTGTTCTGTTTCCTCTAGGAAAAACCATTATTAACACAGAAATATCTTAGGAGAAGCAACATGGTAATCTTCAAATACTATATCATTTCAATTTGAACAAAAAAAAATATTTTTGGATAATCATTTAATAGAATTCTAACTCCTAAAGTTATCTAAACCGACCTCTGATACCAACTATAAAAATCCAGCCTTAAACCTTAATTAATCATGAGTTATTACAAGATTACACATTGAGGATCTTTTTAGGTTTAGATTTTTAGAGAATTAGTTCATAAAACTTGCATTACATTCCATATTTAAAAAAATTGGTTACATAAAAGATAGTATTCATTTTTCCCATCAATGGAAACATATTTAAAATAAAACATGGAATCTTTCTTGACACTTCCTTGACACTATCATCATATCATGTACCATTCCCTTGACCTATGAAAAACATTTCAAAAACTTGGGATGAGCATAAAAAGCTCAGTAAGGGTTATAAAATTATGTAAAGGAAACATGAGTACATATATACATAAGAATGAAATCATACTTTACCCATAAAACATAAGAAATTTAACATACCTCATCAAAACATGAATAAATCATAGAAATAATAAGACATAAAGGTAACTTTAGGCATTCATAACATTCTTACGTAGGGAGTAACCCTCTTGGTTACATTTGTAATACTCAGCACAGTATATTCCCTAAATCTCTTCAGAGAAACCATAATGGTTAACTCTTTCATGTTACCCAATGCATTGGAGAGCTATATCGGGCTCACCCGCCCTTAGTTTATCACGAAACCACCCATCTTCATAACAATTCCCAAGTAACATAACATAATCATACCACATAATACATGCATAAAGGAAACATAACATTTCCACTTTTCAATCACAAGATATCAATACAACACATTGATATAAAAACATTATGAAAACCATTTTCAATACTAAAATAAAAGATAAGTAAAACATGGTATTTATTTTTCTTTAAAAAAAAGGCATGGCTTGTAGAGGAAGCCGAAACTCAAATAATGGTCACAACGGCGGAAAAGTTGTTGTCGCCGCATACATACGACAAAAAATAGAAAAAACATTCCTTTTTTTCTTTTAGTAAAACACTTCGTATAAAAAATATTCCTTTTGAATAGGCATAAAAGTCAAAGGGGTTTATATATCGTATAAAAGAAAGTTGTTTATAAAACAAAATATTCTTCAATGAATAGTGATTTAGACGAAGTCCCTTATAAAGATCATTGTTTTTAAATAAAATAGATCCATTATCTGTGTTCAATATAATTACACATAAAAAAAGTAAAAATAAAATATAGGACATAATAATATCATGACATAATTTGAAAGTAGTAGATTAACCCAAATAACGGAAATTAGGTTAAGAAGTTCCCTTACCTCGGGTCCGACTTGACTCGATCATTCTTTAATCTCCTGAATAATAAACATGAGTTAATTTATAATTTCTTAAGAACCTTTTTCAAGTTCATTATTCCTTTTATATCACTTATTACCATTTCATGAACACTATGTAATTATTTATGTTAATAATGGTCATTTTTTCAATCATTAGTACTTGAGTCAAAATTAAACTCTTCATAATTACGAGTTGATCATGTGGTAAAATATTCATTATATCCAGAATTATATTCATGATTTAGATATCATATATATCATATATATCCAGTATATACATGCATTTATAATATTACATAATCATTTAGAGGTAAGAAATGAAATGCACCGTTCATGGAGACGGTAAGCTGTACATACGCATGAACGCTACTTTCATTTCTATGTCATATTAATGGAATTAAAACTAAATGAGAGATATGTATATTTTAATTCCAGGATTATAATAATAATTTATATGTAACATTAAACATATATATCCATTATATATATGTACTTATAATAGTACATTACATTTGGGGATAAGAAATGAAATGCACCGTTCATGGAGACGGTAAGCCGTACGTACGCATGAACACTACTTTCATTTCTATATCATATTTTATGGGATGAAATAATAATGAAATAAAGGTATATTATAATTTCAGTATAATATAATATATAATATCATTAACTCCATCCTTTATACGTCCCACATATGGTATTGACGAATCAAATCACTTTGAGGGGGCGGTAGTCCGCACTTCCTAAAATAAAGATATCGCGTATACCCATAATGGAAGCCATAAAGGTATTCCATAAATGAAAAATACAGAATCTTATGGAAAACATAATCATATTATATACCATATATAAATATAGTGAAATTTTAATGGCCACCATTTAAGGTGTTATATGAGTGTTGAACAATCATCGTTTCTTGATGCAGAAATTCGCCATCCACAGAAACAGTATATTCTTTAACCATTAAGTGTAGGTGTGTGTAATTGTAGCTAGAATTATTATTATAAAAACATCCTATTATATTTATGATACTGTAGTTGTTACAAAAGAAATGAATAAAATGAGTTTAGGGGGTTTGAGAAGCAAAATAAAACAAAAGAACACAAGTGAAGACAATAACTTAAAAACGAGTAAATCTTTTTGATTTGAGCTCAAAGGATTCCTTGGGAAGACGTCTGCCCAAACTAAGGCTTCTAGGAGTAAGATAGGGATTTGAAGAGAGAAAATGTACAGGGGTTGGCTGAGACAAAGGCTTGAGAGGTGTGGGTAAGGAGGTAGAGTTGAGGGCCTTTTATAAGAGGAGAGGAGGGGCACTCTTGGAAAGTTACAAAATGTTACTTTATTTTCAAATGGGTTTCGGATTTTAAAGGTCCCACATTTATGTATTTTGAGGATAAGGTTATAAGGGTTAGAAATATACTCATCCAATAGGTCTTTGACAAGTGTAGGTCTTAGATTTTACATTATCTTTGTATTTTATTTAAATTGTTAAATAATGAGGTAATCAGTGCATCATCATGATGTCATAATTTATTTAATTTATTTAATGTCTAAAAATTATGACAAAATAATATGATGTATTAAATCTTATTACCTTTCAAATTAATATTTATAGTCCAAAATATCATCTATGTAGACAAAATAAAAAATGTTTTACTCAGGTGATACATTCTTTGTTATATTTACTTTCTTTACAAATAAAAAGATAAAAAGTCACTTTCACACAAAAGTGATTCTATGGGGTCCCCAAGTTTAGCACAAGGCATCCCCTGGTCAACCATGAGACAACCAATAGCATTAGGACACATGTTGGTGTCATTTGTTATTATTATGATATTATTTTATTATCCTTAACTACCTGATTACTCATTAATCAAGATAATTAAAGATAATTACCGTCGTTACTATTCATAATGTCCAAAAACAAAAGAGTCCTAACTAAATAATTTGGACCTTCTGACAACAAATATGGAATCAATTTTGAAAAAATTCTAAACACATAAATTTCAATAATTAATTTAAAAATAATTCTCGTTGTCAAAACAAATAGTGGGTTTTTTTTGAAACAATATCTATGAAAAGTTTGGCATTAGTTTATGCCAAATTCCAAAGTGAAATTAATCCTAATGACCACCATTAGATTAAATGGTAAACATATATTCAGATTACACGTTAAGACCAATTTAAAAAAATAATCTAACCATATAATTAAATTAGATGAAAAAACAGTTTTGATGTAAAATGCAGTATTTTTCACTATTCATTAAAATATGAACATTGTCAGAAAAATACCAAAAATTTATCCAATGTAAATTTCAATGTCCCAATCATAAAGAATATGTTAATTTTTACATATAGAGATTATAAAATTGTCAAAATTTTGATTTAAAAATAGTTTTCCATCAAAAGGCGGTAAAACAATCTTTTAAAAATATTAGTGTATTCCATGCTTAAGATTGGATTTCTTCTCATTTTAAGCCTCTAAAACACTATCTAATTCATAAATAAACATATATAAAAATATCTATTATTAATTAATTACTTGGGATGTTACAAAAAATCTCAAATTATATTTATTTTTTTATTTATAATATTAATTATTTTAATCTTGTATTAATAAGGTAACTACTCCATCATCATTGTGTCATAAATACATTTAATTATTTAATGTCTAAAAATTATAAATAAAATACCATTATGTATGAAATAATTTTATATTTCCAATGAATATTAATAGTCTAATTTATCTTATTAATAACTCTATATTAAAAATGTTTTAGTTATGAAAACATGAATTTTAACACTTTTAACTCTTCTTTAAATTAAATAATAATAAACGTACTAATCTAATTAAATTGGACCTAAATGATAATATATTATTCCTAAGGTTTTTTTGGTCGAATTATAATTATCCAATATAATTAGGACATGTGTTAGGGTGATTATAATATCATTTTTATCCTTAATTATCGTATTTACTTTTAACCATTGTAAATAAAAGTCAAAAGTTAGTATTCACCAAAAATTATTTTCATCTTATTGAACCAAATTATACTTACTAAGTTTAACCGTGTCTCTTGGATTTTTTAAATTCAACTCACAGATGTGGTAAAATTATGTTTTATGCAAATTTGAAAATGCTCTTATGAGGTGGGTAAAAGAAAGTAAAAATTTTGATAAAATTTTATATATATAAACAAATTATAAAATGACTCCAATGAAATAAATTGAACTTATATAGGTATTATATATCTATTTGGACATAAAAAATTTAAAATAAAATCACTAATTACATAAATAAAAAGTCACTTTTAAACAATAAGAGAGTGTTTTTCACTATTAATCATAAATTGAAATTTTTTAGAAAAATTCCAAAAATTCAACCAAATATTATTTTTATATTTTAAATTCAAAAATTAATTCTATTTTAACCAATTAAAAACATATAATATGAATTTATTTATTTAAAATTAATTTCTGTTGTCAAAACCAAAAAGCGTGTTTTTAAAAAGTGACAACTATCAAAAGATTGACATGTGTTTATGTCAAATATAAATGTGAAATAACTTGTAATGGCCTAAGTTGTGTTAAATGAAAAAAATATAATAAAATTATACTTCAAAACCTTTAAAATTCATAATTTAACACTATAAATTATTTCAATAAAAAATCACTTTTCAATTAAAACATTGTGTTTTTCACAATTTGTCAAAATATGAAAGTTATCCGAAAAGTACAATTTTTTTTCAAAAATATATTTTTATGTCCTTATTCTATTGAATAATTTAATTTCATAAAATTGAATATATAAAAGTTTCAAATATTGGTTTTAAAAAAGGTTCTCCATTAAAAGGATGTAAAATTTTATTTAATGAAATGTACTTCTTTTATCTAAAATAATGAATTTGTTCACATATTATGTATAAAAAACATATAATATGAATTTAAAAAGTATATATTGTATATAATATTCAAAATGATGTTAATAGTATTCATAACTGCTTTTTGAACGGCTAGTTTAGTAAGTTGTGGTGGGCTCGAATTCGGTGTTGCCTGTAGCGCAAGCTATTGGATTACTTTAATGAGATAATGTACTATGAAATCTTGGGGTGTTACATTCTCACATATTTCAATAAATTGTGTTCTTGCAATTTCAAATTGTTCTTTGAAAATAAATGCTTAAAAATAGAAAAATACCTTTGTGGAAAACCCACATCAGAAAATGGTTTAATAAAATTAAGTCTTAATAAGATGGAAAGGGAAATGAAAAGGTCACCACCCAATTATGATCTATATTAAGAGAAAATTGGTGGAAATTATAGAAACATAATTGGATGAAAAACACATATATTTATAGGGAGATATTTATGTCATCCATCACAAACAAGCGTACAACTGAGAGCCTCAAAGCCATCAATCAATGATGATTCAAAATATTATCAGTTCAATAAAAAATAAGGTATTAGGATAACACATTTTTTATTTCAATATCCCTTCACTAAAGTTTAACAATTAATTTATTCATAGAATAATAGGAAATATATATATATATACTTTACAAGTAGAGTTTTTTCCTTCATCTAATATCTACCACAAACTCATCTTTCACTCTAAAAGACAATAGAATGAAAAAAATATTATTTTTATCCTAATTGTATAGGGTTCTAAAAAAATGAATTTATAATTTATCTATTAGACAATTGAAAAAACTAAATTATAAATTCTAGAACATCTTGTAGGCCAGTGGTAGGTGATGCACCCTTGTCGCTCTTCGGTCGCGGGTTCAAGTCTCACTGCCTTCCCTGACGCGACTGGTTTTCACCTGACCTTCATGTTGTCCCTTTTATTACAATACAAAAATAATCTCGAGAAATTATTTAACCTTAACAATAGTATCCAATGTCAAAATTAATCAATTCCAACCTTTAAACTTATCCAAGGTACTTTTGTCCAAACTCATACTCCCTAATTTATAAGGAAGGTAAACACAATGAAGATCCTTTTTTCAATGTAATAACATGTGAATACCTTCATCATGTATACTTTTGAAACATAGTAACACCCTGAATTACCATAAAACTTTATTGATTAAATTCATTCTCCCTTATTCCTTATAGATTACTGGATATAATCCTTATATCCAAAAATGTTGTAAACTCCGACAATGATGGAATATACAAATCATTAATCAGTTTTAACGTAGTAAAGAATATCCTATATAATTTATCCAAATCAATCATCTCTTATTCCAAAATCAATACCTCAGTATTAGGACCATATTAAAATTTTGTCTTTCCTTCGACCATGTATTTTACAAAATTTTTAACTTGCCATGGAGTCACATTTCTTGGTTCCACACAATCTCAAGTTCTTAATGAAATAGTATTGAAGTTCAATCCTTATATACTGTATAATTTTTATAACATGTACATCATTAATACAATACTGATATGAGACAATACTTTAATAACAACATAAAAACTCTTAATCATTCCTCTTTATCTTCTGTAGTATCATAACTTGATTATTATCCAATAGTAGCATTTGGAGTATACTCTGATGATTTGGACATTGATTCACATAGTGTTCCATCTCCTTATAGATGAATCATTGTACATTTGAAACCATTTTCTTAACTTTGCAATCACGTACTTGGTGTTCTTTTTCTCCACACTTATAACAAACTCTCATTACCTTCAAGCATTTACCAAGGTGATATTTTCAATAGTGATCACATATGGGAAAATCCCTCTTTCTTTTATTTCCTTTATCCATATTTTTTTCTACCATCCTTTTCTTCTATGGCTTCCCTTCAAATCTATAGGACTCAAAGATTTATTTACTTATGTTATTAACATATGATACTATTTATTCATATGATGATAATAAATGGGATACTATTTCCTTTCTAAATGTTGTCTTAATACAATAAAAGATATGTTCCTTCTTACTCTTTGGATCGTGCATATTTCTAGAGGTCTCATTCCTTCTACTAGGAACCATTTATAAATAATGGCATACACTATGTTAGTTTATGAATTGAAATACATAATTACAAACATGTAAAATACATAACATAAATTGAAAATATTATTAATATAATCAATAATCATAAAATGTATTCTTTTAGAAAGAATTTTCTCCTAAATCCTTAATAATGGCTTGTAATGAAAATGTGAATTATCCTAAGCATAACCCCCGGGAATGTTGTGACCAAAAGTGCACCAAGGCCCATTTCTGTGCACTAGTTCCCGTTCGAGTCTAGCTCAAAGCGGTTTTTTTGGGTATTACCCCTAGGTACATTTGTTCCAGAGCTGCCTCTACCTAGTCGTTTCCAGACATGGATGTATTTCTTGGAAAACTCTCAAAATATCTACAGTACCAAAATTCTAGGATGTTCTTCTATACTAATCCTCAAAGTCCATCTTAGGGTAATGTTCTCTAATCAGAGTTTAACTAAATCTATTTCCAAGGTTATTGCTAAACTTCCTCTAATACCAACTGTTACACCCTGACCCCTCTTACCCAGAGTCAGTGCATTATTACATAAAATTATAATGATTACAAGGAATCATGTCTCGAAAGACCGATCAATTTAGAATTCTAGGAAAATATATTACACACATGAACGTTACATTACACATCAGAAAACAAAACAAAACATAAATGAACCTTTGAAAACAACATTAATCCCATAGCTTAACCCATCTTATCAATCATAATACACTTCTTGTAATCCTTAGAAAATTAAAACATAGAAAGTGGTGAGCTCCGATTCTCAGTAAGGGTATCAATATAGATGAAAATTTCCTAAATAAGTATAAACATGTAAGGAAATGTATAAGGCTAAAACAAAAGCCTTTTAAACATAAACTTCTTTCATAATATGGAAATGATAAAATAAAATAATTCCATTTACTTATTCACATGGATATTCAATTAGTCGAATAATCACATGAAATATCAATAGCCACTTTCATAATGATGGAATTCATAATGCCTGACTTCATAACCACATAGTCAAGGCATTGTTCCAAGACTACAAATAATATTTTGTCAAGGCCTTATTCCAAGACACGAGTTTGTCTCATGAGTCCTACCGATGCATCGAGAAGCTATAGCGGGCTCCCCCAATCACTTACTAAGTCTAATGCATTCCTCATATGAAAAGGTTTAAACATAACTTAACATTCGTATTAAAACTGGAATACAAAATGTCGATACTTTTTCCATAAACCACGAATGGTATAGAAAATAACACATCCACAATCAAACATATCACAAAACCTTCAATAACATATGAAATATTTGTATCATAATAAATCAACTTCAAAAAATTTTAAAATCCATCAAAGGATTTTGACATAGGTGAAAATAATTTTTAAAACTCTTTGACAGAAATATCCCTTTTTCATATAAAAATTAAAAAGTCACACAATTTAGAAAGGAAGAAATTTAAGGAAATTTTTTATTCAAAGTGTCCCATACCACTTTGAAACTTTTTAAAGTAATTAACATTTTAAAAAATTCATGTCCATTTAAATAAATCCTTAAAACCATTTTTAAAACATGGACATTAATGAGAGTGGTTTCGAAGAATAAATCTTTAAAACATTTAAAATGATGTTTTAGTAGAAACTCCCTTAAGAAGTATCACTTTGAAAACTATTTTATGAAACATGTACATGGATAATAAATATGTCCCAGTATATACTTACATAAAAACAACCTCGGATAATAAAGAGATTGTTAAATTAACCCTTACCATACAGTTTCCTTTAGTCGAGGGTACGTTTAACCTCCTGTATAAAGACCATATTCTGTTATTAAATAATACCAATAACATATTAAAATTTACGGTATCATAAATGAATCATTTATGACTTTATAAAACCATTTAATAATATTTTCCATGATAAATTATCATTTCAGTTAATAATCACTTTCTTTATCGTACGTGTTTTAAAATATTCTTATTGATTGTACCAAATAGATCAAGATTTAAATATTTATAGAATGTAAAAAATGATTTATATATATTATATATATTTAGAATATAAATATGTATAATAGGCATATATATGAAATGTAAAACAGTGTTTATGGAGATGGTAGTCCATACGTATGCATAAACGCTGTTTCCGTTTTCATATCATATTGAACAGAACTAAGTGAATAAGACATATGTGAGTACACACACATATATATAAATATATATCTCTAGTAGAATTATTATATCATATATTACACACTTATTAATGATATATATTTTATAATAATCATTTAATGGTGAACGTGGAAATGAATCTCATCATGTCGTTGAGACAATAATCCGTACGTACTCATAGGAGACAATATCATTATATTGATGGAGAAATATTATTTAATTGGATGGTATATCATATATAAATAATCATAAAAATATTATATTTTTTATTTACATCATTTATACTCATTATTATACCCATCCAAATAATGAAGTATTTGAAAAACAAACTACACCACGACGTGGAGACAGTAATCCGTACGTAAGCACGTATGGTGACTTTGTCATTTATAAGATAGATAGAATAATTAATATTTTTTTACCACTACTATAATAAAATCATAGTATATAGAAGATACTGGATTTATTATTTTAGAAAGGAAAAAACAATGAAAGTTTATGTGGAAGAAGAAAAGAACTTGAGACATGTGACGGAATATTTACCTCTTTTTCGGGTTCTTCCTTTTGATTTTTAAAAAGGGCTCCTTAGGTAGTCTTTCTGACTAAAGTATGGCCTCTAAGATTAAGGGAGGAATGTTTGAGGGATATTTAGATAGGGTTCGGCCGAGCCAAATGTCTTAGGAGGTGTGAAATTAAGAGAATGTGATGTTCCCTTTTATAAGAGAGGTGAGGGTCACTTTAGGAAAAGATTGAAATATTATTTTATAATAAAATCATTTTCGGTTTCTAATAGCCCCAAAATGAATTATTTAAATTCTATGGTGGGGATGGGTCTAAAAACGCTCATCTAATACGTTTTAGACAAGTTTATGTTACCATTTTAACCATATCATTTAGATTTAACTCTTAGTTAAATAGTTTAACTTTTACCTTTTCTTCTTGTATTCTTACACTATATGGTTAATAAACATACTCCAAACTTCCAAAAGAACCTAAAGTGGTTCATTAATGACATATACAATATTATTTAAGCCATTTTATGAAACTTATTTTTTTATGAATATTATATCAACCAATAATATAGTATTTGTTTTAAAAACTATTTTATATCAATTTTGACATTATTTGGTAATTTTTTTGTAAAAAACATAACAGCCATATTACTTTGAAAAAAATTGATTGAATCAACCCTAACATTTCATAGTAACCTATAAAATTAGTTTAATTAATAAAAAATTTAAAATTACATTTAATTGGGTATTTATAATATAAATTATTTTAATCTTTTATTAATAAGGTAATTACAACATCATCATTGTGTCATAAATAAATTTAATTATATAATGTATAAATATTATAAATTGATGACAATTATGTATTAAATCTTTTTATCTTTCTAATAAATATTTATAGTTTAATTTAGCTTATGTATAACCCTATATAAAAAATGTTTTAGTTATGTAAACTTGAATTATTACACTTTTAACTCTTCATTAAATTAAATAATAATAAATGTCCTAATCTAATACAAGTGGACCAAAATGATAATATTTTATTCCTAAGGTTCTTTTTGGTCGAATTACACTTATCCAATCATATTAGGACATGTGTTATGGTAATTATAATATCATTTTTACCCATAATTACCCTATTTATTTTTAACTGTGGTAAATAAAAGTCAAAAGTTACTATTCACAAAAAAATATTTTCATCTTATTGAACCACATTTTACATACTGAGGTTAACTGCGTTTCTCAGATTTTTGAAATTCAAAACATAGACGTGGTAAAATTATGTTTTATGAAAATTTGAAAATGATCCTAAGACGTGGGTAAAAGACGGTAAAAAGTTCGATAAAATTTTATATATCTAAAATTATTACAAAATGAATCAAATGAATTACATAGAACTTATATAGGTATTATATATCTATTTTGAAATAAAATAAATTAAAAAAAATAACTAATTACTTAAATAAAATGTCTTTTTTTAACAATAACAGAGTGTTTTTCACTATTCATCCAAAATTGAATGTTTTTAGAAAAATCCCAAAAATTCACCCAAAGCTAATTTTAAAATTCCAAATTGAAAAATTAAGTCTATTATCCATAATTAAAAACATATAATATTCAATTATTAATTTAAAATTAATTCTCGTTGTCAAAAACAAAAAGAGGGTTTTTAAAAAGAGAAAACTATCAAAATATTGACAAGTCTTTATGTCAAATTTAAAAGTGAAATTACATATAAAGACCTAAATTATATTAAATGATAAAAATATAATCTAATTATACTTCAAAACCTTTCAAATTCATAATTTATCACAATAAATTATTTCGATAAAAAAAGTTGTTTTCAATTAAAACATAGTTTTTTTCACTATTTGTCAAAATATGAAAGTTATACGAGAAGTACCAGTAATTTATTCGAACTAATTTTTATGTCCCACTTATATAGAAGAATTTAATTTCATTAAATTTAATATATAAAAGTTTTGAATATCAGTTTTAAAAAAGTTATTTCATTAAATGGTGGTAAAATTGTATTTTTAGAAAAATACATATTTTATCTGAAAGAATGAATTTGTTCATATATTATGTCTAAGAAACACATAATATGAATGTCAAAATTATATAGAGTATATATAATTCAATATGTAGTTAATAATATTCACAGCCACTTTTTGAACAGTTAGTTTAATAAGTTGTGGTGCGCTCGAACTCGTTGCTCCGTGTAGCGCAAGCTATTGAATTACTTTAATAAGATAATGTACTATGATATCATGGGGTGTTACAAAAAAAATAAAAAGTTAAAAATATTAGTTATAAAAATAGAAATGTATTATTATTTAAGAAAAAGTGAAAAAATAAATGAATAAATCATTAAAAATTAAATAAAATAATGTGGCAAAACAATGTAAAAATATGACCACATAAAATAGACATATATTAATATATATATGTTTATATTTTATATTTTATAATTTATGTTTTTTGTAATATATTTATTTATATATGTATTTATTATATTATATTTATATGTTTATATTTTAAATATATGTTTATATATTATATTATATATATATTTTTATATTATATATATATATATATATGTTTATATATCTATATGTTTATATTTCCAATTTTATATATTTATGTTTAAATTATATGTTTATATATATATGTTTATATTATATATTATATATATATATGATTATATTTTATATATATCATATGTTTATATTAATATATATATGTTTATATATATGTGTGTTTGTGTGTGTAAATATATATGTTTACGTAAATATAAAATTAGTCATGTTTTTAAATACTGGTAAAAAGGGCACTAAAATAGCCATGTGTTCTTAAAAATATGACTAAATTTAAAAAATATATATGTTTTTATATATAGGAATATATATATGTATATATATTTGTATATATGTGTGTGTGTTTATATATATATATTTATATATATATGTTTATATATATGTGTATGTGATTATATATATATATATATAGCTAAATATAAATTTATATCGATGCAGGGCAATAAACTATAAAATATATATATATATATATATATATATATTGGCGTTTGTAGGAAAAAGCTTTAAATTAGTGATGTTTTTTATTAAACATTTCCAATTTAGCAACATTTTTTTACGAAACATGGCTGAATTAGGGACATTTTTAAGAAACTTCTCTAACTTCGTGATGTTTTTTGTGAAACGCCGCTAAATTAGCGATGTTTTTCAGGAAATGTGGATAAATTAGCGACATGCGTAAGAAAAGTTTTTAAAATAGTGATGTTTTTAGGAATGGTCTCAAAATTAGTGACGTTTGTAGGAAAGGTCAATAAATTAGAAATTTTTTCACAATTGTTTTTTAAAATTAGGGACTTTTTTACAAAACTTTGCTGAAGTAGCGACGTTTTTTAGGAAAGTCACTAAATTAGTGATGTCTATAAGAAACGTTGCAAAATAAACTATGTTTTTAATGAAATGTTTCTAGTTTAGTGACATTTTTATGAAATGTTGCTAAATTAGTGATTTTTTTCATGAAACATCACTAAATTTAAAAATTAGTGATATTTTTAAAAAATGTCGATAAAAATATATCTAAATTTTAGTTTTGTATTCCAATGTTCAAATTGGATTTAATAAATTGGAAGAAAGGTCTTTCATTTCCAATAAGTAATATTTTATCAAAAAAGACTATTAGTAAAATGAATACATTCCCATTAAACGTCTTATTGACCTAAGGACCCCATTCCAACTTTATAAAACAAATTTCCATTATAGAATCATCAAACATAAAATTCCATGACCTTGATTTTTTTTATTAATCCATAAATGGATCTTTGAAACTTTTAAACCATGTTACAATCCTTTGGAGTCACAAAACCTTTTTCTGTGTCATATAGATATATATTTGAAGTTTCCCATTATGTAAGTCTATTTTGACCTCAATATTCAAAATATCATAGTCATGTAATACTTCTGGGTAATGTTTAATTACAATGGATTTTTATATAAAAACTGGTGAAAAGTTTTCATTATAGTATATACCTTTATTATACCTAAATCATTTCCCATCTATTCATTCTATATAGGTACTGACTTATCCATTCAGGTCTTATTTCATCATGAAGATTCATTTAAAACCATTGAGCTTTACATCAACCGGAGAATATACCAAAACGTGAACATAATTTTTCTACATGGAATCAATTTTATAATTCATAGGTTATTCTTATTTGGAAGCTTCAATGACACTAACTACTTTATAATAGGTTAAATAATAATAATTATTAACTATCAATGAGTCACTGTCATAAATGAATAGAAAATCAAACCATTTTGGCACATTGACATATCTTGTACTCTTATAAAGTAATTGTATAACTAGAACATCATTTTATACAAGTATTTGTGGACATTGTTCTTATTATATCTCTTGTGTATCCAAATTTATGATGTCATCGAAATTTATGTCAATCCCATTATCTCTATTATAGTTGTTCTCTATCACAAGGAATATAGTGTGTCTTTAAACTATTAATTTTTTCATCTAATGTGACATATATTTAATATCCTCTAGTTTCCTTAGGGAATCCTATAAACGTATAATTTTAGTACAAAAAGGGGTAGTAGCGGTGTTTTTTTATTGAACTAGTGATGGCTTATACAACCACATAATAGTGTAGTAGTGGTTTCTAAAACTAATGTATATTGTATGGTCACTGGTCATTTAGAAGAAACTTTTTTAATTTCATGGACGGTATGTTATGAGTTATTTTTGGATAATTTAGTGGTTGGTACTTGTTTATTTAGTGGAAGATCCTTTAAAGAAAATATTCCCTGGAAATATAAATAAAATAAATAAACCACCAGATAACATATTAGTAGTGGTTTCTTCTTTTGCGATGGTTAAGCGTAACCAGTTCTTATCATATTATATGTAATGTATTTAGAAACGGTTACTTAAAATTGCCGATAAATCAATTTTTTAAATATTTAATAAAAAACTACAAATCTAAAAAAGTTGACATGTAATAAACTAAAACATAAATATATGATAAACTCATCAAACATACATCACACATCCATAGTCATTTACATAAATCTAGTCACCATAACCTCAATTCCTGCCAACCAATATCTATGTCAATATAAATATAAAGTATGTCCAACAAACACACATACCAAATATACATCAATTTGACAACCTCCACTATATTTCTATACCTCCACATCATCTCATAAACTTAAACTGACTACGTCATCTCACCAACTGTAATAAAAAATAAAATAAAAATTAAAACTACACATATTAAATAGGAATTATAGTATAAATAATTGATAAAATTTTAACATACCATATAAAATAAGAACTACAACGAATTACGTATAAAAATTTACATGGATCAAAACATTCAACCATATAACTACTACAACTATATTCTAACTACAATGAAAACCAAAACATTTAAGAAAATAAATGCGAATAAGAAAAGGCATAGAATATATTCATAATAATGCATATAATGTTTTTTTATGTTTTAAATTAAATAGAATACATTTTAACATAAAATAATTAATATATAATGAAAAGCAATTTGAAAACATAAATATACTTATTTAAGATATCATTAAACCGTTGAAGTTGAAAAGGGAAATATAAATATTCTAATTAATTTTTTTATGGGAATTGCGGTGTACTTTAAATTTACATAATAATTTTTATAAATATTTTGATATCACAACATGTACTATATTTAAAATACAACTCAGCGCTAGTTGTACCATGATTTTACATCAATTTGTGGTATTTTTATGGTTTTGACTATTCCATGCCCATTTTATGATTTCAAACAATAAAAATACATTTCTGGTTATCACAGGAAAACATAATTTTGAATGATGTGTCGTCAGTTCAAACATTTAAAAATTATGTATATAATATTTTTCCCATGATTTTAGGTAAATTTGATGTCATTTTCTTAGTTTTGACACCATAATACTTGTTTTAACTCCTTTTGTAACTTTCAAAATTGTACACGAGTAATTCTGATCACAACGCATGTTAGATTGAAATTTTTTCTATGTGTACATGTAAAGAAATCATAAATGGATTTACCATGATCTTACATCAATTTGGGGTCATTTTTTGGGTTTAGACTATTCCACGCATGTTTTAGTGTTTTAAAACAGTTAAAACACCTTTATAACCATAACAGGAAAAATGTAATTTGTAATGACATGTTGTCATTTCTTGAATTTCATAATTAAATCAATAGTCTTTGTCTGATGATTTTAGGGTAATCATAAATTTATTTCCTCATTTTGAATCCCAATACTTGTTTTTAAAGGCTTTTATACCATTCAGTTGTGTATACTGAGTAATTTTGACCACGTTGCATGTCAAATTGAAATTATTTCTATGCATACATTTCAGAAAAATCATTGGAGGTTGTATAGTGACTACACATCAGTCTGAGGAAATTTTAAATAGTTTTGACTACTCCACATACATTTTAGTTTTTTATAACATAAAAAATGAATTCACGGCCACAATGGGAAAACTGTAATTTGGAATGATGAGCTTTGGGTTCCTATATTTAATCATTGAGTATATGGTTATTATCTCATGGTTTTAGGGAAATATTACACCATTTTTTTGGTTTTTCCCCCAACAATTGTTTTAATAGATCTTGTACATTTCATAAGTCTATATCAAGTAATTAAGACCACACTACACATTAGATTACTGTGTTGTCTATATGTACAGGTAAAAAAACTCAATGGTAGTTTTCCCATGACTGTACATCAATATAAGACCATTTTTTATGGTTTTGATTATTCTACATAGGTTTTTGTGTTTTAAAACACTAAAAATGCATTTACGACCATAATAGGAAAATCATAATTCAAAATGATGTTCTGTCAGTACTATTTTTGAAAATAAACAATAAAATCATTTTCCATGATTGATGTGCAATATGACATCTTTATCCTTGTTTGTACCCCACTAAAACATGTTTTTAAAGGATGTTGTACCTTTCATTAACATATACTGACTAATTCAGACCACACTGCACATTATATTGACGTGTTTTCTATGCGTACACATAAAAAAACTCAGTGGTGGTTATCCCATGATTTCACATAAATATGTGGTTTTTTATATGGTTTTGATCATTCAACTCATGTTTTAGTGTTTTAAAATAATTAAATTAGTTTATGGAAATTATTGGAAAACTATAATTTGGAATGAAAAGTCATTAGTTCCTACATTTTACAATTAACTCTAAAGTCATTTACTCATGATTTTAAGGAAATCTATTTTTTCTTGGTTTTGACCCCTAAAAGTTGTTTTTAAAGGATTTTATACCATTAAGAAGTGTATACTGAGTAATTACAACCACAAAATAAAAAAATCCTCATCATTGGTTGTCCTAGAATTGAAAATCAATTTAAGGTTTTTATACGGTTTTGACCATTCCATGAACGTTTTAGTGTTTTAGAACACTAAAAACATGTTTACACCCATAATGGGAAAACCATAATTAGTAATGAAATGTTTTAGGTTCTTAAATTTGACAACTAAATATATTATAATAGTCCTTTGATTTTAAGGTGATCCAACATAGTTTTCTTTCTTTTGACCCCCCTAATAAATGTTTTTAAAGGATTTTGTACCATTCAGAAGTGTATACCAAGTAATTTTGACAACACCACACGTCAGATTGACATGTTGTCTATGATTACATGTAAAAAACAACTCATCAGTGGTTTTCACATTATTTCAAATTGATATGAATATTTTTTATGGTTTTTACCATTCCACGCATGTTTTAGATTTTTAAAACACTAAAAACATATTTACAGACATTACATAAAAACTGTAATTCATAATTTCATTCCATGAGTTCCGATATTTCATGATTATATCTATATAATTTTCCCATGATTTTAGGGAAATAAGACATTGTTTCTCTAGTTTTGGTCCCCAATACTTGTTTTTAAAGGTTTTATACCATTCAGAAGTGTAAGCCGGGTAATTCCTGCCACACCACATGTCGTATTGATGTGTTATTTACATGTACACATAAAAAAAACCAAATGGTGGTTGTCGCATGATTTCAAATCAATATTAGGGTTTATCTATGTTTTTTACCATCCCACGTACATTTTAGTGTTTTATAACACAAAAACCGCATTTCTGATTATAATGGGAAAACTGTAATTTGGAATGAAATTTTTTCAGTTCCTACATTTTCTAATTAAATATAAAATTGTTTTTCTATTATTTTAGGGAAATACATCATTTATTCCATGTTTTGACCCCTCGATACTTGTTTTTAAAGGCATTTGTACCATTCCAAAGTGTATACCGAGTAATTCCGACAACACCACATGTCAGATTGATGTAGTTTTTACATGTACACAAAAAAAACTACTCAGTGGTTGTTGTTTCATGATTCTATATCAAACTGATGTCCTTTATTATAGGTTTTACCATTCCATTCATGTTTTAGTGTTTTAAAACACTAAAATTCATTTTCATTCATTTCTAGAAAACTGTAAGTTGAAATGATGTGATTTCAATTTCTATATTTCACAATTAAATATATGATCATTACCCAATTATTTTAGAGGAATATGACATTGATTTCCTATTTTGGACCCCAAAAATTGTTTTTAAAGGCTTTTATACCATTCAAATGTATATACCAATTAATTTCAACCACACTGCACATCGAATTGACATGTTGTCTATGTCTACACATAAAAATAAACTCAGTGTTAGTTTTCCCATGATTTTAAATCAATTTAAGGTTTTTATATTGTTTTGATCATTCCACACATACTTTAATATTTACAAACACTAAAAATGTGTTTATGGTCATAACCAGAAAACACTAATACAAAATAATGTGTCGTCTGTTCCTAATTTTAAAAATAAAATCTATAACTATTTTCTCTCAATTCTAGAGAAATCCATTTTTTTTCATGGTTTTACCCCTCAACACCTGTTTTTAAAGGCTTTTGTACATTTCAGAAGGGTTCACCAAGTCAAAACCAGGAATAGGAGTTCTTATTTTTTAAAAAATTATGGATAATGATCTATAATTAATTTTTGATGAGTAGTAATCAACCACATGTCAATATGGAACTAGATGTGGAGAATATGACTTGAAATGTAGATTATATATATATAAGTGTCATTTTAGTTTTATTTATGGAACTTCTATATGTTCTTTTTAAACGTGTCAATGATCTACTATAAGGCAGTCAATCTCATCAAGGATTTTGATGATCATCCTATAAATCAAAAAACTAAAGGATTTTCTATTTACAACAACCAATAATCCTATATTTACCTATAAGAGTCTTGTTCTTGCACGTTTTCTTTTAATCATTTAATTTTTTTTTTGATTTCTTATCAATGAAATTACTCAAACCCCCACTGGGTGTAGCAGTAATATATAACACTAATATACTAAAGAAAGTAGATGGATTAGGCCCATAACCCATCCACCATACATGTCCAAGATTCTCCTTCCCTAAAACTATTCCAACAACATCACCGAGGGGAAACAATGATGATTGAAAAGTGTTTGCATCGTAGACTTCTTGGATTTTAACCTATTAATACTAAAATATTAACCATGACATTTTAAAATATCTAAAATTCATATTTTTATATAATTAATAAATTTTTCATTAGTATTTATCGTTATTTCAAAACTATAGAAACATAATAATAAATATTATATTATAACAACAAACAAGCCTCAAACCCAGTTAATTATGGTCGACTAGATGTATGAAATGACACCAAATTTGCATCATTTGATCCATGTAGCTGGCCAATTTAATTGGGTTTAAGTCTTGTTAATTGTTAGAATATATTTTTTATATTTACATTTTTATGGTAATGAAATAAATATGGAATGCTAATGAAAAGTACATTCTCCAACGTCTTTTGTAAGGCCATTTACAAAACTACCATCGGGATTCCAATTCACTTTAAACCAAATCTATGTTTGGCCTACATGGTGACATAATTCAGTATCCTTTATAAAACATGTAGAAAAGTTAGAAAAAACCCTGATTTATAATAAAATGATATAAATAATAATGATTAAAATACAAACCAAAATTGTTCTTTTTCTCGAAAAACACATAGACCCTGTGATGGGAAGAAATAATTACTTCTCCTGAATCATAGATTTTTATAGATAATTTCTACAAAAAAAATGTAACATTGTTAAAAATTATAATTTTTTTTGTGTTTATGTTTTTAATATACTGTAAAACATGAAACTATTTCATGAGATGCGTATCTTTTAATATTGACAAAGTGTTTCAATTTCTCATGATAAATACCTTCAGGCACATTACCATACATTTTTTGTGAGCTCATAGAAGTTTCAATAAACTCATTCCATAATCTCTATTTAAAATCATTATATTTCTTGCCCAAAATTTTCAACATTCATAGGCATGAAATGGAGTTAGAGTCATCAAAATGAATAAAAATATTGAAATAAAAATCATAACAATTTATTAGTATATTAAATTTTTTTACCAATGTATTTTAAATTAGTTATCAAGTAATATTAAATTAAAATTACCATTACTTGAGTATTAAGGTCTTCATTTTTCAAAGATGTAGGAATATGCCTCCAATCATTATAATTAATGGGAAAGCTCACCGTCAAGGAAGAAAAATTCCCAGTAATCTACCCATATGTTCTGTTAGCATCACTTGTAGGCACCCCAAACTCATTAAATGGAAAGATAATCTTGATGTATTTTTTTGTCCTATATATCTACCATGTTCATATTTGTATCTCTAATATGGTTGTCTTTATATATTTGAAAAATTAATTTAAAAATTATGAAATATAATGTTTTTGGAAAAAATGACATACATAACAATTACGGTAACTCCTCAATATACCCTAGATAGTGGGGTGATGAACTGATCTATTCCTAGAGGTGAATCAGGTGATGGGATACCAATGAAATCTGGGTAAACATATGGATCACTAGAAATATAAGGTACATCAGGATCACTAGGATCCACCAAAGATGACAATAGTGGTGGCGTGCTCTGAGATACTGATGAGCTAAGATTCTGTTTTTTTATTCTCGAAATTCTATCATTTCAAATGTTTAATGAAATTAAATGTATAAAAAATGAAAAACAAAAATCCTTTTACATGAAAAATGAAATATGAGAACAATTTATATATGTAAAAAACAATTATAAGTGAGAAATTGTAATATATTTTCATAACCAATTTATACATTCAATAAGCTTCATCTTCATCATCTTCATTGTTATCAACCTCTATTGCAGTGTGTCATGCATTTTCTCCCTCTCATTCTTGTTATCCTATTTAGATATTATTAGGAAAAAAATTTCAATGTTTTTCGGTTGATGAGTTTCACTTTCACAAAACACCAATAGATCTCTATCTCTCATATCTTATAATTCTCACTACTTCATGTTTACAAAAACACAATAACCATCATGTATTTCGTTATCAATACAAGAAAACATATTTTCTATTAAATCCAAGATAAATAGATCTTGATCTACACAGTCATTAGTATCCATCAAGAGAGGGATGTTGATAGAAGTTAAACATAGTGAATCTTTCATTATAAACCTATGAATGTTGACCCACTTGAATTTGAATAATAAAAATAAAATCTATCCATGATTGTTTATTTCAATTATAAAATTTATCCTCTTATAGCATCTCTCCTCTTAAAAAATAAAAATAACACATTAATGAATACTCAATTCTTCTTCGAAATAATGTGTATGAAACCTGATGCCATGAATATTATAGGAATCGAAACTATTAGCCTACCTTAGAGGACCACTGGATAAAAATATCAAATCATTCTATATTTCATCATGATTTTAAACATTCATTATATATAAAGAATACATAAATTATTAATTTTATTACAGAAAAAATAACTACATGTCAATAATATGAATTTGAGTATGTACTTTCATGATTGGCGAACCATTTGAAAAGCTCTTTATTAGAAGATTTTGTTAATTCCTACTCATTTTGAGATCATCCCCATAGTCGCCACTTTTTTGTAGTTTCATTTATTTTATAAATGGATCTTAAATAAAACTATTGAGTATCACATATCTATATGATTGTAGAAAATCCTATTCATTCAGTGTAATATTTGACCCCACTTCAATTGGTCATCCAATAGTTGGAAATACCGATGACTGTTTTTCAAAATTAAAATTTGTGGAGATGTCATCAGCATATTGAACCTGATTGAATCTAATCTCAATAACATCCAAATACCTATAATTGAAGGTCAATCACTAATTGGCTATGTAAAATTCAATAATATATCCTTCTAGTAATGTTATATTCCTCACATATGATTTCAAATGCCTTAAGTACCTATTGGAAAAAATAAGAAACATATTAAATAAAATTATGCAATGATTAGATAAAATTGAATTCAAAAATGAAAATAAAAAAAAATCACCGTACCTCTTAATTAGATACATACATCAATAGTGTACTGGTCCACAAAGTTAGGTTTTTATCCGAATGAATAGTCAAATGAATCAAAAATGTGAATAATGAAAGGGAAAATAATATCTCCAAATGACATAGTTTAAAAATAATTATTTAATGTTGTCTATCAAGATCTGTTGGATTTAGAGTTTTTCTAAAAATCTCTCTGAAAAAGGTAAAAAAATCAACTAGAACTACAATTAATTTTTTTGGTAAATTATTACACAAAGACAATGAAAACATCTTCTCCATCAAAATATATGAGTCGTGGCTTTTCAATCCATGTAGCTCGTGATGTTTTAAGTCAATGCACCTTGATATGTTGCTTTAATATCCATATGAAAATATTAAATTATTTAATTTTCGAAGGAATATATATTTAACATGATTTTCCATTGTAAAAATAGATGAATGATACTTTCAATTCCCATTTTCCCACAAACCATGCTTTGTACTCATTAAATAAAAATTTCTTTTGGGCATTAAGGCTATCATTCAATTTACCATGTTCATTAAGAACATTAAAAATTACTTTGTCCTAGACATTATTGTTAATATGCATTGTATCAAGATTATGGTGTATCAAATTAAACTCCCAATAGTAAAGTTTGGATAATATTTTCGTTTTCTTCCATTATTGTGTTCCACCTTCATCAGAAACTATACCTCATACTCTTTTCCCCTTTATTTAAACTGATGACATTTTCTAAATACTTCAATGATATTTAATAACTATCCCAGGATTTATAAAATAGATAATACATTTTGTGACGTTATTATTTCAATATCTCCATTTAATTGTGTCTTGATAAACGTGAATTTATAATAAGCATCAATAAATCAACGATGAAACATAAATATTTTTTTGGAATGAGGTAATCATTAAATATCAAAAACAAAATTTAAAACAGGAAAATTAATACCAATATGAGTGTTCTGACTAGATAAATTTTCTTTACAAGGAAATTCACTAATTTTTCACATTATTCCAGCATAAAATTTGAATAATTTTCTTATTGATGCATCATATATTTTCACGCCATCATCCCATAATTCTCGAAATTATTTGATTAGATGTTTAAGGTATACATCAATTTTATTTCACGTTATTTTTTTCTATGAATAATCATTGAAATAATTAATTGAGTCTCCTTCATACACATCCATATAGGTAGATTATATGGGATAAAAAGAAATAGCCAAATGATATAAATATTACATAAAGTACCAAATGGGTTTAATCCATCAGAATCAAATCCCAAACCTACATTCCTAGGATCCAAAAAATCAAGATATAGGGAATTAAACATATTCTATGATGTTAAATTCTTTTGATGTCTCATCAAGGCATTTTTACTATCCTGAGAAAGCAACTTTGTGTCGTCTGGAGCTTAGAGGGCCAGAATAATCATTAAAAGTGTGGTTTCAGTGGAAAGTAACAAAATACCTTTACAGGAGTTTTCATCTTCTATTTATTCATGGGTTTCATTGATTTATAATGTCATTTATGTTAATTTAAATCCATATGATTATATAACACTTCGTTCATTCTTCTTTATCAAAATCTTCTCCAATGTAAATAATGCAATCATTAGGGAATGCTTGTATCTTTGTATAATCAAGACCAATTTTTTTGATGTCTTTATTTATCTCATAGAATGATGCATGAATCATAGATTCAATAAATTCAACATGAAGAAACTCTAATATTATAGAAATTTCATTTTTAGTAATTCCATATAGACACTTGATATGATAAAAATTAAGTAGAAATAGAAACATTGAATACTTGGCACATCGTTCATACAATTCTCACTGTCCGTATTCAACTAATTAGTAAAAATTATTTTTTGGTCATTGATGTTCTGAACAAGATTATACCTCTTAGGATCAAATTATGTTTCAATTTATCTATTAAAATCTCCAAAATTTTATTCTTTAAAACCTAATGAATAATTTACCAAAATTTGAGCTGAATTCCCCTATTTAGGGTTATTTTTTTACCATATTTTCATTGTTTTTACTTTCCATAAAATTTGATTCAGCATTCCAAATATCACATATATATTGAGTAGGAGACTATTTAAATATCAAATGGTCATATAATTAATTTCTATTCAACCATCGCGTGAATATAATATTAATAAACAAAAATTGTATTCTTCCATCCACTGATCGGTTTACAATTTGATAATTTAAAAATTCTTCCAAACCCTTGGAATATCGAGGTCTGTGTTGAGGTAAATTAATCCAACTATTATCCATAGGGTATGGATTGTATTCTTTATATACCTTTAGATATTACTATATAAATTTTTAATCAAATAGATACAATCAAAATTAAATACCACCCAACTTCACTATTGACTCTTTCATAACAAATATAAAGGAAAATGGGATGAATAAAATAATGAAAATTTTCTTAATAAACATATAATATAAAGACATGAATCAAATAAATTATTATTTATAAAAAAACATAGATGAATAATGAATTTTTTTTATAGCCACCACATTTTAGAATAAAGGAAGCCCCTGAACATTCAAAATGATATCAAATATGTGATCAAAAATTGAGGGTTAGAAGATAAAGAATCTTTCATGGTAAATATAAAATTAAATTTTCTTGGTTAAACTAGGATATATACGGATTTGGATAATGCTCATGAAAATTGTATTTGATCTTAGATACATGCTTGAAATAATTTATATTTGTTGATGGAAGTGTGGAAAAAATATTCCGTACTAAATATGACAAATATGTATCATTTTATGATATTTTATATGTAGATGATATTAAATTTATGGGAGAAAAAGACAATTGTGTATTCTAACATAGTGTTGTACCTAGGTAGGGTTCATTCCATTGAAATGTTTGCTACATTGAGAAATTTCTGAACTATTTCCCAAAATCTAATGAAGAACAAGAGGACCCCTTTAAAATATGAATGAAAATTAAAATTTATTTGGATATCATTATATGTCATGCATACCCAAAATTTTCAACCCTATATAACTATATTCTATCGAACTGGTTTAGTGTGACTTCATGTTGTTCTAGGAATTATATAAATCAAATATATTCAAATAACATCAAATCAGATGTTCCTTCAATTAGATATGAACATAACAAACATGATTTAAAATTAATTTGGAAAATGTTTACTGTAAATTTCAAATAAAATGATAAAAAATAGTCATTTGAATAAAAAAACCACACACTAAAATTATTTATCTTAAAAAATATGTTATTTAAAATATAATAAATTAAACAATGTGGTCTATTCAAGTTACCAAAATCAATAATTTATTATCATGCATTTAAAATGTATCCCTAACAACTCTATCATTATTCGATAGATTTTATTAAACTAAAAGTTTTCTCACATATTCATAAAACATGAATCATTCTGATAAATTTATAAAGGGTATAATATAACATTTTCATGGTCTCTATATTTAGAGACCACACCAGGGATGGTGATGAAACAATGTGTGACCCCAAACGCTATTAGAAATTGGTCAAGAGTTGGAAAATAGGCTCAAATGCATACGTCAAAAATCAATGGAATTATCATATATAGTAAAAAGTGGAATTCATTATATCAAAGAAAATACATGAAATTGTGAATGGTCTAGTTTCCATAAATGACTTATATCATAACCAAATTTAATTTTTAGTTTAATAAAAAATAACCAAATTTAATGATTATTATAACTCCAAACAGGTAACTGAATAATCAAAATGACACATTATAAACAAAAATAACAAATATAAATTACTGTTTAATGAATGAAAGAAATATTCTATACTCGTTTTATCACCAATTATTATCTATATAATGCTACTCAATAATAGATTTCGAGTGAGGAGGGAGGGCGGGTCTGAGTCTCCATCGAGGAGGGGAATTGAGTTAGGTTTAGGGAGGTTGGAGTGGCAGGGGTCTAGGGGGCTGCATCAACAGTGAGGGGGGGAACCGCGTCACCAGTGAGGAAGGAACTGTGAGTTGGGGAGATGAAGGTCAGAAGCGGGGGGTGATGGGGGTCGGGGTCAGATTGGGGTGTCACAGGGGGTTGAGGTATCCATCGATAAGGGAGGAGGTATGTTATATGGGTGGGGGGGGAATGGAGGTCCCATGTTCGGGGTTGCTTCCATGGAAGGGAGTGGGGGAGGATGTGGTGGAAAGGGGTCCAAGTCATGTAGAGGGTGTAGGGGAGGGGGAGGAAATTGTGTTTTTTTAAAACATTTATCATTAGTTTAATTAAAATTTCTTCAAATTGTATAAATAATAAAAATATATAGTCATTTTCATCAAACCACAACTATATTATATTTTTTTGAGCAGATTTAATTCAAAACTGTTACTAGAATCATCGCTAATAAACCACCACTAAACAATGATTTTTTTGGTATTGTTTGTGCCTTAAGGAATATGTTTTCTTAATCGAAGCGGCCTTAAAAATTATTCACAACTCCACACGTGTAAATAGAAAAAAATTTCCTTTCACACCAAATTTCATATAGAATATATTTTTTACATTAGTTGGAACTTCGTATTATATATTATCTACTGTTTGTATTGCATTTCCCCCAAAGAATAATGAGAGACTCACAAGACTCATCCTTGATATCACCATCTCTATGAGGGTGTGGTTCATCCATTCACATATACCATTTTATTGTGGTGTATAATAAGTGAGTTGAGATTAAATCTGATACGCTTTTAAATAATCATTGATGTCTTAATTAAGATATTCCAAGTCATGGTCTGAGTGGAGTTTCATAATTTCTTACCAGGATGTTCCTCAAAATCATTCTTATATACCTTTAATCAGTCAAAATAAAATAACTTATACCTCATTAAGCAAATAAAAACATATATACTAAATTCATCAGTTCATGTAATGAATTTTGAGAACCCACCCATGGATTTAACTGGAAATGGTATACACACATCTATATGAACCAACTCAAGAAGCTCTGTGACCCTATCTCCTTTTCCTATAAATGGAGATTTGGTCATCTACCCATGAAAACACATGCGACATACACCAAGTGGGTTTAGTTCAAATGAATCAAAATATTCATCTTGGTGTAATCTGTTCAAATGATTTTCTATTACATGACCTAAATAATGATGGTATAGGTTGGTGTGAAAAGAGTCATGTGAAATATTTTCATTTTCAATTTCTATTACTTTGTTTGTGTAATCCAATGCATAAAGAACTGTTTTTAAATACGCCTTTCCAAAACATAAGTTTTCTTTATAATAGAATCCCCAAATATTAAAAAATTCTATTATAATTCCATATTTATCAAGCCTAGAAATATAAATAAGGTTTTTTTACTCAAATAACATAATAAATTTTAAAAAAACAATGTTAATTCCTCTAAAAAACATGTAGTGATAGTCTCTAATAGCCATAACATTATGTATGAATCCATTGGACGCTCATAGATCTACCTCACTCTGGGAAATTCTCTAGAATGAAGTTGGTTCTTATATCTGAATACATATATGATTCCCACATGCTATATCTAATACCCAATTTTAAGAAATTGTTAGATTTCACTTGATTAAAATACACAAGAAGCTTCCCCTTACTTATTTTTTTCGATACAATTTTTTTCCAGTTTCCCTTATTACTACATGAGAAATAGATATCACAATATTCCCTTTTCCCCCATGATCCTCCTCTTTTTGGAAGGGTGTTGTGATGAAGCATTATACTAGGAGTTTTTCTTGTAGGTATTCTCCTAGAATTTCCTCTTATTAAAAATATGGAAAGAAGGATTTTATCACTTCATATCACTATCGACTAGGATAAGTAGAGTTAAAAGATATGGGAGATAAATATTTATGTTTTTTATAATTAAATTAACAAAAAACTGTATAATCTATGTGGGAGTTTTGAAATAATGAGATCGATATACAGTTCATTAGTTTTATTACACCCTAAAACCTATAAGTTGTCAATATACCCAATAAGTTTTACTATGTGAGCATGAGATTGTATAACTTCTCTAATTTTTCTCATCAAGAGAACCATGTAGATCTCATATTATTCATATTTTTATCTCTTATAATGAATATCTCATAGAAACTATAGAATTCTATAGGCATCTATGTTCTCATGATATTTCTTGAGTTCTCTATTCATGGATGATAACATCAAAAACATAACATATAATTCACGGTAAATGTTATTTTTATAGTTAATGAACTACTCATCACTCACTTCTTTAGCATGCAGATAGAGGATAGATGATTATAGAATTTTAGAATTCCATTCAAATCACAACACATCCATAAGAATCTAAACCATTCCATGAATTTATTGCACGTTTGGAGATAATTATTATCTAGAATTGATCCTAGGTATAATATGGATGATGAAATTTTAATTGTTATAAAATAATATTAAATTATATTATTAGCACTTTTCATGATTAAAAATTATGCAAGATATAATAATTTTAACTTTATAAAGCCTCCCACTATTTTATCAAGATTCAAAATCCTTCAACATTTAACTCAAAATTACATATCATGTGGACATCATAGTGGATAGGGTACATATTTCCATACTAATAAACCAATCAAGGGTCTGGTTGAATAAATGATTGTATTTAGATATGAACTCTTTCCAACTATGGATTGGTAGTTCCTAGGTATATTTAGTGGTCTCCAAAATTCAGAAATCCCACCATGAATTTCCTCAATACTGTCCTCCAAGATGAATCATGTATATTGATGGATAATACTATTTATTCAAACTTTGATATGGAAGCCCAAAACCATCATTAAAATACCTCGATAAATCAGTATGTCCTCATAAGGGCCATTCAAACACATAGTTCAATGGTTTTATTCTAAATCAGGTAAGGAATGGCATACATAGTTAATATTATATTGATTAATTTTTTATTATACATAAATTTTTTTATTTTATCCATTTACATGAATATTTAATATTACTTTTCTTTTAATTAAGTGATTACCCATTCCTCGATATAATACTGACCCATAATACATTTTATTTTATTTCCATATTTTCATATTAATCAATTTATTGATGTTATCATTGTTTTCATCCAAAAAATAAATCATGAATTAGGCAAAAATAAAATAAATAAATTATATCCGGTTTATGGTTTTTAACAAGGGGTTTGTTGATTGAGTGGGAAATAAACAATACATTGAACTTAGGGTAAAAAACTCCAAAAGTAAGTTTGGGATAGAGTTGCAGAATTCAGCCTCTGTTATGTGTATCTCCTTTGTTTGGTTCCATCTCAACTCTTTCTTGAACAAATTCCATACATTATAGAGATCAATCCTTATAATGAATTTACATCACAAAAAGGTGAAGGGAAATATAAGGTGGGTTTACATTAAATAAAATATGGGTACACATTCCCATACCCAATATGTAGAGCAGGATAACTCACATAGCATCTACTTTATTTAATAACAAAAATTAAAAAATACCCTTGAAATAATAAAATTAAATGAAATCACACACATAAACTGGTGAGTCTAATCTCATGGTAACCCACTTGTGTAATGAATAATCAATTAAAATAACTATCTAGTATTCATTTACATTTTTTAATTTTTAATATAAAGCATTTGAGGATTAATGAGATTAATTATATTATTAATAAATTTATTCATATTATCTTAATTTTTATCAAATCCATCCTCGAGAAATCCATATTCCGTGATTTTAAATAAATGAAAAAAATTAATTTTTTTTATGTTTTAATAAAATAACTACTAAACTTTTACTTTGAAGATACATAGAGAGTATATGTTCAAATTAACCAACAATTTACTTCTTTTACATTAGGAAAACACATGACATATTTCATACACAACATGTGGTATAAATTCAAGGAATATAATTTCAATAAATGACATAAAAAGGAGATGAAAATTATATTGTGTACAATAATTTAATGTACCAAGAGTTTAAAATATGTATCCAACTTCATGACATAAAGTTCATTATTTTTTATGAAATTTACTAGGCATTTAATATCATATAAAAACAATCATATGGAGTCTACTATTAATAAATGAAAAATCACATAATGATTAGGTTTACTAGAGTAATAAATTAGTTTTCAATTTTATACGTAAATAGGTTTGGTACATGATATGTACATCTAGTTACACAACATATATCTCACTCAATATATGTCTATGATATACATATAGATACTATATGTGTATTTATACATGGAAAATATTAAGGTACACAATATGTATAGATGGTACATACTATTCAACATTATTCTTACATGGATGTTAATATTTATCCATTTTCCTCATGAAAACGTATAGAAAACATGATGTGAAACCCAATTACATGGAATGTAGTTCAATATTTTATGTCCCAACCTATTTAAGTAAACACAAAATTTTTATTTCATATTTCTATGTGTCATGATTTCATGATAACTTTTGAAAAAAATGATTTATCCTAGTAAAATGTATTGTGTTACATGATGTGTTCCTTCAGGCCATATGATGTGTACTCTTGTACTATATGGGTATAATTTCAATAACCTTTATATGAGTTATTTAGACATTATTCATTAATTATTAACTGGATCAGGGTTATATGAGTGAGAAACAAAGAGAGAAGGAAGATATCATGACAATTAGATAAAAATAATGGGTTCTTAAAATGAAATATACTTTTAAACATATAAACGATAAGAAATAGATAAATAATTTTAAATTGAATGTGGCTACATTGAGACCACTTGTTAGTTCAAGATGTAGCATAAGAACCTATTGGGCCTATAAAAAACTCAACTTTTATTGGATTCAATAGATATTCCTTAATGTGGATGACCTGAATGTCATAACCAACTAAATTTTTATAAAGAATATTTTTCAAATGTTTTTCATCGAAACTGGGCGGGGATATTTCAACGCTAATTTATAATTAATTTAGTACACAAGAGAAAATATTATATTAGAATTGAGATCATTCCATGTTGATTTTTTATTCGTTCAAACCGGATTGGTGAATTTGCACTACATCAGAAGTACCCAAAGTAGACCCCTCAAACATTGATACACACTTTCTCTTTTGTTCACCAAACAACAGTGATGAAACTCTGGGTTCTAGGAGGGCTGATAGACCGTCTTACACTGTTAAACTTGACCAATTCACATTCCTTTGGCCTTTGGGGATTCTATCCTATTCATCTCAATATTGGTAGGAATAGAGGTGTGGGAATAGGCTGGGCATAATGTTGTGCACAATGATTAACCTTTTCAGAAGTGATATGGTAGAATATTTATTTACCCACGATTTGGGGTTAATATTTAATTAATTACACAAGGGAGCTTAATAGTATAGTAAACCCATAACATAACCCATGTAATGCAAAATAATAATATCATAATTTTATTTCATGGTGTATGAAAAATAGGGAAATGATAAATATTATTTTTATTATCAGGTAATTAAATATATATCACCATACAAAAGATGACCTATATGAGGCACCACAAACCTGCACACTTATGTGTGGAGTTAATTTTTTTAAATACTGTATTTGAAATACGTGAGATAACACATGTTAAACATATATTTATTCTATATCATTTCTATAAATTAAACATTAAATCTAAAAAATAATTAGAAAATTACAAGGATGGAATGTTTAGCTTCCTTGAAGATCAACTGAATAAGAAAATTATTTTATGATACTTGTGAATATTTCTCCATAATCAAAACACAGTAGATTACCTTTTAAATTATTATAGGTTCAAATAATCTTTATAATCTGGGGAATGAAAAAAAAATTGGTGAACCCAAATGTTCAATAATGGAATATATATAAATATGTTATCAAGGGTTAGATCATAGGAATATGATACACCATGAGTAGGGGAAATATCTTATTAAAAATAACATGGAATAAGAAGGGTTTCCCATACTTTGTAAAATATAAACATGTAATCTAAATTGAAAAATAATGTACCACAACATAGGAGTGTGAGATAACAAACATGATACATGGATCATAATCATAGAAATATAAAAATATATCATACACATAGGTTTAACAAATTGTTATATCGTGATAAAGGTTAAGAGTAATCATGCCTGCAAAAAAATCTGCTGAACAAAGAAAAACATTATAATGCCTATCAAAAATATTGTGAACAATGATATATGTATTATCCTTCCATAGAAGCCAGTGAATGGTGACCCGATATGGGTGGCCACATGACATTATATGCACCTTCCTTATGCCAGAGGCTGATGACTTGCAACGAGGGCATAGGGTGTGTCTATGGGATAGTTGTTCCCTCATGTGTTTGAGTACAACATAATATAATAAATATATATAAGAAGGGGATAGAATAACTATGAATAAGTGAAAATATAAATTATAAATTGTCAAAGATAAATAAATTAGTGGAAATGGAATAATAAATAGATGCAAAATGCAGATGATGATAATGTTATGAATCTCTAGAAAAAAGAGTACACGGTGATACTGGGGAAACACGAATATTCGACATGCTATAAAAAATACCAAAAAGACCAAAAGAGGATACAACTAGCATCATTAATATAGGCTCAGTTCTCTACTCTTATACTCTATCCTTGAACTAAAAATAAAGCATCAAAAGCTGGACACTTCCATTTATCTAAACCTTCAATCATGAATTATTCTTGGGTACCAAGGGAGGCCCATATAGGGTGAGTGATATACTCAGTAGGCCACCACCAATTATGTCTATATCAATACAGTTAGTGAAAATAAAATCAGTAGTGTGAAAATAATAATAAACTAATATAAATAAATAAATAAATAAATAAATACATTAGATCAAGTACCTCATGGGATACCTGACTGACTCTACCTGTTTCAGTATAAGGTGTTCGTATCTGAACTAAGGTAGAAAATGAATGAATGATATAATATATTTAAGGGTCATTAAAAATATAGTATCAAAATATACACTATCCCTAAGCCTGTGATTGGACTTTGCAGACACATCCCTAGAATTATATTTACACATTCTTATTCTTTAATTAAAAGGCATATTTAGATTTTTGGAAGATGCACCCTAAGCCCATCTGAGTTGATTTAGAAGGAATACCCAGTATCTCTCTTTAGGAACTTTTAAAAACCCATTAATATAAGAGTCCATACAAGGACATCCATAAATGGAATCCCAACTATCACTTTCGACATTCCCTGAAACAACCCCTCTAATCCCTTCCCTAGTATCTCACATAGGGGAAAAAGTATCACTCATGACATGGTATTATAATATAACCACCGAGCCTATCCACAATGTCTCCCCTAGGGAATCAGCTATTCTTAAATAGAGGTAAAGTACACACATGGTGAGCTCTTCCTAAGCATACCTAGTATCTCTTACTACATATATACAAATGATTTAAAAATACTTATTACAAATATTAATGATCCCATTCAACGAATCCTATGAGGATCCAAGTATCAATCATTTCTTGGATATAAGGCATGGATTAGGTATCACAATGAGTTCCATGTAGCACGGAATTACACTTATTACAGTTTAAATTATGATTGGAAAATAATTTAGTACAATCAATTTAACCAGGCATAATAAGTAATTCCTAAGACTTGACGAAACATCTTCTTAATTAATTTTATGTTTTCAAAGTATCATTTATTAAAAGCCATCATTATTTTCAAAAGGTATTTAAAAATTTAAGGTCAAAGGGAATTGAGTTTATTAAGGGAGGAACCCATTATGCCAAATCAAGTTAAGTAAATCAACCAAGGTGTTGTTTCACCACTAGATATGAACATAAAGTGTATATATAATCAATTAAATTAATTTTTAAACATTTTCGAGGCATCATCAGAAAGGTCTGAAGTGGAACACCATGTAACATGTAAAAAATGAAACTAAACATGAGGGAATGAACTATACCACCACCTTAGGTTCATAGATAACTACTCAACCATTTTCATACATTGATTTCAGATAAAATAGAAAAGAACAATAAAGTGGACAAAAAACATGAAAATAGGGCTTATCATCTTGTAATAAAATATCACATGAAACAATTAGAAAAAATAAGAAAAGAAAGAAGACGACATAGGTTCATACCATTTTTATCTAACACATTTGAATGTGAAGAAAATGGATCTCATATGGAGGAGATACCCCAAATCCTACATTGAGGTGGAGGAGGAGCATTGGTCGCACGCTTCACCCATGTGTGAGAAGAAATGACCCCTCTATAAAAGGGTACTAACTCTTTTAAAAAACCCATATTAAGAATTTAAATGCTTTGTAATATTTATACTCCATTTAAAGTTGAGGGTTTTCCCCTATACAAGAAATCCATTCAATATGTGAAAAGGTGCATGCCTATCCCCTATAAACATTGTGTATTTAGATACATGCCATGTATTTGGTCTACATTCAAGTCATATCCCTCATGAAACCTCCTATATAGAATAAAATCAACCATCTTTTAGGTTTAGTTTATGAGTTTAATAAAATCTAAGAAAATTTACCTCCATAAAGAGATTATATGTTAAAACCAACCATCCTTAAAACAAATTTCCCTTGTGTTTCCCTTTTGAGGGTAGATATGCATCATCTGAGAAATCTTCTGGAAACTAAGTACATATATCAATCTCTCTCTCAAAGGTATCTTTTGTACTAGGTCATGCTTCCATAGAAATTGAACTGGAGGAACTGACCTACCACGAAGAGACTTCATGCTATGATCGAAGATAGATTTCATATAATCCTCAAGGAAAAATATACCTCAAGATCAATATCATTATGGTGAAATGAATGTGATATGTCAGCAGGAAAATGATAAAGATGTGATACAAAAAATATGTCGTGAATGGAATTGTAACTTTCAGGCAGTTGCAACCAATAGGCTACTGGCTAGAATATATCCACAATCATGAATGGCATGACTTAATATGGAAATAGCCTAACCAAAATTCTAATTATACTAAGACCTAACCTCAATAAAACTTGTAGAAAAACCCACTGTCCCACTTCAAATTTCAAAGTCAAACAATGATGATCAATATAAGTCTTTTTTCTGGGATGAGCTATATCCACATTTTTCTGAATGAGTTAGACTTGCACTAAATTCCATTAGATAAGACAAGGACCCAGTAGTGCAGCCTCACCTACCTCTTACCAGCATATATGGGAACAAAACAACCTACAATAAAAGACCACATAACAATCCATCTAAATTGTTTTCTAAAAGCTGTTATTGCAGGAAAACTCAATTAGAGATATATGATTCTCCCATGAAACTCCAAAATCAAGGAAATATGCCCAAATCATGACATCTAACACTTGACTTGTCTACTTAGACTACTCATCGATCTGTGGGTGATACACTATACTCAAGAGCACATGTGAACCTAGTGAATTCTGAAGCATATAACAGAATTATGATGTAAAATAGGTTTCTTAGTGTGATATGACATAATGGGGAACACCATAAAGGTGAAAAATTTCCATTATATAAATCCACCCAAGATCATCAACTGATATGGTCTCCTGGATTGTTAAGAAGTGTTCAACCTTGTTCAACCAATCGATGATCACCCATTCTGAATTGTTGGCTCAAGAGGATCTCAGCAAGCGATTCACAAAATACATGGTGAGAACATTCCATTTCCACTCATGAATACATAGAGGTTGTAGAAGTCTAGTAGTTCACTTGTGCTCCGCCTTCACCTATATATAGGTGGAACACCTCATGATGAATCCTCTAATGTAACTATTCATACTTAAACACCGATACTAGAATTGTACATCTCGGTACATTTTGGTAAGCCTGGGGTAATCTTCCCAAATAGAGTCTTGATATTATCACATCAAATCCACCCATATGTATAAATGAACCTAGATATGGCTATAGATGTTTAAGATCTCATTCTCATCAAAAACACATCTGAGCAATGGATTCTCACATTAGACACTCTTCCTTAGGACATGACCCTCAAGATATGATTGTCGTCTCATCATCACCCATTATAAATGGAAAGAAATTGCTCTTAGGACTACTGAAATCAGATGTCTTTGATTTTCCTTCACCTCTAGGTGTATTTTAAAAAAAATTCATTTACTACCACTCTCTGTTGGCCTCATGGACGGACTGTGTCTGAGAATTCCAACTCAGAGTGTCAGCTACTACATTACACTTCCTGTGTGTATAAGAAAGATCAAAGTCAAATTAATGTAGGTATTCTATCCACATATGCAATATGAGATTCATCTCCCATTGGGTGGAGATGTATTTGAGACTTTTGTGATCTATATAAACAATAAACCACTCACCCAATAGAAATATCATCCAACAACCTAAGGAATGTACCACAACTACTACCTCGAAACCACACTTAGGATAATTTTGACCATGGGGTTTTAGTTGGGGATACTAGTATATGAAAATCAAATATCCCTACATCAGTACAAATCATAGCCAGATTCTTGAAGAATCACAGTAAATAGTATAGATTCATCTCATATTTGGAAGTGTCATGATGGAAACTATGATCAGTCTTACCTTCAATTACTAAAAATTCATATCAAAATATTATGACCACATGAACGTCATAAAGTTTTTAGTTAATCCCATAAGTGGAATTAATAAGCTTGATAAATCCTGAATGAATCCCATTTAATAGCAAGCCAACCCCAACAAAATACATATATCAAATAAATTATTGTGATTCTCCTAGGAAACCATGGTTCTCACATTCTATGAATAAATAGACATGCCTAACTATAAAATTATATAACCCAATAATAGAAACTTATCATTCAAAAAATTACATTTTATGAGATTTATATATAGATAGTGCTCCCTTAGTGTATTCAGCATGATCACAAGATTTCTTGAATGTTCATGTCTATTTATATAATAAACTAACTTTATACATATGAATACTATCATAATTAAATTCATATACAAGTCAAAAACATGATTCATTAGATCCATAAATATTTTTGGTGCATTCATAAGGCCTAAAAACATAACCAAGTACTTATTCAAGTTGTAACTACTTCGGAACTCTGCGTGCAGTGTGTATGATAACCTCTCACACACACAGACATGTATTGGAAGCCTAACCTTAAACCAATCTAATAGAAAGTATCACTCCTAATAGATGGTTGAATATGTTATCTATATAAGAAAGTGGATACTGGTTCCTCACCATATGTCGGTTCAACTATCTATAATAAATGCACAACCTATAGGTATCATCCACCTTCATTGAAAAAAGGATAGGTTAACCACACGGTGATGTACTGGGTCATATGAAACGTTTTTCTTCTATGCCTTCTAATTTCTTCTTCAGTTCCTAGAGTTTAGTAGGTGCCTTCCTATATGGATGAATAGAAAATGGTGCTACATTTGGAATTATATTGATGGTGAAATGCACCTCTCTCATAGGAGGTAAGCTGTAGAAACCATCTGGGAAGATGTCCCTAAAATGATCCACTATAGGAGGGAATTAAACAAGCATATTTCCTAATCTCTCATAAAGTGACTAGCCATATAGGATGTCACCCCACCTATCCCGGTATACTTTGGTCCAATATGACCACCTTGGATATCCCATTTTCTTTTATGAATTTAAGAAGTACCCGTGGTTGATGTAAGCAACACCCACTGTTGGTAGTAATTCACATGGGTGCGATATGGAACTGGACAATCCATTCCAATAATGAAATTGAAACTTGTCATGTCAATGATAAGGAAATTAAAAATTAATTGGTACCCACCTATCTCAAGGGGGTACTCCTTACACTAACATATTCTTTCTTATCAAACCCCAAATGGTGTTTTGAGAGTCATAACACCACTGATGTACTCTATAATTAGGCATAGACTTACCATAAATGAAATAGATATGAAATATTTTGATGAACTTATATCAAATAGGGAGGAAAATAAAGTGGAGGCTAACATAATAGTATATCGTACTATAGAAGGCCCTGGACTTTTCTCCTCCTTTGTAGACTACACTACAACGATTTGGCCCCAATAATAGCTTTGAGATACAACCTCACTAACATGGGTAAGTCCACTCTATTGGTATTGAACCTTTGAGGTCTGAATACTTTGTCCATGGCCAACTCCTCATCCTATTTTTCCTATTGTATACTATATCCCATCCTAAAATATAGATTCTAATCCTATACCTAGAAGTGTTGTTAGTACAAAACCCTTCTCACTAGTCACATGAGGAAAGGTTTAGAAGAAGAGCTGAAGGTGATACATCTTGTGGAAAACTCAACACTCGATTAAGATATGCATATAGTGGGGATTCATCTACCATGTCAGACAACACCGGTGACACACTATATAGAAATTACTACATGTCATCTAGTTGTAACATTCCCCCATTTACCCTCGAACTAACACTTCATACCGCTAGATAAACAATATATCTTCCTGGAAGCCGAACCACCCTACCTCTCAATACCACCTTACCTAAAGGTCTTAAATGCGATGAAGGAATATTTCTATATTTATATAATGGTGGTACTCCATAAAACATTCACTAATGATCGGATAACATATGCAAGTCCATCCTTAAAACATCTGACAATTTTGATATTATCATCGACCAATGTCGGTGTGAACCATTGATTCTCAGTGAAATGAGATGAATATTAAAATAGTAACATAGATATCTATTGAAGAATAATTAAATCATGAGAATTGCCTAAATTTTTTTTGATGGGATAATTAATCATATAAATCTTTTTGGAAGCCTGCCTAGATCATACCTTGATGAAATATGTCCCGAGTAACGAGATCACACAAATGTTTTGTAGAATCGCATAGGATATAGGTAGTGATATATAACCTATAGTATGAGGAAATATCCAAATTCTTGAGGATTGAAATCATGTATTCTATACAAGACATAATATCCCGGGGAGCGCCATCCCTCAAAAGGTGGTAGGATGCTTCTTCTAGAATTCCTAGGATAGCCCTGCCATTGTAAGAGAAGGTCTAGGAGAACCCAATAATGTTGGTATAAAGAGATATAATCTATATGTGAATTGAAAATTGAAACCTAGTAGAATATAACCAAGATGTTCCTCATGTAGAATTAGTGGAGGTATTTTTGGTGGCTTAGGTCCCACCAACTTTAGGGCATGGTTGTTTCCACCATCTTGGAATATAATGTGAGGATTTCTAAAATACACCAGTCTATAATATCTAGTTTCATTCCTTAGATATTATTTATCACAGAAGATAAGAATTATAAAAAGAAATAAATGATAGGTATATAAACATTTTAAAATGATTCACGCCTCACAGCCTGCACCTAAAGACATGTCTATATGGAAATGAAGATCACATAGGTCCTAGGAGACACTTCCTAATACCCACTACAGAGGTTAGGTCTAGGACCGGGTCCCATATAACATATTAGAGGTTATGGTATATGGAGGGTCAATTGAAAATTATAGAGGAAGACAACCTTTACCTTTCAATTGGAATCCCATTTAGCGGAGATAATTTCATTATAAACATTTATTTTTTTGAAGTTAATTATTATTTATTTATATATATATACCTCATCCTAGTTAACTATGTCTCCAAGTCCAAATTTATAAAGGCCCATACTCTTCATAAATTTAAATTGGCATGTCATGAAACTGTGACCTGGCCTGTATTTGTTGTACCAGGATGTAATAGGTCATGTATAGTGTTTTTATTGACTGAATACCATTACCAATATATAGTATTACATTCTTCTAAAGATTAAATTAACATCCCTCAATCAAATAAGCTAATGTATCCATCCATAGAACCAGTGGTCCATGGATCCAATGTTGAAGAATTGGTTAATTAAGTTGTCATTAGCATCCTATGAAGGTAAAAACCATTTAGATCGACTTAAGCAATTTAATTTATCCAATTATTTCATTCTTATAGAAAATTTAGAACAGTAAAATATATAAAAATTAGGTTAGACATAACAAAAACATGAAACACATGAAATTATTGTAGGAATATAGATATGGAATGACATAATTCATGTCATTCATGTCCTATGGTATCTAGTATGTTTCATGAATTGATATTACCTCATATCATCGGGCTATGATAGAATAAATTCGATCACAATAACATAGAAATTAGTAATAATAATGTCACAAAACATGTTCTTTACCCAATGGTGAAATCAATTCAACTATAACAACCACAATCCAATAACAAAATTAACCCATCCCATGTTATTTGAGTTTCCCCTATATATGGGTAAGATACACCTAGGAACATGCTCATTAACCAATTCCCTTACATCCTAGTCTAATGTATAATTCACAAATCATAAGGAAAAAGGAAAAAATAAGGCTCTGATACAAGTTTGTAGAGTCCCTACCCAAAATCCACTAAACAGTTCCCTAAGAAGGTTGGCCACATGGCCTTAGGAATGCCTCCATATATAATACATGTTACCGACTAGAAGTGAGGGAATAGGGTGTGTCCTTAGGGAGAATATTCCATCATGTTTAGAGTACAACACAATGATAATAAATATAGATAAGCAATGGAAATAATAATAACCAAGAAGTATGAGAAATAGAAATGATAAATAATCCAATATTAATTAATAGATAGAAGATGAATAATAAATTGATTCAAAATGATGATGATGATAATGTCATTATGCTCTACAAAAAATTAGTACATGAGGATACATGAGAAATAATAACATTCCACGTGTTATATAAAAAATAATATGAAGACCACATTCAATTACAACTAAGATCACATGAATAAGATCCATCCTCTTCTCCTGTTCTCCATGATAGAAATGAAAATCAAGCATCAGAAGCTGACCCCTTCCATTTATCTATAGCTATTATCCTATAGTCTTCATAGGTACTAAGGCAAATCCAAAAATGGCGTGAGAGATACTGACTTGTCCACCAAAAGATTTTTCTAGATTAACCTAATTAGAACTTATAAAATGAGAAGCGTGCTAATTATAATAAATGAAAGTGAATATATAAATAAATACATAATTCTGGGTTCCTCATGGGACACCCAAATGATTATACCTACTTCAGTCAAAGAAGGATGTTTCTGAACCAAGGGGTACAATTCAAGAATGATATAATGTGTACAAGGGTCATCACCAATATAGTATTATAATATATATCATCGCCAACAATGTTATTTCTCTTGGCGGACATGTATCTGGAATTATAGTTACACAATTTTTTTATTTAATTAAAACACATATTTAGAATGTAAAAAGAGGCATCATGAGCCCGTCCAAGGTGATCAAGAAGGAATACCAAGTATCACTCCAATGGAACATTGAAGAACCAAATATAATAAGAGTCTATCTCTAGAGATCCATACACGAAATCCAAAGTATCTCTCTCCATATGTCGTGGAAAAAACCCCCAACTATATCCTTCGTATCTCATGTAGGCGATCAAGTATCATTCATGAATTGGTATTACCATCAATCTACCAAGCCCATCCATCGTGTCTACCTTAGTTAACTAATATTTCTCTAATTAAGGTAAGGTAAACAACCAGTGATCCAATCCCATGCTTAACTAGTATCACTCCTAGCATACATACAAACAATTTAGAAATTCTAATTACAATGCTTGATAATCCCCTCCAAGTAATACCGTAAGGATAAAAGTATCTCTCTTTACATGGATATGTGGTTTGGATTAGGTGTCACAATTTATACCATTTAGAAATGAATTTGAATTATATAAATTTTAATTATTTTTTCCAAATCATTTAGTTCATTCAATTTAACTAGGCATTGGGAAAGGGGCTAAACTAATAACCAAACATCTTCTTGGTTAATTATACATTTTCATGGTTTCATTTTTCATAAGGAACCAATAACCTAAAAAGGTGGTTAATAATTTCAAGAAAAATTTCATTTAGGACATTATGGGAGGTACACCCATTGGGGTCGCTCAAGTAAATAAAATCACCCAAGGCGTTGATTTGTTTCTAGAAAGGATCGTAAAGGCAGTGGAGAATAAATTAAATTAATTTATTGAACATTTATGAGGATTCACCAAAAAGGTCAGAAACATGGAATAATAATGAATGATATAAATTCATCTAAACTTGAGGAAATAAACTATACCACACACCTTAGGTTCATAGATGACCACTTAGTCGTTACTTACCTTTAATTTTATCTAGAATCGGAGAAAACAGAAAATTGGATAAAAAACCAAAAAATAGGATATATCATGTTGCACAAAAATAATGAAATAAATAGAGATAGAAAATAATAAAGGAATGAATAACATCTAGGATATTATTGTTGAAGATCTAACAATCCTAATGAAGTAGAAAATAGAGCCTAGAAAGTGGAGATACCCTAAAGCCAATGTCGTGGTGGAGGAGGAGCATCGATTGTGTGATGCTCTTGTGTGAGGGAAGAATTGAATCCCTTCAAAAGAGGGCTCTATCACTTTTAAAAAAACATCCTTGGAATGAACCTGGTGTTTAAGCTTTACATGATATATAAAGATATGGGTTTTCCCCTCCAGGGAAAGCCTATTCATGATGTACAGAAGAGTATGGAAAACCTATATACACACCATGTATTTACAACATGTTGTGTATTTAGATTCACACCATGTATCTAGTATTTATCGAGGTTCCAGCGCTCTTAAAACCACATTTCCATAAATAAAAAAACCGGCCTTAAGCATGGTTTTTCAGATTAACCAAAATAAAATTTAAATGTACCTCACTGAAAATCTGGGATGTTACACTATAAGCGGTCATTTCCATACACCATCATGTGAATAAATCTAGATTTGATCATGTGAATTCATCATTATGTTATCAAAAAAAGATGCGATAACGTATATAAACCTTCATGTGATGAAAACGTAACATGACCATGTTCATGAAGATCTTTATTATCTCATGAGATATAAAAATATACACAATTCATTAGAGGGATATATAGGACCCCACCAATAATTTTCCATACACATGTGTTCCATTAGAATTAAATTATATATCGTAACATAAATAACCCATAAAAGGAAAATGAGTTTTATAAAATTATCAAATACTACAAAAAATAAGTCTTCATGAAATTTACAAGCAAAAAAAAAATTTCAATCTCCAAAATGAATTATTTCATAGTATAATTTTGAGGGTTATTCATAGAAAAAAACTACGAATGATTTATATCATTTCAAGTTAAACAAAAAAATGTAATTGAAACCATAAAATAGTATTCAAAAAAAATTTATAACATTTTCAAAAAATAATAAGATATAGATCATATTTAAAAATAAATTTCAAAATGGTGAAGTGTAAATTTTTGAAAAAATTTACATTTAAAAATAATCATCATTAATGGATTCATTTAAAAGATCAAAAGGTATACAAATAGTTATGTAAAAATATTTTATGAGATTTTACTTTTTAAAATAATATTCTATAATTTAGATTTGACAAATTAATAATGGTTTCAAAATTAATGAAGTGGAATGATTTTGAAACACATTACTTTTAAATATAATATTCAATAATAGTTTCATGAAAAATACATAATGGTTATCATGAGGGTGTGTTGACTATAATATAATACATACAATATTGAAAGAAAAAATATTTTAAAATGCCTTTTTCTAAAAACCCTCTTCATAATAAGTCTAATAAATAACAGAAGACTAGATAAAAAAATGAAATACATCACTTTCATGGAGAGGGTAGTCTGCACTTATGCACAAGTGACACGTTCAACATACATAGATTGGGAGGATCATATGTAATGATTAATAAGTTAAGAATCATAAAAAATATTAAATATTATATTAATAACACAAATATACTTTTATAACTGTATATGTAATATAGTGATGCAAAATTAAGCACGCAATTCATGGATGCGATAGTCTGCACATATGCATGACGACATATTTATTTTTTGATTGGTTTTAGAGAAATGTATAAAAGTGGTATTCCATTTTTAGAATAAAATTTCAGAATATTAAAAATAATTATGTTATCTTAATTTCATGTAAATAATAGGTTTTAGAGGATATAAGAAGAAAATAATTTAAAGAGCTCAGTAGAGAACATCACCTCTCTCTTTGAACATTCTCCGTTGGGTAACAATCTAAGCCTCATTAACATGATCATCTAAAAAGGAAAATTATTTTAAGATGTGGGGAGAGAGTTTATTGGAGAGTAGGTTATTTTTTTCTGAACTAAGTATTTTTAATTGGTGGATAATTTTGGTGGAAGTTTACTCTTTTTAGTAGTAAAGAAAAATATTTTTTAAAATACCAATTACTTTTTCAGTGATCTTAGGACATTATTGAAGGTTCAATGGATTTAAAAGATTAAAATAATTATGTTTTGGGTTATATAAGTTATATAAAACCTCTATCATTCATTTTTATTCATTATTTTTGTGTTTTACCACTCTCTATTTTTAAAAATTTAGCATTTTGTCTTTTCATTGGAAACTATTTTTTACTCAAGAAAATTATTTTTAATTAAAAATATATGATAAGAATAATTACCATATTTTTATGTTATGATCCTAAATTCATGATTTGTATAATGTTATTTAATTTATAAATTAGAGAAACATAACTTTTAAATTCAAACATTAAATATATATAATTTTTTTTGTAAAAAATAATTGTTTTTTAAAAAAAAAGTTTTAAATATTATATAACATAAAAAAAATTATATCAGTGATAATATATTTTTAAGCATGTGTAATCATAATACAAAATTCATTGCATAAAATAGATAAATTTAATTTAATTGATAAAAATTACACAAAATTAATCTAACAATCGATTAAAAGAAACCCTTTACCATTATCATGGTTATTTACATTAATCTTAGAAATAAGACTTTTATGAAAAAAATGAAATGAAATTTATTATATAATATGAACATGTTTATCCAAAATATGAAATCAACTTTATTAGATTTAATTTATAGATTTTATGTAAACTAATTTTAGAGTAAAATATTACTAATGTTTCTAAAATTTTAAATTATAGTTTTATAAATTCAACATAGTATTTTTAAATGATTTGGTTTAATATATAAATATATTATATATATATATAAATAGCCAATATTTTATTATGATAATTTTATAAATGAAACTCTACTTTCAAAAATGATATTTCTCACTATTCACCTAAAAATAATTATTTTTGAAAAATATCAATAATTCACCCTAAGTGAATTATGACATATAGAATTCAAAAATGAAGATTATTTTACAAAACACTAATTCTGAAATTTTTAAATTTATTTTTTCTAGGTATTGAGGATTATTAGAAACCAAATAAAACACACACCCAGGATTCATAATTTTTCAAGCCTCATCCCTCCCTACAAGGAATGATAAACAACCACTCGATGTATTTTAAACAAAAATAAAATATATAATAAAAATACACTTTTTACGAAAAATTTCATTTTTAGAAATTTTTTTTATCACTATAATTTATATGAATCTGTTATTGATTAAAATATTTTTATTTAATATTTGTTTCATTATGAATAATTGTTTTAATAATATTCAACTACTATATCGTGACTCATTTTGATTTGATGTTGTTTATGGAGGAAAATATTGAAAAATTTGTGTTTTTTTAAGGAATGATATATTGTAAAATGTTAGGGTATCAAATTATCCACCAATTAAATACTTTTTTCTTATAATTTTAACTATAATTCACTAATAAAATAAGATAATGGATCCATAAGAAAATAATGATACATTTTCTACTCAAATGTCAAACTAACAATATTAGATACTAAGATACTCATCATTTCCTATATAATAGACATGTACTAATATTTTTAATTCATCTAAAAATTTACCAAATATGCTACTTTCGTTAGTTATTTCAGTTTTTAGAGAAAAACCCATAAAAATTTATTTTTAAGATCCCTTTTCAAAACAAATAATAATTTAAAAATGGCTATGATATGATACATCAAAATCAAAATAAATAATCTTATGTATAATAAAATTCATTTTGAATATGTCTTCTCCAATGAAACATTTAGTTCATATTTTGTCACTTTTACTTCAAATTTTCACACATGGTTCATCTTATAACTCCCTTGGTTCAACCTATCATATCCATGATCCTATTATTGTTATTTTTTTAACATAAATATAATCAAATTCCTCTTAATGGTTTATAAACAGTGTGTGAATCATTAATCCTTGCCCCCTAGGAGTGTATATCTTGGTGTGAAACCTTAGGCTCACTCATCATACATTGAGTAAAGATAATGTTAATTATCAGGTATTCTTATTCAGGGTTATTAATCCTATAAGAATATGTTCCAAAATAACATCCTCTTTCCAGTATCCACCATGGGATAAGATTTTTAGGAGACCACAAATTATCTAGTTTATAAAAACATGGGGATGTTATATATTATATATATTTATATCAAGTTTTTTCACTAATTTTCACTCATCATAATACCTAAAATAAAAACCATAATCCTAAAAAATTACTAAACCTTGCACTGATAGTTGATGAGGTATCCCAAACCCACACTCCCTAGAACAGTACTAAAAACAATTTCTTTAAATACTAGATTTGATACTAATTGAGATGGCCCAATAAAAACATATCCATATTTTAATTCTTTTTTAGAAGGTAAACTTTACATCTCACAAATAGTCACACAATTCCAAGAATTTAAGGTATAGTTCCATTGAGGACCAACTAAAAAATATACTTATTTTATGATACATGTGAAAATTTATCCATAATTTAACTACACATGACTCCCTTATAGATTTCTCATAGCTTACAATCATCTTCATAATTTAGGGAATGGAAACAAAGATAACAGTATGATCAAATTTTTAGTAAGGGAAGACATAAAAACATTGCATCAAGGGTTATATAATAATCATATGATAAAACATGAGTAGGGAATAATTATATTATTATAAAGAACATTTAATAATATGGGTTATCCATAAGTCATAATAGACAGACATGTAATCTCAATTGAACAACCCTATTCCATGTAAAACTAGTGAAAGATAATAAAAATGATCTATGGAGAATAATCACACGAATGTAAAATTATTTCATAAGAAAATTTGTCGTAAATAATAATAATGTGATAGTGGATAAGAGTAATCATGTATAGGAACAAGAATTAAATCAAATAAATATGTTATCATGTCCATAAAAAATCTTGTGAACAAATATATACATGATGATGTATATAAACTATCATGTGAAAATATATATAATCAATCACATCCATGTATTATCTGATGAACAAAGCTATATGTGATCATTTATACGAACCTTCAAGGAAATAAAGTATTAAATGATCATGTCCAAGTTCAACATTGTTATATCATGAAATATAAAAACATAAATAATTCATTTGAGGGATATATAACACCAAACCCATCAACATTATGACATGTTTATTCCACAAGAAGTCAAACATATATCATATCAAAAATAACCCATGGAAATAAAATTAGTAATGTTAAATTTCAAAATAGAACCACATAACAATACATTGAGAATTGTATCGATGATTACCAAAAGTTAAATCATCCAAAATAAGTATTTCATAAGATCAATTTATAGGTTATTCATAAGACATTACTCCATAAGAGTTATATACTTTGGAGTTAAAGTGTAAAATGAATATAAAACCATAAATGTGTTTTTAGTAAATGATTTTATAATTTTCATAAAAGAAGAAGTTATGGATCATATTAAAAAATAATATTAAAAATATTGAAGTGAAAACATTTTAAAACATTTACTTTAAAAAATAATCTTAAATAATGAAGACATGAAAAAGATAAAATGATATTAAAATGGTGAATTGAAAACATTTTGGAAACATTAACATTTAAAAATAATCTTAAATTTGGAAACATGAAAATTACATGAATGTTTAAAAAATGAAAAGTGAAATAATTTTGAAATAATTTAATTTTAAAATAATCACCAATAATAGATCCTTTAAAAATAATATAGGTTATCTTGTGGAAACCTATAGTGGAAGATAAAATACATGATCATGAAGGGAAAAATATTTTCAACTACTTTTTTTGAAAAGAGTCCTAAAAAACAATGATAAATCATCCTTTTGAAGAGGAAAATAGGATCATAAATATTAAAAAAATTAAACGTAATTGTATTTTAATATAATGAAGGAGAAAAATTATGGGATGTGTGAATATGAATATGAATGAAAAATAGATCATTTGGAGGGAATGAAAAATATTTATAAGATCAAAAAAATTTATGAAGGAATAAATACTTCAAAGAAATTAATGAGAAAATAATGAGTAAAGGAATAATAAAATCATCTTATAATAGAATAACACCATTTTTTAAATCCATAGTCAAATTGGAATCATTATGACTTAATAAAATAAGTTGTGTCAAGAAAAACCTGTGTCGACTTTAGAAATGTTTTGATAATTACAGTATAAAATAGAGAGTTTGAAATTGAATTTAAAATACTATGAGTATTATATAATTAGTAGTATTATATACCCAATATATATTATACAAACCATTTAAATTATGTAATATGTATAAAACAAATTTTTTTTCTTAGAATGAAAATTGAGAAGAATCACCCTTAAAAATTATTGATTTATTCAATCAAAAATACATGGAAGCTATAACATGGTAAATATTTGAAAATCATTTAAATTTTAGAAAAAAGATAAATTAAATCCATGTCCAATATATTCACCATAAAAAATAAAAAAATAATGAATACACAATGTATCTCAATGGATCAAAATTGAGATGAAAAAACTCTTACCTTTATTATCATTTAGTCGAAACAATATCTAAAATCATATATAACAAAAATTACCATCTTAATCAACCATTTTAGAACCTTATTAATAGCTATATTCTTTTATGAGATTAATTTACAATTAATTATTTCAACTATATTAGTTTGTTATATTTTATTTTCATCATTGGATATTCTTAGCTTGAATTGTTTTTTTAGTACTAGTTTCATAAGGGCAGTGTCAATTCTTGTTTTAGGTTCAATGTTAATAATAATAATAATAATATAGTTACTATAATAATTTTATTTAATGATTTATAATTTTATATTGTAATTTAATATGTATTTTAGTTATGATTTAGGATGACGATGTTGGTGGGGAGCTTGTTTATGTAAATGTTTATCGAATAATGAGTTGTATTAATAATCAGAAAAATATTAATGTGATATTTATAGAAAAACAAACCAAAAATAATTTTTTCATTAACTTTTAATGTCATATATAGTTTTGTTTTCATACTCATCCATATTATAAATGTATTACATTGTTCAAGTAGATGGTTAAACTGACCCAAACAAGAAAAAGCCATAATCAATAGGTGAGTATGGTTAAGAAGATGATCATTTTTTAATGACATCATTATTATATAATAATAATAATGATGTTATTTAGATGTTTTTTATATGGTTAATTATGTTATATAATAGTTATATAAATAATAAATCACTATTGTAAAAATTTAAATACATCACTTCAGGGAGGCGGTAGTCACCACATACACTCGGGCACCACATTCGTTTTCCAAAGACCATGAAGAAGATAGGGAATTGTTTATAAATTTATAATTGTAATAATGTTTTGTATTATCATATTAATCCATTATATAAAATTTTATAATAATCCACATAAGGTGGTGATGAAAAATTAATCCCACCGTTCATGGATGCGGTAGTCCGCATGTACGCATGAGGATTAATTCATTTTTCAAATGGTATTAGAGGAAGGTATAAAAATTATATTCCATTAGAATAATATAATTTATGAATATTAGTAATAATAATTTTACCATAATCTCATGTATATAATAATTATCACAGGGTATAAGTAGAAAATAATAATATATACTTGGTTGTGAAAAATACCTCTACCTTTGGATGTTAACCCTTGGAAAACACCTTATGACACATTTGATTGATATATTAGAAAGAAAAGGTATTAAAGGATGAGGAGAGGGATCTTAATAGATAAAATGGAATATTTTTTTTGATCTAATTCATTGTAATGGGTGAGGAAATGTGCTGAAATTGATCTCATTTTACTTACTAGTGGTTTCATTATTCCTAATCAAAGATAGTACAACTTACAATAGTAGCTCACACTGGCTACAAATATTGGGATGTGGGGAATCATTTTTGTTTATTATCTTGTGTGAAGCTCCTTATAAAACACATTGGGTTTTATTTATAAAAAATATATTTAATAAAATCACGGGTCATTTTACTTATGTCATCCTCAACATTTATTTAATTATAAAATAAATATTAATTAAATATTATCCATTCAATAAATAAAAAACTATTATATTCATATTTTAGAGCATAAATATTTATCTAATATCCATATGATAAATTATTTTTTAAGGAATAAATAATTATTTACAACCTTGAGAACAATATGAGAAAAATATATTATGGATATCTGCATTATAAAATATTTTCCATATGAATTAATATTTATTTATTATTTATTATCAATAAATCCCAGTTAAATATTACTTCATGGTTTAGAAAATAATATTTATTAAAATTATTAAATATAAATAATATTTAGTCAACATCGAGGGAAATAATTTTTTTGGACTCTCTAGACTTCATTATTAGTGGAATTTTTTGGAATTTCCTAAATCCCAATATTAATATATAGTAATGTGTCAAGGAATCCACAAATGAAGATTATATGTCGCAATGAAAAAAACACATATGAACATTCTCTGGGTAGTTTAATCCCTCTATCATGAATTCTCATTATATAGGTTTCACACTAATGTCATCAAACTATATAATTCATATATCATTATTTGATTGTTTGAAATTAACTCATTTATATACCATGACCCTGAAATTTAATGCAATTGTTATATTTAAATCCATGGTATGGGATATCATCTTCAACAAATATGTAAGTGAAAAATCCTTCCTCAACGTTTTCAATAATAATATGTCATTGCTGATGCACTAAACGTACCCTACATCAATGAATTTACATCATCATTGTTTTTTCAGAACATCAATGTATGTGGGTCATGCCATGATTTAATAATAGTTTTAATGTCAAGGATCATTGAACCCACTTGTATATAGGAATATCCAATAGCACATAAACACATGTATTTTCTACAGGTTGGATTGTTCTTTTAATCGTCCATTTCAGGGATTACCAAGTGCGACCATCATGAGATAAAGCATCATATACTAGAAAATACTCACACATGATAACAAACATTATATATGTCCCATCATAGAATGATATATGGCCATAGAATATAATTTAAGAATATGGTCATATCACTTCAAGGTTCTCATCAAAGCAAGGAACTATTATGAACTTTTCAATGTGAAAAATAATCTAGTAAATTATTTCATTAAAGTCATGTTGAATAATGAGAAATATGTAAAAATATAATATATAAAGCTGGTACATGGAAGGAGCAGTGAGTCTTGATGGGGTTCTGAGGACCATCATCTCTGATTGAGACCCCATGATTACCATGTGAGTTCAAAGATGACTGAAATATATTTTGTGATCCCAATTTCACCTTAGCACTACTATCCATCCCAAGATGAATTATAATATGCAGAATAACATCCATATGTTAGGTGATATATTATAAGATTACAATATGGACTTTGACAAATCGTGGGTTAAGTGGCTACCCTTGGTGGGGTTTTTCTATAACAATAGATATCAATCATACAGCAGTGTGACTCCATTTGAGTCATTTTATAGTAAACTATATTGAGCTCTACGTTGGTTTAAAAAGGATGAGGAGTTGGTAGTCCTTGGACCATATGTGATGTAGAGTATGATTAAGAATATACAGGTGGTATGAGAGAAGATTAAGTCATCATCGGGAAACTATATGGATTATGTTGATCATTGGAAAATATCTATATAGTTTTAGGTCAGAGTCCATGTGTTCTTGATGGTTTCTCCTCTATGGGAGATGTAGAGGTCTGGAAAATAGAGTAAAATATAATGTTGTTTTTTGGGTTTTTTATGTGTCATTTCACTTTGTAAGGGAGGGGTATTGGTTGACACTTCCATAGTGGCTATAAAAGATTCAAAATGTCATCTACTTGTTCTATATTTGTTTATATATTCATGATGAATCCTATATAATTTATTGGGGGAGAGTGGGATATTGAGGATGATAAAATATAAATAGAGTGGTCATTTGATATTCAGGATCATTGAGAGGAGGTGTTGTGTTGGAGTATCATTCCCTTGGTTCTTGTGTTGTAGAGTCATGGTAGTTTTAAAAGGAGTACATAGGAGTGTGAGATTCACATAAAGGCTTAATACCCAGAGTTGTCTTATATTATTATTGTTTTTTGTTATAATTTTATTTGGAGATGTATAGAACTAATTTATTTGGTTTTATGAGATCTGTTTAATTTTATATATGGTTGTGTTTAGTTGGTGGTTGTGTTTTAGTTGTAATTTGGTTTTTTAGAGTTTTATCACAAGATGGTTATTCTAACCAGTTCCCATATCCCATTATTTTTTGGTATTGGATTTGATTTTGAAGGAAGATATTAATTTGAATGAAACAAAATGTAATGGTCCAGACCATCATTAACCATTACCTAGTGATGTTTTTATGCTAGAGGTTCTAGGAGGTGGTTTATGGGGATACCGATGGAATTAGAGTTGAAATTAAATCTGATGAAGAAGGATATGACATAGAGGTTTTTTAAAAAATACATGAGACCTTGAATTGATGTAGTTCCACAACATGGAGACATGTTTTATGGCACAGTGGATCCTCTTGTGGTATATTTGAGGCCCAAAAACATAGTTTCTTTGAGAGGTTGGATATGAATATTCATTTATTTTTATGGGAGTTTTAGTGTGGCATGATTCTTGCAATATAGTGGGTTTTTATGTGATCTCCTTATGTCATATAAGAAGTCATTACAATAAATAAGTTCATGGTGTCCAGTTTTTTTGCCTCTATTAATTTGGGGGTATCTATAGAATAGTTTTTTGGGATATTAAAAAACCTTATTCTTGGTTTATATGATCTATACACTGAGTATTGTGTGGGTCTCAGTCATAGTTTTGATTAATGGTTTGATAGAATGGTCTTTGTCCCTACACTGTGGTTTCCCTTGAGTTTGGAAATTTGTGGCATAGCCTAATAACTTCCTATTGTGGATTATAAAGGTGAAGGTTGGGTATAAAATTCCAAAACCTACTGAACCATTACATATATACATAATTTATCTCAAATTTTTTTAGAGCCTAGGGAAATATGAGTGATCTTTCAGACTCTCCCCATTATCATTGAATAATGTAGTTGGGAGATTGATTTCTAGTGACCATTGGTGAGTTACCTCATCCCCATTCATCATTTATCCTTCGTTCTTTATCTAGAGAATGTTGTGGTTGTGTTATTTGGTTTGATCATGTGGAATGTGGTGCATGATTAAGGAGGGATGATGAGTTATAGTCTACCATACTCCCGCTAGTGTGGTTATGGTCTAGTGGGCCTCTCTTCTTATCATTTCTTATATACAATGATTCAAAAAAGTTTTTATTTAGGTTGGGGTTCTGAGCTCTCTCTTTATTTTTAAACATCTGTGGGGTTACTCTGATTTTTTTCCATTGGGTGGATAGAAATGGCTGATTTAACTAGATAATTAACTGTATTAATTGAAATTGATGGAGAATAGGTGAATACACATGTGTTTACAATTTATCTTATTATTATTCCTTTATACTTCCTTGAAACTTAAATGGTGCTATGATATTTTAGTTGTATATTTTTAAATTCGAAACCCCAGTTGGGATTGATTTTTTGAAATTGACATTTATAAAATGATAATCACTTAATCCTAGATATCAAATGGTAGTGTGTAAATATAGATACCCGATGAATATTTCCATTCAAGAGATGATGTAATTTTGTGTAATCCTACTTTAAAAAATAGTGGAAACTATAGGAGATGCAATTTTTTTATGTTTTCTTATGTGATTTTTTGTAATTACGTTAGCATTTTTTTTATCGTGGAATTTTTATGGTGATGGTGGTGGGGAACATTGAGAAAAAGATGATATATTTATATTTTCATGGGATATGCTGATGGAATGTTTACACTATCTACTTGTTGATTAATATTGTGAGGTGCTTGGGTTATTGAATGGTGGTTTGTTGTGTTAGTTAACTGGTAGCTGTGAAAAAATTGTGGATGATAGAGTAATAATGGGGTATGTTGGAATCAAATAAGTGCATTTTAGAGTTCAATACAAGGTAACTGGTTAGTGAATTAAATTTTGATAAAATGGTTTGAACTAAATGGATAGTGGATAAATTGAAATATGTGGCATGTATGAGAGTGGTTCATCAATAAATATGGAATCAAGTAGTCAAATCAATGGTCTGGGTAACTAGTAAATCAAGAAATGGTAAAATACATTAATAAAGAATGAAATTGTTGGTTTTTGTGGCCATGTCATGTGTGATTTTCTTTACAGAGGTGGAAGTAGTTCATTAAAGATGCCGGTGGTTGATGTGGTGTCATTGTGAGTTATATTAGGGCCATTTGATGTAAACCCATAGTGTAACACCTGAGACTTTTATGAGAAATATTTTGTTTTTAAATAAATCATCAAAGGAATCTTTCACTACACACAACACTAGCTTGGCTTGCTTTACACGCAATCACGACCTTCCTCGATAGCTTGCGTCGTATGCAATACCGAGTTTCACTAAACAACGATATGCTATTAAAATATTATTAAAACTAGCCGTTATGAATAGTAATTAACACTTAAAATTTTGTAAATTTTATTTTTCAAAATGGAATTCATTTTTGGATTCAGAATATCGAAATTAGCCTAGGGTGAATTTTTGGTATTTTTCTGAAAACATTCAATTTTTGATGAATAGTGAAAACACTGGGTTACTATTTAAAACCTGAATTTTTATTTAAATTTATTTTAGGTCAAAATTGATTCATAATTCCTATATATCTTCAATGCAATTCATTGGAGTCATTTTATAATATTGTAAGATATATAACAATTTTATTGAACTTTTCACCGTCGTTTACCCACCTCCTAGGAGAATTTCTAAATTCACATAAAACATAATTTTACCACTTCTGTGAGTGTAATTTCGAAAATCTGAGAGGCACTATTAATATGAAGTACTAAAATGTGGTTTAATGAGATGAAAATAATTTTTGGTGAATAGTAACATTTTACTTTTTTACCACGATTAAAAGTAAATAGGGTAATTAAGGGTAAAAGTGTTATTATTATTACCCTAACACATGTCTTAATTCTATTGGATAAGTTCAATTTGACCAAAAACAACCTTAGTAATAAAATATGACTATTTAGGCCCACTTGGATTAGATTATGACATTTATTATTAATTTATTTAAAGAAGGGTTAATATAGTTAAAATTAATGTTTAATAACTAAATCATTTTTAATATAGGGTTATATATAAGATAAATTCGACTATAAATATTCATTAGAAATATAAAATGATGTCCTACATAATGGTATTTTAGTTTTAATATTTATACTTAATATAATTTAATTTTTTTATGACAAAATGATGATGCAGTAATTATCTTATGAATTCAATATTGACATAAGTGAAGTTATAAATACCCAAATAAATGTAATTTGAGACTTTTTATGAATTACAATAAATTTATTTGTTAATATTACATGTTAGTGTTGATTTAATTAACTTTTTTCGAACTAATCACTCTGTTATGATTTTCAAAAAACTCAATTACCAAATACTGTCAAAATTGACATAAAATAGTTTTTAAAACAAATATTATATTATTAATTATTATTATATTACTAAAAATATAAGGTTAGGAAAAGATACTTATATCATGATAGGTGTATCATTAATGGACAAATTGGGGTTTGATTGGATTTATATGGTAAGTTTATTAACTATATAATATAAAAATACAAAGTGACATGGTAAATGTCAATCTAATTAACTAAGAGTTAAAACTAAAAGATAAGGTTAATATACTGACCTAAACATGTCTAAATTATATTGGATGAGAATATTTCGACCCATCCCCACCTTAGCTTTGAAATAAATCAATTTGGAGATATTAAAAACCGAATATGACTGTATGATAAAATAATATTTTTAGTTTTTCCAAAGGTGACCCTCTCCTCCCTTATAAAAGGGAACCTCCTCCCTCTCTTCCTCACACCATTTTGAGCCTTCAATATCGGCCAAACACTGCCAAATTATCTTATCCACTTCCCTAGAAACATCCTAGAGGTCCTGGTCTTCTTCAAAGACCAATTTTAGTGCCCTAAGAGGAGGTCTCAAAGAGGCGCTTCAAAGAAGCGGTAATGTCCGTTACTGATTATTTCAACTTTATTTCTTCTTAAACATATTCTTCTTTAGTTTTTTTATTATGAAGTAATAACAACAGTATCAATAATATACTGATATGTTATTATAAGTATGAAACAACCCTATTTCACCATCTATCCATCCTACAGAAAATGAAATCACCACGTGTGCGTACGTACGGAATACCGTCTCCATGCCGTGGTGTAATATATTTTCCACCACCACCTTACTTGGATGGGTATAATGGTGTAAATAATAACTATATATGATATTGATTCTGAAATAGTATACATACACTCCAATACAATTCTACGATCATGGGAACGATATCATCGCTCGTGCGTACGTACGGAATACCGTCTCCATGATGTGATGCGACTCATTCTACATGATCTTCATTGAATAATGATTATATAAATTAATTGAATGAATGAATATGATATATATTACACTAATACCATTCTGGAAATGAGGTATCTATAACATAAGGAGAAGAATAAGAATTTATTCGACAAAACACGCATAAGAACAAAAAGTAATAAACACCCGAATAACAAGTAGCAATGAAATATTACTAATAAGAAGCTAATAATATGGCCATATATGATATCATAAAAATGAGTATGATTCTGTAATAAGTCAATGAAATTATTTAAATCATTATACAGGAGGTTCGGACACTTACGAAGAAAATCAGACCTAAGGTAAGGTAAAATCTCGCAATCTCATTTTTATACGAGATTGTTTATACTTGAGAATTTACTGGGGAATATTTATCATCCAAATCCATGTTTCCTCAATATGTAATATTTATATCCTTCTAAAATTGTTTATATCCAATTTTACCCTTCAGTGTGTTTTTATTAAAAGATATGAATGGAATCTTTTTTTGTTTTTCGTACGAGGTACTTTTCGACTTTTCCAACATAAGTACGAGAAAAATGTTTTTTTAACTTATACAGCATGAATGGATTTTAAAACATTATTTCCAAGAAGCTTCCTTTACAAGTTTTCATGTTTATTTTTAATCAAATTCTTTTAGTTTAAAATTGTATGACATGTTAAGAAAGGAAAAATGTTTTTGAAGTAGAAATGTTATTTTCCTCAAGAATGGAGTTCAAGTGTTTTATCAAAATTATTTTCCATCTATGATAATATAGTGTTCTGTTTCTATCCCTATTATTACATTGATTTGATTATGTTTTGATGGAATTATTTTTATGAATTAATTTATCTAATATGAATTGTGTTATGATGTCATGATGTTTAAGAATCCCATTTTTATTACATGGTTTATACAATGATGTATGATTTTTGATTTTTGTGGTACACATAAGAATGGTTTCATTATGAGATGGGTGGGGCCTATATCTCCCTTCAATGCATTGGGTAAAGATTTATATCTCCTGAGATAGACATGAATGGAACAGAAGGTTAAACCGATTCAGTGAAACAGGACTGAAATGAGGAGTGAACTCGGTTCAGAAATGGACATTGTCCACTAAGATAGTATTGGCTATGAGTCATGACTACTAAGAAATGATTCTCTATGATTATGTGTGTATGCCACAAAGTTTCATGTTTTAAGATATGATTATTGGGATTAAATTTCACTAATATGATTTATCCCATGTTATGAAATTATGATCTCTTTTGCAGGTTAAGATTTCAAAAATGTTATGTTCTTATGAATATGATGTGATTGATATTTCTTTTGTATACCCTTACTGAGCATTTGAGATCACCCTTTTGTATGTTTTCTTTCCCCAGGGCTGGAATAATGTTATTAAGTAGGATATGCCAAAAGGGACTCTAGATATGATGAAATAAGTGGGAGACAATGTATATGCTTTATGAACCAGTTGTTCATGTTTCCCAGTATCTAAAGACACTGTAACAGCCCAAGATTTTATGAAAAATATTCTTTTTAATTTTATTAATGTCTTGTGTTATATGCTACACCAAAAGGAGCTTGTACAACATGCATCCTTGACTTGCCTTGCATTACACGCAATCACAACCTTCCTCGATAGCGTGTGTAGTACGCAATACTGAGTTTCACAAAACAACGATGTGCTATTGAAATATTATTAAAAATAGCCGTTATGAATAGTAATAACCACTTTTTAAATTTTAGAAAATTTAGCTCTCAAAATGGACTTTATTTTTGGATTTGGAGTATCGAATTTAGCCTAAGGTGAAATTTTGGTACATTTCGGATAACTTTCATATTCTGATGAATAGTGAAAATTACTAAATTTTAATTAAAAACAACTTTTTTAATCGAAATAATTAATAGTGATAAATTATTAATTTGAGTGGTTTTAAAGTATATTTAGAATATATTTTTACAATTTAATACAATGTTGGTCATTGGTTGTAATTTCACATTTAAACCAGACATAATCAAATGTCAATCTTTTGATAGATATTGTTTCTTAAAAACATGCTATTTGTTTTAACAGCGGGATTTAATTATAAAATTAATTAATTCAACTTCTATGTTATGAATTTGGTAAAATAGACTTCATTTTTGAATTCGGAATATGAAATATAGCTTAAGATGAAATTTTGGCATTGTTCTGAAAAACATCAATTTTTGATGAATAGTGAAACTACTAAGTGGTAGTTAAAAAACTGAATTTTTCATAAAACTTAATTTTACCGCTTCTGTGAATGGAATTTCAAAAATCCGAGAGACACAGTTGATTTTAGTAAGTAAAATGTGGTTCAATGAGATGAAAATAATTTTTTGGTGAATAGTAACTTTTTATTTTTTTTACCGCGGTTAATAGTAAATAGGGTAACTAAGGGTAAATATGATATTACTATTACCCTAACACATGTCTTAATTCTATTGGATAAGTGTAATTCGACCAAAAACAACCTTATGAATAAAATATGACCATTTAGGCCCACTTGGAATAGATTAGGACATTTATTATTAATTTATTTAAAGAAGGGTTAAAATAGTTAAAATCAAAGGTTAATAAGTAAATCATTTTTAATATGGGGTTATACATAAGATAAATTCGACTATAAATATTCATTAGAAAGCTAAAACGATTTCCTACATAATGGTATTTTATTTGTAATTTTCAGACATTAAATAATTTAATTTATTTATGACACAATGATGATGCAGTAATTATCTTATTTATGAAATATTGACATAATTGATGTTATAAACACAAAATTAAATGTAATTTGAGACTTTTTATGAATTACACTAATTTTCTAGGTTACTATGATATATTAGTGTTGATTTAATCAACTTGGTTCTAACATATAATTCTGTTATGACTTTCAAAAAAATCATATATCAAATAGTGTCAAAATTGACACAAAATAGTTTTTAAATCAAATATTATATTATTAATTGTTATTTTATTCCTAAAAATCTAAGGTTCGGCCAAATAACTTATATAAGGATATATATATTAATAATAAACAATTTGGGGTTCTTTTGGCATGTTATAGTAAGTGTATTAACCATATAGTGAAAGAAAACAAAAAGACACGGTAAAAGTTAAATTATTTAACTTAGAGTTAAATCTAATTGATAAGGATAAAATAATACCCTAAACTTGTCTAAATCCTATTGGTTGATAGGATTTCGACCCATCCCCACTTTATCTTCTAAATAAGACCCTTTGGAACAATTATAAACCGATTTTGACATTAATATAAAATAATATTTTGAGGTATTCCAAAGGTGCCCCTCTCCTCCCTTATAAAAGGACACCTCCTCCCCCTCCTCCTCACACCAATTTGAGCACTCAAGCTCGGACAACCCCTTCCAAAATCCCTTCTCCACTTCCCTAGTATCATCCTAGAGGTCCTGGTCTTCTTCAAAGACCATCCTTAGTTCTTTAAGTGGAGGCTAAGAAAAGGCGCGTCAAAAAGAGGTAATATCCATTACCGATCTTTTTCAATTTATTTCTTCTTCAACTTCTTCTTCTTTAGTTGTTTCATGATAAAGTAATAACATCAGTATTTCTTATATACTGATATGTTATTATAAATATGAAACAAATCTAATTAACCTTCTATCCATCCTACGGAAAAAGGAAATCACCGCGCGTGCGTACGTACGGAATACCGTCTCCACGCCGTGGTGTAATCTATTTTCCGCCACCACCTTAATTGGATGGGTATAAAGGTGTAATGAGTAACTATTTATGATTATTATAAAGTGATATTGATACTTAAATATTATAAATACACTTCAACGCAATTCCACGACCATGGGAACGATATCATCGCTCGTGCGTACGTACGGACTACCGTCTCCACGACGCGATGAGATTCATTCTCAATGATTAACCATTAATGAATGATTATAAAGTATATATAATAAGTACTAATGAAATATATGACCTAATAATGATACTGGAATTATTTATATGTAAGTCATCTACTTAATTCCATTCAATTAAATAAGGAAACGAAAACAGCGTTCATACGTACGTATGGACTACCGTCTCCATGAACGGTGTATTTCTTTCCATTTACTGATTTATTATATATGTATATTCTGAATATATATATATATATCATGTTTTATATTCTATAATTAATTAATCATGATATAAGTAATCATATGAATAATTACAAGTTAAAAACACGAACGACAAATGAGACGATTTTACCCAAAACGCTACTTTAACATGAATTTACAAAAGAACGGGTAATATAAAGTCATCAGAGTACCATATATGATATAATAACAATGAATATGATTCTGGAATAAGTCAATAACATGATTTAAATCATTATACAGGAGTTTCGGACACGTACAAAGCAAGTCGGACCTAAGGTAAGGGAAATATCACAATCTCATTTTTATCCGAGATTGTTTATTCGTAAGTATTTACTGGGGTGTATTTTATCATCCACATCCATGTTCCCTCAATATTTAATATTTTTTCCATCCACTTAAAATAGTTTAAATCCAATTTTACCCTTCGGTGAGTTTTTAGTAAAGAATATGAAAGGAATCTTTTGTCATTTTTTTTCGTACGAGGTACTTTTTGACTTTTCCGACAAAAGTACGAAAGAATGTTTTTTTAAATTATAGGGCATGAATGGATTTTTAAAACATTATTTCCAAGAAGCTTCCTTTAGAAGTTTTCAAGTTTATTTTTAATCAAATTATTTTATTTTAAAGTTGTATGACATGTTATGAAAGGAAAAATGTTTTTGAAAAAGAAAGGATGTTTTCCTCAAGAATGGAGTTCAAGTGTTTTATCAAAATTATTTTCCATCTAAGATAATAAAGGGTTCTGTTTTTATCCCTATTATTACATTGATTTGATCATGTTGTGATGGAATTATTTTTATGTATTCCTTTATCTTATATAAATTGATTTATGATGTCATGATGTTTCAAGAATCCCATTTTTGTTACATGTGTTATGCGATGATGTATGTTTTATGATTATGTGACACACATAAGAAAGGATTCATTATAAGATGGGTGGGACCTATATCTCCCTCCAATGCATTGGGTAAAGATTTTATATCTCATGAGATAGACAGGGCTGGAACGGTAGGTTATACCGGTTCAGTGAAACAGGACTGAAACGAGGGTTACTCGATTCAGAAAGGGACTTTGTCCACTAAGATAGTCTTGGCAATGAGTCTTGACTAACAAGAAATGATTCTCTATGATTATGTGTGAATGACACAATGTTTCATGTTTTAAGTTATGATTATTGTGATTACATTTCACTGCCATGATTTATCCAATGTTATGAAATTTTGATCTCTTTTGCAGGTTAAGATTTCCAAAAGTTATGTGCTTGTGTATATGATGTGATTGATTTTTCTTTTGTTTACCCTTACTGAGCATTTGAGCTCACCCTTTTATGTTTTCTTTTCCCCAGGATATAAAGAAAGGTTTTAGGTTAAAAAAAGGGAAGATCTTTATGGGAGATATTGAAGATCTTTCACCACAATTAGAAGATTACGTTCCGAGTTTCCAAAGACACTAAACTATTACGATCCTTGTGTGTGTGTTTTTGTTATGTACTAAGTATTCCGAAAAAGTAATGTAATGTCAATGTACGTCAAGCTTCGGGTCTCTACAGTTGGTATCAGAGGAAAGGTTTAGTCAACCTTTGGAAACTAGGATGCGAAAACATTAGTGAGATCCCTAGAGATATTTCTAAGGTATGTCTAGGGATGTCCCTAAGGTTAAGTATACGTATAGGTTATAGTCCTAGAATTGCGCTAACGATCTTAGAATTTAACCTAAGATGTTAGATATTGAGGATTTTTTCCCTTTATTATGTTGTTTTCCCTAGCATGATTTTTGCCTCTCACACTATTCTTTTTGGGTTTTAGAAAATGGCTAGAAACAAGGTGATTCATGATAATGGAGGATATGATGGACAATGGAATGATATTCTTCATGAGCAACCAAATGAAATGGGATTTGGAAGTCCAAACATCATTATTATGCCGAATCATCAATCTCATAATATGATCAATAAAGTAAAATTTGGTAAGTTTCCTGACTCGGCTAATAAGAGAAAGATGGAGTTTCACGATGATCATAGAGGAAATAAAGTTCAATTTCCCCTATGTAAATCATGTTGGAAGAGGCATCAAGGAGAATGTTTCAAAGGAACTGGAAGATGCTTTGGGTGTGGAAAAGAAGGACACAAAGTAAGTAAATGAAAAGGAAAAGGTTCATTTAACAACATGGACGAGGATAATGGTATTGCTACGACATCAACAATGGTTAAATGTTTTAAATGTGGAATGTGCGGGCATTATGCAAACCAATTCCCTAAGGGAAAGTCTCATGAAGATAATCAGTATGGTCGTATGGGAAGTATTTTTGTGGATGATGATGAAGAGACTACAAATGATATGTGAGATGAAAGAATTGTTGAAGCTCGGTCAATGGTTTAAGAATGTAGTGGAATGATTACATGTTTATCATGTGTAATGTTGTATAAGTAATCTCATGGTACTGTAGAATAAAGAGACATGTAAGGATTGTTACACTATTGTCTGATTAATGTTACCAGTATCCATGAAAGGTTATTCAGATATTTTTGGAATGTAGATGATATGCGCATAATGAAGGGATAAGGAGAAAATTAAATGTTTGATAGAATTCATGAGCTCATGATTGATATAAGGACTAAGTGATATCATGGTTTGAGTATATAGAATTTTGAGGATTTTGGTATGTGGAAAGAGTTAACTTTTAATAGAATTCATGTTTTCAATAAGGTTCAATGGGTATTCAAGAGAGTACAAGATTAAGGCCTTTGAATGTTTGGAATGTGACCAACAAGATATATCTTATGATATATGGGGATCAACGATGGTATTAAATCTCTGGTAATCGTTTTCACTTTGTTATGAGAGTGGACTGCAGTATTATGGATAAGCCTAAAGATTGGAATGGATTATGTTGGACATAAGTTAGTATTGTTTAAGGATAGAAGTTTTTTTGATATTATTGATGGGATGTTATAGTAATATAGTTTTAGAAAAAGGACAACCTGCAGGACGGGCGATAGCCCATCGCGTCGGACAAGGCTGTAGGAATCGAACCCACAACCGAAGTGCGACTGGCCTTTATCACCTACCACTGGCCTACAGGAAGTCCCTGTTTAGTAGAAACTAGTTTTATTATATTAAGCAGTATGATATATGAAGTATAAGTCCATTTTAGGAACCATATATGATTAATCTCACTATAGATCGACTTATGTATATAATTGTTTATAACCTTTTGTTTGAGACAGATGGAATGACCCGTCATTCTATCACATGATCTTCTAACTCTTCACGAATAACAAATTCAACTTCATTTATTTAAGAGATGAAGTGGAAATTGTTCAAGGCACGAACAACAGTGAGATTGTACCAAAATAAAGTAAGTATTTATTCTAATTCAAATTTTCAACTTTAGGGAAATGATCTTGAAAACCAAAAATGTTGTCCTAGTGATCTTATACCTGATGAATCAGATGGTACCTTATATCATCACAAATCTATGGATTTGTGATTACTGGCATTTCCATAGCCATGTTCTCTACCACTCTCCATCAGAACATGATGGTTAGATTTCTCTTCTATATCCATATTTTTACCTATGTGGAAACCCAGCGATTAGTTTATTTGGGTAATCGTTACATTTCATACTTTAGTTTTTAAAGCCAAGTTTTGGTATTCCTTTTTATGATGTGGGATTCTATTAAAGAAACTTTCGAATAGTAAACCATTTATAACCCCGACGAATTTCGAGGGCGAAATTCATTTTAAGGGGGGTAGAATGTAACAGCCCGAGATTTTATGAAAAATATTCTTTTTAATTTTATTAATGTCTTGTGTTATATGCTACACCAAAAGGAGCTTGCACAACATGCATCCTTGACTTGCCTTGCATTACACGCAATCACAACCTTCCTCGATAGCATGTGTAGTACGCAATACTGAGTTTCACGAAACAACGATGTGCTATTAAAATATTATTAAAAATAGCCGTTATGAATAGTAATAACCACTTTTTAAATTTTAGAAAATTTAGCTCTCAAAATGGACTTTATTTTTGGATTTGGAGTATCGAATTTAGCCTAAGGTGAAATTTTGGTACATTTCGGATAACTTTCATATTCTGATGAATAGTGAAAATTACTAAATTTTAATTAAAAACAACTTTTTTAATCGAAATAATTAATAGTGATAAATTAATAATTTTAGTGGTTTTAAAGTATATTTAGAATATATTTTTACAATTTAATACAATGTTGGTCATTGGTTGTAATTTCACATTTAAACCAGACATAATCAAGTGTCAATCTTTTGATAGATATTGTTTCTTAAAAACACGCTATTTGTTTTAACAGCGGGATTTAATTATAAAATTAATTAATTAAACTTCTATGTTATGAATTTGGTAAAATAGACTTCATTTTTGAATTCGGAATATGAAATATAGCTTAAGATGAAATTTTGGCATTGTTCTGAAAAACATCAATTTTTGATGAATAGTGAAACTACTAAGTGGTAGTTAAAAAACTGAATTTTTCATAAAACTTAATTTTACCGCTTCTGTGAATGGAATTTCAAAAATCCGAGAGACACGGTTGATGTTAGTAAGTAAAATGTGGTTCAATGAGATGAAAATAATTTTTTGGTGAATAGTAACTTTTTATTTTTTTTACCGCGGTTAATAGTAAATAGGGTAACTAAGGGAAAATATGATATTACTATTACCCTAACACATGTCCTAATTCTATTGTATAAGTGTAATTCGACCAAAAACAACCTTATGAATAAAAGATGACCATTTAGGCCCACTTGGAATAGATTAGGACATTTATTATTAATTTATTTAAAGAAGGGTTAAAATAGTTAAAATCAAAGTTTAATAAGTAAATCATTTTTAATATGGGGTTATACATAAGATAAATCCGACTATGAATATTCATTAGAAAGCTAAAAAGATTTCCTACATAATGGTATCTTATTTGTAATTTTCAGACATTAAATAATTTAATTTATTTATGACACAATGATGATGCAGTAATTATCTTATTTATGAAATATTGACATAATTGATGTTATAAACACAAAATTAAATGTAATTTGAGACTTTTTATGAATTACACTAATTTTCTAGGTTACTATGATATATTAGTGTTGATTTAATCAACTTGGTTCGAACATATAATTCTGTTATGACTTTCAAAAAAATCATATATCAAATAGTGTCAAAATTGACACAAAATAGTTTTTAAATCAAATATTATATTATTAATTGTTATTTTATTCCTAAAAATCTAAGGTTCGGCCAAATGACTTAGATAAGGATATATATATTAATAATAAACAATTTTGGGTTCTTTTGGCATGTTATAGTAAGTGTATTAACCATATAGTGAAAGAAAACAAAAAGACACGGTAAAAGTTAAATTATTTAACTTAGAGTTAAATCTAATTGATAAGGATAAAATAATACCCTAAACTTGTCTAAATCCTATTGGTTGATAGTATTTCGACCCATCCCCACTTTATCTTCGAAATAAGACCCTTTGGAACCATTATAAACCGATTTTGACATTAATATAAAATAATATTTTGAGGTATTCCAAAGGTGCCCCTCTCCTCCCTTATAAAAGGACACCTCCTCCCCCTCCTCCTCACACCAATTTTAGCACTCAAGCTCGGCCAACCCCTGCCAAAATCCCTTCTCCACTTCCATAGTATCATCCTAGAGGTCCTGGTCTTCTTCAAAGACCATCCTTAGTTCTTTAAGTGGAGGCTAAGAAAAGGCGCGTCAAAAAGAGGTAATATCCATTACCGATCTTTTTCAATTTCTTTCTTCTTCAACTTCTTCTTCTTTAGTTGTTTCATGATAAAGTAATAACATCAGTATTTATTATATACTGATATGTTATTATAAATATGAAACAAATCTAATTAACCTTCTATCCATCCTACGGAAAAAGGAAATCACCGCGCGTGCGTACGTACGGAATACCGTCTCCACGCCGTGGTGTAATCTATTTTCCGCCACCACCTTAATTGGATGGGTATAAAGGTGTAATGAGTAACTATTTATGATTATTATAAAGTGATATTGATACTTAAATAGTATAAATACACTTCAACGCAATTCCACGACCATGGGAACGATATCATCGCTTGTGCGTACGTACAGACTACCGTCTCCACGACGCGATGAGATTCATTCTCAATGATTAACCATTAATGAATGATTATAAAGTATATATAATAAGTACTAATGAAATATATGACCTAATAATGAAACTGGAATTATTTATATGTAAGTCATCTACTTAATTCCATTCAATTCAATAAGGAAACGAAAACAGCGTTCATGCGTACGTATGGACTACCGTCTCCATGAACGGTGTATTTCTTTCCATTTACTGATTTATTATATATGTATATTCCGAATATATATATATATATATATCATGTTTTATATTCTAGAATTAAGTAATCATGATATAAGTAATCATATGAATAATTACAAGTTAAAAACACGAACGGCAAATGAGACGATTTTACCCGAAACGCTACTTTAACATGAATTTACAAAAGAACGGGTAATATAAAGTCATCAGAGTACCATATATGATATAATAACAATGAATATGATTCTGGAATAAGTCAATAACATGATTTAAATCATTATACAGGAGTTTCAGACACGTACAAAGCAAGTCGGACCTAAGGTAAGGGAAATATCACAATCTCATTTTTATCCGAGATTGTTTATTCGTAAGTATTTACTGGGGTGTATTTTATCATCCACATCCATGTTCCCTCAATATTTAATATTGTTTCCATCCACTTAAAATAGTTAAAATCCAATTTCACCCTTCGGTGAGTTTTTAGTAAAGAATATGAAAGGAATCTTTTGTCATTTTTTTTCGTACGAGGTACTTTTTGACTTTTCCGACAAAAGTAGGAAAGAATGTTTTTTTAACTTATACGGCATGAATGGATTTTTAAAACATTATTTCCAAGAAGCTTCCTTTAGAAGTTTTCAATTTTATTTTTAATCAAATTATTTTATTTTAAAGTTGTATGACATGTTATGAAAGGAAAAATGTTTTTGAAAAAGAAAGGATGTTTTCCTCAAGAATGGAGTTCAAGTGTTTTATCAAAATTATTTTCCATCTAAGATAATAAAGGGTTCTGTTTTTATCCCTATTATTACATTGATTTGATCATGTTGTGATGGAATTATTTTTATGAATTCCTTTATCTTATATAAATTGATTTATGATGTCATGATGTTTCAAGAATCCCATTTTTGTTACATGTGTTATGCGATGATGTATGTTTTATGATTATGTGACACACATAAGAAAGGATTCATTATAAGATGGGTGGGACCTATATCTCCCTCCAATGCATTGGGTAAAGATTTTATATCTCATGAGATAGACAGGGCTGGAACGGTAGGTTATACCGGTTCAGTGAAACAGGACTGAAACGAGGGTTACTCGATTCAGAAAGGGACTTTGTCCACTAAGATAGTCTTGGCAATGAGTCTTGTCTAACAAGAAATGATTCTCTATGATTTTGTGTGAATGCCACAAAGTTTCATGTTTTAAGTTATGATTGTTGTGATTACATTTCACTGCCATGATTTATCCCATGTTATGAAATTTTGATCTCTTTTGCAGGTTAAGATTTCCAAAAGTTATGTTCTTGTGTATATGATGTGATTGATTTTTCTTTTGTTTACCCTTACTGAGCATTTGAGCTCACCCTTTTATGTTTTCTTTTCCCCAGGATATAAAGAAAGGTTTTAGGTTAAAAAAAAGGGAAGATCTTTATGGGAGATATTGAAGATCTTTCACCACAATTAGAAGATTACGTTCCGAGTTTCCAAAGACACTAAACTATTACGATCCTTGTGTGTGTGTTTTTGTTATATACTAAGTATTCCAAAAAAGTAATGTAATGTCAATGTACGTCATGCTTCGGGTCTCTACAGACACTATACCAATACGGTCCTTTCCTGGATTTGTTATATGTTGTAATAAATGTGCTTCAATTTTTATGTATTAAAAATGTATGTAAAGTATGGGTCATTATAGTTGGTATCAGAGGAAAGGTATAGTCAACCTTTGGAAACTAGGATGTGAAAGCCTTAGTAAGAACCCTAAGGATAAGTCTAAGCATAGAACACAATCTTAGTGTTTTAGAAATGGCCATGAACAACCTATGATAATACCTTAAGTGTGAAATTTTATTCTTGATTATGTGATTTTCCTATTTTAATTAGTGTTGCTCACACTATTCTTCTTGGTTTTAGTCAATGGTTGGAACCCGAAGGAACCGTGTTAATGCGGAATGTGACGGGAAATGCAATGATTGTCCCCCTGAGCAACCAAACATTATGGGAGCTGGAATGAAAAATCTTGTAGCCATGCTGACACAACTTTCTCAAGCTATGAATCATGGAGGACTTCCAAACGAGCAAAGGAAGGAGCAACATTCTGTTGAATCCTTCATGAGGCAGCGCCCACCTTCATTCAGCGTGTCTTCTGATCCATTAGTGGTTGAACGATGGATCAGTACCACTGAAAAGATATTTTCTGTTCTTCAATGTTCTGAACATGATAATGTCATTTTAGCAGTTTATCATTTGGAAGGTGATGCTGATCAATGGTGGAATCTTATTAAGAATACGAGGCAAAGGGTTGAAACTGAGTCCATGGAATGGGATGAGTTCATGAACTTATTTTTCAATAAGTACTTCCCTCGTATTCTTCGAACAAAGATGGATTAGGATTTTGTTGAACTGAAGCAAAAGGATGATGAATCTGTTGGTACCTACGAAGTAAATTTTACAAGACTTGCAAGGTACGCTTCTGGTATTATTATCCAATCTAACAGTAAGATCGATCGATTATTTAGTGGCTTAAAACAAAGTCTTCGAAGGGAGTTAGCCATAAAGGACTTTAATAGATACGAAGAAATTGTTTCTATGTTCTCTCAAGGTTGATATGGAGATTGGAGTAACCCATCAGTCATATGGGTTTGATAAGAAGAGGAAAATGGAATTCAAAGGAAAATCTAAAGAGCACACTGAAAAGAAGATGAGTTTTCCCTTATGCTCAAAGTGTGGAAAGAAACATAGAGGTAGTTTTCTTAAGGATAAAAGTAAATGTTTCAAATGTGTAAAGGAAGGTCATCGGGTATTTGAATGATGCAATTATGGGAAGAAGATGTCTAGTGATGCGAACAAAGAAAAGGCTACACAGAGTGCACCTCCTCCACTTCAATGTTACAAGTACAAGGAAATGGGGAATTATTCCAATAAATACCCCAATCCAAGGGTTGTAGATGATGATCGATGTCAACAAACTCCTAAGTCTAAAGACAAAGTAATGTCACATGAAATTTTTATCAGCGATGTTGAGTACGATAACGAAGTGGTGAAAGGTACACTTACCATCCACTCTAAATTAGAAAATGTTTTATTTGATTCTGGATCCACCCACTCTTTTATTTCTGAAGAATTTTATAAGGGTATCACTGTATTACCTCAACAATTAGATGTTGAGTTAGCTGTGACAGCCCCTAATGGCACAATAGTCGCATCAAAAGTTTATAATTCTTCTCCGATTGATGTTTGTAGGAAAGTGCTTCCTGCAAATCTTGTGATCCTTCCTATAGTGGAATTTTATGTGATTCTTGGCATGGATTGTATTTCTCTATATGGATCTCATATCAATTTCCAAATTAGGGAATTCACAATTCATATTCTAGATCAATCTATGATCGTCTATCGATGAAAGGATGAACATAACCTTCCAGTTGAAATTTAATCCATCTTATGGGTCTTGATTTCACTAAATGAAGGTTATTTATCTCAAATGGTTGGAGAGAAACTCACGATTAAGAATACGCCCATTGTACGGGAGTTTGATGATGTCTTTACGGAGGAATTATCGGGTCTTCCACCAAATCATGAAGTTGATTTTTCAATAGAACTCGTACCGGTTTCTTTACCTATTTCAAAGACACCTTATTGAATGGCCCCAATTGAGTTGCAAGAATTGAAGAAGCAACTCCAAGAGAATCCTGATAAAGGATTCATACGCCCTAGTGCATCACCTTGGGGAGCACCTGTTCTGTTTGTTAAGAAGAAAGATGGATCAATGAGACTATGCATTGATTATCGAGAACATAACAAGATCACTATTAAGAACAAATATCCTCTCCCACGCATTGATGACTTATTTGACCAAATACGTGGAGATCAATACTTTTCCAAGATTGATCTTCATTCAGGGTATCATCAATTAAGGGTCAAAAGGGAGGATATACCAAAGACAGCTTTCCGTACAAGGTATGGACACTATGAATTTATAGTGATGCAATTTGGTCTTACTAATTCCCCTGCTATCTTCATGGATCTTATGAATAGAGTCTTTAGATACTATCTTGATCAGTTTGTGGTAGTCTTTATAGATGATATTATTGTCTATTCAAAGAGAAAGGAAGAACATGAAGATCACTTTAGAATTATATTGAAGACCCTGAGAAAGGAGAAGCTTTATTCCAAATTTACCAAGTGTAAATTTTGGCATAAAAAGTTACATTTTTGGGTCACATAATCTCAAAAGAGGGGATATCTGTGGATCCAGCAAAAAAAGAGCTTATCGAAAGATGGTCGAGACTAACAACAGTAACTGAGATCCGAAGTTTTCTTGGTTTGGCTAGATATTATCGACATTTTGTGAAAGATTTTCCACTATTATCTAATCCAATCACCATGTTGACTCGAAAGGGAGTTAAGTTCATGTGGATGGAGAAATGTGAAGAGAATTTCAAGGAGTGAAAAGAAGGTTATCCAGTGCACCTGTACTCACAATTCCTTGTAGTGGAGAAAGGTTTGTGATCTATAGTGATGCATCCAAGAAGGGGCTGGGGTGTGTTATTATGAAAAATGATATGGTGATAGCTTATGCCTCACGATAGTTGAAAATCCATGAGCAAAATTACCCAACTCATGATTTGGAGTTAGCAACGGTAATCTTTACATTAAAGATTTGGAGGCATTACCTTTATGGTGAAAGGTGTGATATTTATACTGATCATAAAAGTTTAAAGTATATTTTCACAGAAAAGGAGCTGAATATGTGTCAAAGAAGATGGTTGGAGCTGATTAAGGATTACGACTGCTCAATTCATTACCACCCTGGGAAAGAAAACAAGGTATCATACACATTAAGTTGACAAGACCATGCCAGTTTATCCATGATGAGGATCACAAAAGATCCAATATTTATGGATTTACAAAGGATGGATCTTGGAATTATAATGGTAAGGGGAAAATTGTATCTTTATCAAATGAATGTTCAACCATCTATACATGTGATGATTAAAGAGGCATAGAAAGAATATGTAGAGTTACAAAAGAAGGTGAGAAATGTTCCTGAATTCAACCTTGATTATGATGGGATAATAATGTTCAGGAATCGGGTTTGTGTTCTTACCATCCCAGAATTAAAGAAGGAGCTGCTGGATGAGGCTCATAGTTCTTCATTCTCTATTCATCCTAGAAGCATGAAGATGTATAGGGACTTGAAAGACTACTTCTGGTGGGATGGCATGAAAAGAGATGTTGTTGAATATGTCTCTCGATGCTTAGTTTGTCAGCAAGTTAAAGCTGAGAGACAAAAGTCTAAGGGGATGTTACAACCATTACCCATACCAGAATGGAAATGGGAAAACATCACTATGGACTTTGTCACTAGAATTCCTAAAACATCGAAAGGCAATAATGCTATCTGGGTCATAGTTGATCGTCTTACAAAGTTGTCACACTTCATTATTATTATAGAGGATTTCTATCAGGATCATATTTCCAGGATATATGTAAAGGAAGTGGTAAGATTTCATGGATTACAACTTTCCATTATATCTTATCGGGATCCGAGGTTTACCTCAAAGTTCTGGTGACGTCTTCAGCATACTCTTGATACAGAGTTGAGTTTCAGCACTGTTTACCATCCTTAGACAGACGGTAAGTCTGAGAGGACAATTCAAACTCTAGAAGACATTTTGAGAGCCTGCTCTATGGATTTCAAAGGTGGTTACGATCAACACCTACCTTTGGTGGAATTTTTTTATAATAATAGCTTTCACTCTAGTATTCAGATGGCTCCTTATGAAGCTCTCTATGTAAAGAAATGCAGGACTCCAACTTGCTGGGATTAATTTGGGAAAAGAATGATATTAGGACCTGATCTTGTTGATGAGATGGCAGAAAAGGTCAGATATATTCAACAACACATTAGAGTATCTTAGAGTCGATAAAAAAGTTATGCCAACAACCGAAGAAAAGACCTAGAGTTTTAAGTGGGTGATAAAGTGTTCTTACGAATATATCCCTGGAAGAGGGTCATGAGATTTGGAAAGAAGGGAAAGTTGAACCCTAAATATATCGGTCCTTTCGAAATACTGGATTGTGTTGGGAAGGTAGCTTACCGATTAGTGCTTCCACCGAATCTCTCCCAAGTTCACGACGTGTTCCATGTATCTCTCCTGATAATGTACATACCTGATCCTTCACATGTACTCAGCCCAGAAGTTGTACCACTGGAGAAAGATCTTTCTTATGAAGAATAGCCGATAGAGATTCTGGATCGTAGCAAAAAAGTCCTACGGAAACAAGACCACTCACTTGGTGAACATTTTATGGAGGAACCACCAATTAGAATAAGCTACATGGAAGCTTGAGGATATAATGGGGGAGAGGGATCCTCATCTGTTTGTTACAATGTGACGAATTTTGAGGAAGAAATTCTTTTTAAGGGGGGTAGAATGTAACACCTGAGACACTTATGAGAAATATTTTGTTTCTAAATTAATCATCAAAGGAATCTTTCACTACACACAACACTATCTTGGCTTGCTTTACACGTAATCGCTACCTTCCTTGATAGCTTACGTCGTACGCAATACCGAGTTTCACTAAACAACGATATGCTATTAAAATATTATTAAAACTAGCCATAATGAATAGTAATAACCACTTTTTGAAATTTTTTAAATTTTATTTTTCAAAATGGACTTCATTTTTTGATTCGGAATATCAAAATTATCTTAGGGTGAAATTTTGGTATTTTTTTGAAAACTTTCAATTTTTGATGAATAGTGAAAACACTGGGTTACTATTTAAAACCCGACTTTTTATTTAAATAATTATTTATTTTATTTAAATTTATTATAGGTCAAAATTGATACATAATACCTATATAAGTTCAATGCAATTAATTAGAGTCATTTTATAATAATTTTAGATATATAAAATGTTTATTGAACTTTTCACCGTCTTTTACCCACCTCCTAGGAGAATTTCTAAATTCACATAAAACATAATTTTACCGCTTCTGTGAGTGGAATTTCAAAAATCCGTGAGACACGGTTAATATCAAGGACTAAAATGTGGTTTAATGAGATGAAAATAATTTTTGGTGAATAATATCTTTTTAACTTTTTTGTCACGGTTAAAAGTAAATAGGTTAATTAACAGTAAAAGTGTTATTATTATTACCCTAATACATGTACTAATTACATTGGATAAGTCTAATTCGACCAAAAACAAACTTAGGAATAAAATATGACCATTTGGGCCCACTTGGATTAGATTAGGACATTTATTATTAATTTATTTAAAAAAGGGTTAAAATAATTAAAATCAAAGTTTAATAACTAATTTTTTTTAATATAGGGTTATATATAAGATAAATTCGACTATAAATATTCATTAGAAATCTAAAAAGATTTCCTACATAATGGTATTTTATTTGTAATTTTTAGACTTAAAATAAGTTAATTTATTTATGACACAATGATGATGCAGTAATTATGTTATTAATGGAATATTGACATAATTGATTTTATAAATACACAAATAAATGTAATTTGAGACTTTTTATAAATTAAAATAATTTTCTATGTTAATATGACATTTTATTTTTGATTTAATTAACTTTTTGAGAACTAATAATTCTGTTATGATTTTCACAAAAATCAATTACCAAATAGTGTCAAAATTGACATAAAATACTTTTTAAAACAAATATTATATTATTAATTGTTATTATATTCCTAAAAATATAATTTTCGTCCAAGATACTTATATAATGATAGTTTTATCATTAATGGACCACTTGGGGGTCGCTTGGATGTATATGGTATGTTTATTAACTATATAATATAAAAATAAAATGTGACATGGTAAATGTAAATCTGATTAACTAAGAGTTAAAAATAAAAGATAAGGTTAATATAATGGCCTAAACTTTTCTAAATTATATTGGATGAGAGGATTTAGACCCATCCCAACCTTATCTTCAAAATAAATTAATTTTTAGCAATTAAAAACTGAATATGACTTTATAATAAATTAATATTTTTTGTTTTTCCAAAGGTGCCCCTCTCCTCCCTTATAAAAGGGAACCTCCTCCCTCTCTTCCCCACACCACTTTGAGACATCAAGCTCGTCCAAACCCTGCCAAATTTTCTTCTCCACTTCCCAAGAAACATCATAGAGTCCCTGGTCTTCTTCGATGACCAAATGTAGTGCCCAAAGTGGAGGTCTCAAAGAGGCGCTTCAAAGAAGAGGTAATGTCCATTACCGATTCATTCAACTTTATTTATTCTTCCACTTATTCTTCTTTAGTTGTTTCATTATGAAGTAATAACATCAGTATAAATCATATACTGATATGTTATTATAAGTATGAAACAACCCTATTTCACCATCTATCCATCCTACGGAAAACGAAATCACCGCGTGTGCGTACGTACGGAATACCTTCTCCACGCCGTGGTGTAATCTATTTTCCATCACCACCTTACTTGGATGGGTATAATGGTATAAATAATAACTATATATGATATTTATTATGAAATAGTATACATACAGTCCAATACAATTCAACGTTCATGGGAACGATATCATCGCTCGTGCGTACGTACGGAATACCGTCTCCACGATGTGATGCGACTCGTTCTACACGATCTTCATTGCATAATGATTATATAAATGAATTTAATGAATTAATATGATATATATTACACTAATATCATTCTGGAAGTGAGGAATCTATGACCTAAAGATAAGAATAAGAATTTACTCGACAAAACAAGCATAAGAACAAAAAGTAATAACCACCCGAATAACAAGTAGCAATGAAATATTACTAATAAGAAGCTAATAATATGGCCATATATGATATCATAACAATGATTATGATTCTGTAATATGTCAATGACATTATTTAAATCATTATACAGGAGGTTCGGACAATTACAAAGCAAATAGGACCTAAGGTAAGGGAAAATATCGCAATCTCATTTTTATCTGAGATTGTTTATACTTCAGAATTTACTGGGGAATATTTATCATCCACATCCATGTTTCCTCAATATGTAATATTTATATCCTTCTACAAATTTTTATATCCAATTTTACCCTTCGGTGAGTTTTTAGTAAATGATATGAGAGGAATCTTTTGCTGTTTTTCGTACGAGGTACTTTTTGACTTTTCCGACAAAAGTACAAGAAGAATGTTTTTTTAACTTATACGGTATGAATGGATTTTTAAAACATTATTTCCAAGAATCTTCATTTACAAGTTTTCAAGTTTATTTTAAATCAACTTCTTTTAGTTTAAAATTGTATGAAATTTTAAGAAAGGAAAAAAAATTTTGAAGTAGAAAGGATATTTTCCTCAAGAATGGAGTTAAAGTGTTTTATCAAAATTATTTTCTATCTAAGATAATATAGGGCTCTGTTTCTATCCCTATTATTAAATTGATTTGATTATGTTGTGATGGAATTATTTTTATGAATTCCTTTATCTTATATGAATTGTTTTATGATGTCATGATGTTTAAGAATCCCATTTTTATTACATGGGTTATACAATGATGTATGATTTATGATTTTTCTGGCACACATAAGAATTGTTTCATTATGAGATGGGTTGGACCTATATCTACCTCCAATGCATTGGGTAATGATTTATATCTCATGAGATAGACATGGCTGGAACGACAGGTTAAACCGTTTCAGTGAAACAGGACTGAAACGAGGAGTGAACTCGTTTTAGAAATGGAATTTGTCTGCTAAGATAGTATTGGCTATGAGTCTTGACTACTAAGAAATGATTCTCTATGATTATGTGTGTATTCCACAAAGTTTATTGTTTTATGTTATAATTATTGGGATTAAATTTCACTACTATGATTTATCCCATGTTATGAAATTATGATCTCTTTTTTAGGTTAAGATTTCCAAAATGTTATGTTCTTATGAATATGATGTGTTTGATATTTCTTTTGTATACCCTTACTGAGCATTTGAGCTCACCCTTTTGTATGTTTTCTTTCCCCAGGTCAGGACGAAGGTTATTAAGTAGGATATGCCAAAAGGGACTCTAGATATGATGAAATAAATTGGAGACAATGTAGATGCTTTATGAACCATTTGTTTATGTTTCCCAGTTTCTAAAGACATTATACCTATACGGTCCTTTCCTAGTTTTGTTATATGTTGTAATAAGTGTGCTTCAATTTTTATGTATTAACAATGCATATAAAGTATGGGTCGTTATACATAGGTTTGGATTGTGTATAACTACTAACCTTGTATGTTCATGCGATTTTTAAATGCACCCCACCTATGATGGATATCCTCACCAATGCCAAACTATTATGGGTTTTGGGTGTATTCCCAAATATACAAGTTTTTGAGGGTGGATTGATGACTAACCCCTCTCCCTCATTTCTCCTTTAATTACAGTGCTTAATGATTATGGATCTCTTTGTGGTGAAACCTAGAGATGATGTCTCAATTTGTGGAGATACAGATAAATGATGCCTCAGTTGGGGGATATTCCTAGATATAATTGATTAGTTAGTGGTGATGCCTAGATTTGATGGATTAGTTGATGAAGATGCCTAGTTTTGATGTCTATGTTCTTGGATATTCATTAAGATGATGGATTTAAGTTGGTGGTAGAGTTTGATGTGATGTGTTGTCAGGATTATTCATGGTAGAATGAGGGCATAATGTTTATTTCCTTCATGTTCATGATACCTTAAAAACATATATTTGTGATTGGTAGATGGAAGTGATGAGAGCACATGACATTTGTCATTGAGGAATGAGAGGGTAAATCTAGTGGGGAAACAATTGTAGGGAACCGTAACTAAATTCTTTTGATAATATTTTACTACATTGGATGTATTACTTGATGCATGATCCATGGTAATGATATGGTTGTTTATTTGATCTATTTTAGGATTTTTTTATTTATATTGTTCCTTAATAGAATCATTATTATGGACTTCTTACATTATTGCGAGAGTCCTTGGGTATGATCCAACTGAGTATATATGTTATTATCACCCAAAATGTATATATAAACTATTTTTCACATTTCATGGAGTGTTTTGAAGACTGATCAGGGTTTTATGAGCATGGTGGTTGGATTTTCCATGGAGTTTCAACCTTAAGTTTTCATTGATACTCAAATTTTAAGGCTTTTATTTTTATTCATGACATGAATTATTGGATGATGGTTCTTTTATATTTATAAAATGTTGATTTATTTCTTGTCTTATGTTATGATCTGGGGATTATTTACAGTAATGCCTCCCATTGAGTGTTTTATACCCTCAGTGGTACCTACTAATATAGCGGCCAATTGGGGCGGGTTTCATGGGTTACCCTTACACTTAATGACTATCCTAGGAGGGGTACCAGAGGATGGGGGAATGACATATTTATATAGTATGTCACATGGAAAATAATATGTCACTTATTATGGGATAATGAACACTCTCCATCTTAGGATTATAATTAAAAGAGTTTTTTTATATGATAAAACACAATTGGGAGTATTAAATGCAATGTATTAATTGAAAAAAATAATAAATATTTTTTATAATGCATATTTTAATACACATACATTCTTGAATAGTTTTCCTTAATGTAAATATAAACCCCCTCAATAATGAAATGTTGAGTTGGGTTCCTAGTTGATACTCCATGATATATAGATCTCATCATTTTACTTCTTATCATCAAAGAGATGACAAGACGTCATAGTGGAAGAGATAATCCCATTTAAATTCATCAAATTAATTCATCTAGTCTATGGATACACTTTAGTCTTCCACCCAAGTGATCATCATAAAACTCATTTTAATGTATTGGAGCTACTTCTATAGCACAATATATGAAATTGTTTATAATGTCTTTCATTTAGAGAATTTATATAGGTATCAAAATTCTATTCATGTAGATAGTGGGAATGGGATTTTTATCACTTCAACATATCGAAATAATTTTTATTAGAACACTTGAAATCCAAACACTGGTATCAAATCCACCCATGTTTTAGATATTTGTGATCATGCCTAAATACTAGAAAGCTATATAAAAAGGAATTATTTTTATCTTCCAAAATGAAAAAGTATATCAGATTACCCATATATAGAGTGTTTTTTGTTAGGTTCTTATAGAACTACCATTTTTCTAATTGTTCAATGTAAGGGTCATTGTAATATACCATTATACAAAATGAATCTTCATAACAGTAATTTGAGGATACCCTTATGCGGAAGTGTTTTCTGTATAAGTCATCAATGTTTATCCTTAATATTGAAGTTTTTAGCAAGATCTAAATTATATATATTTTATGATAACCTATATTCATGGTGTTTTAAAATTAATAAAATTAGTACCACAACATTATTTTTTATCAAAATGACGTTGTATGTGATAATGTAAAAAGTATACTTGTCACCCATAATGGTTACAATAGTTCCCCACTACGATGAGAACTAATAAGTGCTATGAATATATTATTAAATATATTTTTTATTGATAAATTATATAATTTTATGGGACATGAATGATAACATATATATATGGAACAGGGATCATAAGACAATGAGGCTTTTTCTCATGAAGTTCTTTGTTGGTAATATCAAGGGATTAGATAATGATAATATGAACTACTAGTTGTAAATACAAATTTATAAGTGTCTTTAGATTTTATTATTCATGATGGTGGTTAAGGTTTCATTAAATTTATGATTATTATTATTGAATATAACGAGTCATGTATTTTGATGTATTGAAAAAAAAACATAATATGGTACATTCTCTCAATGTGGAATGATGCATTGGGTGTGTCAAAAACAAAAAATTTATTAAATAATAACGTGAGGAATGGTTTTTACCTTTTTTTATTTAAAATTTGTAGATATCTCAAACCCTTTGATGGGAATGAAACTACCAGATAAATTCCATTTTCATGAATATTTTGGTGCAAGTTCATTTTAATAAATTTAAAGAATGATACATCGAGCATAGAGGTTGATGAAAACAATATAAAACCTACTTAAGTAGAGATATAAAGTGTAATGTCCTAGACCGAGTGTCATTAATCTAGTGCCCCAAGATGGTTCGCTATATGATCTCAGGAATCACCTCCCCGTATGCCATAGGCTGCTGAATTGCAGTACGTGTCTATAAAGATATAATGGGAGACTATACACACATATCAGAGTAAAACAATAGTGGAAATAATATCTACAGATTAAATAAACTTGTAGAAATAGTAAATAGAACAACACACAAAAATGTCTAGAAAAAATCAAGGAGAATCATGATATATAAATAATATTCGTATAATACATTCCAAGAAGTTATAAAATAAAAACCAAAAATACTAAAACTATGAAAAATAAAAAACGCAGTCTCGAGTCCCAACACGGACCTGCCATCCCTTGCTCGAACCAAACATCCCATGTATAAACTAAAATATAGATCCTTATCATGAACATGTACCTAAATACAAGTAACAATTTCGTAGTTACCCATGTTCCAGGGAAGCCCGAGTATGGTATGAGTACAACTCTGTATGCCACCACCAACGGTGTCAAAATTAGTTACCATTCTATAACATTGTATATATATGTAATGTAAAAAAGGAAACAATAGATAGAACATGATTCATTATTTTATAATATTTAATTTAACCACATTTTTTCTTTATTCCATGTGATACCAATACCCATAAAACTTGTTTCGACCCATTATGGACATCTAAAACATTTAACATAAGGCTCATAGGATAGAAAAACAAGGAGCATTAGTCCATGTATCCTAATAGGATTCATAATGTCATATACCACCATCCAAACCATATATTATTGGGTTTAGTGGTCCGAAAACAAGGATCATCAGTCCTTGTATCCAATTGGGATTCAGAACGCCTTGTCCAACCATACCAACTATGATATGGAACGTAATATTCATACCCATAGATTCAAGAGTATTTGTCCATCCTTTAAAAAAAATAGTGTACCTAGGTTCCTAGAGAATAAGTCTATCCTACCCAAGGGAGAGGATCATCTGTCCCACATCCCACCAAGCATATATAATATCAGTTGTTCCTAGAGTGTTAGTCTGAAACCTAAACCATGGATGATGATTTCCTTTCTCAATATCCTAAATCATTAAATTATTTATTAGTTCCATTTTTCAGGGTTCAATATACTTAAATTTTTTAACATATTATCATCAATGCTACACCACCATTAATTTATTAATATCCCTAACCCTTAATCATTTCATCATTTTTGAAGGTCCCAATAGGTCTTCAAAACCAAAATGCAACTAAACAAAGATAAAACCATTTCACATGTCATATAAAACTAACACCAGTATCCTCAAAAAACCATTTTGAAACCACCCTTTGAAACATGAGTCTTTCTCTTTTAAAAAGAACAAACAAGGTCCAATGCATTCATTTTCCATCAAAACCATCAAAAGAGAAATCATGTCATTTTCACTACTACAAAACTATCCTTTAACAACACTAGTAAAAGAGTTGATAATGGTTCTCTATACCATTGATAAAAAAAGTGATGACAAAGGGTACGTTAAATAAGTGCAAAAAAATACCGATAAAATTACAATTTAACACTTCATTTTTTAGTGCTGATAAAGGGTAACCTTTATCAACTCCTTTATGTTGTGCTAATTAAAGGTATCCTTTATCAGCGCTTTATTTTTAGCACTAAAAAGGGTATCCTTTATCATGAATTTATTTTTAGCACTTATAATGGCCACAAATAATATTAAATAATTAAACAAAAGAAATTTAAAATGTTTAAATTAAAAAAATATTAAAAATTTTATTATTGATAAAAATAAATAAATTTAACACACATATATATATAAATTATAAATATTAATAAATAGTACATGTCAATTATATATATATTTAAAATTAATAAAATGAAATAATTAAAAAAATAAAAATTTAAAATGAGTAAATAAGAATAATATTACACATTTTAAAATTAAATAATTATGTATAAAAATGAATAAATTTAATATACATATATATATAGATTATAAATATTAATAAATATAATATTCTAAATATATATATATATATATATATATAATGAATAAGTTTTAATAATTAGACAAAAAAATTAAAAACAACAAAATTGTAATAATTAAACAAAATAAAATAAAAAGAATAAATTAAAAATTTATTGATTTTTAATGAAACGGTTATTAATAAAAATGAATAAGTTTAATATATATAGGTAATAATGATAAATAGTAATAAATAATATATATGAAATATAAATATAGTAGATAAATAATATGTAATAATTAAAAACATATTAATGTCTTATTCATTTTTTATGCTTTTATATAGAGTTATTCATTAATACAATTAATATTGAAATATATTCATATATATTTCTATATATATATATTTATATATATATCAATGTATGTAATATTTCTTGAAATATTACTTTTATAACACAAAATATTTATGCTCACATTAAATGAGTCATATTTTTTGTAAAAAATGGTTTATAATTAAAAATTAATATTAATTAAAAATCTAACTAATTTCATCGAGTAATGAACATAATAGAATGTTGCTTGATTTTTCAATTTTACATATATAAAATGTTTGTTACATTGATTTCACATACATGTAGGCAGTTAATTCATTTTTATATGCAACACACACAAACACAAATATTTACGATATTAATGACATCTTGTATAGAAACACAAACATATATATTTATGTAATTTATTAAAATTTTAGTATTCATTTAATAATTTGATTATAATACGATTCATTTAATATATTATGTTTTTCATAAATAATTATTTTAATATTATTATATTTAGTTATTACTTATTCATTATTAATATTTTTAATTTTTTGGAATTTAAACTCTTTCTTTTATTTATTTATATATTGTTATATACTATGTTTTAGTATTTTCAATATGTATTCATCTTTACTTCAATATATATCTATATTTTTTTAACAATTTATATTTAATTAATAATTATTCAATATTTTTAAAGTGTACCCATTTTTAATTATTCAATTTCACTAATTTCTATCCTACATAAATTAAAGATTATGTATTCATTATTAATGATTAAAATATATTTTTAAATAAATATTTATAAATAAATATATTTATATATATATTTACAATTTTTTTATTTATAAATTTATTATTATAAAAAAATAAATATTATTTTTTTAAAATTAATTAATAGGATTATGTCCCACCTTCAAGCTTGGCATCATTCAATCATTGATAAAATACTACTATCAATGGATGAACACTTTGGAAAAAATCCAGAATTTATTTAAAGGCTTTCCGCAGGCTGGGGATTCTCGGATTGGAAATGTATTCCATTAAGAAAGGGTTTCTTTCACATTCTATTCATTAGTGAAGAATTAAATGCCTCGAATGGATATTACACATGGTATCTTTGAAGGTTTGATGTCTTTGCATTTATGAGTGGAGCTTCACCAACAATTCATTTGAAGTAAAGAACACATTTTCTTTTATTTGGGTAAAGATCATTGGGTTGAAATGGATCATGCGACACCTGGATATCTTATTGGATATTTCCTCTTCAATTAGAGTTTATATAAAAATTGATAATGAAATCGATATGTCTTGGTATGGTTACTTCTCTCAAGTTTTAAAGTGGTTAATCTACTCCAGACTCTTACTAACACAATATTTATTTCCACTAATAATGATGAATTGAAATTGAAAATTTATTATGATAAATTGTTGACTTTTTTATCTGAATGTAACATCATAGGGAAGTATCTAGACTCATACCAAAGGGAGGAAATTTGTTCATTCTACCTGAAAAATAGGAATGATCACATTTCCTATAAGAATAAATAAGGGAAAGCTGTTGAGGTTTTATACACTAGTGACATTATAGTTAGACCAGTTGAACTAGGAATGTCAGCTTCCCAAGCTCTCGGATTGAAGTATTCACATGATAATAATCCTCTTCATTATGATATTATGCCCAGTAGTTGTTAGGATTTAAAGGATTATTGTGAATCTCCTGTTGCAGAACAGAGGGCACCTACTAGCTATTCAGTTCTTTCTATATTATATGGGGATGGCATTCTTAGTAAAGATAAATCCATTGTGAAGGATGGGGTTTCATTAAAGGATATCATGGTCATGATTCCTTTGATAGGGGGTACTAGAAGCCCAACTATATTTACCCATGCTTGGATGGAGATCTTATAGTGTAGGAGTCTAGTTTGGAGAATAATGTTGAGTTTGTGAATGCTATTGCTATTATGGACACATAGGGTTCCAATAGAGTTGCAAATGGCCAAAAATCCATTGTGGTAAACAATGAGATGGATCTCTTGGATGATAAAGATATTTATAAAATTTCTATCATGAATGTGGCTGATGAACAAATCATATAAGAAAAGATGATTGATGTGAGAAACTATAAAGGGAAGCAGAAATTGATTGTTGATTCCCCTATTAGGTTTAAAATAATGGAGGTTGGATTTTTGATTTATTCTATTTCTGAAGAATCTATCACTTTGAGGTCAAAGTAGGTAGATTATATGGTTGGAAGGATATCACAGTCCATTGGCATGTATAACATGAAATCAAATAGTCTCACTAGTATGTTAGAGGATTATAATCCAAATAATCCCTCATTTAATTGAATACAATGGATGAAGAAGGCTTCTGAATGGTTCCCTTTAAAATGACCAAGATGTCTTCTGAGCTTGGACAAGTCCGCACACTAATCCATACTCAGATAAAGTATTCAGGACACTTCTAGAAAGATAAATTGGTCACCTCATGAAATGTTCTTCTTTAGTTAATGAGATTTTTATGAATGCTAATGATTCATTTGGTTTGTCCCATGAGAAGGATTTTAAAGCTACAATTTGACGAAATAATGAAATTAATATTCCATTTGAGATCCTGTAAGGGGAAATATTACTAAGTGGTCTTCAGAAATAGGATGTTGATTGTATTGATTTGCAGATTGAATTTATTCATTCCAAAATAAAACAATAAATATTTTAATTCGAGGGATTCCTTGTAGTGGGGAAATTATTAACCTTAAATTTGGAGGAAATATTTCTTGGTAAATCAGAGCTGAACATACATGATCTTTCTTGGATGTACAATATTTTATCCATCCTGGAAGATGCTGCAGTTTTATCTTTAGGCGATGAACATAAGACCCCTGATAACCAAAATCATAGAGGTAAGGGAATAATCCACTGAGAAAAGTATGGGTTTCTAGGAATAAGGTTTCTAGAATAAGTCCTTAATGTGTGATCACCTTTTCACTTGTGGTATTTCATGACCATTGTTCTTCACTCCTCCTCTTGTACACTTTTCATAGTTTATATTGGCATCATGCCTCATCTTTTTGGATATATTTACTATATATATATATATATTGTTATTTATTATTATAAATAAAAATTATTATATTTATAAAAATTATTTATATAATCATAAATAAATAATTATATATTTTAATAAATATAACTTAATAATTATATATTTAAAGAATTATCAAATTATAAAGAAAAACTATTTAATTAAATTTTTTTATTTTAAATTATAATTATAAATCCTTTATCAGTTCTAATGTTTTAGTAATGACAAAGATAACTTTTATTAGCACTTATTTATTCTTAAAAATGATGGAGATTTATTAACACTAATAAAGCACTGCTAAAAGGAATGTTTATCAGTACTAATCCTTTATCACTAATTAAGATGTATTTTATCAGAGATTATGAATTTATCACTGATAAAAGATATATTTATGAGGTAATTTTTGGACGTGCTGATAAATGATTTCCTAATATGTTTAAAAGAACTCGAATTGTGACTGATTCAGTCACGATTCTCAAGCATTCATGGAAATCCCTTGTTGTCGGTGGTCCTCTTCTAAATTCTCTCAGATGAATCATGGTTAGAATCTATGGGATGTTATTTTAACCTCCTCCTCACTCATTGATTACTCGTTTTTGATCCAATTTTTTTTAATTTCTATGATCTCAATCATGATGAACCTGTATCTCTACTCCCATAACTCTAGTTGGGATTGGTCTCTTTTATTCTTCTTCATTGTTTCTATTCTTATCACCACCTTCACTCTTGGATATTTATATTTTTATCACAACCCCTATCACCATCACTACTTTCATAATCAACTTCCCATTATTCTTCTTCCTCTACCACTACATATCATTGATAGTTTTCCATGGATGTTAATCATAGTATTTATTTTTTCACATATATAAGGTCTTTTTATTTGATAATTTTTTTATTTGGGGATTCTGGTTTTTTTGTATTATTATTTGATGAATAAGAGTTATAAATCATGTTGATTTATTTATAAATGGGTTTCTAATGTATGTTTAGTAGGTGTAATGTTGGAAATAATGATTATTAAATTAGTTTCATGACAACTAAGGTATGTTTAATTTTCTTTAGTGATTATTTAACTAGTGTTATATTTGTGGAATTATTTTTTTTATGAAGGGGTGTCTGTCACGAACCATTCCAAGGGGCCCGTGCCATGAGTGTAGAGACCCAAATCTTGTTGTACATGGAAATTACAGTACCTTTTTGGAATAATTAATACGTAACAAAAACAAACACTGAAGGACCATAATAGTTTAGTGTCTTTGGAAACTCTGAATATAATCTTCTAATCGTGGTGAAAGATCTTCAACATCTCCCATAAATATCTTCCCCTTTTTATCTTACCTAAATCCTTTCTTTATATACTAGGGAAAAGAAAACATAAAAAGGGTGATCTCAAATGCTTAGTAAGGGTAAACATAAGGAATGTAAAACAATCAATAAACATTTGAATGCAAAAACATGAACATAAAATCTAAACATCAAAATCTTGAGCAATGACATAAATCTTGGAAATATGTAAGTAATATATTATAAAGTGACATCAATAATGATAAAATAGCATGGTAATAAAACTTATAATTGTGGAAAAACATTAATCACATGATATGATTTCTATAGTAGCCAAGGCATTGCTGCCAAGACCATCTTAGTGGACAAAGTCCCTTTCTAAATCTTGTTCACTGCTCGTTCCAGTCATGTACCATTGAACCAGATTAACATACCATCCCAGAAATGTCTATCTCATGAGATATAAATCATTAACCAATGCATTGGAGGGAGATATAGGTCCCACCCATCTCATATTGAAATCATTCTTACTTGTGCCACAATATTATCATAAATCATTCGTAATTACCCAAAGTACAAAATGGGTTTCATAAACAACATCCCATCATAACATAATCCATATAAAACAAAATTGATATCATTTCATCATAAGAGAAGAGAAACCATGTAAATCACAGAGAAATTATACTTGAAACATACATATAAGAAATAATTCCATCTTATATGGAAAATGGTTTTGATAAAACACTTGAAATGAATTTTTGAGGAAAATATCATTTCTTCTTCAAAATCATTTTCTTTTCACGAAATTCCATACAATTTTAGAAGAAAAGGATTTTGCTGAAAATATTAATGAAATATTGTAGAGTAGGACTCATGAAAATAAGGTGTTATGAAAACAGTAAAAATCAGTTCATGTCGTATAAGTTTAAAAAAACATTCTTCTTCTTCTTTTTCTGGAAAAGTCAAAAAGTACCTTGTATGGTAATCAAAAGAAAGATTCCTTCCATAAAATGTGGTAAGAGTAAATAAAGGTAAAAATGACTTTAAACATACATGGATGAAAATTAAACATTTTATGAAAACATTTTGAGAACATATGGACATTGATAATATACATAACCCCAGTAAATACTTACGAATAAACAATCTCGAATAAGAATGAGATTGGAATAATTATCCCTTACCTTAGGTCCGATATGCTTCGTACGTATCCTAACCTCATGTATAATTATTTAAATAATTTCATTGACTTATTATAGAATCATATTCATTTTTATGATATCATATATGGTTCACTTGTGACTTTATATTACCCGTTCTTTTGTAAGTTCCATGTTAAACAAGCATTTTGGGTAAAATCGTTTTATATATCGTACATGTTTGGACTTGTTGTTCTTGATATTATTATTACTTATATCTTGATTTACATACTTACAGAATGTAAATAATGATTTATATAACATATATATATTATGTATATATATATGTAATAGATATATAAATTAAATGAAAGACATCATTCATGGAGACGGTAGGCCGTACGTACACATGAACGTTGTTTTCCTTTCCTTATTGACTTGAATGGAAGTAAGTAGATGAAATATATATATACATAAATTCAGTAGCTTTATCATGTCATATATTTAATTATTATTCATTATATATACTTTATAATCATTCATGAATGGTTAACATGGAGAATGAATGTCATCGCATCATGGAGACTGTAATCCTTACATACGCAGGAGCGATGATATCATTCCCATAATTATTGAATTGAATTGGAGTGGATGATATAATATCACAAAATAAGTATGATGTTATAATAACTATATATAGTTATTCTTTACACCATTATACCCATCCAAGTAAGGTGGTGGTGGAAAAACAGAATACACCACGGCGTGGAGACGGTATTCCGTACGTATGCACGCGCGGTGATTTCGTTTACCGTAGGATGGATAGAAGGTGATATGGGGTTGTTTCATATTTATAATAAAATATAATTATATAAGTAAAACTTATTTTATTACTTTATAATGAAACAACTAAATAAAAGGAAGTAGAATAAAGAATAAACCTGAAAGAGTCGATAGAAGAGATTACCTCTTCCTTAACGCACCGCCTTTAATCTTCTTCTTAGGGAACTAGAGTTTGTCTTTTGAAGAGACCAGAACCTCTATGATATATCTTGAATGGTTGAGAAGAGTAATTGGCAGGGTTTGTCTGATCTTCATGGCTCAAAAGGGTGTGAAGAGACGAGGGAAGGGGTGACCTTTTTTAAGGGAGGAGAGGGGCACCTTAGAAAAAACATAAAATATTATTTATAATAAAGTCATATTCAGTTTTTAATAGCTCCAAAATGATTAATTTGGAAGCTAAGGTGGGGATGGGTCGAAATAATCTCAAACAATAGATTTTAGGCATGTTTAGGTTACTATTTTAATCTTATCATTTAGATTTAACTTTAAGAAAAATAGTTTTACTTTTACCGTGTCTTCTTGTTTTCTTACACTATATGGTTAATAAACGTACTACAACAAGCCAAAAGAACCCCAAGTGGTTCATTATTAATATATATGACCTTATCTAAGTCATTTGGTAGAACCATAGATTTTTAGGAATAAAATAACAATTAAAAATATAATATTTGTTTTAAAAACTATTTTATGTCAATTTTGACACTATTTGGTACTTAATTACAGCATCATCATTGTGTCAAAAATAAATTAAATTATTTGAGGTCTAAAAATTGTAAATAAAATATGATTATGTATGAAATATTTTTATCTTTCTAATGAATATATATATTCGAATTTATCTCATGTATAACCCTATATTAAAAATGGTTTAGTTATTAAACATTGATTTTAACTACTTTAACTCTTCTTTAAATAAAATAATAATAAGAGTCCTAATCTAATCCAAGTGGACCTAAAGGGTAATATTTTATTCCTATGTTTGTTTTTGGTCGAATTAAACTTATCCAATAGAATTAGGACATGTTTTAAGATAATAATAATATCATTTTTACCCTTAATTACCCTATTTATTTTTAACCGTGGTAAATAAAAGTAAAAGTTACGATTCACCAAAAATTATTTTTATCTTATTGAACCACATTTTACTCCTTGATATTAACCGTGTCTATTGGATTTTCAAAATTCCACTCATAGAAGCTGTAAAATTACATTTTATGTAAATTATCAAATTCTCCTAGGAGGTGGGTAAAAGACGGTGAAATGTTCAATAAAATTTTCATATATCTACAATTATTATAAAATGACTCCAATTAATTACATTGAAATTATTTAGGTATTATGTATCAATTTTTATCTAAAATAAATTTAAATTAAATAAATAATTATTTAAATAAAAAGTCGGTTTTAAATAGTAACCCAGTGTTTTCACTATTCATCAAAAATTGAATGTTTTTAGAAAAATACCAAGAATTTACCCTAGGATAATTTTGATATTCTGAATCCAAAAATGAAGTCCATTTCTAAAGATAAAATTTATAATATTTCAAAAAGTGGATATTACAATTCATAACAGCTAGTTCAAAATAATATTATAGTAATATCTCGTTTAGTGAAACTCGGTATTGCATACAACACATGCTATCATGGAAGGTCGTGATTGCGTGTAATGAAATCCAAGTCAGGGATGCGTGTATTGAAAGATCCATTAAGTTTATTGTACAAAACAAGACATTAATGAAATTGAAAAGAATATTTTTCATAAAATCTCAGGGTGTTACATTCTACCTCCCTTAAAATGAATTTCACCCTCAAAATTCATTGGGGTTATAAATGGTTTAAAACTCGAAAGTTTTAATAGAAACCTACATCGTAAAATGGAATACCAAAACTTATCTTTAAAAACTAAATTTTGAAACGTAACGGTTACCCTAATCACTGGGTTTCCACAAAGGATAACATAGGTGAAAATATGGATATAGAAGAGAAATCTAACCATGGTGTTCTTATGGAGAGTGGTAGAGAACATGGTTATGAAAAATCAAATAATCACAAATCCATAAATTTGTGATGATCTAAGGTACCATCTGATTAATCATATATAAGGGCACTAGGACAACATTTTTGGTTTTCAAGATGATTTCTCTAAAGTTTATGAATTTGAATTAGAAGAAATACTTACTTTATCTTGGTATAATCTCACCGTTGTTCATGCCTTGAAAAATGTCCACTTCATATCTTAAAGAAATGAAGTTGAATTTGTCATTCGTGAAGAGCTAGCAGATCATGTGATAGAATGATAAGTCATCCCATCTGTTTCTATCACAAAATTGTTAGCATAAGTTATTTAATATACATTAGTCCATCTATGGTGAGATTCATTGTATATGATTCCAACAATGGACTTATACATCATATATCATATCGCTTAATAAAAAAACAAGTTTCTACTAACCATGGACTTCTTGTAGGCCAATGGTAGGAAATAAAGGCCTGTCACAATTCGGTTGTGGGTTCAATTCCCGCAACCTTATCCGATGTGATGGGTTGTCGCCCGTCCTGAAGGTTGTCCCTTTTTCTAGAAATACACTATTATAACATTCCATCAATAATATCAAAAAAGTTATATCCTCAATCAATACTATCGTATTTCCAACATAATCCATTCCAATCTTTAGGCTTATCCAAAATACTTTTGTCCAAACTCAAAGTATAAAGAAAAAATTACTAGAAATGTTATCTGCCGAGCATGTGAATACCATCATTGATCCCCCATATATCATACGATATTTCTTGTTGGTAACATTCCAAACATGTGAATACCTTAATCATGTATTCTTTTGAAACATGAATTACCATTGAACCTTAGTGAATTCATGAGTGTTGTCAAAAGTTAACTCTTTCCACATACGAAAAGCCCAAAAATTCTATATACTCAAACCATGATATCACTTAGTCTTTATGTAAATCATGAGATCATGAATACTATCAAACATCTCATTATCTCCTTATCCCTTCATTATGCGCATATCATCTACTTTCCAAAAATATTTGAATATCCTTTCATGGTTACCGGTACCATTCAACATATAATTTCAAATACTCTAGGAAAAAAATAGTGTAACAATCCTTATATGTGTCTTTATTCCATAGTACCATTACCTATACAACATAACTCTTGATAAAAAAAATCATTCCACTACCTTCTTAAACCATTGACTGAGATTCGACAATTATTTCACCTCACATATCATTTTTATTCTCTTCATCATAATCAACATAAATACAACCCATATGACCATGTTGATTCTCTTCAGGAGACTTTCCCTTAGGGCATTGGTTTGAATAATGCTCATACATTCCACATTGAAAACCTTTAATCATTGTTGATGTTGTAGAAATACCATTATCCTTGTCCATGGTTTTATCTTAACCTTTTCCTTTGCACTTACTGGATTTGTGTCCTTCTTTTCCACACCCAAAGAATCTTCCAGTTCCATTGAAATAATCTCTCTAATGCCTCTTCCCACATGGTTTACATGAGAGAAATTGAACTTTTTTTCTTCTATGATCATCATGAAACTCAAAATTTCTCTTATTGGATGAGTCGGGATACTTACCGAAGCTGAGATTATTGATCTTATTATGAGATTGATGATTAGAAATAATAACTATGTTGGGACTTCCAAATCCCATTTCATTTGGTTTCTCATGAAGAATATCAGTCTATTGTCCATCATATCCTCCATTATCATGAGTCTTTCTGTTTCCTTCCATTTTCTAAAACCCAAAAAGAATAATGTGAGAGGGAAAAATCATGATAGGAAAATAGCATAATAAAGGGGGTGTACCTTCAATATCTAAAATCCTATGTTTAATTCTAATATCATTTCCATAATTCTAGGACTATAACCTATACTTATACTTAACCTTAGGGACATCTCTAGACATACCTTAGAAATATTTCTAGGGATCTCACTAAAGTTCTCGTGTCCCAGTTTCCAATGGTTTACTAAACCTTTCCTCCGATAAGAACTGTAGAGACCCAAATCTTATCGTACATGGAAATTAAATTATTTTTTGTGGAATAATTAATACATAACAAAAACAAACACCGAAGGACCATAATAGTTTAGTGTCTTTGGAAACTCGGAATATAATCCTCTAATCGTGGTGAAAGATCTTCATTATCTCCCATAGAGAGCTTAAACTTTTGTTTTCTTACCAAAAGCCTTTCTTTATATCCTGGGAAAAAGAAAACATAAAATGGATGAGCTCAAATTCTCAGTAAGGGTAACCATAGGGAACGTAAAAATATCCATAAACATTTGAACGCAAAAACATGAACATAAAATCTAAACATCAGAATCTTGAGCAATGACATAAATCATGGAAGTACGTAAGACATATATCATAATGGAACATCAATCATGATAAAATATAATTGTAATAAAACTTATAATTGTGGAAAAACATTAAGCACATGATATGATTTCTATAGTAGCCAAGGCATTTCTGCCAAGACCATATTAGTGGACAAGGTCCCTTTCTGAATCGAGTTCACTCCTCGTTCCAGTCCTGTATCACTGAACTATATTAACATACCATTCCAGCCATGTCTATATCATGACATATAAATCTTTACCCAATGCATTAGAGGGAGATATAGGTCCCACCCATCTCATAATTAAATCATTCTTACTTGTTCCACAACATGATCAGAAATTATTCATCATTACCAAAATAATAAAATGGGTTTCATAATCATCATCTCATCATAACATAATCCATTAAAAACATAATGGATATCATTTTATCATAAGAAAAGTGAAACATTGTAAATAATAGAGAAATTATACTTGAAACATACATATATGAAATAATTCTATCTTTTATGGAAAATGTTTTTGATAAAACGCTTGAAATGAATTCTTGAGGAAAATATACTTTCTTTTTCAAAATCATTTTCATTTCATAAAATTCTATGAAATAAAAAAAAATGATTTTTTTTAAAAATATTCATGAAATATTGTAGAGTAAGATTCATGAAAATAAGGTGTTATGAAAACCGTAAAAATCAATTCATGTCGTATAATTTAATAAAACATTCTTCTCGTACTTTTTCCAGAAAAGTCAAAAAGTACCTCATATGGTAAACAAAAGAATTATTCCTCCTATACAATGTGGTAAAAGTAAAAAAAAGGTAAAAATGACTTTAACCATACATGGAATAAACGTAAACATTTTATGAAAACATTTTGAGAACATATGGACATGGATAATAAACATAACCCCAGTAAATACTTACGAATAAACAATCTTGGATAAGAATGAGATTGGAATAATAATCCCTTACCTTAGGTCTGATATGCTTCGTAAATATCCGAACCTCCGGTATAATTATTTAAATAATGTCATTGACTTATTACAGAATCAAATTCATTGTTATGATGTCATATATGGTTCACTTATAACTTTTACCCGTTCTTTTGTAAGTTCCATGTTAAAGCAGCATTTTGGGTAAAATCGTTTTATTTATCGTACGTGTTTGGACTTGTTGTTCTTGATATTATTATTACTTAAATCTTTATTTAATTACTTCAAGAATTTAAATCATGATTTATATATCATATATATATTATGTGTATATATATATATATATAATATATAAATTAAATGAAATACACCATTCATGGAGACGGTCGGCCGTACGTACGAATGAACGTTGTATTCCTTTCCATATTGACTTGAATGGAAGTAAGTAGATGAAATATACATATACATAAATCCAGTAGCTTTATAATGCCATATATTTCATTAATATTCATTATATATACTTTATAACCATCCTGTAATGGTTAACATGGATAATGAATCTTATCATGTCGTGGAAACAGTAATCCGTATGTACGCACGAGCGATGATATTGTTCCCATAATTAGTGAATTGAATTGGAGTGGATGATATAATATCACAGAATCAGTATGATGTCATAATAACTGTATATAGTTATTCTTTACACCATTATACCCATCCAAGTAACGTGGTGGTTGAAAAACAAATTACACCACGACGTGGAGACGGTATTCCGTACGTATGCACGCGCGCTGATTTAGTTTTTCGTAGGATGGATAGAATGTGAAATTGGTTTGTTTAATATTTATAATAACATATCAGTATATAAGTAATACTTATGTTATTACATTATAATGAAAAAACTAAATAAGAGGAAGTAGAAGAAGGAAGAAACTTGAATGAGTCAGTAAAAGAGATTACCTCTTCTTCAACGCACCTCTTTTATACATCTTCTTAGGGCACTAGAGATGGTCTTTTGACGAGACCCGAACCTCTATGATATAACTAGAGAGGTTTAGAAGATTAATTGGCAGGGGTTGGACGAGCTTCATGTCTCAAAAGGGTGTGAAGTGAAGATGGATGGGGTGCCTTTTTATAAGGGAGGAGAGGGGGACCTTAGGAAAAACTTAAAATAATATTTTATAATAAAGTCATATTCGGTTTATAGTAGCTCAAAATTGATTTATTTAGAATAAAAGGTGGGTATGGGTATAAATACTCTCATCCAATATATTTTAGACAAGTTTAGGTTACTATTTTAACCTTATCATTTAGATTTAACTGTAAGTTAAATAATTTTACTTTTACTGTGTCTTCTTGTTTTCTTCCACTATATGGTTAATAAACAAACTATAACAAGCCCAAAGTACCCCAAGTGGTTAATTATTCATATTTATAACCTTATATAAGTCATTTATCCAATCCTGAGATATTTTGGAATAAAATAATAATTAATAATATAATATTTGTTTTAAAAACTATTTTATGTAAATTTTGACACTATTTAGTACTTGATTTTTGTGAAAATCATAACAACATGATTAGTTCAAAAAAAGTTAATTAAATCAAGTAAATAATGTTATATTAACCTATAAAATTAGTTGAATTCATAAAATGTCTTAAATTAAATTTATTTGGGTATTTATAACATCAATTATGTCAATATTTCATTAATAAGATAAGTACTGCATCATCATTGTGTCATAAATAAATTAAATTATTTGATGTCTAAAAATTATAATTAAAAGACCATTATGTAGGAAATATTTTTATCTTTCTAATTAATATTTATATTAGAATTTATCTCATGTATAACCATATATTAAAAATGTTTTAGTTATTAAAATTTGATTTTAACTACTTTAACTCTTCTTTAAATAAAATAATAATAAGTGTCCTAATCTAATCCAAGTGGACCTAAAGGGTAATATGTTATTCCTAAGGTTGTTTTTGGTCTAATTACACTTATCCAATAGAATTAGGACATGTTTTAAGGTAATAATAATATCATTTTTACCCTTAATTACCCAATTTACTTTTAACCGTAGTAAATAAAAGTAAAAAGTTACTATTCATAAAAAATTATTTTTATCTTATTGAACCAAATATTACTCCTTGATATTAACCATGTCTCTATGATTTTTGAAATTCCACTCACACAAGCGGTAAAATTATGTTTTATGTAAATTTTCAAATTCTCCTAGGAGGTGGGTAAAAGACGGTGAATAGTTCGATAAAATTTTCATATATCTAAAATTATTATAAATTGACTCCAATGAATTACATTGAACATATATTGGTATTATGTATCAATTTTTCCCTAAAATAAATTTAAATAAAATAAATAATTATTTAAATAAAAAGTGGGTTTTTAAATAGTAACCAGGTGTTTTCACAATTCATCAAAAATTGAATGTTTTCAGAAAAATACCAAAAATTCACCCTAGGATAATTTTGATATTTTGAATCCAAAAATGAAGTCCATTTTGAATGATAAAATTTATAAAATTTCAAAAAGTGGGTATTACAATTCATAACGGCTAGATCATAATAATATTATATTAATATCTCGTTTAGTGAAACTCGGTATTATGTACAACACACGCTATCATGGAAGGTCGCGATTGCCTGTAATGAAATCCAAGTCAGGGATGCGTGTAGTGCAAGCTCCTTTTGGTGTATCGTACAAAACAAGACATTAATGAAATTAAAAGGAATATTTTTCATAAAATCTCGGGGTGTTATAGTGATTACCCCATCCCACCTTCCATAGACTAGGGGATAAAGACTAGCATCGAAAGGCATACTCCCAAAAATGGGAAGGCATTGTCTTTAAGCGTGTACATACACACAGATAAGAACACAATAAGAAGAAACCACATAGTAAACTGCTATAGTAAAAAGAGTGCTAAAAGTAAAGGGGATAAAATAAAAGCCATCTGAATGTACAAGTACAACTTAAAAATAAAAATACAGCTGAAAGGTGAAAATCATCTTAAGGAAAATCCACCATGGATCCAACCTAAAGGTTAGGTAAATATTTCCCCCTCATCACTCCACGTCCATCTGTCTCCTCTTCGTCACATCTCGAAGAATGGTCCACCTCTGCACACCGTCCAGTCCTAGCTCCCTCAGCCTCAATCAAAGCTGTACGTCGCCTGCACCAGGCACAAAATGGTGTGGGTAAAGCCCGTCCAGGGGTGAGTATAAAAATACTCAGTTAGGGACCATGAGACCCCGTTGGTCTCCTAATGATCCAAAAAGGAAAACCACAAAGCAGGACATCAACTCTACATAGGTATATGCCCTTACATACACCTAAGTTATCAAGATAAACACATCTCATACATGAGGGAAGAATACCACAAAGGTAACACCATGAGGGTAACACCACGAAGGTAAAAGTACCACATAAGTATCACCATTGAAGATAGTACCACAAAGGTAAAAGTCTTAGTTCAAACAGAGTCTCAGCTCAAACCAAGTTTTTAGTGATGTATAGAAGTATAGATGATTAGACCCAAAGCTAGATCATCTTATTCTGTCAAGAGGCACTATTGGTGACCATAACGAGTCTAACCCATAGAGGATCGAATGGTACTAACCCCCTCAATGACCCATAGAGCATCTGACCCACACAGGATCAGTATGCGCTAACCCACATAAGATCGATATGAATGCTGATAGAAAGACACAGATTCTCGAGGCCTAGGAACATGTAACATTCCCAGTCACAACGTCGAACACCTCAGCTGCTGGAGAACTCCTCCCTTAACGAGTACAGTGGGCCATTCGCGTCACAAAGAGGAATTTCCCACTAACCTTGGAATGCTGAGGTACTTATTCTATCGAGTACCATTGGTCTGACTCATTACACAGAGGTGCTCCCCATCATGGATACGGCGCATCACATAGAGGAAATCACCACCTTGAGTTTTCCGCGTCACACATAGGTGCTCCCCACTGGGCCTATCGAATCACTCTGAGAAAAAAGGACCAGCAGTCGTCAAGTCTCAGCAAGTCGTAGAGTTCCGTACGTAGTGCTCTATGTAGAACCACTACCCACGCCATAAGTCATACCTCAACCAACCCAAATTATGATGAAAAAGTACCCCAAATAACTATCATGTCATAAGGGACCCAACACAACATGCGTGACGACAATCAAACGCCTGATCTGTTTGTTATTAGTGTTTCCTCTCTGAGGGCCCAGTTGGATTTGGGGTCCGATCCAACCCATACATACACCAAACTTATCCAAATATCAAGTGGAGTATATTAAAATGACCGTCTTAATCCAAGGATTCCGGTACCACAGATGGTTCTTAAAACGGACACCCGGTTCTCAAGTTACGATCAAAAAGATAAAAATGGGTAGGGTAGGGCACTTGTCCGGTCCGACCTAGTTGGACAGACCTAGCCTGAACCGGAATTGGCGACCTGAAAGGGGTCGAGGCTGACCAGGGTTCGGCCTGGATGGCTTGGGCCCTGGAAGGACTGGCCCGCTGGGCCGTGGTCTGACACGACCCGCATAGGGGGCTGGCGGGCCTGACATGTTGTGCGTGGCCCGACCCATGCAAGGAGTGGCCCGCTAGTATGGACCACTGTCATGCAGACCACTACGGTGAAACATAATTGGAATGCAGTTCGCCCAAGCTGGACCCCAAGGGTGAGTTCCCCCCTTTTAGTTTACCAAACGGTCTATCGAACCATTCGGCTGGGTGGCACGTGACACCCGCCAGAGGGGTCCCGCCCGGTCATGCACTGTCTGCTGGTCTTCCTCCCAGCGGCGTGGTTGGGCACCACTGGTCCACCCCTAAAGGCCGAATGGTTGTCCTCCATATGGCCTCCACCATGGCCAAGTGGCCATGAACTCCTGCTCCACTGGCGGCACAGACGCGCGTATCTGCACCACCACGCAGCCGGTAGGATGTCGGCCACCACCCCTAGCTTTGCCACATCTGACGGGCTGCAGTCTCCTTCTCATCCAGAGGTGTAGACACACGCCTCCCTCCCTTCATATGTCCGGCTGGGTGTCAGCCACTGCCTTCATCCATGAGCGATTTTAGTTTCATACCAAGCCCGAAAAATAAAACGATCGCATATTCGCAATCCTTGGGTCAAGGGATCTGCGTCCATATGTTGATCTCAACAAAAAATTGTGTTTCCAGCATCAATAAATATTTGACGTTGATGAACGCATGAGGAATGCGCAAAGATCAAAAGATAAGAAGAATTTTTTTTTGTGCAGGGCGATGGCCATGTTAGTTTGGCCATCATCGTTATGAAACAAGAAAATGAAGAATTGATAAATAAACTCAATCGTATAAAAATACCCTACCACAATAACTAAGGCGAGAACACATTTGTGGAAGTCAGTCGGTGTTCTCCATCCCCCAAAACAAGCCTCCAATGATGTCATTCATTCGTTATTCTCTGGATCAGGGTTTCGGTGTCGCTCATCACCACCCATTGGTACCGACTCCGTCTTCCAAGGGTTTGGCGTCACTGCACTTTTTCAGCACTTCTTTTCTTGGAAAAGTAGTGAGGACACCTCTCCCCAAGCGCCATATAAATAGGAGAGGAGAAAGGTGTTCAACGATTGTGGGATTAATGTAGTCTCATTAATTAGGAAGCTTCCTAAATCCTCGATGGTGTAGTTACATAAAATGGAAAGGTCATGCCATTTATTGGCTTGACATGTCGATGGTCCCACATTGCTTCTTTTCCATTGGAGTAAAGGAATAACAAAAATAAAAAAATTATTTTATTTATTTATTTTGAAAAGTTCCTAAACATAAATCTTTCTCCAAAACTATTATAGTCAAAGTGAAGTCTCCCGTAAGTGAATCCTAGCACTGCAGATTCAATGGTGTCCTCATATTTTTAATCCGAGCACCAGTTCAACAGTTAGAAAACGCTGCTTAGCGTTTACTAAAAGTACCTGAAAATAGGTTTGGAAAATTATTAGTAGCCACCCTAGACTTGCACCAGATAAGGATAGGCTATGAATAAGTGAAACATGCCCCAAAAATCACAGTAGTAATCTCGAATTTCCAATATGAGTTAACATTTAGAAGGTATGGATTTTACAATAAAATAATTGTCACATAATTATTTTATTTACTACCAAAAACTAACCTTCACTGGTGGCCCACGCTAACAATTGTTAGTATCTCCCTAATGAAAGCAACCCTCACATGTTCAGCAGTGGTCTTGGATTTTTAATCCAAGTTACCATTTGTGAGTTATAAGCATTTGAAAAATAAAAAAACTTTATTTAATTATTTTATTTATGGTTATGCCATTTTCAGGTTTTCTCACTGGAGGCCCACACCGACTAAACTTAAGTCATGCCTAGGGTAAACCCACAATCCATAGAACACCTGTGCCCTCCGATTTCTGATCCGAGTAACTATTTAAGGGTTATTCAACTTATTAGGAAAACTTCTTATGCACGCTAATTAAACCTTAACAAAACTTCGACGAATCATTCTGGGCACTCTGAGACACGGAATCACGCGCCGTCAGATTTCGCAGTGTCAAAATATTTCCATATAATCAAAAAGAATATACATAATTTCTCGGACATTAAATTATCCCTCATTTAGGGCTTTACTTACCTAAAATCCACAACACAGACTATAGAAAAAAATGGGGATACTGAGCACGGATCTGAGCCTTCCGCTCTCATGTGATTTCTTGGAGGTTCCAATGCTGCCAGCAAATGCCCACCAGAGGTATAAACCACCCATGAAGGAAATTCTCATTTCGATGCTCAATCTATATTGGAAACTTATTCAATGTCGCCCCATCATCTAAGTCTATATATTTAAGGTCAATGACTTGAGAAGGGTCATGCACGTATATCCTTAGCTAGGATACATGAAAGACGTCGTTCACCCACCCCAACCGTGGTGGAAGTGTCAAGTGGTATGCCACCTTGCTAATCTTCCGAAGTATCAAAAATAGTATAATAAAACTTGGTGATAACTTTTCATCTTGGAAAAATCTCTGTATTCCCTTTTGAGTAGAGACTCGCAAAAATACATGATCTCCCTCCTCTTGTCGGCATATGACTTCGGCCAACTATGAGCAGTTTTCACTTGCAAACAAGTGAGGCATCGTGATACAAAATTTTCCACTACTTTCTTCGTCCCTGGCCACCAGTACTAACGCTAAAGGTTCTAGTACATCATCACCACACCAATATGTACCCCCAGATGGGTTGTATGTAACTCCCTCAACACCTCCTCCTATAGTGATACTGGTACCACAGTGCATCATCTAAAGAGGATGACATGATCCCCACCTTCAAAAAGTACATCACGTTCCAGCTCTGAGGATATCTGAGCTTGTCGAGCATCGTTGTCAACACCCCCAAGCTGCGCCTCCCTGACTTGCTGAATGAGTGGGGGAGTGATAGTCATAGAATGAAGGTAAGAAGCTTCATCTCAATCCTTGAAGTATATCGGTAGTGCGACTAGCTACTCTGACGCCTTAGTCAGCAGTTGTAGACCAGACCTCTTGCTGAGTGTGTCTGCTACCACATTCCCCTTCCCATTAGTATAGACTATCTCAAAGTCTAAGTCCTTGAGAAACTCGAGCCACTCCTAATGGTATCTAAAAACTGAAAACTCTTGCTGCCACGATGGAAAGCCCGACCGACTCAGGAGTGATCTGCCACACCCTTTTATGGTAGAGTTTATCCTCTGCAGCCTAGGTTTTCTTTTTCTCCCGCCAAAGAAAAAACCCCCTTCCAATGTTGTGGTAAACCACAACCTTTTTAACTAATACAGTCAATATAATTGTGAACTGTGGGTGTATAGTCCATACACAAACTATGTTCGTAAGGCCTCAATGCTACCATTAAGAGGTTCCAACTGAAACTCTTGCCTCAAGGGTCAGATCACACTATCGGCATAAGTGTGATTATCGAGTCTCCACCCAAAGGTATCTCCACACATGAGGGTAAAGTCAACATCTTAACCGGAAACTCTAGGTCTTGTACATGATCCTTGGAATTAAGGAATGATTGGTACCTATGTTTATTAATATGAAAACTAGTAGTAGACAAAGAACATTCATTGAATCATTCCTAGAGCCCTTGGGTTGCACTGCATGACCATATGTAGCTACTCCCTTACCCTATCCTCCTACTCCCTAAGCCTGGTGGGGACCACAATGTGGGTTGGTTGTAACATGTCAAAATGTATACCACATCATGCTGCTATCATAGCTCTGCTTCCATGTCTGCTTCGCTGCAGATTCATTTTTCCCTAAAACATCCTCTTCCCAAGACATTTTACACGCCCATGTATCTGAGACTAGCACCGGTTTCCTACTTCCCCACTGTTAACTTTCACTGGTTGTATCTGCTCAACCAAAGGACATTCAACCACAAAGGTTCTATCTCGCACCGTAATATAGGATGAAATTCTTAGAGGAATATTGTTGGCTCGGATGTCACTAAAGACACCTTGCTTGAAATTATGAGCCTTGAACCACTAATCATATCATATTCATCGACTGTCAGTAATGGTCAGTACGCCTCGATGAATACTCAGCTACCGACATGTCATCCTGTTGAAGATTTAGAAGCTCTAGAGAACTCTCAACCACTTTCTCAAGATAGCCCTCTGCCACCTGTGAGTCGGGTTCATCTCAGAACCAGAGGGTTATCTGATGCTGAAACTCATGTAAGGAACAAAGACTAAATGTTTTCTCTACCGGTACTATTGGTTGTAACTTCTTCCCAATAGGTAGTGATATCGATGAAACACTACCCGAAGGTACCATATCAGGCATCAATCCACATACCGAAGCCTCATCACTATATAGACCATCATCATGGTCACTCACTATAGAATACTAGAAGATATGATCACCATATTCTCTACCGGTGTCTCTACTGGGTGGAAAAACTATATCCACAACCTTCATCAAGTCCTCAGCTATCTAGGAATCTATCCCAGCTCGAATCCTTGGATGCCTCTACCCCTCAAACTCATGTAACTCGCTCCGTCGGTGTGCATTCTCTACTGCTAAATCTGGTGGTAATGGCTGCCCAATGGTAGTGGTACTCATAGTACACCACCCAAAGGTGTTAACATCCTAAGAGGGCCCTCCACTGATGCCTCATCACTCGGTGGGCCGTCATTGCCTACTCTCTTAGGAATCCTAGATGGCTGTCTTTGTGGCGACATCTTAATATGGAATAGGTTCACCATGATCATTAAGTTACACTTGGTGACCTGGATCTAATGAAATTAAAAGAAAAACTTTTCAAAAACACATACAATCATTGTTTTCATGTGTTGAGTTAGAAATCTGAATTCGGGGTCTTGGTGTATGGATACGTCGACCGTCTCACCATCACTGGACTCCCCGAACTGAAAATGACACTCATAACACATAACAATATTCCTTCACAAAAAAGGTTAGAGTCGTAGTTCTTTGGTATAACCCAACTCCTCTGATACAAAATTTTCACAACCTATCCCTCGAGGCCCATTCTGTGACTACCCCAATCTCACCTTCCATTGGACAAGGGCGGAAAACTAACACCGAAAGGTATACTCCCTAAAATAGGAAGACATTTCCTTTAAACCTGTACATACACATAGAGAAGAATGCAACAAGAATCAACCACTATGTATACTACTTTAGTGAAAAGTGTTCTGAATGTAAAGGGGCCATAATACAAGCCCAACTGAAAGTACGAGTACAACTCAAAAGTATAAATACAACTGAAAAGTGAAAAGAAGCTCATGGATCATCCACCAGTGATCCTAACAGAAGGGTAGGTACATATCACCTCCTCATCACTCCACATCCATCTGTATCCAGAGAATCAAATATCACCGAATGATCTACATCTGCACAAAGTCCAGTCTTAGCTCCTTTATCCTCGATCAAAGTTGTATGTCTTCTGCACCGGACACAACAAGGTGCGGCTGAAGCATGTGTAGGGGTGAGTATAAAAATTCATGTTAGGGACCCCGAGACCACGTTGGTCTCCTAAAGTTCCACAATGGAAATATACAATGCACAAAATCAACTCTACATAGGTTTATTCCCATATATACACTTATGTTATCTAGATAAACACATCTCACACATGAGGGAAGAATACCACAAAGGTAACACCACAAAAGTAACACCAAGAAGGTAAATGTACCACATTGGTGTCACCATGAAGACAGTACCACGAAGGTAAAAGTACCACATAGGTAAAAGTACCACACATGTATCATCACGAAAATAATACCACAATGTTAAAAGTTTTAGTCCAAAAATATTGTCATCTCAGACCAGGTTTTCAGTGAAGTATAGAAGTACATATGATTAGTCGTGAATGTAGATCATCTAATTATGCCAAAAGGCACTATTGTTGACCATAGGGAGTCTGACCCACCCTGGATCGATAGGTACTAACCCCCACAATAACCTACATAGGATCGGTATGTGCTGACTAACATAGGATCGATATGAGTGTTGATAGCTAGCCACATATTATCTAGGCCTAGGGATAAGTAACACTCCTAGTCACAACGTCGAACACGTCGGCTACATGAGAACTCATCCTCTAAGGAGTACAGTGGGTTGAACTCTTTATAAAGAGGAGCTTCCCACTAATTGTGGAATTCTGAGGTACACATCATATCGAGTACCATGGGTCTACCGTGTCACATAGAGGCACTCACTACCGTGGGTCTACCATGTAACACTAAGGTGATCCCCATTGTGGCCTGCTAAGGTACTCATTCTATCGAGTACTGTGGGTTTCTGCATTTCACAAAGGCACTCCCCAAACTGGGTCAGTCGCATCCCACAGAGGCACTCCCCACTTGGCCTATTGAGTCACTCCGAGTCGAAAAGATCAGCATTTGTCAAGTCTCAGCCAGTCGCAGGTTTTCGTACATAGTGTGTTGGGGAGAACCACTCATCAATCCATCAGTCATATTTCAACCAACCTAATGTCTCACAAAGAAGTATTCCAAATATTTGTTACGTCATAAGGGAACCAACACAACAGTCGACGTGTCAATCGGATTCCCAGTCTGTATGTCATTAGCGTTTCCGCTCGGAGGGCCTGGTTGGATTCATGGTCCGATCCAAACCGGCCATAATCCAAACTTATCCAAAAATCTAGTGGAATATACCAAAAGGACCATCTCAATCCAAGGATTCTAGTGTCGTATATGGTTTATCAAACAGATGACATGTTCTGAAGTAATGACAAAAAATGAGAAACTGGGTCCAGTGGGAGCCGGGTCATGTCCAACCCAGTCAGACCGACCCAGCCCGACCCGGCCACTAATGACCCCACCCGAGTCCCACCCGACCTGGGTCCAGCCTGACCCGAGTCTGGACTGAATGGCCTAAGCCTTGGTGGGCCCATCCCGCAGGGCCGTGGTCCGACCCAAATAGCATAGGGGGCGGCCTGCCCTGACCAGCTGGGCATGGCCCAGCCCACACTGGTCACGGCCCGCTACAGTGTGGCCTCCTGGGCACGCGGTCCGCCCGAGCTGGCACTAAACGAGGAGTTCCCCCCATCAGATTTTCTCAAACAGTCCATCGAACTGTTCTGTTAGGTGGCATGTGGCACTCGCCAGAGGGGTCCCGCTCGGTCTGGTGCAGCTGGCCGATCATCCTCCAATCGGCGTAGTTATTCACCACTACTCCACCATGGCCGGACAGAAGGTCGGCCACCCTGCAGCCTCCGCCACGACCTAGCAGTAGCAACCTCTTACCCCACCAGCAGCACAGACGCATGTAGATGCTATCCCAGGTGCCCGAACGGATGTCAGCTGCCACCCCTTGCTTTACCACTGCCAACGAGCTATGAACTCCTGCTCATCCGGTGGAGCGTACATGCACCACCCTTCCTTCATGCATCCGATCAGATGCCGACCTCCGTATTCTTCCGCGAGCCATTACAGTTTCGTTCCAAGCCTGAAAATTAAAATGATTGCATATTCACAATCATTTGGTCAATGGATCTGTGTCAATATGTCACGCTCAAAAAAATATTGTGTTTCCAGCATCGATAAATATTTGACGTTGAATAACACATGAGGAACATGCAAAGAACATAAGATAAGAGGTACGGTTAAAGTGCGGGATGATGGCCATGTTAGTTTGGCTATCATCGCCGTGAAACTAGAAAATGAAGAATCAATAAATAAATTCAATCTTATAAAAATCTCCTACCTCATGAACGATGGTGGGCATGCGTTTGGTGAAGCGGGTCGGTGGTCGCCATCCTCTGAAACATTCCTCCAACGATGTCACTCGTTCATCAATCTCTGGTTTGGGGTTTTAGTGTTGCTCTTCACCTCCCACTGGTACCGGCTCCGCCCTTCAAGGGTTTGGCATCACTGCACTTTTTCAGCACTTCGTTGCTTGGCAATGTAGTGCCGACACATCTCCCCAAGATTCATATAAATATGAGAGGGGAGGGTGTGCAACGTTTGTGGGATTAATGAAGGCCCATTATTTAGGAACCTTCCTAGATCCCCAATGGTGAAGTTACATAGAATTGAATGGTAAATCCATTTATTGGCATGACACATCGCTTGTCCTATATTTCTGCATGCCCATTAGAGGAAAGGAATGAAAATAAGATAACAAATTTATTTTATTTATTTCTTTTAAAAATTCCAAAAACGTAACTTTTTCTCCTGACCTACAGCAGTATAATTTAAGTCTCCCTTAAGAAAATACTGACACTATGGATTCAAAGGTGTCATCAGATTTTTAATATGTGCACTAGTTCAGAAGATAGAAAATGCTGCTAATTAGTTTACTAAATGTACCAGAAAAAAGGTTCGTAAAATTATTTACAGTTTCCCTCGATCTGCGCCAGTCGAGGGTAGGCTCTACCTAAGTGAAACACGCCCCAAAGATCCCAATGGTACTCTAGGATTTCAATCCGAGATACTGTTTAGAAGTTATGGATTTTACAATAAAATAATTGTCACTTAATTATTTTATTTATTGCCAAAAACTAACATTCACTGGTGGACCGTGCCGACCAATGTTAGTATCTGCCTAAATAAATCATACCCTCCCAAGTTTAGCATTATTATTAGTTTTTTATTCTAAGTTACCGTTAGTGTGTTAAAAGAATTTAAAAAATAAAACAACTTTATTTAATTGTTTTATTTACGGTTATTCCATTTTAAGGTTTTCTCACAAGAGGCCTGCGCTGACTAAACTTAAGACACACGTTGGGTAAACCCATCATCCTGGTCAAAATAGTTCCCTTATATTTATGATCCATGTAACTATTTATGATTTATTCCACATTTTCAATAAAACTATTTACACACACTAATTAAACATTAAGAAAACCTTGATGGATCATTTCGGGAACTACAGGCCTCAGAATCACATGCTGTCAAGTTTTGCGGTCTCTAAATAATTCCATATAATTAAAAACAAATATAAAAATTTTCTAGGTCATTAAATTCTCCCCTACTTAGGGATTTACATCCTGGAAAGCCACAACATAGAATCAAGAAACAAATGGGGATACTGAGTATGGATCTGAGCCTCCCGCTCCCATGTGCTCTCCTATAGGTTCTCGTGCAGCGAGCTAATGCGCACTAGAGGTATCGACCTCCCATGAAGGACCCGCTCCTATCGATCCTCAATATCAACTTCAACCTCCGTAAACGTCACCCCATTATTTAAGACTTTCTCTCCAAGGACAATGACGTGAGAAGGGTCATGCGTGTATCTCCTCAACTAGGATACATGGAAGACATCGTGAACCCACTCCAATAGTGGTGGTAGTGTCAAGTGTTCTTCCACCCCACTAATCCTCCAAAGTATCAGAAATGGTTTGAAAATCCTCAGTGACAACTTTCCGCCTTGGTCAAATCTCCATAGTCCCCGTCGAGGAGAGAATTCCAAGATTACATGATCTCTCCCCTCCTGTCGGCATAAGAATTTTTCCTATTGTGAGCAGTTTTCATTTGCTAACAAGTGACGCATCATGATACAAAATCTACCACCACTTTCTTCATCACTGGGCACCAGTACTTACGCTGATGGTCTTGGTACATCTTCCCCACACCATGATGTACCGCCAGAGGGGATGCATAGAACTCCCTCAACAACTTCTCTTGTAGCACTACTAGTACCATTGTACTTCCTCTAAAAAATATGACGTGCTCCCCAACTTCAAAAAATACATCAGGTGATTGACATGAGGATATATGATCACATCAAGCCTCACAGTCAATTCCCCTAAGCAGTGCCTCCCTGACTTGCTGAACGAGTGAGGTAGTGACAATAATAGACTAGAGGTAAGTAGCTTCATCTCTATCCACAAAGGATATCTTTTGCGTGACTAGCTACTATGACGCCTCACTCAGCAGTTGTAGACCAGAACTCCTACTGAGTGCATCTTCTACCACATTCCCTTAATAATAGTATAGACTATCTCAAAGTCATAGTCCTAGAAGAACTATAGCCACTCCTATTGGGAACTGAAAACTCAAAACTCCTGCTTCCACGGAGGTAAGGCTGGCCGACTCATGAGTGATCGAACACACCCTCTTATGCATGAGTTTATCTTATGCTACCTAGGTTTCCTTTTTTTCCAACCAAGAAAAAATCCAATTCAACATTGAAGGTATAACACAAACTTTTATCCTAATACAGTCATTTAGAGTATGAACTATGGATGTCTAGTCCATACCAAAACTAATGCCGTAAGGCCTCAATGATGCAACCAAGAGGTTCCAATAGAAACTCCCGCCTCAAGGGTCAGATCACACTATTAGTGTCATCTGATTATCGAGTCTCCCATGAAAGGTATTTCCAGATGCAAGGGTCAAGTAAATGGCTTAACCGAAAACTCTAGGTCTGAGAAAAGATCTGTGGAAGGAAGGAATGATTGGTACCTATGTCTATTAATACAGAAACTAGTAATAGACATAGACCGTTTATCGAATCATTCCTAGATCCCTTGGGTCGCACTCCTTGACTGTATGCAGCTACTCTCTTCCTCTATCCTATAGCTCTCTAATCCAAGAGGGGACAAAAAAGGGGATGGTTGTACATGTAGAAATGTACACCACCTCATTCTTCTCTCCTAGTTCTTATTCTATGTCTGCTTCTCTACAGATTCATCTATCGCTAACACTTACTCTTCCCGGAAATTTTTACACGGCCAACTATCTAGGACTAGCACCCGTTTCTTTCATTCCTTCTAATGACATTCACTAGTTTTATCCACTCAACCAAAGAATACTCAACCAAAAAGGTTATCATTAGCACCCTTACATAGGTAAGAATGAATTGAGGAATAATGATGGCTCAGATGTCCCTAAAGACACCTCGCTCGGAAGTCCGAGCCCTGAATCACTAATCTCATCTTATTCATCGAGTCACATGAATGTTCAGTACGCCTTGATGAATACTCATATACCGATATGTCATACTGTCATAGCTGTAGAAGCTCCAGAGAACAATAAGCCACCTCCTCAAGCTAGTCCTCAGCTGCCTATGAGTCGAGCTCACCTCGGAACTTGAGGGGTATCTGGTGCTGAAACTCATGTAAGGCACAAAGCCTAAATGTGTTCTCTACCGGTATCGCTGGTTGTAACTACTGCCCAACATGTAGTGATATAGCTGACATAGAACCGAAATACACCATCTCAGGCAACAATACACGTAATGATGCCTCTTTACTTTGCAGACCATCCTCATGGTCACTGACTAGAGAATACTAGAAGCTACGATCACCATCAGCTCTACCAGTGTCTCAAATTGGCAGAAAAACTCTAGCCACATCCTCCTTCCAGTCCTTAACTACCTGGGAATCTATCCCACATCGAAACCTCAGAGGCCTCTGCCCTTGGAACTCATGCATTGCACCTATTCGGCGTTAATCCTCTAATGATGGTGCTTGTGGTAATGGCTTCCCAACGGGTACTGGTGATGCTAGTACACGACTCAAAGGTGCTAACGCCATAAGAGGGCCCTACAATGAGGCCTAATCGCTAGGTGTATCATCATCGCCTACTCTATCAAGAATCCTAGAAGGTTATCTTTGAGGTGACATCATGATAAGGAATAGGTGAACCACATTCATGATGTTATACCTTGTGATCTGACACCAAATAAATAAAATGAAAAACTTTTCTAAAACACAGACGATCAATGTTTTTAGGCGCTGAGTCAGAAATCAGAATTCAGGGTCCTGGTGTATGGATATATCGGCGTCCACACCAACATAGGACCCCCAGAACTAAAAACCACACTCATAACACTTAACACTATTTCTTCATAGAAAAGATCAGAGTCGTAGTACTTCGGTAGTACTGAACACCTCTAATACCAATTTTTCATGACCCGTCCCCTGAGGCCCGTGCCATGACTACCCCAAGCCTTCCTTCTGTAGGATAGGGGCTAGAGACTAGCACCTAAATCCATACTCCCCAAAAAGGGATGGCATTTAATTTAAACCTGTACATACACAGAGAAGAATGCCTCAAGAAACAACCACTAAGTACACTATTGTACTAAATAATGTGTTGAATGTAAAGGGGCCAGAATACAAGACCATATGAAAGTATGAGTACAATATAAAAGTAAAAATACAACTAAAAAGTGAAATTAAGCTCCAAGATCATCCACCATGGATCCTACCTAAAGTGTAGTTACAGATCACCTCCTCAGCACTCCACATATGTCTGTCTCCTCAGCATCACAGCTCGCCAAATGGTGCAACTCCGCACACCGTCCAATCATAGATCCCTCAACCTCATTCAAAGTTATACGTCATCTGCACTAAACAAAACTAGGTGTGGGTGAAGCCCATGTTGGGGTGAGTATAACAATACTTAGTAGGGACCCCGAGACCTGGTAGGTCTCTTAAAGTTCCACAATGGAAAACCCCAAAGAAAGACATCAACTATACTTAGGTATATGCCCATACATACTCATATGTTATCAAGATAAAGAAATATCATCAAGGAAGGAAGAATATCACTAAGTTAAGACCATGAAGGTAACACCAGGAAGGAAAAATTACCACATAGGTATCACCATGAAGATAGTACCACGAAGGTAAAATTACCACACAGGAATCTCCATGAAGATGGTACCACAAAGGTAAAAGTCCTAGTTCAAAGAGAGTCTCAAGTCAAACCAGGTTTTCAGTGATGTATTGAAGTACAGATGAATTTTCGTGAAGCTAGATCATCTTATTCTGTCAAGAGGCACTACTAATGACCATAGAGAGTCTGACCCACACAAGATCGATAGGTACTAACCCCCACAATGTCCCACATAGGATCTGACCCACATAGGATCGGTATGCGTTGACCCATGTAGGATCGATATGAATGTTGATAGCCAACCATAGATTCTCTAGTAATAGGAACAAGTAACATTCCTAGTCAAAACGTTGAACACCTTGGCTGCTGGAGAACTCCTGCTCTAATGATATAGTGGGCTAGCCGCATCACACATTGCCACTTCCCACTAAACTTGGTCTGCTGAGGTACTCGTCCTATCGAGTACCATGGGTCTGTCATGTTACACAGAGGCTCTCCTCACTATGGGTCTTCCGCATCACACAAAGTCACTCCCCACTAGGCTTGTCGAGTCACTCCGAGTAACAAAGATCATTAGTCGTCAAGTCCTAGTCAGTCGCATGGTTCCGAATGTAGTGCGCTGGGGAGAACCGCCCCTCAAGACATGAGTCATACCTCAACCTCCCCAAAGTAACATGAGAAAGTATCATAAATGTCTATCACATCATAAGGGACCGAACACAATATACTATGTGTCAATCAGATGCCCGGTCTGTATGTTATTAGTGTTTCCGCTTTGAGGGCCTGGATGGATTCGAGGTCCAACCCAACCCGGCCATACTCCCACCTTATCAAAAACTCATGTGGAGTATACCAAAAGGACCATCCCAATATAAGGATTATGATAACTTGAGCGGTTCGTAAAACAATCATTGGGTTCTCAAGTTATGACCAAAAATGTAAAATTGGGTCCGGATGGGAGTAGGTCCGGTCCTATATAGTCAGGCCGACAAGGCCCGACCCGGCCTAGGCCAACCATACCCTATTCGGGTCACTTGGCCCAACCCGTGTCTTTACCAGATGTCCTGGGCCTTGGTGGGCCCATCCTGCTGGGCTATGGTTTGTCCCGAACCGCATAGAGGACAGCCCAACCCGGCCTGCTGGACGTGGCCTGGCCCACGCAGGTCGTGGCCTGTAGCATGCAGCCCGCTGGGTGCGTAGTCCGCCCGAGCTGGCACTGAAGGGAGAGCTACCCCTTCTGGTTTTCCTGAAAGGTCCATCAGACCGTTCAGCTGGGTGGAATGCAGGACCCGCCAGAGGGGTCCTGCGATGTCTTGCACGACCTCTCGGATGGTCAGTCGTCGTTCAGCCTCTACCGAGATCTCTTGCTCTACTGGCGGCATGGACGCGCACCACAGTGGGGCATGTCAAATGCCAGTAGCCACCCCTTACTTTTTCGCGGCCGATGAGCTGTGGAATCCTGTTCTTCTGGCGGTGCGAACACGCGACGCCCTTCCTTCATGCGGTCGACCGGGTGGTGATCACCTCCTTTTTTCGCAAGCCATTGTGGTTTTGTTACAAGCTCAAAAAATTAAATGATCACATATTCGAGATCCATGGGTCGAGGGCTCCGCGTCCATATGTCGCACTGAACAAAATATTGCATTTCTTGTATTAATAAATATTTGGTGTTGAAGAACGCACGAAGACCAAAATATAGGAGGAATGTTTTAAGTGTGGGATCGTGGAAATGTTAGTTTGGATATCATCATTGTGAAACTAGAGAAGGGAGGATCGATAAATAAATTCAATCAATTAAGAATCCCCTACCTGAAGAATGATGGCGAGCGCATGTTTGTGGAAGCAGGTCGGTGTTCACCATCCCCCTAAACTATCCTCTAATGACGTCTCTCATTCATCGATCTCTGGTTCGTGGTATCGGTGTCGCTCGTCACCTCCCATTGGAACAGGCTCCGTCCTCCATGTGTTTGGCATCACTGCACTTTGTCAGCACTTTTTTTATTGCGAAGCAGTGTTGACCCCTCTCCCCAAGCTCCATATAAATAGGAGAGGGGGAGGGTGTTCAACATTGGTTGGATTAATGGAGGATCATATATTATGAACCTTCATAATTATCCAATAGTGTAGTTACTTATAATTGAAAGGTCAATCCATTTATTGGCTTGACACGTTGCTGGTCCCACATTACCATTTTTCCTTTGGAGGAAAGGAATGAAAATAAAATAATAAATTTATTTTTATTATTTCTTTTAAAAAGTCCCAAAACATAACCTTTTCTCTAAAACTATTACGGTCAATGTGAAGTCTCCCATAAGAGAATCCTGACCCTGTGAATTCAATGGTGTCCTTATATTTTTAATTCGAGCACCTGTTCAAAAGTTAAAAAATGCCGCCCATGCCTTTACTGAACATGCCCAAAAAAAAGTTCGTAAAATTATTAAAATTCATCCTCGACCAGCGCCGGTAGAGGTTAGGCTCTGCATAAGGGGATAATTCCCCAAAAAACCCAACAATACTCTTGTATTTCCAATCCTAGTTACCATTTAGTTGTTATGGATTTTACAATAAAATTAACTGTCACAAAATTATTTTATTTATGGCCAAAAACTGTCTTTCACTGGTGGCCTACACTGTCCAATGTTAGTATTTTCCAAAAGAAAGAATACCATCAGAAGTTCAGCGGTGGTATTGGATTTTTAATCCGAGTTACCGTTTATGAGTTATAAGAATTTGGAAAATAAAATAACATTATTTAATTATTTCATTTGTGGTTATTCCATTTTCAGGTTTTCTGATAGGATGCCCACACCCACCAAACATAGGTCATGCCTAGGGTAAACCTACCATCTTGAACTCAATTGTGACCTAATATTTCTGATCTGAGTATGCGTTTAAGAGTTATTCCACTTTTTCAGCAAAACTCTTTACGTGTGATAATTAAACCTCAACAAAACTTCAACAGATCATTCCGGGCACTCCGGGGCAGAGAATCGCTCGCAGTCAGATTTTGTGTTCCCGAAAAAATTCCATATAATTAGAAACAAATATATGGAATTTATAGGACATTACCGTGTCTTTTAAATATTTTAATGTTTTTCATGAAACTTAAAGTATGATTAATTTTAATATTAATTATTTTACAATATGTAAGGTAAGTTTAATTTAACAAATATGTATCTGGATGATTGAGGAATGTGTTTTCTTACATTGTGAATGGGTGTTTAGAAGGTGTAAGGGATTAAAAAGTTTGGATATGAAATATTGATAATATATATTTAAATTTTAATTATATGAAAGATTTTATTATGTTAAATGTCTAATTTAAGTATAGGGGAAGTTAGTTCATAATTCATTTTGAATGAAACAAGAATAATATAAGAGTTTTTTATGGTTATCCGCAATTTATTTTAAATTCTATTGTTTAATATATATATATATATATATATATATATATATATATCGTTGAGGAAAATTTTAACATAACCCTAATCATGTACTATAACTATTTCATCAAAAAACATCATCACTTCAATAATTTTTCTTTATACATCATCTCTAGTCATAGAGTACACTAATATGGATTGTTCAAAAATGATATTATAAAGAGAAAAATACTTAAAATTATTTTGAATATAATTAGAAAAAAAATCAAATTATATATCTATTTAATCATGATTATTCCTTATATCACTTTGTACTTACAACAGGAAGTGAGATTTCCATTTTCAATATGATGTAAGAAATCATAGGCCTCCTTTTGAATCCTTATCACTATCGATATTTTTTCCCAACTATTATATTATTCGTAATGTTATTTTATAATTTATATTTATTTATATATTTTCCAAATAATAATAAATGAATTATATAATGAAAATATTGAAAAGTTGATTTTTATTTGTGGTCAACTTTGAAAATCAGAGGTAAGATTTATTTTCTTTTGTGATTTTTTCTAAGCATGAACATATATAAATGAAAGCAGGTAAATACTGAAAGAAAACAAGTCAAAATTTTAATATCATAAAATAAATTATTTTAAATCAAAAGAAATGTTTAACCAAATTTACATAATGAACCATGAAAAAATATATAATGTGAACAATAAACATGATGTGGTTTGAAAATCACTTCATCAAATCTCATGAGAAAACATTATTCAGTCCACCTTTTTCTAAATTTTCACAAACAATTCTCAGTTTCACCCATCAATGTTCTATCTAATTTCTCTATTACAATTCCTAAACAACCAATATCATCCCTTGATATTCTAGGAACCCATTAAAATATACAAACATGAATCATGGTGTATCTTCACCGTTGGTTCCTTGAAAAAGAAAATTTTGCTATAGTTCTCTAACTTTGGGTGCAATAACACCTCTATTTCGACTCACTAATAAATAAATTCAAATAAAAACTAATCCATATATCACACACAGAATCCAAATAACAACTCATGATCTTTTGGAAAATATTTTTCAATCTCCTTAATATTTTTAAGAGCTTGTTGATGTTTATTCTTGAATAAATTATATGGAATGCGAATGCTTGAATTTATGGCATCAAGTGTGATATTTGATGAAACATGGTTTTGAAAATGAAAAGTTTCTTGATTTCCCATATCTTATCTACACTGAAATGAATGGGTCTTAGTAGTGGATCTAATACTCACTTGCTAGTCATAAAACACTAATCCAATCATCAAATAGTTATATAATCTAACTCAAATGTTTGGATCAATATGTTTGTAATAAAAAACTAAAACCAATTGGTGCATGCAAGAACAATTAGAGGATAACCAACATTAAAATATCATGATCATCATGGTGGGATAGTGTCAAAGGAAACATGTCATAAAATGAAAAGTTACCACTTTATGAATAAATCTCTAAAAATGAGAAACCGACATCGAATGAAATCATGAAGGACCAAAATTTAAATGAAGACCCATTTGAAAAAGAAGATAGTATCTTTATCCCAAAACTACAAAAAATGTAGAAATAAAATATTGCACTGAATGAATTATGAATTTTTAGAAAATAACCATATAGTGGATTCAATTTTTATTGTAGTGGAATTATTTGGGTTATTCAATCATCAATTATATCCATTATATAATATCAAAAATTATTGAGAAATCCATACAAGTAACACCTCATGTTTATATTAGTGAAATGGATTGACTAAAATTGTTTCTTTTAAATGTATATGATGTAAAATTGAATCATCCCACCATTATATCACATAATAAATCACAATCATTACATTATTAGAGGTGTTTAACCTATCCTTATTCTGCATATAAATACTAGTTCATCAACTCACCATCATAAAATGCATCTGCTAGTTCATCCCTAATATGGATATGAACATTTATTATGTAAACTGATCCATGTTCATAGGTTCATTAATACATAAATCATCATCATTATCAATATAAATTACAAGATAATAGTAATATTTGTATTTTTTTGACCAATTAATAATGATGTTATATTAGACTTTATCATTACTAAGAATATTTAAATTTGTATACAATTTTGTGCCACAATCGAAGAAGACATAATTGATGTTCTAAATTATAGTGTCATTTGGATGCTAAAATATGATATATTATTACTTAATACTTTCAAAAAGGGATAAAAATTTATAATAGGGTTTAGAATCTTTTAAAAGAAAATAATGGGTAACACTAATGTTTTTTATGTCAATGATGCTAAATGTCTTATCAAAGAGTTTATCATCTCTTTAATGGTGACAGGAAAATATATACTTTATTATGTTTCATAATAAAATGAAAATATTTATTTTAGTTCAATCAATGAACTCTAATAACTTTACAGTTATGGTTACTATTTTCTATGAATAAATAAAGGGACATACAAATTTTTATTATAATCCTAGAATATATAATGTTTTTTTCTAGTTTTCTATAGAAAATAAGAAGAAAAATGTTTATATATATCTTTTACACAAACAAATATTAATAAAAATATTTATGGTAATTTTTTATAATATTTTAATGTTATGTTATTTTAAAGTTGTTAAATATATCATGTTAATAGGATTGAGATTCTACAACATTTTCTTTTAGTTTCATTTAATGTTGATTAAATTAAATTTATTTTATATTTTTGTTATCAAGAATGATTATTTTATAGTTTAATGATATATAACTATAATGCATTTATTTTATTTTCTCTTAATTTTTTCTGGTTTTTATAGTTAATTTCCACATTATTTTTATCAAATAATTATTTTTTTAATTTTCACAGAGATCATGAAGAAATGAATTCATCAACAGGGATGTGTCCGTCATTTACTATGATCATGAAAAAGTGAATTAATTCTACTTATTTAGTTAGCTTTTTCACCATTTATCTACTATTTTATGTTAATTTTCTTATCATTTTTATCTATTATTTTTTATTTTTTTCCCATATCTTTTGGCAAGTAATATTTTTCGGCCAAAAATCTATAGTAAGGCAAAAAATAGGTAACATGTTTATTTTAGATGATGTGTTTCAAGAATCAGGTGGTTTCCTCTTCCATCCGAATAAAATATTTCTTTCTTTTTTGTCTAGGTGCAGATGGATGGAACAAATGCACATAACATACTCAATCATCTGCACCTCAATCTTATACACAATGAGCTTGGGATTACTTGAAATGTATAATTTTAGTTCAAAATTAAATTTTATGTTCAAAAAATACATCCAATACTCAAAACTAAGAAAACACATTCCTCAATATCAAAACTAAATTCACATATATCTATATTTAATCTAATATATTTAGTGAGTTAAAACACAACTTGGTTGGTTAGTTCTTTTGAAATATTTAAAAAACTTATTCTCTTATAAAGGCTTATATATATTGATTTTTTCACAGTAAAATCATTGTCTATATATGTAATTTATTATTTTCTCTTTATGTTTATTTAATTTTTCTAGTATTACTCACAAAAGAAATTGTTTATTATATAAGTTGATTATTTTTTTCAATTTTTTGGTGGTTTGTTGAACTCTTCTCATGATTGTGAGAGATTAGACTTCAAGGCCGCAACTACGATAATGAAAACAAAGAAATGAGTTAAGAATACATAAAACCATCACGAAAAGGTGATTTATTACATCTAATTTAATTAACATTTTCATCATTTATCAACTATTTGTATGTTAATTTCCTTATCATTATTTCTAATACTTATATAGTTTTTTATTATATATTTCAGGAAGTATTACATTTCATTAAATGATAAGTAGAAAACCTAAAAATAGAGAACTTCTTCCATTATAATGGAAGAGGAAAGCCCATGACGCATAAAACATGAAGTGTTTTAGGGAGCATGGAGTTTCTCTTCCATCAGAATAGAACTCATTTTATCAAATCGATATTTTTTTAGATAATTTAATGTAAAACACATATTACATACTCTATTAACTACATCTAAATATAACACACAATGTGCCTGATATGACTTAGACTGTATGGTTTTTGTTTAACATTTACATTTTAGTTCAAAACATACATCACATACTCAAAGATAAGAAAATACATTAATATTTTTTTATTTTATAAAAACAATCCATTTTTCATTTATGACATTTAGGAATCAGCTACACCTCAATCTGATTAAATATGTGCCTAGTATGGCTCTTATTGTGTTTTTATTTAAAATTATCATTAATTTTAGTTAAAAAGATAGTCGACTCACTGAAAACCATGAAAAATATTCTTGTATTGTCTTGATAAATTAGAAAAACTATTAAAAATTCAATTTTGAATTATAGGAATCAATATCATATAAAACTAATTCATGCTTTGACCATTGCGACTCAATGTGTGTGTTTTTAGTTTAAAATGAATTTTTAGTAAAAGAACATGTGACATATTGAAAAAGGATAAAAGACTTTATATTATTTTTATACTTTAGGAAGATGATCCATAAGTTGTTTGTGATGTGTAGGAATCAACCTTTTCTCAGTCAGACACATAGTGTGACCTGTTGAATAAAGTGTCCATTTTTGTTTAATATTGATATTAATTTTAGTAAAGAAATACAACTGACATAATAAAAACAAAGAATACACTGTCATATTGTTTTGAAACATTAGTAAAATTATCCATAAATCATTTTTAACATGTAGGAATCAGCCTATCATCAATCTGGTATATGACGTGCCTAGTATGACTCAAAGTCTCTGTTATATAGTTAAAACTAACATTTTTGTTAAAAAGGGTCACTCAATAAAATTGATCAAACACAGTCAAATTTAATTGATAATTTATGTGATTTTTAAAAAAAAAATTACCTATAGGAATGAGTCTCAGGTCAAACCGACACACTATGTGACCGGTATGACTGAAATAGTGTGTGTCCATTTTAAGGTGACATTTTATTAAAAACACAAGTGATGTACTCAAAAATAATTAAATGAATTAATATTAAGTTGATACATTATTAAAAAACACAAATTTAAATGGGACTTGTATGAATTATCCCCACTTCAATTCGATGCACAGTGTGACTAGTATGAATCCAATAGTATATTTTAATTTAAAATTGACATTAATTTTAGTAAAAAAGAAAACATACATAATCAAAACTGAGAAAACACATTTATATTAATTTTATACATTAGAAAAATGTTCTATAAATAATTTTTTACGTGTAGGAAGTAGCCTCACCTCAATACGATACATGTTGTGCTCGGTGATACTCAAAGTTTCTATTATCTGTAATGAAATGCCATTTTAGTTCCATAAGATTTACCAACATAAAACAATGAAAACATTCTTGGATTGTCTTAATAATTTAGAAAAACCATTATTATGTCATTATTCATGTGTATGCATCAGTCTAATACCAATCTGACACATGATGTGACAGTTATGTCACAATGTATATATTTCTAGTTAAAAATGACATTTTAGTAAAAAACACAAGTAATGTACTCAAAACCAAGAAAAAAATGTCATTTTGTTTTATTACACTATGATAATGATCCATAAGTCATTTTAGATTTTTATGAACAATCCAATCCATAATTTGATGCATGGTGTTACCGGTATGGCACCAAGTAAATCGTTTTATTTAAAATTGACACCAATTTTAGTAAAAATGGAAACTTACATACTCAGAACTGTGAAAAATAAATTTTATTGTTATAATACATTAGTAAAAAAATCCATAAGTTATTTTTTGACATGGAAGAATTAGCCTCACCTCAATATTATATACGATGTGCCTAGTTTGACTCAAACTGCCAGTTATCAGTTTAAAATTTATATTTTATTTCAAAAACTGCCAGTCCGTAAAAACAAAGAAAATACACTTAGATTGTATAAAAAATTTAGGAAAACTATTTGTAAGTAATTTTTTATGGTTAGGAATGATTCTCATGTCAAACCAATAAATAATTTAATTGGTATGACTCAAAGTGCATGTTTCTAGATCTAAATGGCATTTTACTAAAAAATACAAGTGGTGTATTCAAAAATAGGAAAACACATTCAGATTGTTTTGATACTTTAAGAAAATTACCCATAAGTCACTTAATAAATTTAGGTACTATTTGTACCTTAATCCAATGAATGATGTGACCAGTATGACTCCATGTGTGTCTTCTAAAAATATAATTCTCATATTTGATTAAAACGTGTATCACATCATTGAAATTGAGAAAAAAATCCATGATTTTTTCTCATCAATATTTTTTATACTACCTAATTAAATTCCTTATCATTTTTATCTTATACATATTAATGAAATTTTTATAGAGATACTTCTTGAATAGAAATAAGAAATGGTGTGATTTGAAAGAATCTGCTGCAACTCAATGGGATACATTGTGTTCCTAGTATTACTCGAAGTCTAGTTTAAAATAAAAAATATATATTTAATTAATTTCTTTATGTTATTACTAATATAAGATTTTTTATATGTGTGCGTTATTTTTATTGATTATGGGCAGTGTGTTCTGTAATAGCATGAGTTGGGTTTAAGGAAAAAAACACATAGAAAATTTATGTTTTTTAATATATGTGATAATTTTTACTTACTCATTTGACTGTATAAACTGATGTTCTAAATTTTTATAAATAAGTGATTTTTTTATTTATGTTGTAAATTTTATTTCATTTAAATTTGGTATTTTTACCTGATTTGGCTGCTTTCTAGTCCTGTTTTTGATGATATATTGTGTTGTTACACTACACAGCAGTATGCTATTATAGCACTCTACTATCATCCCCTTTATAGGTATTATTAAATTCATTGATAAAGGAATCCTTTATCAGTGCATCTAAGAGAACATATAAATGGTTCCTTTGTCAAAACTTTTAGAAGTTCAACTAAAGGCTATTTTTATCAATTCTTGTTGAAGTGCTGATAAAGGACCCTTTTAGTAGTGCTTCTAGAAGCATGGATTAATGCACTATTTATGAGGGCTAATAGAAGAACTGATAAAGAATTCTTTTATGATCAGATTTAGTACCACCGTTAATGGGTCAATTTATTAATGCTAAATAAAATAACTGATAAATGTGGTCCTTTATCGGTGCTTCTAAATGCACTAATAAAGGTAGACATTGTCATCATTTATTTGTGCTAATAAAGGGAACCTTTATCATTTAATTTCTAGTGATGATTAAATCCTAGGTATTTTAATCATAATATGTTAGTTAGTTCTTTTTTAGAACATATAGTGGCCAATAATAGAATTTTTACTGACAAGTTTTGTAATAGTGTTTCCACAAAAAAGGAGCCACAAATTCATTCAAACCAACATTTGAAACTCATTTGGAAAACACCTTTAAAATAAACTTGAGGTCAACAACATATTTTAGAATAAAATCCAGTTTAAAAAGAATCATTCCCAACCAATAAAAAGCACAATCGGATACAAATCAAAACCATACCTTTTAAATCATTAAAATAAAATTTTATATTTCACAAAATCTTATCAAGTAAAACACTTCAATTATACCTCTTCATATAATAAAAATTTCTTCTTACACTATGAAAATTATACCTTTTTGAACATTATAACATCAAAAATAAAATTACAACCCATTCAACATCATAATTTCTCTATATTAAGGTTTAAAATTTAATTACATCACTCTAAGGGTTCTATTGTATCCCACGAGCAGCCCTATGTTTAGTCTCTAATCATTAATGGATTTGATGCGGTGTGTGAAGGGTTTCACACAATAATTTGAAGGGTAGTTTATTTTGCATATTCAAGGACACAAAAACATAGTATGTAAACACAAGGGGACAACAAATTACACAAGGGAAATATCATGACTAGGGGAAACATATTTCAGACCATGTACCTCATGCTTGTATACAAGCACTCATATAACCATGGACCATGATTCAAGATTAAAAAACCTCAAATTCCAAGATGAATAAATCCCTGGTGATATCACTCATAATCATCATAATAATATTAATAACAATGGAATGTCACTTACAAAAAATAGATGTTAATAAAGTTGAAAACATACACAATGTTCTGATTCACAATAACCGAGACTGAAATGCCAAATAATTAAAGGAGATTCATCCTTAGAAAGGGGTATAGCTCTTTGTTATCAACCTAGTCTTTTGATGGTGGAATGGGAATGAAAATTTGGAAGGAAAGAAAAAATATTGAGAGGGAAAAATAGAAAAAACAACTATTTTTAAATGAGTCACAGAGTTACACAACACGGTTTCCCTAATCGTGTGCCAATTTTGAATCCTCCTCTATCAAAGAGGAAACCATGCTTCTTTGTTTTTCTAGAAAGATATATAATTTGAAAAACTGTGTGGTATCCATTATCTATCTTTTTTATGAGAGGGTCTCAAACCTTGTTGTCCATTAGTCCACATTTCATTATTTGTGAACCCTGTACCTCCTCCCTCCATGATGCACGATTATGGCGCATAATTAGTTTTATCCATGCAACAATTGTGATTCAAGTACCAAATGGTGTCTTTTTCCACCTTTTAATACCAAGAACCCCATAGAAACCCCTGAGACCAACCATAATCAAGAGAAACACTCCCTTTACCAAATTTAAATGAAACACACCTTGAATTAATGTTAGGACCTCACAAACTCCACACATTATAATAGACTTTACTTATGATTTACTTACAAACATAACTAAAAATACATGGAAAAGGCTAAGGACCCTGGTCCCACCTATCGATATCCCTCTCCCATGTTCTTCGATGAAATTGGTAAAGCCATCATTAATTTTGAATCAGAGGAATAGTTTTACTCCGAATAATTTTCTTACCACATTGTCCCTAAAACAATTAGGATTGTTCTCAATGTATGAATCAATGTCTACCAAAAATCATCATTAATAACCACATAATAAAATTCAAAGTAATACCTTTTAATCAAATACATATGATAATGTTGAATATAACAATATATCATTATTAAAGAACCAATTGATATGCCACCATTATGATTATCTGCATTATCTCAAATATCCTGACAAACTAGGGAATTGATATTCCATGTTTCTGAATCCAATAGTGTCCCAAACTTGAAGACACTCGATGGAACACATGGCTATCCAACCACATATCCTGACCTATTCTAGACTATGATTAAAGTCCAAATGACCCTATTCTAAACTGAATGCCTGAAACACAACCAAGGAAAAAACATCAACACAAGGTGATCAACTACTACAATCCGAGCCAATGCTTATTTTCAATATTGATACATCATTATTGTACATACCCAAGACCATCCAACATTAACACTGATGATGTTGTCGTTTTTTTACCCAGAAATCCTATAGTGATCCCCACCATAATCTTTATCTGACCACCACTTGCTTCTACTATTTGGACTTATACCATCAGATAGATCACTAGAACCACAAAACCATTCTGCTAGAACACATCTAGTTTGGTTACCACTTACCATGTCCAAACACTAACTAGAACACCAATCAACATTCGAATATATTTACATCAAAAAAATCCCACTGGAATAGACATGTCCCATTTTACAATCACAACTAAGAAACCAAGATTTTTTATCCCCAAATACATTATTTCAATTCTAATGTGTCTTTCACTTATAAGGTGAAACTCTCAATTTTGTTTTAAAGTTATAAAATTCATAAAACATTCTAATCCAAGTCATACAATCCCAGTTCAACTTATTCTAGAAATGTATGGCTCCATCTATCAACATGTAATCACCTCACCTGATCATAATTCCTTCTCACCTATATTCATTCAACAACCATCCAAACAAACCCACTTGATTCCATACATGATTCCTAGGGAGATCCCATAGTAAGAAACTCCATCATCCCAAAAATGTATTCATGCTCTATCTCACCTATTGATGAAACTCAAACACAAACACATTAGGTTACTTTAATAACTACCTTAATCCCATAGGCAATGATCATCCTGATTATCACAGGTATCTGAGTACTAGCACGAATGACCCCTTATTATTTTCATACATCCACAATACTTCCATCATGAAGTTTATACCCCCATTCTCGACACATCAGACCCCAAATTAAGAGTGACACTGTTTCCCCTCAATCAAGCAACTCAATTTTATATAGTCCAAGATCCATTCCCCGATGTACCCCAAAATTGGTTGTGCCAAATTTCCTCCACCTGAGAGAAAAAATGAAACACCAATCATTACCTGTTGTCAGCTTCCAAGAAAGGAACTTGTGGAATTCAATAACAACTATTCCATTACAAGGCCCTTATTCATAATTTTCAATGGTGAACCACCCACCATACAGTCTCACTTGAACCTCTTCATTAGTGAATCCTACAAAGAGTCCCATTCACCAAACATAAACAAAATTATACGGCTTGACATGTAGCTGATGGTCTCTCAATATACTCAAGAAAATGTTGAGGTTTTGGGAATGATTTTCACTACCCAAGGAGTCCCATAAATGTCATTGATGAATACCACTCCATCCTTATCCATTCCCGATGTTACCTTTAGTTGTAGAGACATAACATGCCCCAAAAATGTCCTATGAATCCTCTAACTACTAGTGTCTCATCAAATATCAGTCACCAAAATTCAAGATGTATACTCTAACCAAATCTCACTATAGAATTATGGATCTCTTCTAAGAATCCATGTACTAACATTATCTAGGCCACTACCACCACCACAATGCTTGAGTTTATCCACTAGGATCCTAATGATTATTAACTGAAATGAAAAAAGTACATTTTATAGATCCAAGACCCAATGATCCCATGCATAGATCACACGTGTCACCTTAATTTCATTGAATAAATTTGTTCTTATCTTGAGCCACCCATTCACACATCCCAAAGGAACTTCACATATACAATGCATGCGTACCGTTCTAACCTCACTAGGAAGATGAAGGTCACATACTTCTCTATGAACATTCAATGAACCAGAATTATATTCCCAAGAGTCTCACATCATCAAAAGTAAGAATAAATTCCAAATAAATCTATTGACCATGCCTCATAGCCCATTATCCTAATCATACATGATTCATCCTTGACATTTTCATCCAAAAACTCAACCTTCACACAATTTTGGTCCACCCACATAACCACCCGACTCCCCAAACATCATTCCTAGATTTGAACACATATCCATGGTCTAGTATACCCTATACCATCCATTCAAAGTAAACATCAATCATCATATAAAAAAATTTAATATAATTGGGTAAAAAATCTAAATTATCCTTACCTTCAAAAGAAACCTTAAATACATCCATATGAACTTAGGGTGATTTCCATATAATAGAAACTTTGGAATCACCATGACTCTAATCAAAACTAAATGACACCTATCATGCATTTATTCCACCTCTAAAACATCCAAAATATATTAATATTCCAAATATCCCACAACCCTGAGCCAACATATCTTGTGGATACCCTCAATCACCCCATTCCAATGACTCAGGATCACCACCCAAGTCACATTCACAAATAATTAAATCTCCAATAGATATATACACATTGAACCTAACACAAGACACTATTCATAGGTATAACCCATTCCCCCATTCCAAAATAATGATCCAAATGCACACGAAAACTAAAAACACACTCTAGGTTCCACAACCAAAATAACACAACCTCTACTAATGAAACTAGAAAACAAAACACCCATTTCAGGGTCCAATGCACAAAATACATGAGCCCAACTCACCAAGGTCACCACATCCACATTATTGAGTAGCACTACCAAACATCATGGTCACAACCTAACAGAAAGAACAAATAAATACATTTGTCTATAGAGCACATCCCAGCCCATCAAGCCCTCATAACCCATGACCAAGGGTCTCAAAAATTTGGAACTCTCAGGGCCAAAACCACCTATACATAGGGTCCTATAAAAATTATAGGGGTACCCATTGATAATGTATCTAAATGTTCTGTCATTTATTATTTCCTTTTAATTAAAATTTACCATTTAAATCCCAAGGATCCACATTTCAAAACCATTATTTAACCAACATCTCAAAATTATTCTCTTTATTTAATTTTCATAATTTTTGGTTTTGGTCAGGTATAATTTTATTAAAAGGTTATAATGGGAAAACACCTTAATAGTTTCTTACTGACGCTTTATTTGACCAAAATTGTCACCCTATAAGTATTTTATACCTCCCTATTACCTCGATGTCACTTAAGGAGTTGGTTATGAAGAGTGACACCATACAGTTATTTATAAACCATATAAGCGGTTGTAGAAGATTTATGTACTAACCCATGTAAATCATTTTTACTATAGGTAGTTATGAATGACCAACATGAATTGACCACAAACAAATAAAAAATACCAGCATAGTTAATCATAGGAAAATATCAATCACAGGAAGCACAAAAATGACCTATCAATCCTATGTTTCTAGAATGATTCATGAACACCCAACCTCACTTTCCATATCATGAAAATTAATAAAAACCATCATAAGTAAATAAAACAATATCCATGGGCACCACTCAAGGTGGGAGATCAATAAATAGTAAAATCTAAAAAAATGACAGTAAATTACACCCCTTAAACTCATATTTTCTCTCATTCATGGGGATGTAGGAACTCAAGAATGAGATCATTACCAAGCTCTAATTGGGCTCTAGCCTCTCGTCTACCAATCAAAAATAGTAAGAAAAACTACATAGTTCTGATAAAACATTATAATATCCTAGTATTGGTCTTATTAATGAGTTGCTCTGAGTTGGTTCACAATGTGACCTTAGGCCAACTTTCATATACAATAAAGCCTGCCAATTAGTAGTGTGGGACTATAGAGACACACTAGAGAAACTATACCCTCTTATTAGAGTTAAAAAATTTGCGAAATAATTATAGTAAATAAACAACCATTATAAATTGTAACTTGAACAACACGTGGAATGTTCCACCAATAACCAAAGGAAAACATGATATTAAAATAATATTCTAACACTACATGTCATGAAGATATATAATAAAAAAAATATCGAAATAATGAAAAAAAAAATAAATACAATCCCAAGTCCCAACTCAAAATTGAAATACCATGATCTAACCAAACAAACCATGAATAAACTAAAATCCAAGTCCATTTTTTGAACCTATACCTGAAAAGAAGTAGTAGCTGCTCAGGTACCCAAGTTCCATGGTGTTTCAAATGGGGTGTGAGTACAACTCAGTAGGCCACCACAAATGGTATCTAATTTAGTGACCAATATATATCAGTTTATAAAGATGTTAGGTAAAAAAGTCTATATTAGATAATCTAGTCTTAATTATTGAATAATATTTAATTTATCCACATTTTGTTTTTGATTCCATGTGATACCCAAACCAAACAAACCTACATCGGCCCATTCCAGTAATATGAATCATTTATTATAAGGGTCATATGTCATTAAACAAGGAGTATAAATCCAAGTATACAACTGGGATATGGAACGTCATATCTGACTATCCCATACATATATTATAGTGGTCACATGTCTTAAAACATGGAGCAACAGTCCACAAATATAATTAGGATTTTGAATTTGATGTCTGAACATCCCAATCATGATACGGAATTCCATACACATACACTTGGAGTCTGGATAATCAGTCTATCCCATGAAAACTATTGTGCACTATGAGACCATGAGCAGTGGTCTGGACCACCCATTGGATAGTAACATCATTACAATATCCCACTGACCATATAAAATATCAATGGTGATTAGACCATTAGCCCAACACCTAAACCATATATGAGGAACACTATGTTCAATATCCTAACAATTTGATTATCAATAAATTACATTACCTAATGTTTAATGTTATTAAAATTTTTATCATATTAACATAAATGTTTCATGATCATTCATTAATCAATATTAGAAACCCTTAATCATTTCATCATTTACCAAGGTCCCAAAAATTCATCAAAACCAAAAAATGTCTAAAAAATGCCCAACCCAATTCATATTTCCAAAAAATACTAACACCAATATCATCATCAAACCATTTTGAAACAAAACGTTAAAAAATTGGTCTTTCTCTTTGAAAATAAATCAAACAAGGTACCATACCATTATTTTACATCAAAATAATTGACACAAACATCATGCCATTTTTATCAAAATAGAGCCACACATTTATTTCAAACCAAGATGTTGAATCCCATTTGAAATTCCACATTAAATTCACCTTGAGGTAAAAACATAATTTTGAAACATAATAAACCTTAAAATATCATTTCCAATCAGTTAAACCAAAATAGGATCAAAATACAAAGCGAATCATTTAAACAATTAAATACCTCTTTAGAGTATCAAAAAATATTAGAAAGTAAAAATATTTAAATTCAAACTCTTCATGTCATAAAAATTATTATAATTCTATAAAAATTATCCTTTTAAATGATGAAAAAATAATAATTACAATTACAACATATTCTCCACCATAATTTCTTTATATCAAGGTATTTAGTTTCATTAAATATCATTAAAGTGTTTAGCATATCCCAAGAGTAGCCTTATGCCTAGTCTAAAATCATTAACAGACCTGTTGGGATCTATGAAGGGATTTTACCATCAATTTTATTTTATTTTATACTTTTATTAGTAAAGGACAAAAAAAGAATCAATGCATCACAAGGGCACTACCACAAACACAATGGAATAATCATGACTATGGGAAAAATCATGAAGACCACCTACCTTATTCTTGTAGAAAAATAATAATATAAACTTAACCATTTATTTGATCTTGAATAAACTCAAATTAAATGATAAAGAAATCCACAAATATAGGGATCGTAAACTTCATAAGAATAATAATAACCAATGAAACCCTCTTCTACATAATAGATGTTAAAGGAGTTGAATTATTTTTTTGTGCTTAAATTTACACTAAAAGGCACTCCAAATTCATAAGAATCAATTTATATTCTTTCTTAGAGAGGGGTGGGGGGGGGGGTGATCCTATATTAAAACATATGATATTGGGGGTTTAATGTGTGGGGGGGGGGGATTTGGTGGTAAATAAATAAGATTGAGATGAAAAAAATGGTAAAATCCCCATATTTTATGAGGTGCATAGTGAATCTTCACAGGTTCCCTAACTGTGCACCAACTATGAGGCATACTATGTCCAAGAGGAAAGCATTATGAATAGTTTTAATTGGTACCCACATGGTTTGATAAATAGTGTGTTTTCCATGCACTCTACACAATATAGTAGAGGAGCTAGACACATGGTTTGTTGGGCCAACCGACAAGGTTTTTAAAATATGAACCTCCTTCCTCAAGGCGATATGGTTATGGAATGCAGTTTGTACTAATCATGTTCCAATCAAGATTCAAGCATAGTATAGCCTCTTTTCCCCTCCTTTTGCTACCCCAAACCCCTCTGAGACCCCTAGGACTTTCCCAACACCCATGAAACACTCCATTAACCAAGCTTAAATCATTTTAACCAAAATTTAAACTATAATTACATCAAAATAATTATAGAATCATGAATTAGACAAAGGATTATGTTATATTGTGTGAATTTGAATGTTGTTTTTTTTCATGAGACATTTAACTTCATTCTATATGGCTGTCTTGTCATTTTTCTAGGATTTAACCTTGGAATTTATATATAAAAACCTAATACCTTCAAGAATGGGGCATAAAGTGTCACAAATTATGTGTATTGATAACCTTAGTTAAATTCTACATGAATTTAACTAGTTGAATAAATATTATTCCCATAAGACGTTTATTAATTATTCATGTTAAGTTGATCATACATATTCAACTTTCAATTATTAAAAAGAATATTATTTTAGGAGAATATTAAATTCCAATTTATTTACAAGGTAATTATTTAATTAATTATGTAAGCATAAGATTTATTTTTTCTTTTTTATTAACAATGTTACCAATATTTATTTATTTGTTTAAATGGTTAAATAGTAAATATATAATTACTATTTTAGTGAATATAATATATATATATATATATATATATATTTATCAATGAAAATTGTATAGAAATTTATTTATTTAAATAAATATTAATTATTTTAGGTCTGATAAACAACGAGGATGATTGGATGATTGAATTTGATAGTTTAATGAGAAATGAAATATTGAATATTATTTTTATAAATATTAATATATTTAGGCAAAAAATAATATTTACTTCTCCGTGAATTTAGCACATGTCACATAATTAATAATAATAATAATAATTTGATATGAGATTCACCATGGATTATGAGAATAATATGGTCCCATGAAAAATTAATTAATCTATAAACCTAGGTCTATAAATACCTGATTATTTCATTTTCTAACCTGAGGTATTCCATTATAATAGTTGAAGAGAACGAATTATAGGGAGTATTATCTCAAACCCTACATGGATCTTTATGACGAACAATCTTAGGAATAGTGATATATTCTATTACTCTACTAGAGTGACCCCTTTTTCACATATAAGGATTATCTCATGATCAATGATGATCAATGAAAGCATTAGAATAATCTTCACTATAACTCAAATTATACAATGATGATTATAAAAGGGTTGAAAAGCACCTGTGAATAACATTTAAATGAAATCTAACCATGAATTATATGATAAAACCATGGTAAAATAATAAGTGTCAACTCAATCATCAATTATGAAAGAATTCCAAAGAGAGGTAATACATAATTTAGACCCAAATTAATTATAAATTTTATGTGACGATCCTATCTATTGGATTCCAAGGGGTTATATTTCATATATTTTCATGGGTAAATCCAAGTAATTTGATGAAGAAATATTACTGGGCATGTGCCCAACCACTTTTATGGCACCCAAGAACATTCAAGTGGTGTTAGAGAAGAAACATAATAATTTAAAACTATTTTTATAATTAATTGATATACATGGTTATTGTTATAATTTTATTTACTATAGTTTTTTATTTTAATTAAATATTATCTATAATACCTAATGAATATATGATGAATTATTGGAGGTTACATTTGAGGTTACTATGGGTTCCGAAAGGATGAAATAGTTATAGAGTGTGTAATAAAAAATGATACATTGTGTCATGAGTTTCACTACCTCTAGATGAGTAGAAACATGCATAGATTTCCCAAAACATTACACATATAGTAATTAATACACTGCATGTTGTCTGGTCGTAATAACATTCATATTTATAGATGACATTGCATATAAATATTTTTACATTCCGTATAGCACTACATGGTGAGCATAAATGATTTCATGAAAAAATTGTGGTCAACATATTCATAACAAGATGTGTAAATATGTAATGTAGGTCAAAACATAATTAATGGGATTACACACCGTGCAGCTCACTAGTACACACCTTGTTACCCATTTACGACTGCAAGGTGTACACAACCAATTCCTTAATCATGTTTCAAGAATCCACAAAACGTGATATAAATGACATATAGCTCACTACTACATGTCATCTAATTTCCAGGTAATCAATAGAAATAAATTTTGTGATGAGTTAATTAATTATATTAGTAAAACCAATCTTTATAGATAGAAGCTATCATGATTCCATATAATAGTATTTTAAGAGCATATAAAATATCAATTAATTTAACAAAATTAATTTACCTTAATAGTTGATGTATTTAAAATAATAATTAAAATAGGTACATTCCATATTGGATATAACATGTCTAATTTATCATTAATTCAACATTTATTATAGGAAACCATGGAATAACGAGTTTACATGATATTTAACCATGTTAATTTTTATGTATGCTAAATGTCCATAAGAGTATTCAATACAAGACTAAATACAGAAAAGTTGTTTATATGATGTGTTTCCCCAATGTAAACACTATATATCTAATTAATTTTAAAAAATTAGAAAATTTATTATTTTGTAAAAATAAAATTATTAAAATTTTAATACTATTAGAGAAAATAAAATCAATCAATTAATTTATAGTATAATTAATTATATTAATTCAAGGTTATTTTTCCTAATAAAAGAATGTATTGAAGTGAATTAATGCTAGTGTATTAATCTGCATTCATTGAATGTGTGGATGATTATGATCATTGGTCAACTAATTCATGTCCCTAGTTTATTTTAATTTAATTTCTATTTTCTGAGTTTTATAAAATTTTTTTATTAAATAAAAATAATTTCTTATGTGTCTTCCTCTCCTCTATTTTGTACAGTCATGTGTTCCCATTGATGCTTTTACGTAAACCACGTAACAAATTCATTATTTCCCCTCATTTGAGAGTAAGTAAATGATTATGTTGTTGTTGGATATTATAGATGAGTGAAGATGGTTCATTATCAGTGCTCTAGTGAGTCTAACACCAAAGTTATAGTTGTGTAAATGAAGAATGTTATAGATCGAACCAAGTTATATTTTAATATGTTATCTAAGGTCAAGTGTTGGTTTAGAATTCACTAGATAAAATTACCATTGCATAATATCATAATCATGACACATTTATTATTTTCTTTCCTTTAGTTTCACCGTTAAATTTATAGTGATTCTTTATTGTAATAACATAATAATTGAATTAATAATAAGAAAAAATAGAATTAAACTAAATCTAACTATGAATAAATTTAATCTAGACATGGATAATCACTTATGTAAAATCCACTTAATATTAAAAATCTTGTAATATGATAAAATGGTGAGTTTAGACATTAAGATAAAAATACCTTAATCCAAAATATGACAAAATTAATGCCTTCCTCTAATCTATTTGAAATCAAACTCTTCTTCAACACTCTCAAACAACGTCTATTGGGGTGATTATAATTATTCTATAATTTCTAACATGATTTTTGGGTTGAATTAAACTAGTTCACATAAAGGGTTGATCAATTACAAGAGAATTAGTGCAACAAGTTGGAATGTAATGAAAAAACCCAATTCTATGATTTTAGGATTAGGGAGTCCACTTAACGGATCAAGTATTAGTGAGTTAATTTAATTTTCATTACCCAACTAATGATGTAACTTTGAATTAATTATTATACCTCTATATGGATTATGATAATGGAAAAATGGATCATTTTATAGAGACCTTGCTTTTCCTTACATTACTATTACATCATTTTTAAGAAAAAATCATTAAATCATTACACCATGAGGATCAAAAGTTTCAGTTTATCAGTAAATTAGGATCATACATAAAATTTAAAAAATAAAACATAAAGATTTATTTAATTCCTTATTTTCTAGCTTCTTATTGGCCCTTGAATTTTCTTTAGTACTTATAATCACTTGAGGATGTACATCAAGAAGGGGTGATCTAAAAGTCTAATAAGAGGATGGATAATAAAATGGAACAAAATAAAATGGGGTGAGAATAATAATTATCATCATTATATAGGTATTGTATCATAATCATGAGATGGAGCATTGTAAAAATCCATGGAATGTGAAATGTATAAAAATGAAACATCATGTCTTAGTTGTCAACTACCACACATAGTAGTGAAAAAAGGATAACATTATGATGATGCATATTTCATTTTATCTCATGAGGTTATTCATATTACTTAATGAATTTAAGCTCAATATAATTCAGTGTGTACCTATCATATCATTACATTAAAATTGCGCTATATAATTCCAAGTGCACTCGTCCCATAATAACATTTACATTATCATTCCATCCACATAGAATAAATATCAATATTGAACATAGAATAACCCATGGAAAATAATGTGTTTCATTTCATAAGAATACATTCAGAATCATTGGGTTCCCAAATGAAAGGGGGAATAACATACTTGAATCATCAACCTTGTGCGAAGAAGAAATAATCTTGAGATGTAAAAGTAGTGTTTTTTACGAACAGTTCTTTTGGAAAACCTTTTGGTTGTCATATACATAGGTAGAAAAAATTTATATTCTATTAAATGAAATATAATTATGATGAAATTATATTTAAGAAATTCCCTTATAGGAAAAGTGGTGAAAATGGGGAAACCCCAGGAAAGAGAGTTGGGTTCGAGAATTCCCCTAATAATGAGTCGAAATAATTTATTTACCTTAATATCTCTATAATCATATTATATTCTTTAATTAAATAATATAAAACATTTTATATATGAATATGATTTTTACGATTTTATTGAATTTATTTAGCAGCTTTCTGAGGATTTATAGAGTTTAATTTCATCATTTGGGAGCATTCATTTTCATGATTTTCATGATCGATTCACTTGTATACTTGAATTGAAGTTCATGTAACATAAAGGTAAATATAATTTTTTTATTATATGTCACAAATTATCCTCTATATGTTTAAATGATTTTGAAAAGAATTTTTTTATAAGGTATGATGGTGAATCACTATATAAAAGTTATTGATTATCATTTTAGGTTAATTTTGGCGGGGTTTTGACCACAATGAACTTGTTTTTTTTAATAATTTATTATAATGTATATAAGTTAGATCTATAATATAAATATATTTATAAAATAAGATTTAAAATCTATTTTCATCAATTTAATGGTTTTATTAATAGACTTGAATGTGTTTAAGGAAAATGAAAGTACATCATCCATGATGTCGGTAAATTGACACATCCCGGGAAACAATTTCATTTTTATAATAAAAGAGTGAGGGTGAGGAGTTTAATGGTAGATCTTATATTAATATGATATAATATATGTATATGAAATTTTTTTGAGTAATCATTCCATTTATATAAATGGAGGTGAGGATATAATAAGTAAATAAATGAAGTTGAATGTAAATCAATAGAAAAGGATAGAGGATTTACCTCTGGAATTACCCTCTTGGGATCCTCTTCAAGGCACCTAGGCTTGGTCTCATGATGAGACCAAGATATCAAGGAAATGGTTGAGGTTCGTGGGAAGTGTTTTGGGAATAATTTTGGAATGGCACCGAGATTGAGAGGTCTGAGAAGAAGCGGGGGTGAGGGGTGGTATTTATAGTGGTGGAGAGGGGTGTTTTCTCAACATTATATTCATTAATATATTATTTTGACCCAAGACTATCAATAGATTTTTTATTATCACTAAATATATTATTATAATTATAGAGCATTCACAACATTGGACTTATATCATCCTTACATCATCTTTGACTCTATAGTTCATGTATTTAACTTTTATTAAAAATTATCGTATTTTATTATCGATTAAAAATTCAAGTATTTCAAAAAAATATAAAAAATTCACCAAAGCCATTTTCAAAATTTAGAATAAAAAAATGGACTCCATTTTATGTAATTAATTATCAAAATATACGTAATTTAATTTTTAATTAAAATCCTCATTTACTTGGAAAATAGTGATTTTAAATTTATTACTGATTTTATAACACAATGAAAAATTACCTAAGGTCTCATAATTTTATCATAAAAATAGAAGGAATAAGAATTTTAATTTATGGATAAAATTTTTGAAAAAAAAATTCTTCTAAATTATTAAATTAATTATAAAATTGTAATTAAATATTTGCTACTTATAAATACACAACACTTAATTAATTTTTTTAAAATATTTACATACTTACACTATGATATAATTATATCATATTTTCACTTATATGATCGATAAATTTTATTTATTCTTAAATAGAGGAGATTACTATTAATTTGGATAATTTAATATTCATAATGATCATATTAGCATTCCTAAGGTCATGTTATTATTTCATTTGTATTGGTTTCTTATCTTCTAAAAATACATCATATTTTGTTAATTATTCATTTATAAAGTTTTTGTTATTGTAAATAAGTAATTATATGTGATTATGAAATTTATATAAGAATGGATAAATTCGAATGATAAATGTTTGGCTCATTAAATTCTTCCCCACTTTGTAAAATTTTCCCTCATTTTTTTGACATAGACAGGTGATAGTAATTCTACTTTAGCACATTATCAGGTTCCCATGTTGCTTCTTCATAATTATAGTTCCTCCAAAAACACTTTGATAAGGTGGGTTGTATTATTGTGTAGAACCTTATCTATCTTATCCCGAATCTTTACTAGATTCTCCTCATAAGATAGATCATCTTTCAAATGTAATACTTCTATGTCTAGTAAATGTGAGGTATCTAGTATGTACATCCTCTAGAGTGATATGTGGAACACATAATGAAATTGAGCCATATTCAGTTGATGTGAAATACGATAGGCCATAAATCCTATGAGATCAGGGATCTCAATGTGGCCAATGTATCTTGGTCTTAGCTTAACATTTTTTCCAAATCACATGAATCTCTTCCATTGTGATATTTGAAGGAAGAATTTATCTCAAATGTATAACTCCTAGTCTATTTTATGATTTACAATAGAACTCTTATTCTTAAATTGAGCATCTTTGATTTGTTACTGGAAGGATTGAACCTTCTCTATCATCTCTTAAAAAAGATCAGCTAAAAATAGATTTCCTTCACCAACTTCATCCTAATAGGTTGATGTTCTACATAACTTTCCATACAAGTCATCATATAGAGCCATGTGAATACTTGAGGGCAAGTTAGTCTTATATGAGAACACAAAAATGGAAATGATTATCCCATCAACCTTTTAATTCAAAATAGTAGGCTCTTAAAATATCTATGATCATTTTAATAGTCCTTTCATATTAGCCATCAATTTGAGGGTGATATGCCATGTTGAAATTTAATTCAGCACTCAAAGCAGGTCAGAGACTCCTCGATAATATAGATGTTATCCTAGGATCATGAATAGAGACAATCAATAGTGAAACCCCATAACTTCATACCACTTCCATTATATATATAATTGATATTTTTTCAAGTGAGATATCTTCAAGAATAGTAATAATGTGGGCCATTTTTCTGAGTTGATCCACCACAACCCTTCACATTATTTTCTTTGGATGTCTTTGGGAGATATGTGACAATGATTTTAGTTACATTATGAAATTTCTACATGTGTATAGGCAATGTATGCATAATTCATTTGGAATTTTGTCATTCTAATTTAACATTCTCACATATCAATCACCTTGAGATATATTCCGCAATCTTGTTATTCATTTTATCCTGACAAAAGTGTTCTTGATGATCACAATACATCTTGGTCGTCCCGATATGGATAATGAAAGTTGATTTTTGTGCATTATCCAATATATCCTTCTTTATCCCAAGTGATGAAGGAACACCTATCCTTGTTATAAACTGAATTAAACCACCATCATCAATATAGAACTCCTACATCTTCTATTCCTTTACTGCATTCACCTTATTTTGTAACACTGGATCAACCCTTGGTGCCTCATTAATCTTCTCCTGGATAAATATCTAGGAAATAATTTGGGAATGTTAGGATGTATTCTCTTCCATTATGATTTTCAAATACTTCATTTAAATATCAATGAAGATAAAATCTTTCTCAATCCCTAACATGGATAGAGTAGTAGATTGATTTATGCTAAGAGAATTAGATACCTTGTTTATGTTTCCAGGATGCTAGTGAATAGAGCAATAATATTCTTTGATTATCTATAGACATCTCTTTTGATTAATTTTGAGATCCTTTGGCATGAATATATACTTTACTATCTTATGATCTCTATATATATCACACCTCACACCATAGATGTAATGCCACCTGATTTTCATGGTAAAAATCATAGCTTCTTGCTCTAGATCAAGCATAAGGTAGTTTATATTATGGGCCTTCAACAATCATGAGGCATATATGATCACATTATCATTTTTCAAGAGTAAAAACGCCAATCCTTTCTTGGAAACATCACTATTTATCACCAAAAAGTCACCATTTGTTTTGGTGATGTGAGTATAGGTGTAGTTATATGCCTCTTCCTTAGCTCTATAAAGCCTTCCGAACACTCTTAAATCTAGAAATAATTTACCCCTTTACTTTTTAACAGAGTTAGTGGGCTAGAAAATCATGAGAATTTTTTCACAAAATGTTTATAGTACCATACTAAGCTAAGAAAACTATCAATTTCACTGACACAATAGGTTCTTGGCCATTCCTCAATTATATTTGTTTGAAGGGTCCGTTGAAATTTCCTCACTTCTGATCACATGTCCCAGGAATTTGACTTGTTGCATCAAACAGTCACACTTACTGAACATGGAGTACAACTTATCATTTCTTAATATTCCCAACAAAATATTTACATGTTCTTAATGCTACTATGTGCTCTAGGAGTATATGGTAATATCATTGATAAAAAAAGCCTCAAATTTTTCATGGTAATGCCTAAATAATATGTTGGTCAATTTATTATTATTGAATGGGAATTAATGAGTATAAAGGGAATCACCTGAAAATAATAGTTCCCATACCTAGTACGGATAGAAGTCTTCTGAATATCGCTCTTTTTCAGCTTTAGCTGATGATATATTGAATAAAGATCCACCTTTGAGAAGTATTAAGCTCGTCATAGCTATTTGAATTAGTCATAAATCTTTGTCAAAGGATACTTTTTATTTATGGTGATCCTATTGAGTTCCCCATAATCGATACATATCCGCATTGATCCATCATTTTTCTTCACAAAGAGAAATTTCACACCCCAGGTGATGCACTAGGGAATTTGAACCCTTTGTCCAAATTATCCTAAAACCAATTCTTTAACTCATCTAGTTCCATAGGATGAATCCTATCAGGACACATTTTGATATTATTGGCATTGGATGCGAGTTCTATTGATAACTCTACCTCACGATCTAGGGGGAGTTTGGGTATCTATTTAGGAGATATATCACTTTATTCCATCATGATGGGCATTTCACCTAGGTTTATAACTTTCTTTGACTCAACCATTTGAGCGAGTTATGCTTTATTTTTGGGAATAAACACCCAAATTGTTAATGGATTTTCAAAAGTATGTACATGATCTTTCTTGAATTGGTATTGGAAAATAGGATGGTTCTTAATATGAAAAGATATTTTCTTTTCCCAAAAGATGAATTGTGATTTATATAAAAAGGGTGAATACATCCCCAGTATAGAATCAAATTCTTCTAAGGTAAGTATTATGATATTTATTTGTAAGAATATTCCAAAATACACCAACATGATAATATCCCAACACTTGGGTTGCCATGATTGACCCACTTTGGGGTTTTAAAGATATATCTAATTCATGGTTTTGGGGAATTTAATCAATAGTTGTAGCAAACATGAATGTTATAAAGGGATGAATATAACCATAATTAAAAAAGTATTTTTTCTCTCTTGAGTGAATAGTATGCGTACCTTGTACAACTTCATTATTCTTTTCCCATTCTAAAATATTGATTGCAGAAGCATTTAATTTCTCATTTTGCTTCAGTGGCTGCTAGTGATTATTACCCTCGAGGACTTGAGGTTTTGTGCACTGGCATGACTAGTGAACTTCCTCCATAAAATTGTTGCATTAGATCATGGTCGGTGATCTCCTTTACTCCACCACATTTTCTTTCTTCCTCAAGTCTTTTCGTCATTCATGAGCTTAGTGGCATTCTCTCCCACACTTAAAGCATTTCACTATCCATTTGAGACAGTTCCAATGACACTTCTTATCACATTTTTGACATGTGGGTTGTTGAGTTTTTATTACACATTTAATTTTAGATTCTAAATCATGAAACTCCATATTAATTTTTTTACTATATCTATGTATCCTTTCTCCAAAATCCATATCCATTTTGAGAGGACATCGAACAACATCAAAATAACTCCGAAAGTCTCAAATTGTAAGAGCCTTTCGAATGTTTGGTTTTAAACCACTAAAGAATATATCAATTTTGCTATCATTATTGATAAAAAACCCTAAGTGTATGAATTATATTTCCATATTTTAATGAAGAGTTTGAGGGAAATACTTGTTAGGAAATATTATCCTAAATTCTTCCCACTCAATCTCTTCAATTTGATCCCACGACTTGGTGTGATTAATAAACACACACCATTGGTCAGCCTCTCCAACTAGATGATAAATATCCAGAGTCACATGGTCTATCTCGAAGCAGTTAAGTAAGGAAATGATCTTATCCATTGAGTTGACCCACTATTACATGACTAGTGGAATAGAAGATCCACTAAATGTCGGGGGTCGTTTCGACATAAGGTACTCAATAGCCAGTTTCTCCCTCCTAGGTGATGGCAGATGTTCTACATTATTCCAGTTATTATTCATTACATGAGACAGATGGGTATGCATCGACCTAAAATTTTGAACTCTACCTCCCAAGGCACCAGGGATATCGTTCGGACAATTGTTTCATTATCCTGCACTTGGGTTAATTTCCGTGAGTCTCTTTGATCCCACTATTTTCTGAAATTGAAAACGTTATAACAAAACATAAGTCAATAATTCGTGAATAATTTAACTCTAAAGGAATATAATATGGGATCCATATGTTTATAATTTTAAAAAACAAAGCTTATTGGGTGCTTACATATACATAGACTCATACTATGGGTTTTCACTAGGTCCTCTATTCCTAATTCATAAATTAACGATTCCATCCTATGATACCAACTATAGAGACCCATATTTTTCTTACATTAATATTACATAATTTTAAACATAGAAAACATAAATAATTACACAATGAGTATCCAATGGGTTACTATCTTGGGAAAATTAGGATCATACATAACATTTAAAAAATAAGACATAAACATTAATTTAATTCATTATTCTCTAGATTCTTATTGGACCTTTAATTTTCTATAGAACATGTAATCACTTGAGGATATACATAAAAATGGGTGAAAAAAACCCCCAGTAAAAGGATAGATAAGAAAATGAAACAATATAGCAATGGGTAGAAAAATAATTATCATCATTACATCGGTATAAGATCATATTCATGAGAGGAATCATTATGAAAAGGATTGGAATGTGGAAATGCATAACAATGAAACATCATATCTTAGTTGTCAATTACCACTCATAGTTGTGAACAATGATTACATCATGTTTCAGCACACACAACTTTATCTCATGAGTTTCTCCACATTACCGAATTAATTGGAGCTCTAAATAATATTTGGTTCACCCGTCACATCATTAACATAAAATTACGCTATATAATTCCTGGTGCACCAATCACATCATAACGTTTACATTATCAGGCATGCCATATGGAACATATATCAATCGTGAAAATAAAATAACACAGGAAAAGGAATGTTTTTAATTTCGTAATCAAAAATTCATAAAATTTGGCTTCCCTAATAAATGAGGGAATAACATACTTGAATAAACAACCTAGAGTGAAGAAGAAACAATCTAAGGAAGTTAAATGTTTGTTTTTTTGAAAGGAGTGTTCTTTTGGAAAACATTGGGGTTATCATATAATGAATATAAAAACATGTATATCCCATAAATTGAAATATAATTATGAATAAATTATATTTAATGAATATCCAAACTAAAAATGTAGTAAAAGATGGAAAATCCCCAAAAAGAGAGTTGGGTTCGAGTATTCCCCTGACCTTGAGCCCAAATAAATTATTCACTTTAGTATCATTTATAATCTTATTATATTAATTAATTAACAAATAAAATACTTTTTATATATAAATTTTTTTATGGTATTATTATGTTCATTTATGGTCTTTCTAATGAGTTATAGAGTTTAATATCATCATTCGGTAGTATTCATTTTCATGGGTTTCATGATTGATTCACTTGTATTGTGGAATAGAATTTCATGTACCATGTAGTTAAATATATAAAATTTATTATTAAATGATACCAATTATAATTATCAAGTTTAAATTATCTTACAAATAATTTCGTTATATGGTATGAAGATAAATCCTTACATAAAAGTTAATAATGAATGATTTAGGTTAATTTTGGTGGTTTTTTTCCAACGAATTCAACTTGTTTAATCATTTAGAATTATGTATATAATTTAGTTATAGAAAATATGCTTATAAAATAAAATTTAAAATCATTTTTCAACCATTTAATGATTTTATTAATATCTGTGAAGGTGTTTAATTATAATTAAATTGCATCTCCCTCGATGTTGATAAAATGTCACATCACAAGTGACAATAACATTTTTATAATAACATCATTAGAGGGAGAAGTCTAATAATATATATTACATTAAAATGATATAATAATAGTATATTTAATGTAATGTAGTTATCATTACATTTTGATAAATGGAGGAGAGGATAGAATAATAAATGAAATGAAATTGAACGGAAATTAAAAGAAAAGAGAGAGGATTTACCTCTTGAATTGTCCACTTGGGATCCTCCACAAAGATCCTTGACATGGTATTTTGATGATTCCAATATTTAACAAACACAAGTTTGGGTCTATGGAAGGGATTTGGGTAGAATTTGGGAAAGTATTAAATTTTGAGTGGTGTGAGGAGAAGAGGGGGGAGTGGTGGTATTTATAGTGGAGGAGAGGTCTATTTTTTCAATATTATATTCATTAATTTATTTTTTGGATCAATACAATGAATTGTCTGAGAATTATCACTAAATATTTTAAAATAATGAAATATTTTTATATATTTTGATCTTACATCATCCTTGCTTCATCTTCGACTCTATAATTCAGGTATTTTCCATTTATAGAAAATTATTGTATTTCTCTATTCATAAAAAATTCAGGTATTTAAAAAAATCTAAAAAATTCACCCAAACCATTTTTTGACCTGTATAATTAAAAAGTAAACTCCATTTTATGCAAATATTTTTTAAAATTTGAATAATTTAATATTTAATAAAAATCCTCATCTACTTGGAGAATACATATTTTAAAATTATAACGGATTTTATAACACATTGAAAAATTACCTAAAGTCTCAAAATATTATATTAAAATAATAAGACATAAATATATTACGTTATGGATACAATTTTTTTAGATAAATTTTATTTTAAATTATTAAATTAATTATTAAATTTTAATTAAATATATGTGACTTATAAAAATATAAAACATTAATTCATAATTTTTTAAATATATACATACTTATACTACGATATAATTATACTATATTTTCAATTATAAGATCCCTAAATATTATTTATACTCTAATGGGTGAGACTACTATTAAATTGTCCAATTTAATATTCATCAGGGTAATATTACTATTCCTAAGGTCAAGATACCATTTCATTGGTGTTGGTTCCTTAACTTTTAGAAATACTTACTATTTTATTAATTAATAATTTATAATGTTTTTCTTATGGTCCATAAGTGATTATATGTGATTATGAAATTACTATATGATGGTAGAAATTATACTGATAAAATTTTGGGTCATTACACCTTTCCCCCAGAATATATATGTAAAAAGGTTTTATAAAACCAATGATAAGAAATATAATGTTTTAATAAAACAATTGGAGATTAATAAATAAAATAAAATTATTATCTAAATTTATAATCATTTTAATGTAATAAATTCTAATCTTTTTTTTCGAAGAAATGAAAATCCACATGAAGTGGACTATATTACTGACATCTACAATATAGGGGGATAAAATTCCGAGTAGAATTAATATCTTGTAATTGTCTAGGTAATTTCACATTACACTACACCATGAGGGGAAATTATACTTATTGGAATCCCCTATTCTTAAAGAGCATGGTTAATAGGCTAGAAAAAATGAACTATATCTCAATATGAGACATTTGGTTAATTTAACACATGTTCAATGATTCATTATATCTTCCATGTCAAGTGAGATAATGAATAAACATGAGGAATTAGATGCATACAACATGATATCTTTCATTTTTTAGATTGATCATGAGAAGGATATACAAGAGGGATTTGAGGTCTCTAATACACTATTCGCATGCAATATTGGAGAGTATGAATCATATGGAAGTCATGTAGTAATGATTATTGGTTACATAAAATTATTAGAATAATGTTTTCAATATCCCTAAAAAGATTCAAACATATCTCATTATTTACTCAATACTAATGATCTTCACTATATTCATTGTCAATTATAATATGAGGAATAGTGAGAAGTAACTTGTGATACTTATTACATTGATTCACTATACTTATAAGTATATGGGGAATAAAAACCAAATGATCCTTATGGTTAATAAAAATAAGAACAAGGAAAAAGTTCCCCAAGACTCCCTCAAAGTATAAGGCTCATAATTACCATCCTTTAATGAATATTAAGATCTATAGACATGCAATAAAAAATAGCACGATATTTTTTTTCATGTGGAAATATGGAATACTAAAAGAATAAATACCCAAAATTATATAAGCAGGGAGTAGAGGGTTTTAATAGAGTCTAGTAAAATTTATTATAAGAAACATAAGTGATTAAAAATCCCTTATACCATGGATCTCTATGAATGATAATATTAAACTACATTAATAATGGAAATAATAAACTACTATAAATAGTGTACCTTGAACCAAAATTTCTATTTCAACTCTTTATATTCAAATGTGTTTGATAACAATCACATAGTGGGAAACATAATCATTTCACCAATTTTAGTATCCATGAGATGATTTGAATTTCTAATAGTTCAAGAAGGATTCGACTTTTATCCATAGAATGCTAGTTACTATAATGTAATGGATGAAAGTGAAGATGGTATTAGGTTTTTGGGATTTCTTTTCAAGGATAATGACTCAACATATATCACACCTTCTACTATCATTTGGAAATGAGTATTGAATCTTATGGGGAAACCCTCTGGATTTAGTAATTAATCGTGTTCTAAAATGCATGAATAAATTCCTTGTCTGGTGTATGAATTGTCTTCATTAATGTAGATAAATACATTCTCATTATAACTCTTGTAATGACATCAAAAATTATATCATTAAAGTGAGATAAAATATTTAAATATTAACATAGATAATATTTTTCATATAAATCAATCAACGGTGTAATCATACATTAAATCTTATTTCATTCATGAATCTTGATATTGCAAGGACATGAAATATCCATGCATCGCATAAATTATATAACTTTAAGTAAAATATCTTTCAATATCCCACTTAAAAAAAACTAATATACTTTGTGACATTTTAAATTATATTGTATTTTATATAATAACTCATGAAATCATATCCAAAACTCCTCTTATATATCTTCCTAAACACTTTTAGATCACTTTATTTAACATCTCCTTATACTATATCATATGAAATGCCTTCTGTAAATCCATCCAAAAAATGTTGGGATCAACTATAATTTTATTAATAATATATTTAAGTCTTAAGGAAATATCCATTTAGTCAAGCACAATGTGTGACCCCAATGACGTTTATAATGTTGAAAAAATATAAGTAAGAAAAGAGATGCCTCTAATAATGCCTTATTGTTACTCAGGATATAAAGGGATCTGATATGATATCCATCAAACACATGTATCTCTATAACTATATACACTAGTCTATATTATATGAAAATTTATTTTCCTATATTTTCCACATGTCTATGAAATTAGGTGGCCTTGGACATGGATCATGTCAATCCCATATAGCCAACTCACATGTTCTTGATTCTTATAGTGTAGATTGATTTGATCAATGAATGAATCACAATCCATTGATCATTTTGGATACATACATCACATGTATCCTATATGGATTGATATATAAAAACTATATTTGGATAAACACTCCCAAAGTATATCTCAATTGAGGGACAAAATGCCAGACACATCATATGAGAGGAAAAATTACATCCAGGAAAACCTCTAACCAAAATCATGATCAATAACATACCATACCACCCATGATTACCTTAGTTTATATATTGACTTGAGTATGTAGGGTATCAAAATATGATAGTTGTAATTATAGGTATCTCTCCAACTTTATGTATAAGGGACTTAAATATGATATATGCACCCATAATATACCAAATATATTTTTGTACAATAATCTATGTTGTATACTTTGTAGGTTATCCAACATGACCAAAGAATCATATTTATTTTTTTCTTTTTCATTAGCGTATTATATAATTATATACATTAATTATATTCAATCTAAAACTTATATTTCTCCATAACCTATAATAATCCCTAAATAACATCAGTTAGGGATAAATTGAAATTCATACTTTGAGAGGTCAATTATCTTTTCACTTCATGAAATATATATTTATATATACATTTATGTAGCCAACCTGAAATAATGATTAAATGGAAGTTTAAATTAAAATGGTACATTTTAATATTCTTAATTTCATTAATAATATTAATATAAAACATTTATTATTTTTAAACTATGAGCTGGTTTTTCTTATCATATATGATTATCTTCTAAATGGGGCTTTTTTCTTACAATTTCATAGTTTTATTAACTCATCCCATTGTATGAAATCCTCATAAAATATCTATGTAACAAAATCACTTCTCTTTGTGGCACTTTGATAAAAATCTCCCAATAAAATCGTCAATGAGAAACATGTATGAAGTAATCCAGTTTTAGAAATAGAGATACATAGGAATAAAATTTATAATGGTTCAACTTCTTTAACTTTTACACTTCTTAACTTCTCAAAATCAAATTTGTCAAGGTATTATTCTTCAGTCTAATTTTATCAATTTCTAATTTCTTAATCATTATTATAGGAACCTTAATTCATTAATCTTTTTCTGTGAAATAATGTAACTACTTAATCTATTATTTATTGGTCCTCCTAAACTATTTTAAGAAAATGAAAACTACTTTCTCATGGTATCTATTGTAATGAACTTCATTTCACATTAATGAAACATCTAATAATCATTTTGGATAATGTAATAATATTTTTCGCAACTAATTTAACTATTTAGATTTATGTTTACTTTCATACCCTAAACCATTTTATAATATCAAGTGTATTTTAATTTCTCAATTTGGCTGGTATAGTATTTCAAGTTATAGAATCTTTTATTTTTATGATAACTAAATAGAAGTCGTTGATTTTTATTTATCATCCGATATTTTAAAATATTTTGATAAGTGGAATGAAAATCACTTTATATTAAATTTATATAATAGTTATATAAACATTATAAATAGAAAGTAATGGTAATAATTTATTTTTTTTAACATAACATATCCTAAAAATTTTAGGATTTTAATTTAGAAATAGTTGACTTAAGATTGGTGTTACCCTTCATTTTTTAATTTTGAACTTCTCTAAGTCACACATACTCCCACTAGCCTCTTATACACAATATTCGTTTTAAAATATATTACTGAGATAAACGATCACTTTTATGTTTTTAAATAACATTTATTTCCTTTTAGTAGGAATATTTATCAAATATATTTTTTCTTACATATTTTATATGGTATTCAATGTGTTTGGAACATTATTCATTGAAAAATATAATTTATTAAAATATATAACTAATGGGTTGTGGGAACACATTACCTCATATTTTAATAAATATTTTGATAAAAAATTTATTGCAGATAAACACATTTATCCAAATATTTTTCTCAAAACATGTTAAAGAAACCTATTGAAACATAAACCAGAAGTATTCTATAAATCATATCATGTTCTTCATAAAGAATATTTGTTATCAAATAGATTCTCTTATCGTATATGGGAAATTAGATAAAGATACACATATCTTACTTAGAATCATATAAGCTTTACACTATCGTTTTCATTTATATGTATAAAACATTTTCTTCCAGAATGAAAACTACCAGGTCAAATTACCCTTCTTTTGATTTTTAACTCCTGTATATTTAGAACAGATTGTAAAATATACAATTGGTTTTAGAAACCTTTTCATAATGAAGAATTAATTTCTATAAAAATAACACCTAACATGGATATTCCATGGTTTTTAAAAAACATTTTTTTGGTATATATTGGTTAATCCAATTGCATTGGATTAAAAATATTCATCCATTAAAAACCTTGGTTTCAATGATCTTCACTAGATTCTTGAGGATATATTTTAGATCATTTTAATTAGATTTTATTTTTATAGTTTGAACTTTTACTCACTTGTATAGTCCATATAGTAATAAAATACATAAATCATATTCTTAGTTCATCCATCCTCTACACTTTGTGAATATCAGTTAAACATTTCATGAATTCATTCATTTTTTTAGAATATTTACATAAATTAAAATTCAATGAATTTTCCAAATTTTCTCAATATTGAAATCTCTAACCATACCAAAAAGGTTGGTTATGAGACCTCAAGAGAACCTCCCCATATTCCAGGGGCTTATGACTAGCAGTAGGGGTGTGAAATGTATTATGGGGAGTCAATACCCCTTTATGAAGTGTCATAGTATTATAAATAAACCATATAAATGGACGTAATTAAAATTTTGACATAGAAAAAACCAATAATAAAAACGAATTGAATAATGCAATAAAGAATAAAGGAATAATGTACTGACATGCTGTAATGTAACTAACTGTCATGCTAGAAACAATATAAGTAAAATACTAGTAGACTCAAATAAAGTCTCAAAAGTCAATGGTCCCAAACCCCATGTTAGTCTCACCTCTATACTCTAGCACATGTAATAGTAATAAATTAACCAAAAAATAATTTTCCTTTTTCTGAACATGCACCCTCATAATCTACTCAGGTACCAAACAGTGTCCTGAATAGGGTGTAAAAAAAATTTAGTAGTCCGACACCACCATGTCTAAACTATCCAATATGGTAGGAAATGTATGTAATAATGTGATAAAAAGTGTATTTATTAATTCAAAAATTAATATAATACTAAAACCTACTTTGTCTCCATGAGGAAATATCCCTGGGCATGTCTTGAGACCATACCAACAACAACCATATAACCATAATAAAATTACCTTCTTCAGTTCTATACTAGAATATATCAGATCACGTCTAACGAACATGACTAACAAAACCATATAATCATGGTATAGTCACAACAATGTAAGTCCAAGCCCTATATGCATTACATTATCTTGGTTCAATCCCTATAACTGATACATTATGGTACTAAGTAGAGCCCACTCTCTATAATCATAAAAACATAGCAGTAGGCCTAGCTCGATCTATATACACATTATAGAATATAAGTGTAAATTTACTAGGGAAAAGGCTAACATATAAGCATTTCACCATAAAACACATGTCCTATCAGACAATATAGATATCACAATATCACATCATAAATTTCAATGGTTAATTATGAGAATTACTATTTTTATTTCATATTCCACTTGTGATTATATCACAATTGATTAACAGTCATGACAATAAACAATAACAGAAAACCTAGGGATTCTATATCAAGTAACCAAAAAGGTCACATATCATGATAAACACATATTAATCCATTAGGAATTCGATTATATTCATGGATCACTCACCCAATGAGTATGCATAATCTTGGATTGAAGCAAATTTTAATAAAATGACTCAATGGAATAATCCCATTAATTATTCAATTGATTTTGGAATACATTAAAATGGATTATTGACAATATTTCCTAAACATGGAAATTATCAAACCATAGGGTTATTATTTAGACCCCCTACATTTAATTAAGGATCCAAAAACACTTCAAATAGAAAATGTCCTAGAGGAAGAAGGTGTTGATGATCAAAAAGAGGTTCTTTGGTCAAAACTGATCAATATCAAAAACAAAAATGCACACATACAACTAATTTCACCACAATAGTTGGAGAACCAAATTAGTGAAGGGAGTAACTGGACCAAAACCACATATTCAGGATTAAAGGCATTATTAGGATGTTCAACAAGAAATATTTTCACTCCAAAATCACCTGGAAGGTTCCCTATGATTGAGAGGTAAAGGATTCCATGCATTAGATTGAAAACTCAACAATAAAACATACATAAAAATAAAAGGTTGGTGAAATACACGACATGTAATGTAGTTACATGACATGTAATTTAGTTAAAAGTTTTGTAAATATTTTTAATGGGATACAATGAGAAACCAACATCTGAAATTATATTATAGTAAACACCCTAATATTACGCAATTTGTAATCCATTTATACAGTTTGTAAATGTTCTGTAGTTGGGTTTTCAACCCATTTTCCCTTAAAATAATTAAAAAACCATTTAAACTTCCCAACATACCAAGAACCTATGAAAAATATAACCTATTTAAATGTTGACTCCATGAATTCAGATAAACATATATTTTTCGACTCTATGTCATTTTCCACAACATAGCTGTACACACATATCCTCTTGTATTTTCTAGAGTTTCCTTATAATCTAAGACCGTGATTATTCAATGGACATGTGCCCATGGTTGAAGAAAATCAGTAAGGTTTAAATATGCTGAAAAAAATTGCAGAAAGAAAGATCAATGAACAATTAAAATATAGACATACCTAGAAAATGATAGAACCTTAAAACCTCCCCAACATATAAGATCTCGTCATTGAGATGCTCCAAGAATCACTTTGAGGCTTCAAGAAACATGTCTAGCTATTGTGATCACATATTAAACTCACTCTCCTAGGTCTCCTTCTAAACACTCCCATGCTTGCACTTAATTCAAAGTAATGGCATATTTCTACCCAAATATATTTCTCAATATGATACACAACCCATACCAGAATATCCTCTAAGGAAACATAACAGAAAGCTTTAAATTATATATATATATATATATATCATATTGGAAGGCTATGGATGATATCTCCATATATTCGACATCTAGAACACATTGTGCATAGCATTGTAGCACAGTAGAAGGGCTAAACAACAATCCACTGGACCAACCCTTGACACTATCTCAAAGAGTCTCACAAATCTAGGTTATAGCTTAAATTATTACATGATATGTAATTTCCCCAATCTAGGTGACACATGTAGTAAAAAATAATAACTGACCTTGAATTCCATATAAGATATGTGATGGTCAACATCTGATTTATGCCCACTCTGTGTGGTCACCAACAACTGTCTGATTAACTGAACCTTTTTAGATGTATTCAACATTATTCGTTGCACTAAAAGTTTTGATTAAGATACCTCCATCCAATTAATACGTGAACGATATGGCCTTCCATACAATCCCTCAATATGTTCCATTTGCATATATTCATGGAAACTATTATTATATGAAAACTCTACGTGTGCCACATGTAGAGCCCATGAACCACTAAAATCCAAAATATTGGCTCACAAAATATCCTATAGAACCTAAATAGCACACTTATATTGAACATAAAATTTTGATTAATCTAAAAAGAAACTATGATCCCTATGGATTCTGAAGACCCTTCGAGAAACAAGATGTGAAATGAGGATCTCTGTGTGAAATGAGACACCTTATAACACCATTAAACGGAATAGCCTCACACATGTAAAGAAATACATGATCATCAACTATGATGGGCGCCCTGCTGGGCATAAAGTGGGATACCTTTTTAGTTGATCCAAAATCACCCATAAATTATCATTATTATAGATTTTCATGGTTAATCTTATCACAAAATCCATTATGAAATCATTGCATTTCCACTCGGGGATTGAAAAAGGCTAAAAATGTCTACTTGTCCTCTAATACCCACCTTTAACCTATTGAAAAGTGAATCATATTTAAATTAATCTTGATACCTATTTATTCATTCAAATCCTACAATAATATCTACAAAGACCATGATGTATTATTGTCAAACCTGGATGCATGACCATCTAGAAGAATGAAACTCCATTATGAGCTCCTCGCATGTATTTGTAGGCACCGATACTCAGCCATACAAAATAATATAATTTCCATTACTGAGATACCATCCTAATGGTATCATCCAAATATACAATTTATCTCTCAGAACTGACCCCTCTAGATTAGACAACTGTTCGGTCTTAATGTAGTCTAAAAGAATGGGTATAATATAGGTCAAAGTGAGAGAAAATTGGCCTTTAGACTCTTGAACATCCAGATGCATGTCTATAAAGAGGTCCATTACCCTACTATTGTTATAAGAATCTGGTACTACATTTCTTTGTATATTTAGGCTCAAATAATTGACAATGATACTACACTTTCCTGATATATATCACAATTCAAAGTCAAAAGACTGTAGATACTAGACCCACCTCCTCCACCAAAGGTTCGAGTCTCACAGAGAAATGATGTACTTGAGGCTCTTATGATCTTGATATTCCAAGAACCTCTCACTCATGAGATAGTTCATCTAACATCTCAGGGAATATACCACTAATTCTAACTCCAGATCATGAGTAAGGTAATTCCTCTCATGTGGTCTAAGTTACCTAGGGCCATAAGCAACCACTCGATACAATTTCATTAGAACTACTCATAGTCCAACTCTGAATGCTTCCTAAGACAAGGTATATTCTTTACCCATAACATTCATGTGGGGATTTTTGATGAGGTCATCCTACTTTTTATATCCTGAAAATCTCCCTCATAAGAATCAGACAAAACTAACATCACCCATTTTCGTCATCCAAGACATTGGTGATTCAAAATGATAGAAATCAAGGGAAAAGAACCTATAATAACCTTATAAACCTATAAATATGTGAATATAGAAGTTATTCTTCAATGTTTCCTAAAAACCACAGATTAAACCTTCCTTATGTCTATAGACACTTCTACCTTTGGGAAATAATCTCCTTAGAGGCATGTTTTATTAATCTAGAATTTTCATCTAGTTAGCTTAGTGTAAAGTCGATGCCCTCTAAATTTACACAGGATGATGTTAGGATGTTTGGAATGATCATATACTAAATGGGAGTATACTAATATATAATTGACATGAAACACCAAAAACATGTTTAGAAATGGATGAAAGAATCTATTCATTGATGCCATGAATACCACCAATGCATCAGTCAACCCAAATGACATCACTATTAATTCATGGAAGACATATCTTCTCCAAAATTTAGTATGAGAAATTTCCATTTGTCTCAACAAAAAATAGTGGTTACCTAAAGTCAAATAAATATTGTAGAATATCTTGTCACCACCCAACTGACCAAAAATATCATAATTGCATGGAAGAGGAAACCAATTCTTGACCATCATCTTGTAGAACCGTCAAAAGTATACACATAAAAAAAATACACATTAACAATCTTAGAGAAGAGAACTAAGGAACCCCATTAAAAAGTTCTAGGATTTATAAATCCTTGAGATTCTAGATCGTCTGACTAAAATTTTTAATCCTAAATATCCGTAGGTTCTATTCCATAAGGTGGTATAAAAACTGAATCTTTTCTAGAACCAACTCGATCTAGTAATCGATCTCTTTCTTAGGATGTAATCCATATAACTTGTTAGGTTAAACATCCAAAAAGTTTTCCACCATTGGAAAAAAAATCCTACTTCATTTAACCATTATCTAGAGTAATTATAGTTATCTATGTTGTGAGAGAATCCAATCTGAACTGAAATGGTCATGCATGACCCTCTTGAAGATCCCACTCACCCTAGAGAGAATAACATCCACATTATGGAGAGATAAAGGTAACTCTCATCCTAAAAAAGTCAAGATGAGCCTGGAATATAACTAACTAATTCATACCATGAATCAAGACAATGCCTATCATTTCAAGAATGTACTATTCCCAAAAGAAATTATAACCCCAATCTATAGAGAAAACACATTTCAACATTTTACATTTTCTAACCATGCTCCCAATGGTGTTTCGATGGTCCAAGAACCTTTCATGTCTTCTAAATACAAGCCCAAACCATTTTAAAAATGTATAGATATGAAGGAATTTGATTCTCCTATAACAAAAAAACACATGTTTAGGTAGATGATATAGGAATCACACCTCTAATGGTAGATTGTTTTATATCCATGATAGATGAAGTAGTCTATGTAACGTGCAGATAACATGTCTGCCTAACATGGGATCCAAAATGACTACCTTGAGCTATTTCTCTTACAGGGTACTACTTCTCCAACACTGGGGTACCACATCCCCTAACTCGGCCTAAACAGCCAGTGGAGCTCTAACTACTAGACCATTGAGGGGTAGTAGTGCCCCTTCCCAACTCAGGTTTCTGTCCTGATCCCATGCCACCAGTTTTCTATAGAATATTCATAAAAAACCTCTGAAGATGGCCCTATCTACAATAAATATTTCATTTAATTACATTGTGAGGACTGTACAGGTGCTTGTGGAAAAAATTTCCACAGTGATATCACTAGAACTGAAAATGTTCTTCAGATGGATGTCCACAACCCTGACTTCTCTCCCCACTTCTACATTTTTTGGAACTATAATATTGTAACTTCTTTCTAGTAAAATAATATCTCCTTGTTCTCCATACTAAATTAACATGGCCGCTACTCGGGGTATCTCTTATATTACATTCCTTGATGAGTTCTTGGTTCATCATATCCTCAAAGAGGCTCAAGAGAAAATTATTCTCATATAACCTGATGACATAATAAATACCATCTTGAAAACATGTCACCCAATAGATATCGTCAACTACATTAGATGGCGCAAAACAATGTCATTCAATGAAACATCCAACACCATCTAGATCAGACATGTCCTCCTGTGTCGGATTCAAGAACTCAAAAGATTTTTCATTCCTCAATGTCTTGATATAGAAATGGCTCTAAAACATCATCTCAATTTTTTCCAAGATAGTTCATCCAGCTGCTAGCATCCTCCAAAAAAATCTACCAATTCTTGGCTAGTACACAAAGCATAGATGTAGCAAGCTTAAACATCTTATCTTTGGGTTTCTAAAGATGATTTATGATCATCATTATTGACTTCGTACCATACTCAGATGCCCGAGTTCCTCATTCCCAATTAAACATAGGTAGAATATGTAGTGGAAACACTTTTGAAATCATAGACATCGAAGGCACAATGTGAACAATATCCATTTACAAGGATTGCAAGACCCCTAGGAAGATGTTGGGAAACTAAACATATATATGATCCATATGAAGAACAAGAAGCTCTTGTTTATCTGCAATATGAGCATGCTAATTTCTAATCTCCTAATTCTCATGTTGATGATGACAATGATGCATTTTCTCTACAATACAAACACACTCCTTAGAAAACTCAAGAGAAACAAAGTCAACCTACACATGTGACTACAACAGAGAACCACTGACTCCTAGTCTCTCTTAACATGGATTATAAGTTTTTTAGTATGGCTTGTCAACTAATTTTATGCATTTCATTTATTATCTACAATATATATCTCATATCATAGTTCAACAAGAACGTATATATAACATGAAGAAATAGATATTCCCTTATCATGAACAATGCATGCCAATATATCCCTAGGTTATAATTGTGACCAATGTATCCTCATCTCTTTCTATACCAGGCCACTAATACTAATATCATGATATAGTGAATCTATAAAATAGTAACCATACACAAAATGTCAATCACCCCAGGAGAAATTACATCATCTATAACTAGAAAACAAGAAAAACATCAATCCCAGCCTCGAGCACTCATATTTTCCACCGTACATGGGTTAGATTCTCTCATGCACTAGATCATTACCAATTATTGACACTTCCCAGTATTCTTTCTATCATTCCCAAATAGTAATTTATAAAAAATAAAACCTAAACCATTGATACCACATTGTACCATCCCCTGACCCGACACTCTCTCATGTGTGGTAAAAGGGATGGTTATGTGACCACATGAATGACTCCCCATGCATTAGAGGTTTCCGATGAGTAGTGGGGGTGTGAAATGAATATTGGGGAGATTATACCCCCTATTATTGAGTTTCATAGTAGTATAAATAATCCAGATGAATGAATGAAATCAAAGTATAGACATAGAGGAAAAATCAAATCTAACTGAATACTCCAATAAATAATAATGGAATAATGTAATGACATGATGGAATGCAATTAGATTTAATACTAGATGAAATAAAAATAAACTTTTAGCATATTAATAAAAATACTCAAATTCCCTAGTCCCAAACCCCATGTTAGTTTGACATCAAAACTCTAGCCCATCTAGCAGGCAAGAATCAACTGCCGGGTCCTTTACCATTGTCTAAATTGCATCCACATAAACTGATCAAGTACCAAATGATTACCTAAATAGGGTGTGAGTAAACTCATTGGGTCAAAACCACCATGTTTCTAAAAATGAGTCTAATAATAAGTGTAGGAAATAAAGTGATAAATATGTTGATTAATTAATTCAATATCTAAAAAATACAAGAACAATAATATTCAGCTCCATAGGAGAATATATATGATTCTGTTTTACAACCATGATAACCACAACCATATCACCATAGTAAAATAGAATTATTTGGCACCATTATACAATATATCAGAGCATGTCTTATGCCCATGACAACAACAACCATATAACCATGGTATAGTCTAAACAATATAGATAAAATCCCTATAAGAATTATAGAATCTGGGCCAAATCCCTATAATAATTAAAGAATTGGACAAGGCATTTCCCACTCTCTATATGAATAACAACATGGGACTTGGATGATCCCCTCAATATCGGAATTATATCATATAATTGTTCATGTTACAATGTAAATCATGATATATAAGTATTTCAACATAGAATACAAGTCTTTTCATGCAAAATTGATATCACAATATCACATCATAAATCTCATTGGTTAGTTATGTGAATTTCCATATTTCTTTCATATACCAATTTATTTATATCAAAATTGATTAAAAGTCATAACAATAAGAAATAAAACACAATGTAGGGATTCGATATCAAGAAATCACTTAAGGTTTCATAACATAGTAAACACACTTAAGTCCATTATCAAATTCAATTATATTCATGGTTTGCTCACCCAATGGGTAACCATAAGCTATGTCAGAATCCAATTAAAAAAAGGACTCAAAGAAATAATCCCATTCATTATTTAATTTATTTAGGTTAATGTTACACTAAAAAAATCACAATATTGCAGAAACATGAAAATTATCCAATGATAGGGTCAAGATTTAGGCCCCTACCTTTAACTGATGATCCAACAATGCTTCCAATGGTAAATTACCAAGAGGAAGAATGTGAGAATGATAGAAAAGAGGTTCCTAGGTAAAAAATGATCATGATTAATACCAAACACACACATAGTCAATGGATTTAATCGAAATGGTTGGAGATCCAAGAGAGATATTGGAGAAATTAGACCAAAACTGCTTACTAGGGATGGAAATAATTATTGATAAATTCAGATGGATTATTGGCACTCAAGAAACACCTAGAAGGATCCATAGGGTTGAGACGATAAGGTTTTAGTGAATTTTAATGAATAATCAACAACAAAACATTCATTAAAATAGCAGGTTGGGGAATTACATGACATTTAATGTAGTTACACTTCATGAAAATTTATTAAATGGGGCATTCCAAAAAACCAACATCTATGATTATATTATTAAAAAACCAAAACATTACATGATGTTTAATCCACATACATGGAGTGTAAATATTCTTTAGATGTATTTACATTTAATTTTACTTGTATACCACACAACCCACCTTTAAAGATTCTAAAATTACCAATAACCCATAAATAAATAAAACAAGTTATAGTTTAAATACATTAATTAAGATAAACATACATATCTGGACTTTAAGTATTTTCTCCAATAAATAAATCCATATGGATCCTCTCTAGTTTTCTTACTTTTCATCACAACATAATAATATGTTTATTAAAAAGCAAGGTGTCTATGACGGAACCTGACCATAAAGGTTTAAAGATGAGGAAAAACATACCCAAAACAAAAGTATACAAAAAACTCATAGATACACATACCTGAAAAAAGATGGGATCCTTCCCAAACTAGAACAACCCATTTTAGTTTCCCATTAAATCATGTTATAGAATTAAAACAATAAGAACTATGTGTATAAAAAAACCTCATCTCATTTTTTTAAACTAATATTTTTTCATTATATTGAGAAGATAAAAATGAGAGAATACATATCTTATGAATATTAATTCAAACATGAAGTATCTATGTTATAAATACAACAACTCTTCTGCTCCATTACATGAAATAAAAATTCTAACTCAAATTTTTTATATTTCAAACATCTTTTTATTTATAACTCTTAGTAAAATTTATAGTTGATATGATGTATCTATTAACATAAAATAATATATTTCTATAGCCATTAATGATTTAAGGAATACTTTAGTCTCTTCTAGTAATTTAGTATATTAAATCATATTTAAAATATTTTGATGTAAATATTAAATTTTTGTATATAAGACTAAAATAATTGACATACCCAATCATATTGATTACATAATTAGAGCATAAAATTTATTTATCCATTTAGAATATAATTAATTTAAAACATTAAATGTATCACTCCATGTTTCAATAATAATCTATATTATTTTTTGATAAACTACAACACATGGTTATTAAAGAAGGAACTACTCTAACACATCAAATTATTCATAACAACCGTTCATAAAACAACAAATCTTTCATAAAAAGATTTCTTACTTTTAACACCTTAGTATATTCTTATGTAGTTTCCTCTTTATTGAGGATTGATCAAAAATTTTATCTTGAGGAGGACGATGTTAAAATTATCTATAATATAATATTTTATTAGATGAGTATCATATGTTGTAATAAATTTAATAATGAATTTTTTAAAATGGTATCCCACTAAAATTATGAACCCTTTTTTAAATTCATCATATACCTTAGCGAGCCAGGATACATATTTTATAAAGAAATAAGTATGCTATTGTGTACCTATTATCATTTAATTATTCACATAGGGAATCATCCCAATCATATCATATTTGAATCTTAGATAGGTGAGTAGAAAAACTTTTATCTGATCCATCATATAGATAAACTAATATTCATTCCTCTAGCATGCTTCCCCATGATTTCCTAGATAAATGTAAACCAAAGGAAACATAAAAAATAGATTAATAAAGGATGTCCCATGGCTACCCTATGAAGGTAGAACCTACCCAAGGATAATCCAGTATCATCCGTTACTCTTTTTATTTACATAAGATAATATAAGGGAACCCAATGAAGGTAGATACTACCCAGTGGGATGATCTAGGTCTAGACAAGTGCCACTTTGGAAGTAGTGTCACACTTAGAATTTTAATGGAATTCTAATCTCTCCATTTTTATCATGTTATCCCCTTTATGTATACAAGATTATTATAATTTAGTATGGAATCCAATTCCCTTCACCAAATAAATTTTTTTAAATCATATTGATTTGTAACTCTATAATCAAAAAAAGGTCAAGTTTGATGTAAAACTTAAATAATTATAATTTTTTCAATTTAAACTAAAACATTAAAATTATTCAAATTTAATTTAAAAATTTATAAAAAATTAATATAAAAGGTGGTGACCTTTAAAAAATTAACAATTTACATAATAAAACACGAGAAAAAAGTTTATGAACAATTTATAAATTAAATCTAATTATAAAACCTTTTATAATTTAACGACATATAAATTACAAAATAGTACCAAAAAACTATTTTATATTCATTTCAATATGAAAAATTTCATATATATCATTATATCGTATTTATATTTGAAATATATGATATTTTGTGACTTATAAACAACTTAAAATTTTATTACTATCATGTAATAATTTCACATAATATAAATATAATATACTTATTTATTATATAAACCCTAATCATATCAATTAACAACACATATTTGTTTTGGATTAATTTATATCAAAAAAATCCCCCATTTATTTTTAGTAATTTAAAATATTAAATTATTAACAATTAAAAAATTAAATATAATAATTTTACATTACAGAATTATTTCATAATTTACAAGCCATTATAAATTATATCCTTTTATTTCTAAATAAATAATTTTATTTCACTATCATAAGAACTTATATATAATTCTTTGTATTTAAAATATTAATATTTAATATTTTGGAATTAATATTTTTCATAAATATTTAATTAATTATAAAAATTATCAATTAATTAATTTATTAACCTTTTATAAATTAAAATATCTCGTATATTTTATAATGATTTATAATGATTTTATAATGTGTCAATATCATTTTGTAAGATAATTTTTTAATAAATTTTCTAGTTATCCTTACATAGGGACCCATTCTTCTATAAGGGTGTCCACCATTTACCCTTATATCGACACTCTATTTAATAGTAAAATGGTTCTGCATGACTTGCGTAAGGATAGACTCCCATGACCCTTACACAACATTTTTGCATAAAGAAAAGCTCCCTTAAACCTTATGTAAATTTTACATATAAAGGCATATTCCCATGAACCATACATTATAAAAGGGTACAAAAAATATTACCCTTATATGAATTCATTACATAATGGTAAGGTTCAATTTACCTTTACCCGACCAGTAAATACCACTATGTAGTGGAATTACATTCAAAAAAACTATTTGTGTAAATGTATCTAAGTTGATACACTTACATAGACCAGTTTTAATAATATATGACCTTTACATAGTTCTATTGCACATAAGTTTAAGTTGCGATGTAAATTTACACAACTTTGAGAAAAAATATCTTAACCTTATACAACCATTTTAGGAAACATATTACCCTAACATACCAACAATTAATGTAAGGAAAATCACCAGTGACATTTACGTAAAATGGTATTTGTAATGCTATGTTGTGATGATCATTACACAGACCAATCTGCATAATGTTAAAGCCTAGGTTCCCTTAAACATATCTACTATGTTAGGTTAGGGGCTTCTTTGCCTTTATATATGCTAACAGCATAAGGGAAAACCCTTTATATGAAATAATATTTCTAGAAAATAAAGAAACTCTTATGTTTCCTGATTTATCCATCATTTCCATGATTAATTTACGATAACATAAACATGGATCACTTTTATACAAATAAATGATTTATATAGATTCTAATACTATTTATTAGATAATTCAAAATCTATAAAAACTCTTTTTATGATGATCTTCTTACAAGATAATATGTAACTCTCTGAATTCTTGAAAAGATGAACTGTTGTAAATGGAACACCTTACACTGAATATGCTACTTAAACTCTTGATCTACATATTCATTTTATAAAAATAAGATATTGGAAAACATAAGAATCCCACCACCATCACTATCCATGGGCTGATCTGAGTTTCTAGAGGTTCTATCATGATTAACCTTTTCTATATAGTATTCTAGTACCTCTACCATAAAGGATGATAGCGAAGTGATCATAGATATTGTGGTAGTTTTTATAAATGATTAGGATATCAATCTATATCAAACATTATCCCATCATATGAAAATAGACATTAAAGTTACATGGAAAATTATGGGGCTATAATAAATAATCTTGACCAAAAATATGATAATAAATTCTATGACTAGATCATTATCGTCAGAAATAAAATTGAAAACCTCCTTCACATTAAAATAATTAAAATCGATCAATAAATTATATCTTCTATGTGAGATTAACTATTAAAATATTATTACACATAATATTCCACTCTTTAGTCGATCAAATTTTGAAACATACATTAAATATTATTTTCATGCATGAATTTCAATATCCCATGCACATAAAATAGCCATGCATCTCATAAATTATATAACTATAGATCATTTATCCTTCATGGGGATGCTTTAGGTGCATTAATTATTGATTTTAATCTTTTTATAACTACTAGTTGAGTATGGGATATAGGTTATGGCACCCACATTTGTATCCAAATGCAGAAACCGATTATATTTTGGTAGATTTATAGAGGATACATAGATCATTGAGTATCCAATAGAGCATGACCTTCTACGTTGTCTATAGGAGACTACAACCATCTATTTCCAAAAACGATGGTTCTGGTTTTTGAATACTATTATTATATACCCAATTTTACAAAGACTATAATTTTGTATCCTAGATAAATTTATTTAATAAATTTTAAATAAAAGATTTTTCTTTTTTGAAGAAAATATTTTTTATAATATGATGAATTTTAATACTGATGCATTAGATTATTAAAACCATTTATTGAATATGGATGACAAATAATGTTCACATTACTCATATCTCACCCATTTGTGGCATCAAGGCCATGATCATGTAAACGAGAAGAGGTTAAAATGTATTTACCAAGACAAGTATTTATATTCTTTATAACTAAAGATACATAAAACATATATAACACATTTATGATAAGGAATGACCAATATTACTTTGGGTGGGAAGGGTGAGAGAGCCATAACTATTTTAGAATTGGTACACACTAATTTATATAGATAACATATGGCATAATCTAGAGGTGTGTATTATTACATTATTTATATTAATAATGATTGATTATACGTGAATATATCATTTTAATGTGTTATATGTTTGATAGCATTTATAAATTCAAGGAATCCAAAAAAGAAGTAGAGAATCAACATTGTATGAATATGAAGAAGATTTGATTTGATTGAGTTAGTGAGTATGTTAACCAATAATTTATTAATTATATACAATATTTAGAGATTCTGTCTCTACTAACACTTCCTTTTAAACCACATTTTAATTGTGTTAGTGAAATTAGGATCCATACCTTACTTGAGATAGTATAATTAATGATGAGTTGTACAGATCATCAATAATATTTTGGGGGATATGCATTGAAAAATTCATCACACATTTTAAACCGAGTAAAAAAAAAGTGGAAAATAAAATCCCTTATGAAATGATAAATAAAAATAGATCTTTGTTGTTGTATACTCATGTATTTGGTTTCAAGGTTTTTATTAAGGATAGAAAATTAAACATAACAAAATCCTTTGGGAAAAAAATTTATATTTATATGACATTCTAAGGAAACTAGGGGATATTACCTATACTGACCCTTAGATATGAAATTCATCATAGAAATACAAGCCATATTTATTAAAATGGTAAAAATATATAAAATATATTATAGGAGAAATATTTAATTTAATGATTATGATGCCCATGATACATAAGAGTTGGTGCATGAACACTTTCTATAGGTCCCCATGATAGAGGAGGTTATTTAAAAAAATTACTACGTAGGATAACCAATAGGTTTGAAAACTAGAAGGATATTATTTTAATGTCACTAAGGATGATGAATCATTATTGATTGTGAATAATGATTATCTATCATAAAAGGAGGAAGTAATGATGTTAGAATATTCATGATGGAATGAGGATAATAATTTTGAGATGGATTCCACATAGCAGAAAATAGTTTGTTTTTTGATTTATCCACTAATTGATGTAAATACCACTAAATGAAAATTTCTATTAATGGTAAAACTAGTAATGCGAGACAAAAAGACTAACTATAAATAAATAATACTGGAAAAAGGTATTAGAAAACGTCAATAGATATTATATGATTTTTTATAGTATCCAGGCTTAAATATATAATAATTTTTCATGCTATAATAGTTTTCCATGACCATGAGATTTGGGAAATTGATTTCAAGATGACTTGGATTAATGTAAAACTTATAGTAAATTTATAAATGACATAACCATATGTTGTTTGGTGACTCTAGGTAATTCCAATAAGTTGTTAAAGTTGCATATATCAATTTATTTTGGAAGAAATCATTCAATTCATGAAACATATAATTTGATAATGCTATTAAAGAATTTGGTTTAAAAAATATCGCATGTGATCCAAGTGTTTAAATGAATTTTAATTGGAGTTATTTCATATTTTTAGTAGTATATATTAACGAAAAAATTTCTTTTTGAAAAGATATAATAGTATTAGAACCAATTATGGTCTAGTTGAACAAGTTCACATCCATGAAGGACATAAGTAAATTAGCCCACATTTTTTGGACCTATATTATTTTAGATAGATCCTATAGGTTTGTTTCACTAATCCATGTTATATACATAGACTAGATACATAATAGTTTTAGTATCCAAGAGTGTATTAGTTACATTGTCATATGGTATACAACCCTATAGGAAAATGTATCCTCATACAAAAATGGAGAAATATGACGTGTATAATACCATATTCATATGTGATAGGATCATTCATGTATTCATTATTAATTAGTAGGATTAATGTTACCTAATCCTTGAGTAGGAAATATTTATATCAATGAAATCTAAGAGAACAACATTAGGATATTGTTATGGTACCCTCAGTTACTTTATGAATATTAATGACATGTTTCTACTATATAGATGAGACGAGTAACTATTCATTAGGGGATATAAAGATACTAGTTTTCAAATAGATTCTAATGATATGATGTCATAGTCATGATATTTCATCAGTCTCAATGGGGGATCTATGAGTTGAAAGAGCTTAAGAAAGCTAATTTTCACCGATTCATTATTAGAATACACCAATATTGTGGATTCTGATGTAATGAAAGAATTAATATAGATATAAACCATTTTCCAAGATCCTTAAAATTTTCCTAGTAGAAAATTAATTATCAAATTCAATTGTGACTGTAGTGATATGGTGGATATTGCAAAGGAGACAAGATCACATCAATAGAAGAAGAACATACTTCGGAAATATAACATTTTATGGGATTTTTATTCAAGGGGTGAAGTTGCAGTGAGATGAGTTTCCATAAAGGATAATGTGATAGACCCCATAAATAAAAACATATCTCCATGTAATCATGAAAATCATGTGAGAGCTAGAGGGCCTAGAGTTATTAGATTTTTGATCTAGTGAAAATGGGAGTATTATGGAGTTGTTTCCCTAACAATCACTTTTTTGTACTTTATGATTAATTATTTTCATCAAAAATTAATATTAAAAAGCCTTATTCACATCATGATCATTAATATGAATAAAAACTCATAAGATATTGACTTAAGGGAACTTTTCACACTAAACAGTCATAGTAGTTCTCTCATATATTGAGAACTTATAATTGAAACAATTTTATTGGGATTATAAGACATATATACTTCTTCTCATCAAGTTATTACATGGAAATATTGTGTAAATAGATTATGTGAACATGGAACTATTGTAGGAAATCAACATTTATGTGTTCTATTGTATGTTACTGTATGTGGATGGGTGTAATCATCCTTAGAATCTATTACTATTTTTAATTCATATCATGGGTCATGTAGTTTTATGTATTGATTAAAGCCATACTAATATATTCTTTTAGTTAGGTAGGATATTTTTGGTGTTCCATAACTAATATTTCATTAATTTATATGTCTAGATTGGATTTATCACATCTATTATTTAATTAAAGATAATATATTGAGACATTGGATGATAATTGAACTAACTAATTAAGTCTATGGCCATTTGTTTTTATCAACAATTCCATTTCTTGAATTTTAAAAAAAGAGTCATGGAGAACATATGTTGATGACATGTGTATAAAACCTTTTTGATTATAGATATCAAGGAAAAGGGATTATATTACACATTTTAGGTTTATATGTGGTTATTACCATTTTGTAATTTAAATTATATCTTTATGGGTGCCTTGATGTATTACAAGATGTTATCCTTGAACATTAGGTGTAAAAACATAATAACACCGAGAAAGGTTCCTAGAGGGTCACAAATTATATGTATTCAGAACCTCAAATAAATTCTATATGAATTTAACATATTGAAAAAGTGTTATTCCAAGGATGGTATAATAATTATTCATTTTGACTTGAGTTCAATTACTCAATCACTAGTTATTTGAGAGATTATTATGCATAGTCAGTATTAAATAAATATTCATTTTCTATGTAACTATTTTATTAATTATTTAAATAAGATATTTTTCATCCTAGTTTATTCATAAGGAAAACCATATCTATTTATTTGGTAATGGGAATAGTTAATAAATATTTATTCATTATTTTAGTGAATATAATATATATTTATTTATTGAAAATTAATATAGTGATATTTAAGTACTTCAATTACACATCATTATTCATGTTCATGTAAATATAGAAGACGATTCACCTGCCAATTTTGATGTTCCAGTGAGAAATGACATAGTTAATATTATCTGACCCAATATTAACTAATTTATTGTTGAAATATTATTTACTTATCTATAAATATATATAATTTATGGTCAATAATAATAATAATATTATTAATTAGACATGGGGTTCACAAGGTATTAAGATAATAATAAGGTCCCATGTACAATTTTTATTATCTGAACCTGAATTTATAAATGCCTAATTTTTTCATTCTCTATCCCCTATTTTTATATTATAATCATCATGAACAATGAATTTTAGATTGAATTAACTCAATAAATAGAGAGAAATTTCTCTATAATGACATAAACAATGGAGATCATTCCTGAAACATCACTAGAGTGATCCTCATCTCGAAGGATACTGGTTTAATAAAAAATGATTGATTACAAAATTAGAACCATGCACGCTAACACATGGAATATTTTATTATGATGATAAAATGTGGATGAAACACACGTGGATCCCTTATTGAGGGAATCCATCCATGATTCCTTTGAGACAATGATGGAAAGGAATGTGGTGTCCACTAAATTATCAATTAATAATGAATTACAACAAGTGGTAAAACATTTATTTGAGTCATATTAATTATAATTTTTTGATGTTCTTTTATGGTGGATTTCAAGGTTTTCATTTCATCTATTTCAAAGGAGAAATCCAAAGAATCTAATAAAAAACCATTTTGGGCATGGGCCTAAGCGCTTTCACCATGACCAAAAAAATTCACTTAGACATAATGATTTTTCATAATGGTATTAATAGACTTCCATTGGGAAAATATTTCTATGTAAGGGATATAGAAGGTTACCCGTAAATATAAGTATTTTCATATGGGTAATTCTAGAAAATAATTATGCAAAAAGGGTTCCTGCATAAGGATAATTAAATGTTTAAAAATATTTCATTTTTAATATATTATTTTATAGTTTATAAATATTTTTTATGTGATAATGTTAGGCTATGAAAAACAGTAATTTTTGTGTCTAAATCAAATATGAAAAGTTCATTTTTTTCTCATTTTTTAATAAATAAATAAAGTGTCTATTTATCAATAAAATTCAATTATTAATATAATCAAGTTATTTACAAATTTATTATGAGTAATTGAAAAAAATATTTTTGATTATTTATAAAATTTATAAATGATGTATAAATTAATTTAATATCGACTATTTATGGTTAATTTATAAAGTGTTTTTGAGGAAATTATTTCAAAGATTACATTATATAAAATAGTTAATATTAAGAATATATTATTAAAATTCATATAATTTATAAAAGTTCTATAAATCATTGTAAATGGTAGTTTGGTAACATATTAATTTATAATATTTTCATAAATTTATAATTATAATTAGTTTATAATTAATTATATGAATTTTTTTGAAACATTAATTAATAAAATATTCAATATACTAAATTTTAATATTTAAAATACATTTTAAAAAAATAATATGGTATGCCATGTGATATAGAATTTTACTTATAAATCATAATTGAAATTAATAAAGAGTCTATAAATTGTAAAATAAGGAAAAAATATATTTTTTCATTAAATAATGAAATGTTCATTAATATTCTATAAGTTTTAATAGATGAAATAAAAGGGTAATTATTTGAGATATTATGTAAATCACATTAAAAAATGTTTTGATAATTGATTTGATCAAACATTTAAATAATTTTTAAATATGCGATTTCTGAATCCTGTAAAAATTTTACTTACTAGAAAAATGAATTTTAAAATATTCCATAATTCAAAAAATATCATATATGTAAAATGGATTCCCATATAATGCATAATGTGAAAATTTAATATTAGTTTTTTAATATAATGTTCATATTTTCATTATTATTGAATGACTATAATGATTAATGATTTTTTATAATATGATTATTATTGGAGTTTATTTATTAATATCTCTTAAATGGTCGGCTCATGTTTAAATATTTAAAATATCCTTTTATTAAAAAGTTTATTCTGTACAATATTCATAGTTATAAATGATTTATATTAGTAATATGAATATTTTTAATTTATAATATTAAATTACTTTTTATAAAATTGTTGATCATTTTATAACATGCAATGAATGTATGTATAAAATTTAGTTTTCGTCTATATTTATCTCATTTTATTAGTTGGGTTATTATATTTAATTTTTTTTTCATTTTTTGTTATATGATTATCATAAATTGAATTATCTCTTGAGTAAAGTCTCCCTGGGTAGATGGACTTGGGGTTAGACTATGCCCTAGGTTGAAAGCTTGTACCTTGTTCTAGAAAAATGAGGGGTTGTCTATGCCATTCTATAAGCTTACTCATTTGTACATTATTAATAACAAGTAATTCTAAATCATTAAATTAAATGTTCATATACCCTATTTATATGATATATTTGGACATCAATGAGTTTTATTGGATCTTATTTTGGGTGATTAACACAAATTAGAGGATTATTTAAAGAGCAACACATCTATATGGATTGAACATATTAATTTTTTGAAGGGAATAAAATTCAAAAACTAAATCACTAGAAACATGAATATATAATGGAATGACGAAGATATTGGATGGTGTGATTAAATCAACTTAACATACTATGTGTAAGATTCCTTCAAAAGTTACTCTTATAAAGACTTCAATCATCCTACCAGGATTTTCATTACATAGTTGGGTGCCAATGAATTATCTTTTATAAGGAATGAAAGTGATGTGTGGTATTGGATCATATTTGGAAAAGTCGTTCCATAACTGTGTTCCCCAAGATTATGTTTTTAAGAATATTCATAGTATTTTTTTGGGTTACACTAGCCAGGAAACTGTAATAGGATTACATTATTGAAGGAATAGAGTTTGTTTTATCCACTCAATGGATTGGACAAGCAGTTGTCTGCTCGACTATCCTTGATCCATATATGATATTTTGGAGTTGATACTATACCAATATAGAATTTTTTTGACGAAATTATATAGAAAAACCATTTCGTAGTAGAATTTTGATCTTAACCCACTAATAGATATGATGGTTTTAAAAGTTGTGATTATTTTCGTATAATACCATTTAATAAAATTCGTTATTATAGGTGAAAAAATGAGAATCATATAATAAAAATGTTTTATTATATATTATGGAATTATAAATATCTAGTTTGAATATATGATATGTTCTAGTTACAAGAAAACTAAATGTATGCAAATCCCTTGACTGGGATCAAAACATGAGAATTGTTATAAAAAGAGAGGTACAAGTTTTTGTGTCAGAACAACCACTCTTGAAGGCACCATTTAGTGAATACACCCCACATGAAAAGTCAGGAACCTATGAAATGAAACTAAATCATTCTATATAGGTGTCCACACTGATTTTTATCACCATGTAATCTATACTACACATGTAACATGAGTCTATGGATGCCTTTAAAATTATAAAAAACTTAAAAATGATATATGATGAGTGATATAGAGATAATATTTATGAAATTTTATAGACCCTTTTCAATGAAAAATCAAATATGGTACCCCAGACTATAATCACGTATTTAATATTATTGGGAATATCTTTTTCTGAAATTTATTGAGTGTTTGTTTTTATTTATAGCATGATTGAATTATGTAATCCCTAACCTGATCTCTTAAATATGTGGAGGATATCAAAAAAATTCACGGGTGGTCCAGGATCAAGTTCTATATTAATGGTATATAAAGTCGTGGGTAATTTTTAGGGAATGAATATATAGGTAATTGGATATAATGACACAAGACTACCTGTTAAATTTTAATAGAAGATTCAGGGAGAATGCAATCATTACGTGTCACAAACCATGCTGGGTAGCCATTTGTCCCAGCACCCGACCAGGTCCGTGAGAAGGCATGAGGGGCATTCATGATCCCCATAGGATAGAACGAGTTCTTGGGTGTCCTAAAAAAATACATGGTAATGATTTAATAAAAATAAAAAACATATAAAAGAAAACATAAATAAAATAAATCTAAAAATACACAATAAAACATGCCTTTAACAATTTTCAGAATTGATGTTTAAACATTAAATAGAATCCAAAAAAGGGAATACAAAAATGAAAACAAAAAACAATAACCAAAACCATCATGCCACATTATGGACCATATCCTCTTGTTGTTGTGGCCAAACCCATAAAAGAAGACGACAAACAACCCGCATCAAGATCACTGAACATCCTGGATTTACCTAGAATACACAACGTACATGATCGACATACACCCTATAATATATGTATGGTGTGAGACAAGGCCCATTAGTCTTCCACATATATAAAAAGGTTCCATTATATAACATTAAAAAAATATAACATGTTCATTTAAATTAACTATTTTAAGGGAACACTTATAAGAAAAAAAATTTGGTAGACAACTTTAAAAAGGGAACATCTCCAAATATAGACATTTCACAACCATTTTCCAAAAAGAGAAAGGGAATTTATATAAATAAAACATTCACATTAACTCAAACACACACACACACACACAATTTATTGGTCCTCCATATGCATATGGAGGGAACCCCATCATGCTTATTAGTACACTACGGGTAAATCCCCTATGTACATCTAGCTTGAGTGGGACCCTAGAAACTCATCTCTTGGTGGAAGGTGGTATAGTAACCACAACTATAAGCATCCTCATAAATGATCAAATTGATAATAGAAGCATAAAAAATTATAATGGTGGTGAATCATTATCATAGTTTAGTTAGTTTTGGAATCATCAATCTTGCTAAGTGAAACTGGTAGAAGCCACTTCTGTATCACTAGAACACTAGTTTTAGTCTAACCACCAAGATGCTTTAGGTTCTATTGTGGTCGATTTAAAATTCACATATCACATATTCTACCACATTTATAATAAAGGAAAAAAATTTCAATGGAATATCATTTTTCTATAAAACAGCTATTTACCATTTTAGACACACCAAAGAAAACCCCTCTAAAAATTCCTTTACCATCAGATAAAAATTACCAAATTTACTTTCCAAAAACAAGAAAGATACACAATTATAACCAAACATGTTAATGGGTTAATACCCTTAATAAATCCACTCACACTCCAAAACTATTTTCAAAACTAACTTTTCATCATTCAAACAATCTCACAATTCATACTCAAAATACTGAATAAGGAAAACATGCACATAACGATCAATTTTCTATTGAAATACCCATTATACATTTACACACATCATGTTACGTTGACAATATGTTTGTCACCTTCCAACCAAACGCTAACACCCTTTTCAGAAACATTACATCATAACAAACACACAAAACATAACCATTTCCTATGTTAAATTACATTTCAAACCTATAAAAACATCTATAATATAAATAACACTATTATCACCATAAAGACAAACCAAATAACACATTTATAATGTAAAACAAACATATTAAATTCATCTTGAAATGTTATGGCTTGGAGACACCTAACTCATGTGAAGAACCTTCCAAAAAATGGTGTGAAATAAAATCAGCAGTTGAATCTCATCACAAGGCGGAAAAAAAGGAACCATAATAGAGATAATAGAACCCAAATACCCATTATTAAAACCCTAAATCGAAACCCATCCTACTGTAGGAGATAAACTCCAATTAAGTGGGAGAAAAACCATAAAATAGTAGAATAAACAAAGGAGATGATAATTACTTGAGGGTTCCATGAAGAATATAGATTAAAACCACACAAAAATAGAAGCCTAAGGGAGGGGTGAGTAGGAGGCAGGTGCGCCTAGGGATGGGGAGTCTGTGATGGTTGAGCAAGGGGATGTAATGGTGTAACATTCATGAGATAGAGAAATAAAACCCCAAATTTTAACATGGTGGTGGATCAACATGGTTATCCAATATGGTTTGGTACACCATGTGGTAACCATGCGGAGCACTATGTTTGAATGAAGGAATCAATAAAATTATATGTTCCAAGGCACATGGACATGTAGAGGCTCTATGGTAGGTTCTATCTCTTACCACACAGTTTCCGGGGTGGGTGTACAGTAACTACTAACCATGCGCCAACCGTACATAGGTGCTTGTCCGCCCAAAAACATATAGTCTTCTCCAAAAACTCAATAGAATCGCAAGGAGAGATTCTATACCAAATCTGAAAGGAATGAATAATCCAATAATTCTAACATGTATCACCTGATTCTTAAGAAATAAACTGATCACCAACTCGAACCGGAACAAAAGAGAATTTGAAAACTTGGGTGTGACAATTCTCCCCTGCATAATGTTTTACACCCCTAGAAAGCCACAACAAGACCAAAACCTTGACAAAAAATTTAATATCCTTTACATTTTATGGGGATTCCTAATAAAATAAAAATGAGACGAATTAAGAAAACTATTACCAAAGAAAGTGATTTAAAAACTAAATTTAGGTATCTTGGAATGGACTCCTCCATAAGTGTCACCCACCCAAAAATATGGGACACCTACAGTTGATTGATCAATGGAAAGGGATAATATAACCCCTTGAGTCAAAAAAACAAGATATCACCAACAAGGCTTACACGACATTCCTAAAACGATCAATCCAAAGCAACCACATCCTGAGACAAAACACCCTAAAAACTTTCAAATAAAACACATGCAATTTACATGAAATGAACAATTAATTTCAATGTTGTTACCACAACCTCACTTCCACAATACCATTGGGCTGGCTCAAATCCTAATTTTTACCCCATAGAAAAATGGGTGTTATGTTGATATTAATGAGACTATCCAATTCCAAGACAAAAATAGAAATATGGTTGATATTCTAACATGGGGAAGGACGAATGGACACCCCACCATATGAAATAATAAAAATACACAAAATCTGAACTTACCATAACTATCCAATCACCCCCACTATAAGTGGAGGGGTGGGAAGACCCCAAATTATGGGGTTTAACACCATAACCTATGATATAAAAACAACTTCACATCCCATAATGTCGACTAAACAAAATTGAGACCATTCACCCAAGCATACACCACAAGTTCCACTAAATAGAGGCCTACACTGAGTGAGACATAAACACCAGGGTTTCAAGAAAGAAAAATGACTATTCATCCATATAACCAAGGGATAACTCTTACACTCAAATGTGCCTCAATGTTGAAACAAGGTCCTCCAACAACTTTCCCCCAAATGGGAATAACTGAAATGGGACAGAGACAAAAGATTTTTGAACTATTCCCATATTCAATACTGAGGATAGTAGTTAAACTAAAGGATTTCGTGGCCCTGGGATTATCCTAACTACGCACTATCTTCAGGACAAGACAAGTGGATAGATCTCTAATGATTGAAGCATCTCATTCTTCATAGTCAAGATTTAGAAACCTCCAAACAAAAGTATTCTTTCATGTGCTATGAGAAACTACAACACAATGCCTAATTAAATAACCAAGACAAAACGCATTTTGACTTTAAATTACTTCCACATGCCACATTAACCAAGACAACAGATTAGATGATGTACACACATCACTCCTTGTTACATTGAACATGAAACATTATGAAGAAGGACACATAAAGTTTCTGAAGCAAAACACACTTCTATCAAAATAGAGGTTCTTAGAAGATTACATAACCTTGACCTTTACAGATGAGTGAGAAAACATCACCACAAAGAATCACCAAACATGAATGTTGCGACTGATAGAAAAATTATATAATGAGGGAACTTAAACTATGTCCCAAATGGCACATGATTCCTACAATAGTCATGGCCACCTCTGTTGAATAGACTTTCCATACTAGTGGCCCAAAATAAATCCTTCCATAGACACATCAAACTAAAGACCAAACTCCCATTTATCAATAGCCAGCATAACTGACGCCAAACTACTTCCACCCACCAAAACTGGAATTCCCGTCACTATTTATAGAAAAGACCTTTAGACACATCAGTGTCATACATCACCATGATTACATGGGAAACCCCTTGAACCATGACATCCTTCAATATTTCAAATACACTCTCCCGATGCCAGAGGTTTCACTTAATTGAAAAATAATTGGGGTAGACTGAATATCTAAGGCCCAAGGTGAAGTTATTATATTGATCGATTGGAGGACCTACCAATAGAGAATCACCCATGTCCATACTTTAATCATGTGTTAATTTCCCTATGGGGGTGTACACTAGCATATAAAAAATACCAAGGAACCAATCAAACTGATCCATTTTCCAAAACAAGCCTAAAACCAAAAACGAACCCACGAGGGGTAGCACAAAAAATTCTTACTAAAATACTTCTAAAAAAATTACACTAACCAACGCTTCAACAAAACATCCTAATGAAATAGAAACATGAAACATTATTCAAAAAGGGGGTTTGAAAACCCAAAACACCACATGAAAACATTACCAAAAATAGGAAAAGATAAATCACACCTACACCAACTTTTATAACACAAAATTTTCCATCAAAATCATTTATAATGATAAAAATGGCTGGTCGGTTTCACATTCCCTAATGGTGTCCTATAGACCCCACACAAGCAAGTTTCCGAACCACACTGGGCACCCACCTCAGGTCCATCAAGACGTTATTCTGCTCATGCCATTGACCATCCACATTTTTAAATATACTTATGAATGGTGTCTCCTATGATAATACTAAATATAAAAAAACATTTCCACATTTCAATAAAACAAATTCTCAACACACACTTTCAATTTGAAATTTCATAAAACCTCCCCTGACTCACTGCCCACTAGATCAAAAACCATTTAATTTTATTTAAACTCTACACATCCAATTCATAATGTATCACCACATTTCAATACATTTTACTTGTAAATGATAAATCCCACCTCATTCCCAACCATTCAAATGAATATCCCACTCATCTCATTTAGAATAAGTTCTCAAAACCCATTTGAAAATCAATTTTAATTTTCTGCATAACCAATTTTTGGTAAAATACAAATTATAATTGTAAAAATAGACCCTTGTTGATATAATTATCTTTTTTATAAAATGAAAATTTCATGAAAATCTAAATTCCCAATCCTTACTTTAAACAATTTCAAAAATCCATTCCCATCCCTTTTTCGGAAATCCATCTGTTTCCTCTTAAAAATACAGTTTTACAGTTCTTCAAACAAGGGTATTCAAATGATTTTCCCAAAAAACAATGGAAAAAATACAATAAAAATGGAAAATAGTGTTGATGGGTGACTCGAACATATAGTTAGTGACTATATTCCAGTTATACCACCCCCATAAAGAGTGTTCTTGGGAAATTTCCCTTGCTTCACATTGATTTCAAGGCCCTACGAGCACACCATTTCTCTTAACCCATCTACCTTTTCATTTCCCAAAACAATGAATGACTCTAAGGACCAAATGAATAATATGAAACCCAACTTCCCCTGGTAACTCATGTCCCGCCACGAGGTGTGCTAGCCAAACACCTTACTCATAACCAGAACATTATGTTTCGACAACTTTATATTCGTTCTACCATGACTCTTTCCCAAATAACATGACCCAAAAATGTGAACCTCCTTTAATAACATTTTTCCATGATTCAAGTCAGGTGGCCGTCCGACCTGATGCCCGAATCGGTCCACCGAAATTCTTTATGGGTGTTCCCAATCCCCACTAGCTAGCACATGTGAACACATTTCCTATACAATACATGGGAACGATTTACCCACATAATAAACATATAACAAACAACAACATAAACAAAGGAAATATGAAAATACACAACCGAACAACCCTTTAAATGTTTTTATGATTGATGTTTACACATAAAACAACCCCAAAAAGGGAATACAACAAAGATAACTAAAAACACCAACCAAAATATTAATGTCACATGAGGGACCATATTTTCAAGATTCTTCCACGAATCCCACTTGACAAGATCACTAACAACCTGCACAAATATGTGATGAACCAGAATTTCCATGTAATTTTTTTTGAATATATGGAAATTTTACGAGTCTGTGAAAATTGATGGCACGTGATTCTGAGGCTCAACGTGCCCAGAATGAATTTGTGAACTATATTTCATGTATGTTCAATAAAGGTGTGAGTGGGTTTTCCTAAAATTTAATCTGGTGACCAGAATTGAAATCTGAGATCACCGTTGAACTCACAGTGTCGGTATTCATTTAAGGAGACTTTCACCTCGACGATAGATGGTCAAGGGTGAATTGTGTTTTTGGGGTTTTCATCGAAAAAAATAAACCCATGATTTATTTTTATTTTTTTGTAACCACCATCCATGTGGATGTTCAGGGGTGGGGTCCACTGGAATTAAACACCCTCTTCATGTTTAACTGTGGGGGGGACCACCTGAGTTTTCAATAACTTCTCAAATTGAATTTAGGGGTGGGGACCACCCGAACCCTATTAGTATGGGATAAGAAACCACTCAAACCCCCTCTTTAATGTAGAGGAGCATCCTGATCTTTCTCCACATTAATTATGCCAACCCACCTTAATTAAATGTTCCAACCTTGGTGTTTTTTAGCCTATTATAAATTTGTTCCAACGATAATGTTAGGGGAAACACATCAGTTGGCCTTTTTCATTTTGGTGGATCTTTGGGAGAAAAGCTCTCTAATGAATAAATATTTCTCTGAATAAAGAATGCATTCTCCTAAAGAAGAAAACCGAGGAAGAACAATGACCCCGACTTTAAACTTCTTCCAAGGGACTTCTTTCGTCTTGGGACATCCACATCTATGACGAATCAATGACCGTACTACCTTCTTGCACCAACGTCATCTAGAAAACTAGGTATGGGTTTATTTTGAGTATGATTATATTCCCAGGTTCTTCCCTTCTAAAACAATGAACGTGGATCAACTTATTATCATGTTAATCCACAAATTCTTTCTTTTGCGGGTTGGGAATATTTTTATTATGGGGAATTTGTAGGGATGGTTATTAAATTCATGAACCACCTCGACTAATGTCATCGATCTTGATTCTTGTTTGAGTTGAGCCACGTGCTACAACTTTAATGCGGAGAGTGTGGGCCAAACTAACATGGACCGTCCTCTCCGTAATTCTTGTGTTGATTTACGGTGTTTTTCATGATGATGGTGGATGGAGAACAACCACAAAGGGAGCACGAGAACGGTGGTCGACAACACTGTTAGTCGCAATAAAGGAAATGATGCCGCTACCCATGGACTCTGCAACCCATGCTACCCCTACGGTGCTCCGTCATACCAACAGAACCGACCGTGTGCCCATGATCTGCACCCCGGCCGAGCTGCTCCACTGGCCCTTTGATCCACCATGGCCCCACGCCCCAGACCGAGCCTCCCTCACCCCCGGCCCTCTGAGCCACCCCATCCCCACGCCTCGGGCTGAGCCTCCCTCACCCGCAGCCCTCCGAGCCACCCCGTCTCGTGTGACCCGTCTTCCTTCCGAGCCGCCCAAGCTCGTGCCGCCCATGGACTTCTGAGCCGCCCTAGGTTGCACCGCCCGTCATCCCCCTGCGCCTCCCCATGCCCTCGTGACTCCCCGACATCCAAGCCGATGTCCGCTGCCAAGCCGAATCAGGGCCTTTGTCACCCCACGGCCTCCGCGGGTTCTCGCAGACCTCACGACTTGTCGGACCACCCAGTAGACTTGGCCGTACCACGGGCTGGGCCGGACCCAGAGGGTCGGGCCAGGTGAACCCAAACTAGGTCGACCCAGGCCATGTCAGTCCGGGTCGGTCCGACCTGATCAGACAAGACACGGGCCTAGTACGTCCCGTAAAATTATTTTGGCCATAACTTTGGCATCGTATGTGTGTCTGACGAACCGTCTGTGGAATTGGGAACCTTGGAGCGAGACAGTACCTTTGAATGATACCCACTGAGTTTTGGATTGAGATGGGGGTATTTTTAGGTTGGGTCAGGCACGAAACCAACTGGGCCCCCAGGACTAAAAGGCTAATAACTAATAGACCAGGCGTCTGATTGACTTGACATCTTTTACGTTTAGACCCCTATGACGTGGTGGACTATTGTGATACTTGTTCGTGCAAAATAATGAAATTTGGAGTGTCGAAAAGTATCTTCTAAAGTAGATCCTTCTGGAGATGAGCGAGCATAGTGCAGAGTCTTAGTAGCTAGCTGAGACCTAACGACTGCTGACCGTTTCGACATGGAGTCACTCTACTTTCCCAGGGGGGCCTTGGTGTCACAGAAGACCCATAGTGGGGAGCGCCTTGGTGTCACGGCAGACCCATTGTACATGATAGGACAAGGAACTCAGTAGGCTATGAGAGGGAGCACGCTTGGTGATGGGGAAGAACCACAGTGGGGAGCGCACAAGGTGACACAACAGATCCACGATACTCGATAGGAGGAGTACCTCTGTAGTCCAAGGTTAGTGGGAAGTGCGCTTGGTGTCCCGACATGCCTAAATTACTCAATATATGAGGAGTTATCTAGCAGCCGATGTTTCAAAAATGTGAATGGGGATGTTACTTGTTACTACCCCTTGAATAAAATCCCATTTGAGCTAAGCCAGTTTTTCTTTGTTTTCTTAATGATTGAGATGGATCACATGATAACTTAGGTATATGTATGGGCATATTCCTAAGTAAGGTTCTCTATTAATTTCATAAATTTTGGTTTATCCTTGTTGGATTTTATGAGACCTTTATGGTCTTGGGGTCTCTAATGGGTATCGTTATACTCACCCCTACATGGGCTATGCCTACACCATGTTGTGTCAGTTGGAGATGATGGACAACGCTGACTAATGCTGAGAGTACTAGGACTGGACGGTGCCCAGAGGTGCACCATATGGCATGTCATTACATAGAGGAGACGGATGGACGCGGAGTACTGAAGAGGCTATCTATACCAATCCTTTAGGTTGGAATCCCAGAGGACAACCCATTAACTACTTTTTATCCTTTTTATTCAGTTTTATTGTTTTCAGTTGTACTTGTACCTTTACTGTTGGGCTTGACTTCGAGCCCTTTTACTTTCAGCATTACTTTGGTTATACAGTTTACTCGTGTTCGTATCTTTCTGTGTGTGTTTACTAGTTATAAAGGAAATTCCTTCCTAGTTTTAGGGAATTACGCCTTTGGTGCTAGTCACCAGCACCTGGCCTATAGAAGGTTGTCTTAAGGTAGTCACAACACGGGCCCTGGGGGATGGGTCATGACACAATATCACTGAACATCCTAGATTTACCTGAAATACACAATGTTCATGATCTACAAACACACCATGGTGTATGTAGGGTGTGAGCCAATGGGCAGTAGGATGACACAAAAAAATAAAGGATCCATGAAATAACATATAATAGATAATCTAACATGTTCATTTAAATTTAAAATTTTATGGGAACACTTATAAGAATACATTTGTTAAGGAGACATTGTTTAATAGGGAACATCCATAAAACTATCCATTTCTCAACCATTTTCATAAAATATAACTGAAATTTATATAAAGAAAACACACACACACATTTAAAAATGGTAGTGGCCCTCCAAATGTTGATGAACGGAACAACATCATTCATAGTAGAGAACTATGGGTAAATCCCCATGGTACATCTAGACTGAGTGGGAACTCAAAACCCTGTGTCTCGGTGGAATGTGGTATAGTAACCACAGCCAACAGTGTCCTCATGGATGAGCCACTAGAGGGGAGAGTCATCAAAAATTGTAGCAGGGATTAATCATCATCATAGATTAGTTAGTGTTTCAATTATAAATCATGATTAATGAATCCAAGAAAATCCAATTCCATATCCGAAGCATACTAGTTATAGTATCCCCACCTATATATCCAGGGTTCCATTATTCTTGAGTTAAAATTAAAACATCACACATTTCACCACATTCATAAAATGGGACAAAATTTCAAAGGAATAACCATTTTCCATAAAATAGCACATTTACCATTTTACACACAATGAAGAAAACCCCTTTCAAAATTCCTTTACCATCAATTAAAAAATTTCCAAATTTTCCTTTCCAAACTCAAGAAAGAAAAAAATTAAAACCCATGATGTCAATGGGATGAACCCCCACATAAATCCATTCACATTCAAAAACAATTTACAAAACAAGTATTTCATCATTCAAACAATTTCAAAATTCATACTCAAAATAAATAAGAAGTATTGCGTTACCAAAATGATCCATTTTCCATTGAAAATATACTTTAAACATTTAAGCACCTCAAGTTTCATGGAAGATATATTTCACACCTTCCAAAAAATCCCTATCACCCTTTTTAGAAACATTACATTATAATACACATAAGAAACATAGCATGTTCCCTTATTAAAATCCATTTCTAACCATTAAACACATCCACTAATTAAATAACACTATTATCAACACACAATGAAACCAAAGAACACATTCATAAACAAAAAAAAATTAAATTCATCTTGTAATGTTAGAGAATTGAACCACCTTCATGAGAATATTCTTTCATAAAATGGTGAAAAATCATTTCCACACGTCAGTCACACAACCAGATGCAAATAATGATCCCTAATCATGAAAATAAAAGCCAAATACTCATTATTAAAACCCTAAATTGAACCCCAACCAGGTAGAGGAGAAAATCCCCACAGAATAGAGTTTAAAATACTATGATAATGGAATAAAAAAAGGGATAAGAGACTTACATGAGGGTTACATGAAGAATATGGATGTAAACCACCAACAATATAATCCCAAGGGTGGGTGGAGAAATAGGGAGGCACACCTAAGTTAGGGGAGTCTGTAAGGATCAATCAAGGGTGTAGAATGTGGTAAAATCAGGGAGAGAGGAAAATAAAACCCCAAATTTTAATTTGATGGTAGATCCACATGGTTATCCCACAAGGTTTGGTGAACTGTGTGGTAACTGTGAGAAGCATTCATTTTGAAGGAATATATCCATTTGGTTACCTAGACCAAGGAACACAACAATGTGGTAGGTTCTGTCTCATGTCGCATGGTTTCTCAGGTGGGTGCATGGTTTCTACTAAATGTGCGCCAAACATGCATAGGTGCCTATCCAACCCAAAAACTATATTCTTATCCAAAAAACAAAAGGAAACCAAATAGTATAAGCTAGAACAAATATAAAAGGAAATAATACTCTAAAAATTAAAACCCATCACACTTAGTTTCTGATAATCATACTAAGGACCAACCCAGACCAGAAAAAAGTGAATTTGAAATCCCAGGTGTGATATTATGTCCATATTGGAAATTGGGAAGGAAATTTCTATACTACTTATAATTACATAAAAATATATATGGAGAGTCTAAACCATGTAAATTTTTTATAAAACTCAATTGTTATATTATAAAATTTACACACTACTATTTTGGATGTTTTAATTATTTTAAATATACAAGTGTTCATAAGTAATGAAATAATTAATCGTTAAATATTAAAGTAATAGAATAAGAGGATACTGTATTAAAGATTTGGATACCATAGAAGACTTCAATTAGTTTAAATCAATTGATGTGTCTTTTTTATCACTTTTTTTCTTAAAATTGTATTGAATCATTTTTTATGAATAAATTAGACATATTAGTTTGATGCAATTTTTTTCACATAAATGACATATATTTTATTAAAGGGATACATGGATAATATAGATTCATAAATGATATATTTATTTCTCTAAAAATAAGGGAATATGTTTACAGAACAAATTAGTGAAAGTTTTTAAGTCTTATTTTCAATAGGAAAATGCTTCAAAACATATAAAATAAAAAATATGATATGAAAAAAAATTATAATATATATTTTTCCACAGAAATTAAATAAGTTTTATTTCAAAAATGTAAAAGTTTAGGTCGATTATTAAAAATAATATTCTTATTAAAATATAATGTCCAAGACATCACATGAGGTATGTTTAAACATATTGAAGTTCAAATATTGACATATAAAATATTATAACAATTTAATGTTAATTAAAGTATACACTCTATATTCTTATGTGTTTAGTATAATATATAGCAATGAAAAATTATAATGGTTTTATTTTTTCACCATTGCTACCGTCCAAAATGATTATATGAACATATTCAGAAATTAAATTTTAATTAACATCCCAAAATATTTTTAGTGTATATATGAAAATGAGAATTGTAAACAATAATATATAAACACCATATCAAAGAAAATGTTACTTCATACTAAAGAGTTTTAAGATGTGTTGTTGAATAGTAATTTAAATAGTCACATTATTATTCAAGGTATTTTTTCATGGAATTTTATCCCTGTATGATGATGATAAACATTGAAAGATATATAATAAGATAAATAAAGTTTATATTATAATATATTATTTTTCAAGATTTATAGAGTTTTAATATGTTCAAATATTTTAATATTAAGAATATGATTCCTTTTTGTCACAATTATTCAAAATATATTTCTTCAGATATGTTACTCATTAAACAATTAGTGGAAGGATTTTAATTGATAGTCATATATAGTTATGGAAGGAATTATATACTGATGTACCAAATTAACAAAACCCAGTAAGTGCATAAAAAATAAAGATGATCTGGTACTTGAACATATATAATAATCTATTCATGTGCTTAATTAATTGTTTGTTATGAATTCATAAGATAATCAAGAATAGAAAATTTATAATGATAACATGAAATATTAACATTATCAATCAGTTACATTAGTAGAAAAAAGGTTCATATAGATATAAATATTATGAAGTGAAATAATAATTAACCTCCCCAAGTAGGATAATTATTTATTCATAACTGATTTTTTTCATTGAGTATTACATGTTATGATGAGATTCTAAGGTTATGTTGTGTAGGGTTTTCATATAGGGGAATGAAATATTCTCAAAAGGAAAAAACAAATGATAAGATAATTTTTGTGTGCTTGATGACCCATGAAGTCAACAATATCATGTGTCATACACTATGTCATTGTTATATTAGGGGCGTGTGGGACCTATTTGGATCCCCATATCTTAGTGTAGAAAAATAACTAGCTTTATTGCCTTTATACCTTATTATCATTATTAAGTATGTCAAAACCGAATTATCTAATTATGTGGGGGTTGGTTATATTTTTAGTCATAACATTGTTTGGATATAAAAATTATGTGATTTCCCCTATCATGTAATAATTTTTATATCTTATCCTTCGGTTAAGACGAACAAGTGAGTGTGAATTCACACCTAGATAGTACATATAATGTACTAATCTACTTGGATGAGGGACAAGTGATGTGATTATATATAAATATGAATAAAATTTGATATATTCATTGTCTTGGTCTATCTATACTCAAAGAACAAAGTACATTTTAGTTGACTATACGAGAATGGAAACCTCTATGTCACATGGTTCCTCAATGTGTTACAAAAATATAAAATACAATAACGCACACTTGAAAATGATGAAAACAGGTGGAAACATGTATAATTATACTTAGGTTTGATGGAGATCATTCCAAAAAAATTCATAGCTTGAGTTTCATTGATTATTTTCCTGATGATTCCCCTTGTTTATATTTATAGATCCAATTATTTATATTTATTTTCAATTATATAAATATATATAGGGTTTATCTTTGCGGTTGATTGAATAAGAATAGAGATTTACATAAAGTGATACTCTAAAAGTGATTTAGTGTAAATCCGAAATTATTTAGGATTAATATTTGCACGTTATTATAAATGATGTTATAAAAGGGGATGTTAATGACATATTTATATTTTTGTGGAAATATCCAAAAGAGGTTTTTAGATGATTTCACAATTTACTATATATTATAAGATATAAGGTGAAATGCATCAAAAAAATTTAGGATTTGTAGAAATTAGGTGATTAAAGGAAATATGAATGAAATTATATATATATATATATATATGTTATATATATATATATATGATCTCATAAGTCATAAAATATATCATTGTTTATGGGTGGCTGAACACTCTTCCATGTAGTTTATCATTAAAAAGAGTGGTTTATATAATAAAATGCATTAGGATGTAATGAATATGATGCATAAATTGAAAAAATTATTAAAACATACATTATAACTCAAGATTTTATACACATAAATTCACAAAGAAAATCCACAAGTGTTCTATAAAATACCATGACCATGAAATGTTGAGTTGTCTGAACAGTTGATAGTTCCTTGTCTGTAACTCTCATTGTCTGTCTTCTCTACTACAATGAGATTCTACCATACTATAGTGGAAGAGACAATACATTTTTGATGTGTTTAATAGATTCAGTTTCACTTGTATTCCTATACATGTTTAATCATTTCATCTACATAATGTTTGATCAACGTCAAACACATTTTAATTTATTTTGACAACCAATATATTAAAAGGTATATACTTTTTTAAAATAATATCTTTTTCCAGATTTTGGGTAGTTTTCATAAATCATTGCATAAATATCTATACCATGGAATTTAGATCTCTTCCACATATCCTAATAATAATAATTATACCTCTTATAATCTCATCATTACCCTCATAAATCTCTGGTAGGCACAATTATAAACACAAATCAAAATCATCAAATAAATTGAATCAAATATCTCACACATGCATGTATTGTTATATTGATAAAAGTCCCACAATAAAATACCAAATGTAAATAATAAGGTGTTAGCTCTGATTCCTAAAAAAAGCTCAAAGATAGATATTTTCATCTCAATCATTGAAATCATCATTAAAATATTATAATATAGATTTATATATATATTGGTTTGATCATAAATGTATACTCACTAAGTACCTCCTCATGACCTCAAATGTACATGTGGGTGAAGGATAATTACGACTCATTGAATAAATATTAGAAATTACTAGAAACTATTAATTTACCAATCAACCACTATCCCCATGAATCACTCACCAAAAATCACAAAAAATTATAATGACAAAAAAATATAAATTAAGTTACCTATAACCACTTTCTAACTCGTTTTCAATTCCCATACTAAATGTTAATCATCTTGAACTTCAATCCCCTGGATATGTTATTAGATTTGGGTCCCTAAAATGAAAAACATTATAATTTAGATTATCATTATATTCAAAGATTAGAATATTAATTAATTTGTTATCCCATATTTATTGTTCTTATATGTGATTTTAAAGTGATAATGTTCTGGTGTATATATCACATTGAAAAGGCTAAAATAGTTCCTAGCTATTATGAGAACCTTCAATTCTATCATGATATTCTTTATCTTTTGTCCTACAGTCATGATAACATTCTATGATGAGATGCATAATATTTTGACTATCATGTTAAAGTACTCAATAAAGGATGAGAATTCATATCATGATGTTATCACTTGATAATATCTACTAAATAACAGACAGACCCGACAATATGAATTCCACATGTTTGTGTATAATTGGAATGTCAATATATGGTTTTGTGTAATGATTATTAAACATGAGATTATTATTATCACATATCATGAAACTTGTAAATTTTTACATTGACCAAAACCCTAATGAAATATTTTCTTAGGAAACATGATACGTCAGGTGTGTCATAAATGATATGTTGTCTGTGAAAAAATCAATAGAGGATTCATACATTAAAATTTATTTAAGTTGATATTATAGTAAATTTGATTGGAATGGAATTTTTAAAATAAATTCAATGGCCATTGTGTATTTACATGATCATTTTAGATAATTAATGAAAGATAAATTAAACACATAGGTTGGTGACACAAGTATGAAAGCTGCTTGATAAATAGAAAACAAGTCAAAAGGATTATAATACAGAGTAAGGGTTTGTATGTGGTGGTCATCATTAAGACATTAACTTCTTCCTATATAAGTTATGCAATGTTTTTCAGGATGCTGATATTGGAATTTATCTAGTCCCACCTAATGCCACTGACGATGTGACATAGTGTCACACATATTCAGTGTATCCTTTATTATAAGTTAAATTATATTTAAATTTAATATATGGAATAAATTTTATTTTACCTATCGAGGAATAATATTTTTTTGTGTTTTTTGATCATAAATATTCAATTATCATATTTATATCTGAGTGGAATATTAAATAAATAATTATTTCACGGCCTATAAAATTGAATATTTATTTATCTCTTATTTTTTAAAAGGAAATAAATAATATTTATAATTAAATAAATATTTTTTTTATGAGAATATTAAAATATAAATTTTTAAGAGTTTGAATGTAATATTTATTAATCTATTCAAAAAATATTAATTAGTATTTTAGGATTTATAAATACATAGGAGGAAATATAGACAAAGTTAAACCAGTTTAATGGGAATTTCATACTATATATAATTTTAATAATTATAAATTAATTAATTTAATAATTGATATCTAATTTTTCCATGAGACATTAATACATCAATAAATTATTATTTTTTTATTATTATTACTACTACTACTACTAATACTACTATGTCTACTACTACATATACTACTACTATAACTATTACTATTAGACATGGGTTTTTCTTATGATTAATATAATTATTAAGGGGCTAATGAAATTATTTATTCACTAACCTAACTCTATAAATTCCAAGTAATATCATTTCCATGGTTAAGGAGAAATTAATGAGAGAATCATTCATTAAACACAACATTACCCCTATAAAGAATTCTATCACAATGAATGAAATCTCTAATGTTACTTTGAAGACTAATTGAGTTCTTGAACCTTTTGTTTATCACTTTTATGAATGTGAGAGAGATAGAATCTTGAATCCCTTAGGGATTGTGTTGTTATCAAGATGAACAATGTAGTAAAATTAGATCATTCACACCAGAAATCATCATTTTGTTAGTTTCATTTGGAGATCAAGGAAAATGTGAGGATCACAACTAGAGGGATTCTTCATTAGATAATCATAGAAAAATGACCATAAAAACCTAATGAGATTCTATCGACCAATATCAATATTGAATAATGATACCATGACTACGGTTTTTTTCTTATTAAAAATATTATTATATATTTAATTTAAAAAGATCCTCTCTCGTGATTTGAGATTTCATCGTAATATTTCAGTGAGTATATTAATTAAATGAAAAATCTTTATTATGATCTTGGATATTATTCATTGAATTAGACAAAAACAAATTTGGGCTTCTCACAAGCCATCACATCCATTCTACCAGAAATCATTAAGTGGTATTAGGGTGGTCACTTTCAATTTGAAATGATTTATTAATAATTGACCAATAAATATATTTGAAGTTAGTTTATCATTAAAATTTTATTCATTATTTAATCTTAATGTCGTGATATCCCTTTTTTCACATTTATATAACCAAAATTACGATAAAACCCCATGAAGAATCTCTGATGAACCCATCCAAAGGTGTCAAGGATTCTACATCGGTAACATCGGACTCTACGGATTGTAAGTAAATATACACATCATGTACCTATATTCACCATGCCATGAAACAATCATGAAATTCCTAACTATTCCAATGTTTTAAATGAAATGTTATTACGTTCTTCATGTTTACTAGAACTAGCTCACACACGATTTTATGGACTATATAATGTATAGATGGAATACACATAATGTGTTATGACATGGTTTGGAAACCATGTGGTAAAATATGCATAATAAATATATTACATGACACAAAATGATTTAATGACAAGAAACAAAACCATATAAAATTACATGATGTGTAGATGGAATAGACTCCATGTAACCAATAAATTCATACACAAAATATACATCGAGTCTTTCGGAATGTATCATGGATAGCCATAGAAATAAACACATGGAATGTATCTAGATTTAAAAAATGTATAACACAATAATTTACATGAAAATAATATTAGTTTCACAATTAAACCCAATTAACACATGTACATGATTTATTAATTGACAATCCATACCATGTGTAAGGTTTTCTAATGATTAATTAATTTCCACTTTAAATTCCAAACTGCTCATCATTTATAGTAATTACATTCAATGTACTCTACTTATTTTAATATATGTACATTAAACACAATTAAAACATTCCTATGTTACATTAATATATAGTACACACTATGTTTGCTACATACTCTTTGAGTTCATAGTACTCAATAATAAACATGTCGAATAGTTCAGGCGGGTTCACACCATGTTTCCATTAAGTATATGTTGTTATTTTTTTAAATTATAAATAAATTCACTTTATTTAATTTGTAAAAAAAATGTGGAATAGAATCTATAGGAATTTATTGGATATAATTAAGATAATTTAATGAATTAATTTACAAGATAATTAATTTATTAATTTGTGTAATTAAGCTTAATAAATAGAGATTGAACTGAATGCTAGTTAGATGTTTTAAATGCATATTCATTGCATGTATATTTCTGAACATTTTATTATCCAATTAAAGTATGTGTTATATTTATTTAAACTTAAAATTTTATGTTTATTTTATATGGGATATATTATTATTATGTTAAATAATAACGAATGAAAGTTATGCCTCAAATTTTTTTTTGTAGGATATAAGTGTATAGGGTTTCTTTTATGTAAACCCCATAACCGTTACTATTTTTCATCTAAACCATGTGAGTATTAAATATGTAAATTTTGATGATATAAGTAGAGGGTGTAGTTTAGAACCAAAGTCGATGTAAAATCAATCAATATGATGCAAAGGCTGATGATGGTATTATGTAACTCCAACAAAACAAATCAATGATTTTTCCCATAAGTTCGTAGATTTATTTATCATTCACTTGATAAATCAAAATTTACAAATATTATAACGATGTCACATTATTTATTTTATTTTTTCATCTTAATTATTTTTTTACAGGGATAAATATTTAATCAAATATAAACTAGATCATTTAAATTGAATAAGAAAACAAGAATTGAAATATTATGTAAAAATAATGGGTTATGTGAAATTATTTTATCAAATACACTGTAACAACCCAAAATTTGGTATAACATTTTGTATCCTTATTTGTTGTTTTATTTTGTACTCAACAAAACTATATCCTTTTATTAATTAATTGAGTATAATTGAAATGAGACCTTTGGGTTTCAACTATTATATAACCATTGGTTAATTATGACCGTTGGTCCATATGATTGTTGGAAACTATACTATTAGTGTTATTATTATTGTTTATAGATACATGTTATCATGGTTAATTAATATAGAAAGAGGAGTCGATGACCTCATCTAGTTGTCTAAGGCCGTATGAAGCCCATCAGTCGGTGCCTGGGAAGGAGGTAGTATCTCTAGGCTTTTCTCTAGACCAAGCCCAAGTTGAGGTTCAACATGTGACGCTTGAACGACATCACCTACAGGATAAGTTCAAGCTGATAGAAATCACCACACGAGCAATGTTTTCCAAGCCACCCCAAGATTCTATCCCCAGTGAAAACATTAATCTTAGGTCTTATGCAGGGGTTATAAAGGGATATGTATCAAGGCCTTGGTTACTTTTTTTAATACTTTTGTATAAATAAAACTGTTATTTGTTATTATAGTAATAGTTTGGAAATTCAAAAGTCAAAATAAATATAGGATGAATTGTAAGAAGTTTCGTATTATTGATGAATATTGAAAAAAGTTATTTTAAAACATTTTTTTATAATTGAAATAATTAATATTGTGAAATGATTTTCAAAAAAAGTACATCTATAGTTGTGATCTGTAAGAAATATAGAGTCTCCTAAGATCAACTTGTTTTTTTTGTGAATAGTAAATTATGAATAGTAATATTACCATTATGTAAAGTCATGTGTCCAATAAAATAGTATTCTCAATTAATTAAGTATAAATATAATTTATGCATCTTTAATGGTAATGTGATATAATAGAACAAGTAAATAACTGTGTGATATATTATTAGTTAAGTATTAGTATTTTTTGGGGTAAATAGTGATTTTACATAAAAATTACATATATCTTATATATGAAATTATTTTCATAAAATGGAGTTCATTTTTGAATTTTTAACATTTATATTATGTTTGGGAGAATTTATGTGATATTAATGAAATGTTTTGTTTTTCAGTGAATAGTAAAAATACAGTTTTCAGTTTCGGTGTGTTTAATGACATCATTAATGATGTAATCATGATATAATAATTCTGGTTGACTCTTGATGAATAAATTATGATATAAGGTGTCCCAGGTGGACATTTTAATGGGACAATACCATGGGAAAGCCCATGGTTTTGAAAATACCTCTACTGAGGTGTCCCTTGTAAATTAATAAAATATTCCCCCACTTTTGCTATAAATATAAATAGATTTCTTCATTCCATTCATTAAAAATTCCTTCTCAGCGAAGCTCTAAAATTTTTAACTACCAAGGAGTCATCCCTAGTTTCCCTCAAGCACCTGAGGTCCTAACCTTTGAGTTTTTGTAGTTACTCATCATGGTAAAGGAACTTTTCAACCTCCTCTTTTAGTCAACACTTATTCTATGTAATATATTTGAATTTTCATTTTATTATGTTGGGGTATGTTCTTTAATATCCTTATTTTGGTACATTTAATGTAAAAATTATAATAGACTCGTTCCACTCTCATCAACCGATTTTCTGAATTTTAAAGCGATGTCGTTAGTATTTCAAATTTTCGTATGGGAATTCTCAACTTCGTTATTTTCCATTCATGTTATCTGTTATGTGGTATAACATTCATGATTCCATACTATGTTATTATTTACATTTTATTGCATCCCTCTTCTATATTATGATTCATTTATGGATGGAAGTAATTTTCCCCCTCTTTTTAATGTTTTCTAAAACCATGTTGTAAAAACATTATGCTACAGAATTTTCATCTCAATAGTATTATATTTTTCTCAATTTTTTTTATTTTATTTATCTAAATACCCAAAAAAATTTCATTTGTAGGGATATTAATCAAGGATTAAAAATGATATATTTGATTATGGAATTTTCTTACATAATACCGTCATTCCCTTTCAATGGGTTATAAATGACATAAAGATCATTTTTAAGAACTTTTTAAAACGTCACGATTTTGATATGAAGTCCATTTATTTTATTCTATTTGGGTTACATATGAAATTTTTTATTATGATCTATGAATATCACATAAATATAAATACATATTAAGGTTGTGACCTCATAGTGCTCCAATTCATTGGGTAATGAAATTAACCTCCACAGATGACACATTTAATGATACCTTGGTGAATAACCATGGTATATTTTTATGACACCTTGTGGATTGACATGGGTGATATACTTATGAATGTATAAATTAAATGTTTTAGCCACATTTTCAGGTTATTTGATAAGTTACTAATATAATTATATACCTCTTTATCATATCATTATGATATTCCTCTTGTTCTTATTGATATCGCTCAAGTTCACATGTAAAATATTTCACTTGTTTTTCTTACTGGGCCATCTGCTCACCCTTTACATTGATGTATGTATCCTGATTATGAGATGCAGTAATTGAACTTATGTTGAAATTTTTAAAAAGATATTCAAGTGGATTAAAATATTGTTATATGGTTTCTTGTATTATATACCTTATTTCAAAGACACTGGACCATAAAGATCCTCTGTTTGTAAAATGAAATGAAAATATATGTAATAAAAATGTAGAATGCTATAGTTGGTGTCAATGGATAGATTAGTTATTTGTGGAAATTAGGTTTTTAATATATTATGATGAACCCTATTGAATTGTTTATATATATTAAAATGACTTGGTATTTTGGTGAAATATTAATTAAGTGGTTTCTAAATAAAAAAAATCCCAATTTGGATATAAACAAGTTGATGTGGCTCAGGCATATACGTATCTTGGGGTAAAACCGACAACACCACTTTGAGCTAGACTCTAAAAAAACTGGTGCAAGATAGTTATCCTTTATAAAATACTAGTTTGAAACTCTTAGGGGATATGTCTGGTCAATAATAATCTTGTTATAAATCATTATTAACGACTTATATAAAAATGTAATTGTTTTTAAAGAATACTATTTTTATGCATGGGGTTTTACGACATAAAAATAATTCATAATTAAAAGATTCTTAAATAAAAAAAATCATCTCACTATTGTTTTATTATTTTAGAAAATGGCAGGAAATTAGAGGAACCGTGCAAATGGTGACCACAATATACCATGCATTGATGACCCTCTGATTGAAGATAGAATAGAAACATTCATGAGAATGATGAACCAAATGACTCAAGTTATGAGAAAAACAAGAATTAAGTTGAGAGACCGATTTAACCATGAAATAACTTCTTTATATTGATTCCTTTAGGCATCAAAAACCTCCAAAAATAAAGTAATGTACTGACCCATTGATTGCTAAAAAGTTGATCAGATCTATCGAGAAGATATTTTATATTCACCACTATTCAGAAAAGAGAAGGTCACCCTATAAGTTTACCTCTTTGAGAGAGAATCTGATTAGTGGTGTGAACTATTTAAAAACACGATGCCAAGAGTGAAGGTTGAAGATATGGAGTGTGATGAGTTCATAGGGATCTTCTCCATTAATTATTTCCCTAGTTTGATGAGAACAAAAATGGAGAAGGGGTTTCTCAAGATGAAGTAGAAGGAGAATGAATGTGGTAGAAGCTAAGAGATGATCTTCAGAAGACATTCTAGTAACAACAGATTCTTTGTCATGGATCCTAATGGGAAGGTTGATAGATTCATTGGTGGAGTAACACTTCATCTCCAGAAGAATTTAGCCAACGAGGACTACGATAGCTATGATGAGATCGTGAGGAGTGCTATGAAAGTCGAAAAAGTGTTTTGTGAGATGTTGTGGTCTCATGAATCCAATGAAAAGAAGAGATCAATATATCAAATTGTAGATATGATCTTTGATTTGGGAAGTGGAGGCAAGCCAATGAAACATCCCACATTCAATAAATTTGGGAAGAAGCATTCAAGGAACTATAAGAACCAGGCCTTAAACATTACTTATTATTGAATTAAATGAATAATTCACATTGAGGATCTTTTCAGGTTTAGAGTTTTAGAGAATTAGGAAATAACTATTATATCTCAAAGATTACAAAGTAGAGGCATCTACTCACCTTCCATTTTTTTCCACAAAAATAAATACTCTCGAACAAAAGAGCCATGTCTAGTTTCTTGTTTTAGACAGTCTGGCATTTCCTTGATCCCATCCTTGACCTTATCCAACTTTATGTCATGTGAAAACATTTCAAAAAAATGGGATGAGAATAAAAAGCTCAGTAAGGGTTATAAAAGTACGGAAAGAAAACATCAATCCATGTATACATAAGAATCAATGAAATCATACTTTACTCATAAAACATAAGCAATTTAATATACCTCATGAAATCATAAGATTTATGCATAACTCAATAGAAACCATAAGGTATAAAGGTAACTTGAGGCATTCATAAAATTATTACATAGTGAGTAACCCTCATGGTTATGTTTGGAATACCCATCAATGTATATTCCCTAAATCTCTTCGAAGAAACCTTAGCGTTTAACTCCTTCGCATTACCCAATGCATTGGAGAGCTATATCGGGCTCACACGCCCTTAGTTTATCACGGAACCACTCATATTCATAAACAATCCCAAGAAATATAACATAATCATAGAACATAACTTAAGCACAATGTAAAGATAACGTTCCCACATTGTAATAACAATATAACATTTTAAGATATTGGAATAATGAATCCCTTCTAAAAATCATTTTCAAAATCATTTAAAACATTTAATAATGAGATTTTTGAATCAATGTGTCCCATACCACTTTGAAGATTTTAACATTTTAAAACATTAATATCCATATAAATAAATCCTTAAAACAATTTTGAAAACATGGATATTGATGAGAAATATTTATAAGAATAAATCATTAAAACATTTAAAATGATATTTTAGTTAAAGAGTTTTTAACAAAATGAGAGACACTTAAATACAATAATTGAGGAATTACATTTAATCAGAACCTTATAATATCATTTGAATAAAGGTATTCATGATATAATATTCCAAAGGAAAGTATATAAACCATATAAGAGTGAATTGGTGCATAAAAACAATGAAGTCTCAATAGAAATGTAAAATGAGATGAAATCGATTATAAAGAAGGTATCCTTAAATTAAGGATAAATATATCTCATAATTATGTGTGACAAATATAAATACACCCAATATAATTGGATATTAATTTTAAAACAATAAAAGGTCATTAACACATATTCAATGGATGACATATTCAATAACTACATGTTGAACCCAAAGAAATCGAAATTGGGTTAAGAAGTTCCCTTGGTAAAATTCGACAGCCTAACGACGTCACTTTAAAATTCATAAAATTAGTTTATGAGAGAGAAAATGGTATCTCATCACTTGGACATAAAATTTAAATCAATAAGTATATATAATAAAATATCCCAACTTAAAAATATGTAAATTAAAAGACATAAAAAAATAAGTCTTTTTTTAAAGAAGACTGTGAAAGGTTCCCTTACCGATTTGGGCATCTTTCAAAACATACACCCCATGAAAAAAGGGTCATACAATAAAGATGTAACTACCCATAAATGAGTGAATATTATAAAAATATTAAAATAATGGTCAGTACATACACAACACAAAATTAAATAGTATCCAATGTAGCATGAATCTCACGGGAATAAAAAGTGAGATGAAAATCCCCTTATGAAAATTCGGCAGCATAACGGCGCCACATAAGACTTCCAAAAATTGATTGATGTGATCAAATAGTGTCTCTCATCAAATTAAAATAACATTTAAAGCAAGATTAATATAAAAGAACATCCAACAAAATGAGAAAGAGGATCTTAAAGTAAGTTACATAAAAAGAGTACTTAAAAATAAAGAGAGAGGTAGGATCCCTTACATCAAGTCCAACTTGTCTTGTTCGTTTCCTTATATTCCTGAATAATAAACATTTGTAAATTTATAATTTCTTAAGGTCCTCCTTTAAATATTATTATTCAGTTAATATCCCATATTGTAATGTTATAATAATTGGTTAATAATGTGAGTTCATATCAGACGTTTTTGTCGATGTTCGGTACATGAGTCAAAAAAGAACTTGTTTGAAAATGATTGTCCATGTAGTTATAAGTAAATCATCTCTAGAATAGTATTAATGATTTAAATATAATATATATCCAGTACATATTCATTTTATACAATTCCACAACATTTGGAGATAAAAAGAAATGAAATACACCGTTCATGGAGACGGTAGGCCGTACATACGCATGAACACTACATTCATTTCTTTGACATATTAATGGAATTAAAAATAATTTAGATATATGTATATAATAATTCAATTATAATATATATGTTTTATAGGTCATATAATTTCATTAATTTCATTCTTTATACATTCCATGTATTGCATGAATGAGTCACATCACTTGAGGGGGCGGTAGTCCACACTTCCTCGTATGAAATTATCGCATTTCCACAACATGAAAAGCATAAAGGTATGTTTTAAATATAAAATACAGAAGCATATGGAAAAAATAAATACCATATATATAATATATAAAATACAGTTACATCATAATGGCCACCATGAATGGTTTTATGTGAAGAATGAACAATCATCATTTCGTGAGGCAGTAATTCGCCATCCAGAGAAACAGTATGTTCATTAACCATTAGACATAGGTGTGTGTAAGTGTAGCTCGAACCCTTCACATAACAACATCATAGTATATTTAAGATTCTTGTGTTGTTACAAATTAATTAATAAAAGGAGTTTAGGGGTTTTTAGAAGCAAAATTAAACAAAATAACACAAGTGAAGACATTAACTTTAAATCGGGAAACTCCTCTTGTTTGGAACCAAAATGGTTTCTTGAAGAGCATTCTGCCAAAGGTGAGGCTTCAATTATGGGGAGAGGGATGTCTATAGATTAAATGGGTAGGGGTTGTCCGATAAAATGGCTTGAGAGGTGTGGGTAAGGTGGTAGAGGTGGGGGCCTTTTATAAGAGAAGAGGAGGAGAACTCTTGGAAAGTTATAAAATATTACTTTATTATAAAATGCTTTTCAGATTTTAATGGTCCCAAGAGGATATATTTCAAGAATAAGGTGATAAGGTTTCTAAATCCACACATAAAATAGTTTTGTGACAAGTGTACGACTTATATTTCACCCTATCATCTCATTTTATTTAAATCGTTCATTTATGAGGTAATCACTGCATCATCACTGTGTCATAAATAAAATAATTTATTTAATGTCTAAAAATTATAAAAATATATCATAAGGTATGAAATATATTTAGATTTACAATGACTATTTATAGTCTAAGATATCATTTATGTATACAAAATTAAAATTATTTTACTTAGGTGTTACATACTTTGGTTACATTTTCCTTTCTTTAAAAAATATATGAAAAAATGTCACTATCACACTAAAGTGATTCAAATGGGTCCCAAGGTTGGAAAAAGGCATCCCATGGTCGGCCATGACACCACAAATAGCATTAGGACAGATTTTGGGGTCATTTTATATTTTTATGATATTACTTTATTACTTTTAATTACCCGATTACTAATTAAACACGATAATTAAAGATAATTACCGTCATTACTATTCATAATGTCCAAAAACAAAAGTGCCTTAATTAAATAATTTGGACCTTCTAATTACAAATATTGAACCCATTTCATCAAATTCAAAACACATAAATTGTATTAATTAATTTAAAATAAAATCTCATTGTCAAAACAAAAGACGGGTTTTTAAGAAGTAAAATAATCAAAAGATTGACTTGTTTTTACATCCAATTGAAAAGTGAAATTAATTCCAATGAACAAAATTGTATTAAGTGATTAAAAAATTATTCAATTAGAATTTAAAAAAAATTAAAATGACAATCTAAATATATAAATAAATTGGATGAAAAGGAAGTTTTGAATTAAAAACTGTATTTTTCACTATTCATTAAAAAAGCATTATTAGAAAAATACCCAAAATTAACCCTAAGATATATTTGATATTTAAAATTCCTAAATGATGTCCATTTTACCAAATTAAAAAAATAGAAGTCTCACTAATAAATCATATAGTTAATTCCCGCTGTCAAAACAAATAACGGGTTTTTTGGAAGCAATATCTATGAAAAGTTTGGCACTTGTTTATGTCCAATATCAAAGTGAAATTAATTCTAATAACCACCATTGAATTAAACTGTAAAAATATTTTCTAATTAAAAATTAAAAACAATTAAAAAGATAATTTAACAATATATTTAAACATGATGAAATAGCAGTTTTCATGTAAAATGCAATATTTTTCACTATTCACTAAAAAGAATGAACATTGTCAGAAACATACCAAAAATTTAACCAATGTAAATTTCAATATCCCAATAATAAAGAATAAGTTTACTTTGACAAATAGTGCTTATAAAATTGTCAAAAGTTAGATTTAAAAAATTTTCTCCATCAAAAGGCGGTAAAACAATCTTTTAAAAATATTAGTTTATTTATTCTTAAAATTGGATTCACTGGGATTTTTAGTCTCTAACATTTATTGGATAAATGTAAAAATATTTGAAAAACATATGTAATAATTTTTTAGTTATTTCTATTCAATCTCTCTATTACAACGGCTAGGCGTTAACTATTATAATATTATTATATTATTAGTGTGCAAGATAAGATTTCAAAGAAACTCGTTGCGTATTGGGTACGCCATCGAGCATTGCATTCCCTTTAAAGTAGTATTAACATTTTATTCAAAAATATTGAAAAAAATTAGAATGTAATATTATTTATTTACCTGAGATGTTACATCCTTCCCCCCTTTTGGGAATTATGTCCTCGCAATTTCAAAATTGGGCATGGAAACTTAATTGAAAGTCCCACATCAGAACAAGAGTCAGTAAAACTATCACTTTAAAAGAAAGGGAGAGACGTACAAAGGTCACCCATGTTAACCCATACTAGGATTACAAGTATGAAAATATGGATATGGATGAGAAAATAAAGGGTCATGTTCTGATGGAGAGTGATAGTAAACATGTCTAGGAGAAAGTTAACCACAAGAAAATCACAAACTTGTGATGGGTTAAACGGTATTCGATTCCCTAGTAAGAAAAGTTAACAGACAAAATTTTTGTTTTAAGTTACTCTTAATTGAGGAATATATTTTTTAGCTTAACTAAATCATAATGAAACATACTTACTTGTCATGTAGACTTTCATCTTTTACTAGATTCCTTAATCAAACTAATATTTTCTCCAAAAGATGAGTATTTAAAAAGACCTATTCACATTAAGATTACTATAATAAAACTATTAAGAATCACCTAATCCATAAAATTGAACTATATATTTCCCATGTATTTAGATCTCAACCAAAACCAAACCAAAAAGTTTAGTACGAGATCAGATTATACCCAAAAAAGATATTTTTTTTACAAAAAGAAAAACTACTCCTAACCTCTAAAATTTATCAAACAAAACCCAAAGTTCAACAAAGACCATTCAATAAACATCTATCCATAAAATTTTTCAAAGTAAACCCAACTAAAATTGAAACCCAAATATTTGAAGGATTTAATCACATAGTCTCCCAAGGTACAAATTAACATTTATCTCCAAATAACATCAGTTTCTCTTAAAGTCTCATAGTGAAATGTAATTAAACTAATCACATATCCTCCATGATAGGTTAATAATTTCCATAGATAACCCAAAATCAACTTACTCTTGATTCATTAAATCATCCAACTAAAAAAATAATTAGTCAAACTAACCAGGGACTTCACGTAGTCTAGTGTTAGGTGATAAATACCAGTCGCACTTTGGTTGTGGGTTCGATCCCGCAGCTTTGTCTGACGCGATGGGTTGTCACACGGTCTGCATGATGTCCTTTTTCCAAAACTATATAATTCTTAAAAAATTCCCCAAAATGAGATAAAATATTTAAAAATAACCATAACATAATTTAACCTCATGTTTATCTCATTTCGTTCATATTTCATCATAACGTATAGTAACCCATAATTACCTCAAAAGTAAGGACCATATAAACCATAATGGTTACCTTTATAATTATTACCTAAACTTCCATGTCGAGTTGGTTCTCTTGTACATGATATATTAGAGAACTCACCAAGGTTCAAGTGGTTGGTCATGACACCTGATAGTTGGTTTAGAATTACAATGAGATTTCTCATTGAATCCCCCATTTCATCCATTCTCTTAATCAGAGAACCACCACAGTTTCCTTCAAACACATTGTCACTTTGGTGCCTGCAAGAACCATCCATTTACTAAAACCAGAAATGTCAGTGTGAGTATATCAAAGAAATCATTATGTACTAAAGAGGAAGATAAACACTAAGATATACTTATCCAAGTTATCTCAAACTCATTGCAACCTTCAAAAATAACAATGACTCTATCTAATATAATAACCATTGTGGTTATACACAAGTTGTCACTTAACACTCAAACCTATAATGTTATCTAAACCTTCCTATGATACCAACTATAAGGACCCGACATTAAACATTACTTATTATTGAATTAAATGAATAATTCACATTAAGGATAATTTCAGGTTTAGAGTTTAAGAGAATTAGGACATAACTATTACATCTCAAAGATTACAAAGTAAACGCATCTACCCATCTTCCATTTTTTTCACAAAAATAAAAAATATTGAACAAAAGAGTCATGTCTAGTTCATTGTTTTAGACAGCCTGACATTTCCTTGATCCCATCCTTGACCCTATCCAACTTTATGTCCTGTGAAAACATTTCAAGTAAGCATAATGGATGATTTGTGCACCCTATTGATTTTTTTATGTAGTACATTGTTTTTTATTTTTTGAAAGTTATTATTAGATAAAACCTAACAGCAATCACTTAACCACATACAATCATAAGAATGTCATTCTAGAAAATAATGATTTTTCGTTCTCCAAAATCAAAACCCATTTTCCAATTTTTTTCCTTTTGTCAATTTTTTTATTTTTTTAATTCAAGGGGGGAAAACATTAGATTATAATAAAGGATTTCAAAACCTTTTACAATACCCATAATAACACCCCCACACTTCTTCCTCACAATGTGTATCATCCTGTCCACCATGATCCCATTTACCACCACACTTCAACTTTAAAATATCTTGTAAATACCAAGAGTAGGGTAGGAATGGTTAAAAGTGGCTTGAAACATGGATAATCCCTATAAAGGCCATTCATGGTCTCTGGGGACTAAAAGGAGGATTGATGTAAAGGTGGTATTTTAAGGAAAATTGGATTTTTAACGGATGCCTCAAACATTTTAAATTATTTTTTCCATAGTCATAGTTTTTACAAGGTTCAATACAAGTTCTGGTCGGTTACATGTCCCAAGATCACTCAAGAAATATGGTCAAGAATAAATAGGAAGTACTTGGTCAAGAAGTCCACCCGAAAATGAGAAATATAACATTGGAAAATCACTCATGGCATGACTAATAATAAAAATCAGTTCACAGAAATTTCAGAAAATCAATGCATGAAAGATGGTAGGGAAATTTCATTTACATGAATTAATTAATTCCTTCAAATCATGAGTCATCATTTCAATATCTATGCTTCATATTTAAAAAATCAATTCTTCATTTCAATCATCTGATCATATAAATATTGAAATCATAAACATGGAAACACTAGGTTCCTAAGAAACCCATGTCCCCTTGATAAGTCAAGTAAATCACTAATTCAAGTGTGGGCATGTAATTTTATCTTTGAAGCTCAAAACATGTTGTGGACTAAAATGTGGAGAGTCTAAAAGATAAAACACTAAAACTAAACTCCATTTTTCCATTAAACATAGTCCTTCAACTTCACTGTATGGTGATTCCTTCCACCATTATGAACCTATAAAAAACACCCCAATTAAACATAAGGATCATTTCATTTAAGATCAAAAAATATAGAAGGGAGGGGGTTGCATGCTACACTACATCTAAGAAAATAAAGGAAATTGAAATCTAAATTCCTAGAATGAATTTAAAGATAAATCCTGGTACAATCCCCCAAGTGGGCCCTGGCTTCTGTTACTGCCTCAAGAGGGAAGTACCAGCTGTAATACAAAGTCTGATGGTGGTTTGGGATTCTTTGACATGAACCGCCACATTTGATTTTTCCTAGAATCCACTTCTTCTTTTTTTTTTTTGGAGGACTCCATGGATAGAGTATGTTAGATCCTCCCCATTCGTGATATGGTACAGCTTGGAAGGTGGGGGTAGGATGAAGTATGGAACCTCCACCACCATCGTTGCTCCTTGTGAAACATTCTCCATCTCTTCTTCTACTCTCTCTAGTGAATATTCGATGTCTTCACGGTGCTCAAGGTGTTCCTCAACAGGTGCATATTATTTTGTTTCTTCATCCTCCAAGGCATAATAGGATTCATCTAATTCTGAATATTAAAAAAATGGAGATATAATCAAATTTGTTTCAACAAAATTAAAAGAATTAGAGTTCAAGAATGTATCATCTCCCTGAGGTGGTTCAACTTGAATCCTTTCTTCATTAGAAAGTTCATCTTGGAGTTGATCATCACAGGATGAAGGTAGGTAGTTAGGATCCTCCATTTTGAGTTTTTCCTCAACTTCATGGATGTCTTCTGTGAAATCTGTGACGACTAGTGGCACTTTCTTCTTGGCCTCTACTTTTTTAAGTCGGTTTGTAGTTCATTGACCATGTCCATAAAATATTCCGGTGAGATCCATGTTGATATGCCTCTTTATTTCTGCTTTACCATTATCAAAAGTGCATCATCTCTTCGTTGGAGGGCCTCCTCATTGAAGTTTGTTTCTTTTTCTTGCACCTGTGAGTAATTTTCCGTCCATGGAGAATAATAATCATTTGAATTCATAATTGAACGAATTTTTTTAAAATAATAAATTAAATAAAACTAAGATGTGAAAATATAAAAATTAAATGAATAACTGATTGGTTCACTGGGAACAATTCCAGTTTTGACGCATGCCTATCGCGGGGAATGGACAAAAACAATTATATTTTTCCTAGGGAAGCACAGTGGCTGACCAGGGTCATCTTATTCGAGGAGACTTATCAAAGTAGTTCACTTACTTATTATATATCACCTAAACTATCTATTTTTGTGGTTTTTTTATTAAATTAAAGTGATCAAAAATAGTTTTGGGTTTTTGATTATTTAAAACTCGTAAAATGACAATTTAAACTATCATACAAATCTAAACAGAATGAGTTAATAAGAAAAACATGGTTTTGGGGGTTGGTTAAATTTTCCATCATTATTATCCTTTATATGTTTTATTTCAGTTTGATAATCCAAGAAATAAATTTCCTGTTAGAACAAATATTATTTATTTATAAATTGTGGAATATCATTGAATGTTTGAGAACTCTCATTTCCACCTCCTCCTTTAATCCAAGTTGATGACACACCTTTGTCTAGGATGCGTCATCTTCCAAGACCCGGTTCAATCAAAGCTGTTTCAACCATTGATTAGATCAAATCCAATGTGTGAAGAACTAACCAATGGAGAGAGGAAAAAATGATTAAATAAAAGAATAGAGATAGGTTGAGTTGCATGGCATCGGAGGCAGTCACAACATTAGGGACATTCTCTTTACCTGTGCATGGTACTCAATTCTATCTACAAAAATAAAATTAAACATTAATGAAAATTAATGATCACTTTCAACTCCCACTATGCGAAGTCTCATGATTAGTCTATCATTTTTGAGAGTATGAGATTACTTGGTGGAGTGGGTGGAAGAAGAGATAGAGGAAGAGCGAAGGAGAAATGGGGAAAAATGGATGGAGAAACACAAATGCATGGATGAATAAAACTAAAATTTGAATTACAATTGAAAATAAAACTAAAAAAAGATTAAAATGAAAATAAAATAAAAAAAAGAAATGAGGTAGGAATAGAGGATCAGCAGTGGCCCATGCCATGGTGGGATCCCTCCTTGGCATTGGGTGTCGAGCTTATCATTTTAGAAGGAGGAGAGAGCCTCCTTTTATAGGCAGATTTCCGTCACTCTAAAGGTTACACATTTTTGGACCTATAAATGGCTGACTCACGAATGGAACCCATCTTCAATATTGTTCATAAACGTGTTCGTCGTTCACCCTCCAAATTTCTGCAAATTTGGACCCCGTATGAAGGAGTTATGAATTTTTTATTTTGAAGGATTATGTTTTTGGACGAAGCTTCCGCGAAGGTTCCATTATGAATATGTCATTCAATAGCCACGTTAATGGATTCCAAACTCCATTTAATTTTTTTGTTGAACGCCTTTTTGAGTCATATTTCCTCCCCAAGTGGAATAAATGGATTCCAGGATGTGTGGGCCGAGTTATGGTTCCTTTATAGTGGTGTGGTCCACGCTGTCCGCCCGGAACAATTTCAAACTTCAATGAATTTTTAGGACCAAAATATGGCCGAATCAGATCCTGGTCCAGAAGACAAAGATGAAGGAAATAAAATCAGGATTCTAAAAAATTTAGATTCACTGAATTTGAAATTATATTTTTTATGAAATGAAAAAAATACCCTTGTGTTAAAAATCTGTCCAAAATCTAGAATTATGCACTTTTCACAATTTTGCTCATTTTCATTCTAAAATTAGAATTACCCATTATTTTTATAAAAAATCTAAATACATGGGGTTTATCATTGAAAAATAGTAAAAAATACTCATTATTTGATAAAAATATTCACTTAAATTTTCTATGTCAGGTACCCCCACAATTAAACCATGTTTGTCCTCAATCATTAAATCTCAACATGGAAATCAGAGGACACCAATGTCACCAATATTTAATTTTCTATGAAATAAAATTAAACAATTTTCAATATAAAATCAAACATTAAAAAATATGAATAAAATATCAATTTAAGTTCCCATTTTTTAAAGAATCCAATAATTAACATATTTTACTTTTCCCATTTGAAAATTGATGGAACTTATCCTTTCATTCGTTCAAGCTCCTTGATTCATCCTTATTAAACATGCAATGTCATGATTTACCTCAATTTTTTTCTCTCATCACTCATGATACAATTTAAGTGGAGTTATGCTCATATCATGAGAACATGATCCTTATCCATAGGCTTGTAAATGAACTACTTTATCTACTTTGTAAGGAAAAAAGAAACATAAAATCATGAGGACATGAAATAAAGGTTCAAATGACTCCGAGGCTTATGGTGGGTAGGATTTGATTCTTTAAAAATTAAGGCTCAAGGAGGAGGCTATTCTCTGAAGTACAATGCATGATATTAAAATTAAATGTTTAATTAAATTCTCCCCTTCAAAATAGAAACACCCACATCCAAAAACACAAATAAAAGGTTATGATCAAGTAAGCATAATGGATGATTTGTGCTCCCTCTTGATTTTTTTTATTTAGTAATTTTTTCAATTTTTGAATGTTATGATTAGATCAAAACTCACATCAATTACATAACCACATACAATCATAAGACCACCGGTCTTAAAAATGATGATTTTTTGTTTTCCAAAATCAAAACCGATATTTCTATTTTTTTTTCCTTTTGTCAGTTTTTTTTCATTTTTTTAATTCATGAGGGGAAAACAATAGAGTATAATTAATGATTTCAAAACCTTTTACAATTCTGATAATAACACCCCCACACTTCTTCCTCACAATGTGTATCATCCCATCCACCATGATTCAATTTACCCTCACACTTCAACTTTAAAATATCATGAAAATACAAAGAGTAGGGTATGAATGGTTAAAAATGGCTTGAAACTTGGCTCATCCCTATAAAGGTCATTCATGGTCTCTACGAGATAAAAGGAGGATTGATGTAAAGGTGGTGTTTTAAGGAAAATTGGTTTTTCAACGGATGCCTCAATCATTTTAAATGTGTTTTTTCACATTCATAGTTTTGACAAGATTCAATACAAGTTCTGGTCGGTTACATGTCCCAAGGTCATTGAAGAAATATGCTGAAGAATAAATAAGACGTACTTCGTCTAGAAATCCACCCAAAAATGAGAAATATATCATTGGAAAATCACCCATGGCATGACTAATAATAAAAATCAATTCACATAAATTTCAGAAAATCAAAGCATGAAAGATGGTAGAGAAATTTCATTTACATGTATTAATTAATTCCTTCAAATCCTGAGTCATCATTTCAATATCTATGCTCCATATTTAAAAATTCAATTTTTCATTTCAATCATCTAATCATATAAACATTGAAATCTTAAACATGGAATCACTAGGTTCCTAATAAACTCATGTCTCACAGATAAGTTGATTAAAACCTTAATTAAAGTGTGGGCATGCAATTTTATATTTAAAGCTCAAAACATGTTGTGGACTAAAATGTAGAGAGTTTAAAATATAAACCACTAAAACTGAACTCCATTTTTTCATGAAACATAGTCCTTTCACTTAATTGTATGGGGCTGCCTTCCACCATTATGAACCTATAAAAGAAAATACCCCAATTAAACATAAGGATCATGTCATTTAATCTCATAGAATATAGAAGGGAGGGGGTTTCATGCTGCACTAAATCTAGGAAAAGAAAGGAAATCAAAATCTAAATTCCTAGAATGCATTTAAAGATATATCTTGGTACGATCCCCCAAGTGGACCCTGGCTCTTTTACTGCCTCTAGTGCGCAATACCAGCTGTTATGCAAAGTCTGATAGTGGTTGGGGCTTCTTTGAAATGAACCACCACATGTGATTTTTCCTATAATCCTCTTCTTCTTTCTTTTCGAGGAGGAATCCATGGATAGAGTATGCCAGATCCCCCCCCCCCTTCATGATATGGTACAACTTGGAAGGTGGGGGTAGGATGAAGTATGGAACCTCCCCCACCATCGTTTCTCCTTGTGAAACATTCTCCATCTCTTCTTCTACTCCCTCTAGTGAATATTAGATGTCTTCAGGGTGCTCAAGGTGTTCCTCAACAGGTGAATCTTCTTTTGTTTCATCATCCTACAAGGCATAATAGGATTCTTCTGATTCTGAAAATTCAAACAAATTGAGAGTTATAATCAAATTTGTTTCAACAAAAATAAAATAATTAGAGTTCAAGAATGTATCATCTTCCTGAGTTGGTTCAACATGAATCTTTTCTTCATTGGAATTTTACTCTTGGAGTTGATCATCACATGATGAAGGTAGGTAGTTAGGCTCCTTCATTTTGAGTTTGTCTTCAACTTCATGGATGTCTTCAGAGAAATCTGGGAAGACTAGTGGCACTTCCTTCTTTGCCGCGAATCTTTTTAAATCGGTTTGGAGTTCATCGACCATGGACATAAAATTATTAGGTGAGATACATGTTGACATCACTATTTCTTTCTTCTTTGATATTATCATAAGCGCATCAGCTCTTCATTGGAGGGCCTTCTTAGTGTATTTTGTTTCCTGTTCTTGCACCTGTGAGTAATTTTCCGTCCATGTAGAATAATAATCATTTGAATTCATCATTGAATGATTTTTTTTTTAAAAAAATAAATTAAATACAACTAAGATTTGAAAATAGAAAAATTAAATGAATAACTGATTTGATTCCCAAAAATGACACCAGTTTTGACGCACGCCTGTCACGGGGCGTGAAAAAAAAAACAATTATATTTTTCCTAGTGCAGCATAGTGTCAGACCAGGGTCGTCTCTCTTGGGGAGCCTTCTCAATGTAGTTAACTTACTTATTCTAAATCTCCTAAACTATCTTTTTTGTGCTTTTGTTTATTAAATGAATGTGATGAAAATATTTTTCGGCATTTATTTATTTAAAACATGTAAAATGAGAATTTAAAAGACCATGCAAATCTAAACAGAATGAGTTAATAAGAATTAACATGGTTTTGGGGGTTGGTTAAATTTCCCATCATTATTCTCATTTATATGTTTTATTTCAGTTTGATAATCCAAAAAATAAATTTCATGCTTTAATTAATATTATTTATTTATAAACTGTGGAAGATCATTAAATGTTTGAGAACTCTCAATTCCACCTCCTCCTTTAATCCAAGTAGATGACACACCTTTGTCTAGGATGGGTCATCTTCTAGGAACCGGTTCAATTGAAGCTGTTTCAACCATTCATTAGTTCAACTCCAATGTGTGAAGAAATAACCAATGGAGAGAGGGAAAATGATTAATTAAAATAATAGATATAGGTTGATTTGCATGACATCAGAGGCAGTCACAACATCGGGGACATTCGACTTACCCGTGCATGCTACTCAATTCTATCTACAAACATAAAATTAAAAATTAAAGAAAATTAATGATCACTTTCACCTCCCCCCATGCCAAGTCTCGGGATTACTCTCTAATTTATGAGATTATAAGATTACTTGGTGGAGTGGGTTGATTAAGAGAGAGAGAGAAAAATGAAGAAAAATGGATGGAGAAACACAAATGCATGGATGAATAAAACTAGAATTTGAATTAAAATAGAAAATAATACTAAAATAAAACTAAAATGAAAATAAAATGAAAAGAATAAATGAGGGAGGAATAGAGGAGAAGCAGTGGATCGTGCCCAGGTGGGATCCTTCTTTAGCTTTGGGTGTTTATCTGATCATTTTGGAAGGAGGAGAGGGCCTCCTTTCATAGGAAGATTTCTGTCACCCGAAAGTTTGTGCATTGTTGGACCCATTAATGGAAGATTCACGAGTGAACCCATTCTTCAATATTGTTAATAAATATATTGGCCATTCACCCTCCAAATTTAAACATATGTGGACCCCGTGTGAAGTATTTATGAATTTTTAATTGAAGGCTTCTATTTCTGGACGAAGCTTCCAGAAAGGTTCCTTTAAGAATATGTCATTCAATATCAACATTAATGGATTCCAAAATTATTTTAATTTATTTTTGGAACGTATATTTGAGTCCTATTTCCACCCCAAGTGGAATAAATGGATTTGAAGATGTTTAGGCCGAGTTATGGTTCCATTACATTGGTGTGGTTCATGATGTCTGCCCGAAAAAATGTCAAAATTCAATGAATTTTTAGGACCACTAGATGGCCGAATCAGATCCTGGTCCATAAGACAAAGGTTAAGGAAATAAAATCAGGATTATAAAAAAATTATATTCACTGAATTTGTAATTATATTTTTTATGAAGTGACAAAAATACCCTTGTGCTAAAAATCATTCCAAAAATCCAAAATTATGCACTTTTCACAATGTTGGTCATTTTCATTCTAAAAATCAAATTACCCATTATTTTAAAAAAACATGTAAATACATGGGGATTATCATTGAAAAATAGTAAAAAATAAAAATTATTTTATAAAAATATATGCTCTTAAAATTTCTCTGTCAAATACCCCCACAATTAAACCATGATTGTCCTCAAGCATTAAATTTCTACATGGAAATCAGAAGAAACCAATGTTACCAATATTCAAATTTCAACACAATAAAATAAAAAAAAATCAATATAAAATCAAAATTTCAATAATGGGCACAAAATATCAATTTAAGTTCCCATTTTTCAAAGCAACCAATAATTCACATATTTTACTTTTCCCATTTTAAAATTGATGGTTCTTATCCTTTCATTCATTCAAGATCCTTGATTCATCATTATTAAACATGATATGTAATGATTTACCTCAATTGTTTTCTCTCATCACTAATTATACAATTGAAGTAGAGTTATGCTCATATCATGAGAACATGCACCTTATCTATAGGCTTGTAAATGAACTACTTTCTCTACTTTGTAAAGACAAATGACACATAAAATCATGAAGACTTGAAATAAAGGTTCAAATGACTCTAAGGATTAAGGTTTTTAGGATTTGATTCTTTAAAAATTAAGGATCAAGGAGGAGACTAATATCTGAATTACAATGAATGATATTAAAAGTAAAAGTTTAATGAAATTCTCCCCTTCAAAATAGCAACACCCACTTCCCAAAGCTCAAAGAAAATCTTATTATCAAGTAAGCATAATGGATGATTTGTGCACCCTCTTGATTTTTTTTATTTAGTACTTTTTTTCATTTTTCAAAAGGTATGATTAGATAAAACCTCACATAAATTACCTAACCACATACAATCTTAAGTTATCCATTCTGGATAATGGTGATTTTTGGTTCTCCAAAATCAAAACCCATTTTTCTTTTTTTTTCTTTAGTCAATTTTTTTATTTTTTTTAATTCAAGAGGGGAAACAATAGAGTATAATGAATGATTTCACAACCTTTTACAATTTCCACAATAACACCCCCACATATATTCCTCACAATGTGTATCATCCCGTCCACCATGATTCCATTTACCCCCACACTTTAACTTTAAAATATCATGCAAATACCAAGAGTAGGGTAGGAATGGATAAAAATGGATTGAAACTTGGATCATCCCTATAAAATTCATTCATGGTCTCTATGGACTAAAAGTAAGATTGATGTAAAGGTTTTAATTTAAGGAAAATTTTCTTTTAAATGGATGAATCAATAATTTTAAATGTGTTTTTTCACATTCATAGTTTTGACAAGTTTATATACAAGTTCTCGTCAGTTACATGTCCCAAGATCACTCAAGAAATATGTTCAATAATAAATAGGAAGTACTTGGTCTAGAAATCCTTCCTGAAATGAGAAATATAACATTGGACAATCACTCATGGCATGACTAATAATAAAAATCAATTCACATTAATTTCAGAAAATCAAAGCATGAAGATGGTATGAAAATTTCATTTACATGAATTAATTAATTCCTTCAAATCATGAGTCATAATTTAAATATCTATGCTTAATATTTAAAAATTAAATTATCCCTTTCAATCATCTAATCATATAAACATTGAAATCTTAAACATGGCATCACTAGGTTCCTAAGAAACTCATGTCTCATATATAAGTCGAGTAAAACATTAATTCAAGTGTGGGCACACAAATTTATTTTTTAAGCTCAAAACATGTTGTGGACTAAAATGTGGAGAGTTTAAAAGACAAAACACTAAAACTGAACTCCCTTTTCACATGAAACATAGTCCTTCCACTTCACTATATGGGGATGTATTCCACCATTATGAACCTATAAAATAAAACACCGCAATTAAACATAAGAAGCATGTCATTTAAGCTCAAAAAATATAGAAGTGAGGGGGTTGTATGATGCCCTACATCTAAGAAAAGAAAGGAATTTGAAATCTAAATTCCTAGAATTCATTTAAAGATAAATCTTGGTACGATCTCCTAAGTGGGCCCTGACTTCTTTTACTGCCTTCAGAGGGTAGTACCAGCTGTTATCCAAAGTTTGATGGTGGTTGGAGATTCATTGACATGAACCACCACATGTGATTTTTTCCACCATCCACTTATTCTTTCTTTTTGAGGAGTACACCATGGATAGAGTATACTAGATCCTCAACCTTTGCGATATGGTAAAACATGGAAGGTGGGGGTAGGATGATGTATGGAACCTCCACCACCATCGTTGCTCTTTGTGCAACATTCTCCATCTCTTCTTGTACTCCCTCTGGTGAATATTCTATGTCTTCAGGGTGCTCAAGGTGTTCCTCAACAGGTGCATCTTTTTTTGTTTCTTCATCCTCCAAGGAATAATAGGATTCATCTGATTCAAAAAATTCAAAAAAATTGGGAGTTATAATAAATATTTTTACAACAAAATTAAAAGAATTGAAGTTCAAGAACGTATCATCTCCCTAAGTTGGTTCAGCTTGATCCATTATTCATTGGAAAGTTCCTCTTAGAGTTGATCATCAAAGGATGAAGGTAATTAGTCAGGATCCTCCATTTTGTGTTTGTCCTCAACTTCATGGATGTCTTCAGTGAAATCCGAAGAGACCAGTGGCACTTCATTCTTGGACTCGAATATTTTTAAGTCGGTATGGAGTTCATTTACCATGGACATAAAATCTTCAGGTGAGATACATGTTTCTATGCCTCTTTATTTCTACTTTACCATTATCATAAGCGCATCAGCTCTTCATTGGAGGGCCTCCTTAGTGTAGTTTGTTTCTTGTTCTTGCACATGTGAGTAATTTTCCAGCCATGTAGAATAATAATCATTTGAATTCATCAATGAAAAAATTTATTTAAAAAAATAAATGAAATATATCTAAGATGTGACAATAGAAAAATTAAATGAATAACTGATTGGATCCCCGGAAATAGCGCCCATTTTGATGCACGCCTGTCGCGGGGCGTAGACAAAAACAATTATATTTTTCCAAAGGCAGCACAGTGGCTGACCAGGGTCGTCTCTCTTGAGGAACCTTCTCAGAGTACTTCAATTACTTTTTCTATATCACCAAAACTATCTCTTTTTGTGGTTTTGTTTATTAAATAAAAGTGATGAAACTATTTTTGGGTTTTCGATTATCTAAAACTTGTAAAATGATAATTTAAACTATCTTGAAAATCTAAACAAAATAAGTTAATAAGAAAGAACTTGGATTTGGGGGTTGGTTAAATTTTCCATCATTATTCTCCTTTATATGTTTTATTTCAGTTTGATAATCCAAAAAATACATCTCATGTTTGAATAACTATTCTTTGTTTATAAATTGGGGAATATCATTGAATGTTTGAGAACTATCAATTCCACCTCCTCCTTTAATCAAAGTTGATAACACACCTTTGTCTAGGATGGGTCATCTTCCAGGACCCGGTTCAATCAAATCCGTTTCAACAATTGATTAGCTCAAATCCAACGTGTGAAGAACTAACCAATGGAGAGAGGAAAAAATTACTAAATAAAATAATAGAGATAGGTTGAGTTGCATGACATCGAAGGTAGTCACAACATCGGGGACATTCTCCTTACCCGTGCATGCTACTCGATTCTATCTACAAATGTAAAATTAAACATTTAAAAAAATTAATGATCACCTTAACCCCCCTCCATGCAAGGTCTCGTGATTAGTCTCTCATTTCTTAGAGTATGACATTACTTGGTGGAGTGGGCGGAAGAAGAGAGAGAGAAAGAGAGAGGGAGAAATTAAGAAAAATGGATGGAGAAACACAAATGCATGGATGAATGAAACTATAATTTGAATTAAAATTGAAAATAAAAATAAATAAAACTAAAATGAAAATAAAATAAAAATAAGAAATGAAGGAGGAATAGATGATCAGCAGTGGCCCATGCCCTAGTGAGATCCCTCCTTGGATTTGGGTGTCGAGCTGATCATTTTGGAAGGAGGAGAGGGCCTCCTTTTATAGGTAGATTTCTATCACCCGAAAGGTTATGCATTGTTGGACCCATAAATGGCCGATTAACATGTGGACCCCTTCTTCAATATTGTTCATAAATGTGTTTTCCATTCACCCTCCAAAATTCAGCATATTTGGACCCCTTATGAAGGAGGTATAAATTTTGTATTGAATGCATAGGTTTTTGGACGAAGCTTCCAAGAAGGTTCCTTTAAGAATATGTCATTAAATATCCATCTTAATGGATTCCAAACTCCATTTAATTTATTTTTTGAACGCCTCTTTGAGTCCTATTTCCTTACCAAGTAGAATAAATGGATTTGAAGATGTTTATGCCATGTTATGGTTCCATTACAGTGGTGTGCTCCACGCTGTCCGCCTGAAAAAATGTCAAACATCAATGAATTTTTAGGACCAATAGATGGCCGAATCAGATCCTGGTCCGGAATAAAAAGATGAAGGAAATAAAATCAGAAATATAAAAAAATTAGATTCACTGAATTTGAAAATATATTTTTTTATCAAATAACAAAAATACCCTTGGGTTAAAAATCTGTCCAAAAATCCATAATTATCCACTTTTCACAATTTTTCTCATTTTCATTCTAAAATTAAAATTATCAATTATTTTAATAAAACATGTAAATACATGGGGTTTATCATTGTAAAACAGTAAAAAAATACCCATTATTTGATAAAAAATATGCACTTAAATTTGCTCTGTCAAATACCCCCATAATTAAACCATGCTTGTCCTCAAGCATTAAATCTCAACATGGAAATCAGAGGACACCAATGTTACCAATATTCAAATTTCAACGAAATAAAATAAAATAATTTTCAATAAAAAATCAAAATTTCAAAAGTATACACAAAATATCAATTTATGTTCCCATTTTTCAAAGAAACCAATAATTCACATATTTTACTTTTTCCATTTGAGAATTGATGGAACTTATCCTTTCATTCATTCAAGATCCTTGATTCATAATTATTAAAGATTCCATGTCATTATTTACCTCACTTTTTATTCTCTCATAACACATGATACAATTGAAGTAGAGTTATTCTTATATCATGAGGACATTCTCCTTATCCATAGGCTTGTAAATGAACTACTTTCACTACTTTGTAAAGATAAAACACACATAAAATCACGAGGACTTGAAATAAAGGTTCAAATGACTCTAAGGCTTTTGGTTGGTAGGATTTATTTCTTTAAAAATTAAGGCTCAAGGAGGAGTCTAATATCTAAAGTACAATTCATGACATTAAAAGCAAAAGTTTAATGAAATTCTCCCCTTCAAAATAGCAACACCCACTTCCCAAAAATGAACGAAAAGGTTATGATCAAGTAAACATAATGGATGATTTGTCCACCCTCTTGATTTTATTTATTTAGTACTTATTTTTCATTTTTAGAAAGTTATGATTAGAGGAAACCTCACATAAATCATCTAACCACATACAATCATAAGATCGTCGGTCTGGAAAATGGTGATTTTTGGTTCTCCAAAATCAAAACCCATTTTTCTATTTTTTTCCATTTGTCAATTTTTTTTAATTCAAGAGTGGAAAACAATAGAGTATAATGAATGATTTCACAACCTTTTACAATTCCAAAAATCACACTCCTACATTTCTTCCTCACAATATGTATCATCCTGTCCACTATGATTCCATTTACCCCCACACTTCAACTTTAAAATATCATAAAAATACCATGAGTAGGATAAGAATGGTTAAAAATGGCTTGAAACATGGATCATCCCTGTAAAGGTCATTCATGGTCTCTATGGGCTAAAAGGTTTATTTATGTAAAGGTGGTCTTTTAAGGAAAATTGGATTTTCAATGGATGCCTCAATCATTTTAAATGTGTTTTATGCATAGTCATAGTTTTGACAAGTTTCAATACAAGTTCTGGTTAGTTACATGTCCCAAGATCACTCAAGAAATATTTTCAATAATAAATAGGAATTACTTGGTCTAGAAATCCTCTAGGAAATGAGAAATATAAATTGGACAATCACTCATGTCTTGACTAATAATAAAAATCAATTCACATAAATTTCAGAAAATCAAAGCATGAAAGATGGTAGGGAAATTTCATTTACATGAATTAATTAATTCCTTCAAATCATGAGTCATCATTTCAATATCTATGCTTCATATATAAAAATTCAATTCTACATTTCAATCATCTAATCATATAAAAATTGAAATCATAAACATGGCATCACTAGGTTCCTAAGAAACTCATGTCTCCTAGATAAGTCGATTAAAAATTTAATTCAAGTGTGGGCATGCAATTTTATCTTTAAACCTCAAAACATGTTGTTGACTAAAATGTGGAGAGTTTAAAAGATAAAACACTAAAACTGAACTCACATTTTCCATGAAACTTAGTCCTTCCACTTCATTGTATGAGGATGCCTTCCACCATTATGAACCTATAAAAAAACACACCAATTAACCATAAGGATAATGTCATTTAAGCTAAAAAAATATAGATGGGAGGGGGTTTCATGCTGCAATAAATCTAGGAAAAGAAAGGAAATTGAAATCTAAATTCTTTGAATGAATTTAAAGATAAATCTTGGTACGATCTCCCATGTGGGCCCTGGCTTCTTTTACTACCTCTGGAGGGAAGTACCAACTGTTATCCAAAGTCTGATGGTGGTTGGGGCTTTATTGACATGAACCACCACATGTGATTTTTCCCAGAATCCTCTTATTCTTTCTTTTTGAGGAGGAATCCAAGGATATTGCATCCCAGATCCTCCCCCTTCACAATATGGTACAACTTGGAAGGTGGGGGTAGTATGAAGTATGAAACCTCCAACACCATCTTTTATCCTTGTGCAACATTCTCCATCTCTTCTTCTACTCCCTCTAGTGAATATTCAATGTCTTCAGGGTGCTCAAGGAGTTCCTCAATAGGTGCATCTTCTTTTGTTTCTTCATCCTCCAAGGCATAATAGGATTCATCTGATTCTGAAAATTCAAAAATGTTGGGAGTTATAATCAAATTTGTTTCAAAAAAATTAAAATAATTGGAGTCCAAAAATGTATCATCTCCCTGAGTTGGTTCAACATGAATCCCTTCTTCATTGGAAATTTCCTCTTGGAGTTGATCATAAGAGGATAAAGGTAGGTAGTTAGGCTCCTCCATTTTGAGTTTTTCCTCAACTTCATGGATGTCTTCAATGAAATTTGGGAAGACTAGTGGCAGTTCCTTCTTGGACTCTAATATTTTTAAGTCGTTTTGGAGTTCATCGACCATGGCCATCAAATCTTCAGGTGAGATCCATGTTTCTATTCCTCTTTCTTTCTGCTTTACCATTATCATAAGAACATCAGCTCTTCGTTGGAGGGCCTCCTCAGTGTAGTTTGTTTCTTGTTCTTGCACCTGTGAGTAATTTTATATCCATGTAGAATAATAATCATTTGAATTTATCATTTAAATAGTTAAAAAAAAATAAATAAATGAAATCTAACTAAGATGTGAAAATATAAAATTTAAATGAATAACTAATTGGCTCCCTGGAAATGGGCCAGGTTTTGATGCACGCCTGTCGTGGGGTGTGGACAAAAGCAATTATATTTTTCCTAGTGCTGTATAGTGGCTGAACCGGGTTGTCTCTCTTGAGGATCCTTCCCAAAGTAGTTCACTTACTTATTCTATATCACCTAAACTATGTCTTTTTGTGGTTTTGGTCATTAAATTAAAGTGATGAAAATATTTTTGGGTTTTTGATTATTTAAAACTTGTAAAATGATAATTTAAACTATCATGAAAATCTAAACAGAATGAGTTAATAAAAAAGAACTTGATTTTGGGGGTTGGTTAAATTTTCCATCATTATTCTCCTTTATTTTTTTTATTTTAGTCTGATAATCCAAAAAATAAATCTCATGTTTGAACTTCTATTCTTTATTTATAAATTTTGGAACATCATTTAATGTTTGAACAGTCTCAATTCCACCTCCTCCTTTAATCTAAGTTGATGACACACCTTTGTCTAGGATGGGTTATCGTCCAGGACCCGGTTCAATCGAAGTCGTTTCAACCATTTATTAGATCAACTCCAACGTGTGAAGAACTATCCAATGGAGAGAGTGAAAAATGATTAAATCAACAAATAGAGATAGGTTGAGTTGCATGACATTGGAGGCAGTCACAACATTTTGGACATTCGCCTTACCTGTGCATGATACTCAGTTCTATCTACAAACATAAATTTAAACATTAAAGAATATTAATGGTCACTTTAACCTCCTCCAATGACAAGTCTCGTGATTAGTCTCTCATTTCTGATAGTATGATATTACTTGGTGGAGTGGGTGGAATAAGAGAGAGAAAAAGATAGAGGGATAAATGAAGAAAAATGGATGGAGAAACACAAATGCATGGATGAATAAAACTAGAATTTGAATTACAATTGAAAATAAAACCAAAATAACACTAAAATGAAAATAAAATAAAAATAATAAATGAGGGAGGAATATAGGATCTGTTGTGGCCCGTGCCTTGGTGGGATCCCTCCTTGGCATTGGGTGTCTAGCTGACCATTTTGGAAGGAGGAGAGGGCCTCCTTTTATAGGTAGATTTCTATCACCTAAAAGATTGGGCATTGTTGGACCCATAAATGGCCAATTCACACATGGACCCCTTATTCAATATTGTTAATAAATCTGTTGGTCATTTACCCTCAAAAGTTCATCATATTTGGAACTTATATGAAGGAGTTATGAATTTTGTATTGAAGGCATCTGTTTTTGGATGAATATTCCATTAAGGTTCCATTAAGAATATTTCATTCAATAGACGCCTTAATGGATTCCAAACCCCATTTAATTTATTTTGTGAACGACTCTGTGATTCCTATTTCCACCCCAAGTGGAATAAATGGATTTGAAGATTTGTAGTCCGATATATGGTTCCTTTACAGTGGTGTGGTCCACGCTGTCCGCCCGGAAAAATGTCAAACATCAATGAATTTTTCGAACCACTAGATGGCCGAATCAGATCCTGGTTCAGAATACAAAGATGAAGGAAATAAAATCAGGATTTGAAAAAAAAATTATTCACTGAATTTGAAATTATAGTTTTTATGAAATGACAAAAATACCCTTGTGTTAAAAATCTGTCCAAAAATCCAGAATTATGCACTTTTCACAATTTTGCTCATTTTCATTCTAAAATTCAAATTACACATTATTTTAATAAAAAATGTAAATACATGGGGTTTATCATTGAAAAATAGTAAAAAATACTCATTATTTGATAAAAAATATGCACTTAAATTTGCTCTATCATATATCCCCACAATTAAACCATGCTTGTCCTCAAGCATTAAATCTCATCATGGATATCAGAGGACACCAATGTTACCAATATTCAAATTTAAATGCAATAAAATAAAAAAAAATTCACTATAAAATCAATAATTATAAAATCTACAAAAAATATCAATTTATGTTCCCATTTTTTAAAGAAACCAACAATTCACATATTTTACTTTTTCCATTTGAATATTAATGGAACTTATCCTTTCATTTATTCAAGCTACTTGATTCATCATTATTAAACATGCCATGTCATGATTTACCTCAATTTGTTTTCTCTCATCACTCATGATACAATTCAAGTAGATTTATTCTCATATCATGAGAACATTATCTTTATCCATATGATTGTAAATGAACTAATTTCTCTACTTTGTAAAGACAAAAGACACATAAAATCACGAGGGCTTGCAATAATGGTTCAAATGACTATGAGGCTTAAGGTTGGTAGGATTTTATTCTTTAAAAATTAAGGCTCATGTAGGAGGCTAATCACTGATGTACAATTCATGATATAAAAAGTAGAAGTTTAATGAAATTCTCCACTTCAAAATAGGAACACCCACTTCCCAAAACTCAAAGAAAAGGTTATGATCATGTAATCCTAATGAATGATTTGTTGACCCTCTTGATTTTTTTTATTTAGTACTTTTTTTTTCATTTTTCTAATGTTATGATTAGATCAAACCTCACATCCATCACCTAACCAAATACAATCATAGGATCATCGGTCTGAAAAATGGTGATTTTTGGTTCTCCAAAATCAAAACACATTTTTATATTTTATTTCTTTTTGTCAATTTTTTTGATTTTTTAAATCCAGGAGGGGAAAACAATAGAGTATAATGAATGATTTCACAACCTTTTACAATTCCCACAATAACACCCCCACACTTCTTCCTCACAATGCATATCATCCCGCCCACCATGATTCCATTTACCCCCACACATAATCTTTATAATATCATGCAAATACCAAGATAAGGGTAAGAATGGATAAAAATGTCTTGAAACACGGATCATCCCTATAAAGGTCATTCGTGGTCTCATTGGGATTAAAAAAGGATTGATGTAAAGGAGATATTTTAAGGAAATATGGCTTTTCAACAGATTCCTCAATCATTTTAAATGTGTTTTTGCACAGTCATAGTTTTGACAAGTTTCAATACATGTTCTGGTCGGTTACATGTCCCAAGATCACTCAACAAATATGCTCAAGAATAAATAGGAATTAAATTGTCTAGAAATCCTCCTAGAAATGAGAAATATAACATTGGAAAATCACTCATGGCATGACTAATAATAACAAATCAAATCACATAAATTTCAAAAATTCAAAGCATGAAAGATGGTAGGGAAATTTCATTTACATGAATTAATTAATTCCTTCAAATCACGAGTCATCATTTCAATATCTATGCTTCATATTTAGAAATTCAATTCTGCATTTCAATCATCTAATAATATAAACATTGAAATCTTAAACATGGCATCACTAAGTTCCTAAGAAACTCATGTCTCCTAGATAAGTCGAGTAATATATTAATTCAAGTGTGGGCATGTAATTTTATCTTTAAATCTCAAAACATGTTGTGGACTAAAATTTGGAGAGGCTTAAAGATAAAAAACTAAAATTAAACTCCCTTTTTCCATGAAACATAGTCCTTCCACTTCACTATATGGGATGCCTTCCACCATTATGAACCTATAAAAGAAAACACCCCAATTAAACATAAGGATCATGTAATTTAAGCTCAAAAAATATCGAATGGAGGGGGTTTCATGCTGAACTACATCTTGGAAAAGAAATGAAATTGAAATCTAAATTCCAAGTAAGAATTTAAAGATAAATCTTGGTACAATCCACCAAGTGGGCCCTGGCTTCTTTTACTGCCTCCAGAGGGAAATACCTACTGTTATCCAAAGTCTGATGGTGGTTGGGTCTTCTTGGACAAGAACCACCCCATGTGATTTTTCCCAGCATCCACTTCTTAATTATTTTTTAAAAGGAATCCATGGATAGAGTATTCCATATCCTTCCCCTTCGCGATATGGTACAACTTGGAAGGTGGGGGTAGGATGAAGTATAGAACCTCAACCACCATCGTTTCTCCTTGTACAACATTCTCCATCTCCTCTTGTACGCCCTCTAGTGAATATTTTATGTCCTCAGGGTGCTCAAGGTGTTCTTCAGCAGGTGCATCTTATTTTGTTTCTTCATCCTCCAAGGCATAATAGGATTCATTTGATTCTCAAAATTAAAAAAAATTGGGAGTTATAATCAAATTTGTTTCAACAAAATTAAAATAATTGGAGTTCACGAATGTATCATCTCCCTGAGTTGGTTCAGCTTTAATCCTTTTTTCATTGGAATGTTACTCTTGGAGTTGATCATCGTATGATGAAGGTAGGTAGTCAGACTCCTCCATTTTTAGTTTTTCCTCAACTTCATGGATGTTTTCAGTGAAATCTGGGAAGACCAGTGGCACTTCCTTCTTTGCATTGAATCTTTTTAAGTTGGTTCTGGAGTTCATCGACCATGGACATAAAATCATCAGGTGAGATCCATGTTGCTATGCCTATTTATTTCATCTTTACCATTATCATAAGCGCATTAGATCTTCGTTGGAGGGCCTCCTCAGTGTAGTTTGTTTCTTGTTCTTCCACCTACGAGTAATTTTCCGTCCATATAGAATAATAATCATTTGCATTCATCATGGAAATATATTTTTTAAAAATAAATGAAATATAACTAAGATGTGAAAATAGAAAAATTAAATGAATAACTGATTGGCTTCCTGGAAATAGTGAAAGTTATGACGCACGCCTGTCGTGGGGTATGGACAGAAACAATTATATATTTCCTAGTGCAACACAATGGATGACCAGGGTCGTCTCTCTTGAGGATCCTTCTCAAAGTAGTTCAATTACTTCTTCTATATTACCTACACTATCTATTTTTTGGTTTTGTTTATTAAATGATTGTGATGAATGTATTTTTGGGTTTTTGATTATTTACAACTTGTAAAATGATAATTTAAACTATTATGTAAATCTAAACAGAATGAGTTAATAAAAAAGAACTTGGTTTTGGGGGTTGGTTAAATGTTCCATCATTATTCTCCTTTATATGTTTTATTTTAGTTTGATAATACAAAAAAGAAATCTCATGTTTGAACTACTATTCTTTATTTATAATTTTTGGAATAACATGCTATGTTTGAGCACTCTCAATTCCACCTCCTCCTTTAATCCAAGTTGATGTCACGCCTTTGTCTAGGATGCATCATCTTCAAGGACTCGGTTCAATCGAAGTCATTTCAAACATTGATTAGCTCACTCCAACATGTGAAGAAATAACCAATGGAGAGAGGGAAAAATGATTAAATAAAATAATAGAGATAGTTTGAGATGAGTGACATCGAAGGGAGTCACAACATCGGGGACATTCGCCTCACCCGCGCATGCTACTCAATTCTATCTACAAACATAAAATTAAATATTAAAGAAAATTCATGATCACTTTCACCTCCCCCCAGGCCATGTCTCGTGATTAGTATCTCATTTCCGAGAGTATTAGATTACTTGGTGGAGTGGGTGGAAGAATATAGAGAGAGAGGGGTAGAAATGAAGAAAAATTGATGGAGAAACACAAATGCATGGATGGATAAAACTAGAATATAAATTTCAATTGAAAATAAAACTAAAATAAAACTAAAATGACAATAAAAGAAAAATTAGAAATAAGGGAGGAATATAGGAGTAGCAGTGGCCTGTGCCCCGGTGGGATCCCTCCTTGGCTTTGGGTGTCAAGCTGATCATTTTGGAAGGAGGAGAGGGCCTCCTTTGATCGGCAGATTTCCGTCCTCAAACGTTTGCGTGTTGTTGGACCCATAAATGGCTGATTCACACATGGAACCTTTCTTCAATATTGGTCATAAATGTGTTTGTCGTTCACCCTCAAAATTGATGCATATTTTGACCCAGGATTAAGGAGTTATTAATTTTTCATAGAAGGCATCTCTTTCTGGACGAAGCTTCCATGAAGGTTTCTTTAAGAATATGTCATTCAATATCCGCCTTAATGGATTTAAAACTCCATGTAATTTATTTTGGGGACTCGTAATTGAGTCTTATTTCCTTACAAAATGGAATAAATGGATTTGAAGATGTGTAGGCCGAGTTGTGGTTCTGTTACTGTGGTGTGGTGCACACTGTCCACCCGGAAAAATATCAAACCTCAATAAATTTTTAGGACCACTAGATGGCCGAATCAGCTCCTAGTCTAGATGACAAAGATGAAGGAAATAAAATCATGATTATAAAAAAATTAGATTCCCTGAATTTGAAATTATATGTTTTATGAAATGACAGATATACCCCTATGTTAAAAATCTGTCCAAAAATCTAAAAGTATGCACTTTTAACAATTTTTCTCATTTTCATTCTAAAATTCAAATTACCCATTATTTTAATAAAACCTGTAAATACATGGGGTTTATCATTGATAAACAGTAAAAAAATAATCATTATTTGATAAAAAATATGCATGTACATTTTCTCTGTCACCATACTAGCATGGAAGTGGGATAATATCACTATGGACTTTGTCCATAGTCTCCTAGGTGCTTCCAAAGGAAATAATGCGATATGGGTTATAGTGTACCATATCACCAAGACTATCCATTTTATATATATTTTGGAATATTTTTTTCTTGATAAACTTGACAGGATTTAAAATAAGAATGTGGTAGGGCTGCATGATGTTCTACTTTCAAAAGTTTCTTATTGTGATCCAAGGATCACCTCGAAATTTAAGAGAAGTATTCATCATGCTCTCAGTATCGAAATGAATTTCAGTATGAACTATCACCCCCAAACTGATGGCCAATCTTAAATTACTATTCAAACACTCAAGAAAAAGCTGAAAACATGCTCAATGTAATTTAAGGGTCGATGGGATCAACCTCTCCCATTAGTTGATTTCACTTACAACAGTAGTTTCCACTCGAGTATTCAAATGGTACCCTATGAATCTCTATATGGGGAGAAATATATAACTCATAATTTATGGAATGAAGATGGTGATTGAAAGGCTTTCGGGAATGATCTTATTAAAGAGATGACAGAAAAGGTTTATGCTATCTTACAATACATTATGGTTGCTCAGAGTCAGAAAAAGTGATATTCCAAAAACCGTTAAAGGGACACAGAGTTCGAAGTTGGTGACAATGTATTTATTTGAATCTCATATTGGAAGAGTGTTATGAGGTTTGTGAAGAAAGGGAATCTCTTCCCTAGGTACATTGGCCCCTATAAAATCCTTGATCGCATAAAAGCAGCAACATATCAGCTTGAACTTCATCCAAAAAAAGAATAAGTTTAGGATGTCTTCCATGTATCCTTCTTGAGGACATACTACATTAACCTTCAAAAGTAATAAATAAAGAGGTGTTACAACTGTAACATGACCTCTCCTATGATGATCTTATTGTGAAGATCTTGGATAGTAGAGACAAGGTTCTACGCAATAACACTACCAACCTTTTTAATGTGTTTTGGGGGAGCCAAAAATACAAAGAAGCCATGTAGGAACCAAAAGAGTCTATGAGGCTGATGTACCCACATATTTTCACTTCTGAGGGTACAAGATGAAATTTTGGGGATAGAATTTCTTAAGGGGGGAAGAATGAAATGACTAGAAGTTTTGAATAATATTTTGTTTCCTGATTTTGTGTTTAATTTTTTACTCAACTAAAGTAATACTTTTATTAATAAAGTGATTATAATTGAAAGGATACCATTGGGTTTTGAGAGTTATATAACCATTGGTTAATTATGACCGTTGGTCCATATTACCATTGGAAACTATATTATTATCTTTATGATTATTGTTTATAAATACAAGTGATCATGGTTAATTAATATTGAAAGAGGAGTCAATGGCCTCATCCAACAGACTCGGGCCATACAAATCCCATCTATCGGAGCTTGGGAATGAGGAAGTGTCTACAGGATTTTATATGTACCTAGCCCAGGCCGAGCCTCAACATGTGAAACATGAATGTAATCTCCTTTGTGAGATGTTCAAGAGGACAGAAATCACCACTTGGGAAATGTTGTCTGAGATTCCCCAAGATTCTATCAACATTGAAAACCATACTCTTTGGCCCTTTGGAGGTGTTATAAGGGGCCATGTGATGAGGCCTTAGTTACTTTGGGTACCCCTTTTCTACAAATAATATTATTATTCCTTATTATGCTTATTGTTTTTGGATTTAAAATGTAAAAATAAATATATGATAAATTTATAGATGTTTCATATTATTTATGAATATTGATAAAAAAGTATTTTGATTTTTTTAAATAATCAATAATGTGAAATTATTTTCAAAATATGCACATCTACAGTTGTGATTAGTAATGGATTTGGAGTCTGATAAGATTAATTTGTTTTTTGGTGAATGTTGATTTATGACTAGTTTTTTTCAAATAAATAAGGAAAATTACAAGAGTCTAAAGGAGGAAATTTTACACTTGTCTCTATTAAGTAAATCAGTAAAATACTCATCAGGTGTGGTCAGGTTCACTCTAGAGGCTTCAAAGATACCCTTGGAAGCAAGCCTATCAGCAATAGAGTTGGCATCACGATATACATGAGTAATGATAAAGTTCATGGAGGCAAGAATTTCAAAGCATTTGATCCATTTCAGGGTGAGTTTCCAGGCAAGGTGGATCCGATTTTTCCGGACAGCTTGCACTATAGTAGAAGAATCACTTTCAAACCAGAGATCATTCCAATTTATTTGATGATCCATATCCACTGCATTAATAAAGGCCATCATCTCAGCTTCAAGGGCAGTGACATGACCACAAGAGCCATAGGAGCCTCCAAGAAAGTTGCTATTTTCATCTCAGAACACAATGCCATAACCAGCTGGTCCAGGATTTCCTTTTGAGGCACCATCAAGATTGCATTTGATCCAAACTTCAAAGGGAGGGATCCAGAAAATTTCTATAGTTCCTGAAGGTTTGGGGAAGTTACCTGACAAATGTAGCCTCCTAAGGACTACAAAATCTTTGATAGAATTATAACATTGTCTAGAATGAAGCTGATTGGCATTTCTTGTCATTGTGAGAATACTAGAGATGGAAGAATTTTGATTGAAAGCATAATTTCCATGTATGATGTTGTTCCTGCCTCGCCATAGAGTGTGAATAGTTTCAGAATAGGAAACAAAGAAGAGGACTAAAATATGTATTGAGAGATGTTCGGCTGCAATACAGTGCAGAAAATCTGAAACATTGTCAACACGCGGTAACGAGATATCAGAAAGGCCAAAAATGATAATCCAGATTGAAGAAGCAGTTTTTCAAGAGAGAAAGAGAGGATCCAGATCATCTCTATGTTGGTGGCACATGTCACATCTTGAGCAAAGAGAGATGCCATCTCTTTGAAGGTTGCTGTCTATTGGGAGTTTTTTCCATTGAATTCTCCATATAAGAGTATACTGAGAGGGTTGTATCCATCTTCTAAAGGCCTGAACAGCAGTAGAGTTATTAATATGTATGGAATGGTGGTAGAATCTTTTAGAGTCAAGAATTCCATTCACAGATGGTTCCCAAACCATTATGTCATCAGCATTTATGAAATCGTAGGAGTTAACAATTTCCAGAATTTGCATAGGCAGGTTGTGTCTCATCTCAAGTTGGGCAGAAATGGAGGCATCAAGATCAACATCCAAAGAATCAGCATTGATATCCTCGGCCAAAGGTGCCCCTTTCCAGTTATCCCTCCAGAATTTCAAGTTGGAAGAGGCATTTACCAACCAATGGGAATGAGTCTTGATCCTTTGATAGATCTTTTTCAGACCAGGACAAACAGAAGAGTGCATATAAGAGAGTTTACCAGCAATCAGTCTGGAGAGAATTCGTTTTCTGAGAAAGTCCAGAGAGGCTGAGTTTTCATTTATAAGTCTCCAGATAAAATGAGCTTTAAGGGAATTATTGAAGCATTCAATGTTCTTAATGCCAAGTCCCCCCATAGTGAGGGGTAAACAACATTTGTTCCAAGGGGCAGTAGTAATTTTCCTTTCAAGGATACTACCACTCTAAAAAAAATTCCTCATGAGGGAGTTAAGGATCTTAAAGGTAGATGCAGGCCAGGAGTAAACCATAATGGAATAGACAAGTTAGGAGATGATCACATGTTAGACAAGGCAGATTCTACCTGCCATAGAGAGAGATTTTCCCTTCCAATTAGAGAGAGTTCTTCTGACATTGCAAACCACATCAGTGAAATAGGTGGATCTCGGTTTACCAAATAACATTGGGACTCCAAGATATGTGAAAGGGAAGGATCCCTATTTCATGCCAAGAATATTAATCATACAGTGCCTCCTGGAGTCTGTAATGCCTTTCCCAAAGAAGATGAAGGATTTATTCCAACTCACCTTCTGTCCAGAGACAAGCTCATAGTGATCGAGGATGGATTTGAGATTCTGAATATTTCTTTTTCCTCCTTGAGTAAAAATGATAATTTCATCAGCAAAGAGAAGATATGAAGGAGCAGGGTTACCCCTGTTAGCCCAAAGAACTTTCAGATTTCCTTTGTCAGCATGGTAGGTAATCAGTCTACTAAGGTAATCCTCTGCAATTGCAAAAATAATGGCAGACAAGGGGTCCCCTTGCCTCACCCCTCTGGAACACTTGAAAAAACCTTCAAGTGAGCCATTGACAAGAATGGAGATATAGGCTGAGCTGAGCAAGGTGTAGGACCACTGAATGAATGTCGGATGAAAACCGAATCGGTGCATAACATTACTTATGAAGTCCCAATCAATGGTTTCAAAAGATTTCATAATGTCCAGCTTAAGGGGGATGCTCCCTCCTCTAATGGGCTTTTGCAGAAGGTTCACACATTTAGAAGAATTAAAAAGTTAGTCTTGTATTCTTTTCCCATTGACATAGCCAAATTGGTTCCAGGAAATGATTTTATCAGAGATACGGGAAATCCTATTAGCCAATAAATTTGTGAGGATTTTCTGGATAGTATTGATCAGGGAAACATGTCTGAATTGATTAATGTCACTGGCATTATCAACCTTTGGAATTAAGGCAATGAATTGAGCATTGATTCCATGAATTTCTGCTCCATTAGTAAAGAAGTGTTTGACCAGCCGGCAAACATCAACCTGAATAGTAATGTGACAAATGAAAAAATAACCTCACTTAGTTAAGTATATATATAATTTAGGCATCTTGAATGGTAATGTGGTATAATAGAATATGTATATAACTGTTTCACAAATTATTAGTTAAGTATTAGTATTTTCTCGGGTAAATAGTGATTTTATTAAAAATTAAAAATCCTTTATTTAAGAAAATTATTTTCATAAAATTTAGTTCATTTTTAAATTCATAACATCAATATTAGGTTAGGTTTAAATTACGAAATTTTTATAAAATGTTTTGTTTTTTGGTGAAAAGTAAAAATGCAGTTTTGAGTTTCGGTGTGTTTAACGACGTCATTAATGATGTAATCAGTAATTAATAATCATGGTAGAATCTTGAGTAATAAAATATGTTATGATGTGCCCCAATTATCCATTAACATGGGAAATTACCACGGTCAATCCCATAGTTTTCAAATACCTCTAATGAGGTGTCCCTTAGAAATTAATTAAATATTACCTAACTTTTCCTATAAATATCGACCCATTCCTTCATTTATTTCATTACAAATTCCTTATAAACGATTATATTGTATTTTTACCACCAAATTTGTTTTCCCAAGGTTACCTCAAGCCACCATGGTCCTAGCCTTCTAGTTTTTGAAGATACTCTTCATGGTAAGGGGACCTTTCACCCTCCTCTTTAAGTCAACACTTCTTTTATGTTACGTCTTTGAATTTCAATTTTATTATTTTTGGGTATGTTATTATATATGATTATTGATTCTATTTTATGTAAAAATATAGAGACCCTTTAAACTATCATCAACTAATTTTATTAATTTTTACGCGGCACCATTAGGCTGCCAAATTTTCGTAAGGGAATTATCAACTTCTCTTTTTTCCATTAAAGTTTTCTTTTATGTGGTATAACATTCATGTTTCATACCATATTATTATTTAAATTTTATTATCTCCCTATACTATATTATCATTAGTTTATGGATAGGATACCCTTGTACCTTCTCTTTTAAATGTTTTCTAAAACCCCGTTGTATAGTCTTAATGCTGTAGATTTTTTGTCTCAACACCTCTCTCTATTTCTTACGAAATTCTATAATTTAAATTATCTTAATACCCAAACATATTTTATTCTTGAGGTATTCATAAATATATAAAAAATTTATATTTTATTCTATAATTGAAATACAGAAAACCCTCGTTCCTTTTTCCATGGTTAATAAATGACATAATGATCTTGTTTTCAATCACTTTTTAAAATGTCAGATTTTGATATGAAACCCATTTATTTTATTACCGTTTGGTTATTTATGAAATTTCTGATTATTATATATGTGGTTCATATGAAAATAACTACATAATAAGGGTGAACCCTGATAGAGCTTCAATGCATTGGGTAAAGAAATTAATCTCTATAGATAACATGTATTATGATACCTTGATGACTAACATTGGGAATGTTTTATGACACCTTGGGGACGGTCCATGGTGATATGATTATGAATATATAAATTAAATTTTGTAGCCACATTTAAAAGTTTTGTTTCAATTTATTAATATTATTATATTCCTCTTTATTACATCTTTATGATATTCCCCATGTTCTTATTGATATCTCTCACGTTCAAATGTAATCTATTTCACTTGTTTTCTTACATGGCCTTTTGCATAACCTTCCCTTTGATATATATCTCTAGTTTATGTGATGAAGTACTTTTTCTTAGTATGAACTTTTCAAGAATACTTTAAAGAGAATTAACATATTATTATATGTTTTCATGTCTTATGTACCTTATTTCCAAGACACTAGACTTTAGAGTTCCATTGTTTGTAAAATGAAAAAAAAGATACGTAATAAAAAGGAGAGATGTGATATACATGGTAAAATAATTTAATGAAATCCAAATAATATTTCCATGGAATTTAAAAAGATAAAATATTGAAATTTACATATATTATTAAAACCCATAATAAAAATATTAAGTCAAAAAAATCTTTCATTACTTCATATAGGATGGAGTGATATAACTAAGTGTCAGTTTTTCCTTCATCAAGACACATTATATTTTTTGAGGAGTTATTTTCGAGGTTTTAGGTGGATATAACCAATTATGAATAACAAGAAGTATCTATCACTAGATTTGTGTTATTTTTTGATTCATGTGAATAGATCAAGGGGTTGTGAGCACTGAGTTGGACATGACACCTACCTAAATACCATAGTGTAATTGAGCAGGACCACACTTGGGTAGTGATAAAAAAATATCGACCCCCTAAAATAGAATATACATGTGACACAACATTATTAGACCAATTGTGGGGGATATTAGGACTTGATAATATAATGGGAAACTAAAAAAATTAAAATTATTACACAACACCTAGTAATCATATAGAGAACTTAATTTGGTTTTATATTATTATATAAAATAGAAAATTTTGTCGACATCCACATCCCTCCATACTTTATAAAGAAAATATCCTGACTGTAATTAACTTCTATGAGTGGGACATGTGCATGAACATTGTACTGAAATAATAATGGATGCATTATGTGCTATAAATCATGATGTTTAAATCCACAAATTAGGTGAATAAATATGAAATTTCAATCTATATAAAATAAATGGATGATTAAATAAATTTCTAGTGTTTTTTTTATAATATATGTTTGAAAAATTCTAAATGTCTCATGAAAACATGGATGCATATATTATGATCTTACATATTCGTGATCATTATCAAGAGGGAAAAATTAAGGAGTGATATGATATTTTCAAAGCATTATTTATATGAAATCATGGATTGGGTTTTCTATATAGACCATATGGAGTCAAGATGATTGGATATATTGAGTATATATATTTTATAGGGTTTGATTTGGTTGATGAATTCGGTGGATATCTGATACTTTCATTACCACCCTTAGAGATTCACCATTATTTGTTTTGAATTTTAATATAAAAACACTGATAAGTATCTCACAAATTACCTTAATCTAATTCAATAAGAAGATAAGTACATATAGTGTGAAAATACTAATGCTCTTATACCAATGAAGAAAAAGGAAAAAGAAAATTTACCCAAGCCTAACTCTACATCTATATTTTTTATAGAACTAATTACAAATTGAAGGAATACCATGGATAAAGTAAAGAATCACGATATTAATTACTTCTAATATGGATATAATGAACAATGTAATAAAAACTATATTGAATTAAATAATATGTAATATTTTATAAATTCTACTAGTATGTTCAACATTATATGTAATAAATATATTTTAGGTCTTTTCAAAGAAAATTATATATTTCTTTGTAAATGTTTATGTTTTAAGGGGAAAATAAAATATAAAAATATTATATGAAATAAATTATATTCTCTATGGAGATGAAGAAGGGTGTTTTCTAGATCATTATGAGTATGTCAAATAATTATAAATTACCTAATATATTAATGTTTTTATATTTATTATTACCAATAAATTTTTATGAGTGTCTAATTAGATATAATGATACGTCATTTTATATTTTGAATCAATGTCGTTATAGTATTCCATACTCAACTAATTTTTTATTATTTCATGAATCATAGAATTTCTAAAAAAATTAGTGATGAATAAAAATATAAGACTAATAGTACCCCATTTTGAGAAGATAATTATTAGTTATGTAAAAAAGAGTGTAGTTGAAAATTTTATATCGAGAATGGTGTTTTATTCTCTATTAGGTTAAGGAACTAGTTATACTAACTAACTCACTATCACATTTTTTTGAAAAAGAATCCATTTTAAATAAATGATTGATAAAAAACCACTAGAGTTAAGTGAGTAATACCACATGAATTACTCTAATAGAAAATATAAGAGGAAAGTTTACATACTTTAAGATATTCCTTCTTGATATTTTAGGAATGCTCTGTGAAAAAATTAATTCACTTAGTAAAGGATAGAGGATCCTTTGGGTGGGATTGTCACACTATATCATGACCATATTATAATTGATCATTAATATGTTAATTAAAGGTAGTATAAAAATTAAATAATTTTATACATAATTTTTATTATTATAGTAAAATGGGAATGATAAAATATCTTATATGTATTAAAAGTATTCCATAATTTCTTTCAATATTTTTTTTTCACAAATTGTAGTGTCATAACTAACCAAGTTAAAACTATATTGACAAATGGATATCATATTAATTAAAATGGGACTAGGAATACATTTGTTATATGTAATAGTTTTTGATGAATTTTAAAATATAAAATGGAAGTAGGATAATTAATAGCGATTCACTTAGTGTTTAATTGATTTGAATTGTTTTTCAATCAGTAGATCTATCTACACGTGAAAATCAATTAAACACTAAGTGAATATATATTTATTATCCTATTTCAATTTGAGATTTTTAGATACCAATTATAGATATAATTTTTTTTTAAAAAATTTGATTTTATGAGGTAAACACTTATTCTTGAGATTGTGGGAGTAGGCTCTGCCTCTATTTATTTGAGGCTCTATATGCACATGAGTTAGAATATGAACATAGTATCCAATAAGCATTATATAAGAAGTGGTTATAGGAAAACATATTGTGAATGAAATAAAATTTTTATTTTATATTTAGGATGATTGGTGACATATTACAAATTAAGAGTAATGACTCCAGAAAGGATAAACTAAATAGAAACATGCAAAGATTGACTAGTATATAAGAATGGATTCATTACACTTAAATTATGTGGTTGTTATATGATGGTTGTTTCTAAAATAGATACTATTGGTGATTATACAAGGGAGACTATACATAGATGATACTAGAAGATACATGCAAATCATGAATTATTATTGATCCGATTGATCATTGTGTAGATGTAATTTATGATGAAAACTTTTTACAAGTAATTATATAAAAATAAACTGTAATTCAACTAGTCCAAACACCATTATATGATTATTATATTATGATGTTGGACATTAAAGAATGTTTTCTTAGAATAATTCCTTATAAAATATTTTTATATGAAATTAAAAAATGGGTTGGTTACTCTAATGAATGCCAATAAGATAGGAAATTTTCACATATCCATTTATGGATAGTGGTAAGTATTATTATTATATAAAATTCATTTTGAACAAAGGATTTCGACATGTCAAAAAGAATATAATTTTAGTGATATTGTTTTCAAGATATATATTTTAAATAAATAGAACACATATATATAGTCTTAATAGTTTTCTTTTAGTCATAAATACATTTCTACATCCATGATATAAAAATTCAATAGGAGTTTTACTGAAAACAATATATAGAAATAGATCGATGGATTGAAATATTTTTTATAGTATATATGTTGATGATGTATTGAAGTCCATATAATAGAAAAATTAAAAAAAAATTCTTTCCAAAGTCACATTGTATGAAATATCTATAAGGTAACATAGATGAGTGGAAGATGAAATTATTATTATTCCACAAGATTAAGTTATCATAATATAAATAATATACTATTATATATAATAGTGTTTAGTATAAACATTTCATGTATCATAGAGTGAAAATATCTAAAAAATTATAAAAACTTCTTAGAGCAATATATAGAACATCCTTTCAGTACACGAGAAAGATGAATTGGTTGAGTCTATGGTAAATAGAGAAATCTGAGTACTAGTGATCCTTGGATATAAAAATAGTTTTATTTCAGGTTATTTTGATCTAGGATTATTGTGAGGTAAGTTAATATAAAATAAGGACTTATTACAACCTATGACTTACATATATATAGCTAATGAGTATGTTTTATTTTATCATGTTGATTATAAATTTGTTTAGAAATTATTATATTTTATTTTGGGTTATACCATAATAGAATGATTATTTTCATTATTGTGATAAAAATTTACTATGGTATTATCCAGGATTTTAGGTTTCTAATAAGAGAAGAAGAAGTAGATAATAAGTGATATTAGTACATGAGATATTTTCTCCAGATAGCGTGTTTATGGTAAGAAAATTAACCATAAATACATGTAGAAATTCCTACGCTAGTTAAAAAACATGGTAGTTCCAACCACTATAGCCTGAGTCCGTATAAACATGTCTAACATGTGATAATTGGCCGATTATTAGTAGTTAGATATAGTTCATGTGGGAATCTATTACAGGTGGTTCCTTAGAACCAACAACATCACACATTAGATTACCTATACTTTTAAATACCTAAATATTTATTAATTTTTTATCACATATTGATTTTAATGCATGATTTTAATGGGATAAATTCATAGGGTATCTATCATAATGAAATTTATATAGTACTTACCCACTATAATGAGAACTTTGAAATTCAATGATGATATTCCTAAGCTTAAATCTTATAGTTAAGATAACATTCTCTGATGGGACACAATGTATTTTGAATTTTTGTTGTGAGTAATCATAAGTAGATGCGACTTTATCTCAGGAATATTCCACTTAGTAATCTAAATGAAAATAGATTATTATTATAGAAACACCTAAAGTAATTACACATGTTTATATATATTTGGATTTTATATATGCGATCATGTGTAAATAATATTAGTCTTGTTATCATTATTAATATATATAATGAATCACATAGTTTGATGTATACAATGATGTCATGATTCCATATATTCACTATAAGTAGGATACATTGGGTGTGTTATGAATGATATGTTTTTAATTATTAATCCAATAAAATATTTTTATATTTTTATTTACAGAATTTAATATCCCTAGAACTTTTATTAGAATGAAATTATTTAACTAAATAAAATGCCCTTAATTTATAGACATTTTCATTTTAAATAGCCAAGGAAAGAGACATAAAAAATATAGGTTGATGACATAGGTATACTAACTTATTTATTTAGATATATCAAGAAAAAGTAATTATTTTACATAGTGAGAAATCACATGTTGTTATCACCACTATGATATCAAATTTTTCATCTATCCATTCCTATTAATGTTTCTAGACACAAATACTAGGATTTAATAAATATATCCAAATGAAACTAATGAAGAATCCAAGATGTTTACACTCTTAATGTATCCTCTTATCATAGTTTAATATTATTTTATTATAATAATTGGATGAAATGTTTTTTCCCTATTCCAGAATAATGAGTATTTAGTATTAATTGATCACATATATTATATCACAACATTTATATGTGATTTTAATATTAAATAAATATATATTTCAAAAAAATATTGAATTGAATATTTATTTTTCACCGGTGTTTATTAATATTGTAATAAATAATGTTTATTTTGACATTAATATTTATTTATTTTCACATTTTTTAAAATAAAGATTTATTCATAAGACTGAATATAATTTTTTTTATGAAATAATAATTCTTATAATTCTAGGTTCAGTGTATGTTGATGAAGAAATGCACATTATATTAAATGAGTTCGATTAGAATTATATATTTAATATTATTGAAATAAATATTAGTTAATTTTTTGGAAATGTTATTTATTTTATACATGAGGTATGGGAAATAAAAGGTAATTACAATAATAATAATATTATTATTCAATGTGTGGTTCTGTAATGATTATTAGTATACTTGATGGCATATTTTCAATTATATATTCTTTAACCAAGGACTATAACTACCTTGTTATATAATTTCCTAGGGTAAGATGAATTTTATGGGTAAATCATTTATTGTGGACAAAAATTTAAACCCTTGATAATTACCCCTCAATGAAGAACATCTCTTTAGTTCCTATAAATAACAAGAAAACTCTTCCACCACCTTCCCCCCTCTCAAGACTGGTTGAATGAGATTGGGAGATATAATCCTAAATCCCACAGAAAGTGTTCATGGATGACGATGAACTGTACAAAAGGATCATATCATTCGTGAAAACACTTATCTTTCCATCTATGTTTTTTTATCATGAAGGAAATGTGGATTCAATCTAATGTGATTATAATTTGTATCCTCTCAGTAAAATGACTACAAAACCCAGATGAGGTTCGATGGATCAATATCTATTATGAATAAATATTATAATATTATGGTATATTTATTGTTATTAAATTAATAATAAATTTAACAATAAAATATTCTCTCAGAGTGTTCTGGGTTTCTTCATTTGATACCATCATATATATTCATTGGATTTATAATTCTTCATTATGATCTTTTATGTTATCCATTGTATTTTATGAAAATAATGATAGGTATTGGGCCCACCATAACTTCTACTTTTATTAGAATAATATTATGTATATATATGATATGGGCCAAATCATAGCCCTAATAACCCCAATCCATATAGTGTCTAACATACTCATTAGCCCAGGTTTAAATATTTCAGTCATAAACAATGTTGGTCAAACTGTAGACCTATTTACCCAAACCCATATAGTATCTAACAAACCCATTAGAACTAGTCCACTACCATGTATCCATCACAATAGTGTATCATGATGAAAATGGAAGTAATTATTGTACCTTAATGTTTCCTTGTATTCCCCTCCTTATATTCTAATATAATATAAAAATATCCACATAATTGTATGGAATCGTGAATATTAAGTATGTCAACATTTTACCCTCTTCCTTTCATGCATGACCAATATTATACTTCACCACATCATGGTATATTTCATTCTATAACCTTAATATGTTAAAATCGATATAATTATATCTCCTTGATCCATCATAGACCATATAATATATAAAGGGAGTGTGGGGAAGATAAGATAGTTATCTATCCATTCCCACACTAAGGCAATTTTTAGGGAAAACACAAATAACCTAAAACCTTTGGAAATCAATATAAATACTTGATTTGGGTGAGGGTATAAGAACTAAAATGAAAATAAAATTATGTATATCCCAACATTACACAACCTTATTAGGTTCCTACCAACATGACACTACTACACTTTATAAAGAAGACCAACATCACTATTATTCACTTTCCACTACTACCATCTATTGACCAATAACCAATCTCGTCCATCACATGAAAAAACCATATCATCATTCACTATACCCAATTCAAGTTTCCTTAATCATAAATTTATAGTGTTTATATTTTACCATACCAATTAAATTCATTAAAATCATGTTTCTTAATCATTATAACCCTTATTATTTTAATCACAACCATTACAACCATTATATATTCATTTTACAACCTACTATTTAGTATCAAAGAATTACACATTCCATTCTAAATCATTCCCATTAATAACCAGTTATTAGTCAAAAATATAATTCAATTAAACCACATACCAATTTTCCAATCCAATCATTAGTAGTTAATTAAAAAAACATAACTTTTTTATTCCTAACTTACGGTCATATTCGTTATTACCAATTCAATCCATTACATTGAGAATCTATAAGGGAATCCCTAAATATCCACTTGACCACATGTCCATCATATAAACAACCACCACACATCCCAAAAAACTAACCAAAATTCACCTACCACCTCTTTTTATATCAATCACATGAAACCAATTACCACATCATTATTACATAATAGATGGGTTTCGATATCCAAATATTCATTCAATAATTTCTATCATTCCACATAACCAATTTATTACCCATTTTACACGATTTAATCGATTATAATGGTGATAAGTATATAAACAACAACTCAAAATTCCATCACATCTTAAAACATCATTAAAGCACATTTTCACAATATGAAGAGAAAATAAAAATTGAAAAACAATAACACGTCACAACAAGAAACCCCCTCTTGAATAATTATTTCATAATAGCCAAGGTAGGACATGAATATTTTTATTACCGTTATTATATGTTATTAAAAAATAATTACAGGACCATGATTTCATGATTAGAATTTTATGAAAGGTGATTTGAGAAGTTAAAGCACAAAAGGCTAGAAAATTCACAATATTTAGAAATCTTTCGTCGTCATCAACAATCCAGAACCAACCACTCAAACAATAACATGAAAATAAATAAATACATATGTGAACTACCCCTTCCCTTTAATTTATTTTAATCTAAATATTTATCATTTTTATGAAAATACGTACTATCTAGACATTGAAAGCACAATAATGTTAATAACATAGATACACATAAATAATATTTAGAGATCACCAAATCCCCTACCACAATTAATATTTCACAACCAATCTACAAAAAAAGGTGAGGAGTAATAGTTACATTGCTCAAAACTCAAAAGTAATTCCCATGGTACCGACACATTAGTAATACTCCTTCCAAAAAATTAATTAAAAAATATGTAATCCTAGGTTACACCACTATCAAAATATCCCATAGATGACGGTAAAATATAGAATGATGAGATAATTGAGAAAGACGGCATAAAATCTCACATAATATGAATTATTTAAGAAACGATGATACAAGAATTGATTTAAATTGAAGAAGACTAAAGGATCCCTAAATTTAATATTGTTACCACCTAGGGTTCAAAGTAAAAGAGTAAAATCTAAACCATGGAAGCTAAAACATTTACTAATATAAGAAATGTGATAGGACCTCACCATAGTTTGGTTACTCCCACCAAGATTATGTCCCTTTTGGTCAAGGATAGATTTGAAACATAGGGTTCAAAACAGTGTATCCCCTTTATTTTGAGTCATTTCACATAATTTTAAAAATTAGTCTAACCAAAACCAAATCATATTAGTTGAAAACACTTACATGGTATTCTTGACCACAGTTCCACTTAAATACCCACCATGGCCTAGAGTAATTTCATTAACCACTATTAGTTCACATAGACATGTATATTAACATGTATAAATATCCATTTATATTCGTAAAAAAATTTACTACCTAAACATGATTCAACCCAACACCACCATGACCTCCTGTATATAAATTTTGATATTACTTATTTCTTATATGGAAATCCCCAAGGAACCACACTCATTGTGTCAAAAACCATGGAATAATTCTCTCTTACCCATTTTACATAACCACCACACCAAGAACAAACCTATAACTAGACCCTCTAAAATTGACCGTCATACCGTAGACTAGTTGAGAACCACCATGATTGACTCCCATGGACACATCTCATACACAAACTCAACCATAGCCAAAACCACTAGCATTTTGGACTACATAAAACAAAAAATCCTCTACTACTAGATCTCATACAAACTCTCCATTTATTCCCCTAAAACCTATTAATAATGGTCTACAGAATTATTTCTATTACATTAGATACCCATGAAATGTTCTCAAGATGAAGAATCAAAACCAACCCATAAAATAAGCCAAAATTTGCAATCCCAAATACACCTTGAGATACACCTCTCAAACAAGTACAACCACATCATGAAAATGATTCTTTCGCATACATATTTTATACATTTAGTGGAGATTTGAACCAATAAAAGATTTTTAATAATAATTTTGTACCTTAATAGTGGTCTTACGGAGGTGTCAAAAAACAAACACGTAGTAGAGGATTGTAAATATCTCACAACAATTTTAATTTATATTTAAATTTTAATAACATGGTAGTTTAAACTATAGAAAATAGTGGAAAATAATTAGTGGTGGTTTGAAATATCACTATATGTACCAACTATTTATAATCTAATATAAATTCCACTATTTTATTAGTTTATGAGATAACATTTTAAACTAATTCATGTATCTGAAGTTGAAAAAAATATTTTTTAAATAAACTTTTATATACCCAAATATATCCATATACCTACACAAAAATATGTACAAACATTAGTAGATATTTTCAATAAATTATCAATGTAATGTATAACTGCTAATCATAACACACATAATATCTTAGTTTTAGTAAATATTTCTAAAAAAAAATTATAATTTCAATGATATAGTGAAATAGTCCTTAAATAATGAACAAAAAATAGTTTAAACCATAAATCTATATACATACAATTAAAATTTATTTTATCATGTTTAGATTTAATGTACACAACAATGATCATTTTGACTCATGTAGACATAAACATCTTTACATACCCTTTAATCTTATATATTTACAACTTGTTCCACATGTAGAGTACTAATTATCTATGTCTCCCTTCCATCCCTTCGGGGTATGCATTATAATTTACTTGAAAATTAAATGAATATATATATATACTTAAATTTATAAAAATTAGTACTCTAAAATATTATGAAATAGTAAAATTATCATACAAAATCTATCCAATAACGAGGAAATGTCATCAAAATAATTAAAGGGATGGGTCACAAACTCACCAGCCAACAAAATCATGATCTAAGCAGAATTCTAATAAGATCCTCTATCAAAATCACAAAACTATTAAATGGTATTACAATATTTATAAAATTAATTTAGAATAATTCAAAATTATTAATTTTTACCTCTCTTACATTATTTTCATTATCTTTTTAAAAAAATATATTCATTTAGTATATAAAAATTGAAATTTTTTTATTATAGTAAGATTTCTACATTTAATAATGACCCTATTATATACTATAAGGGTAATTAGAGTGACCAGAAATTTTCATTATGTATTACCATCTTTTAAAAAACATGATGGCCTACCATAGTGATTTTATGGTGTTAAATGACATTAGTGACGAAATAGAGGTTTTAAATCAATTTTTTTATGTTTTTAACATGTAGTTTATTGTTAAAATTATTATAGGTCAGAAATTTTTTTTTCATGCTGGTTATTATAATCTATCATATAATTTTTATTTTAATGATTTTTTATGTTGGTTATAATATATCCTACATGAAAATGAAATTAAATATTAGTTATTTAATAACTGAGTTAAAAAATGAAATTCAACATCGGTTATAAAAATAATCAACATTGAATATGATTTCTTACATCAGTTTTATACTATCCATTGTAATTTTTTTAGAAATTTCAACGTGTTTAATCAATATGATGAATAGAAAATATATATATAAGGAACAAAAATTCTAGAAACTATAAAAAATCTAGTAAAAAACTTAATTATTCAAATTATTTTTCATGATTTTCATGGTCATTTTAAATATAATATTCTTCAAAGGAATGATCATGTGAGGCATCCAAAGCTATAAGATAGAAGTAATTTTATTCAATTAAGAATAATTTATAGTTTCAACATGATCTAAATAAGTATTCATCATTGCAATACGAAAGGAATAATTAAACGATGTTTAATTTAGAAGGCTAATCATAAAAAAAATTAAGTAATGGAAAAATAATTGTAAATTCCATGAAGAAATCACCGAAAGAAGAATCAATAGAATGATAATGTAAATTTAAAGAGTTCAATAAATGGAATTAAGAAGATGATCTATAGAGTCGATCATGAAATTAATATGTTTTTCACATAACAACATAGAAATGACATAAGTAGCACATAATTAATTTTTGGAATCAATTGATAATTTCAAAGGCATGCAATAAAAAAATGGAAATATATATTGTCATGATCTAAAATTTTATGTGTCAAATTAATTATATTTTAATAAATATTAAAAATGTGTTTTTAATGTTAGTTTCTGACTAACCAATGTTAAAAAGTGCGTTTTTAGGTGGGTCTTAAAATAACCGATGAAAAAATTGATTTTTCCTATGATTTTGAAACATATTTGAAAAAAAACAACACAAATATTTCTAACATTGTATATATAAGTAACTGATGTTAAATCCATTTTCATAATGTTCATTTAAAAATTGACATTAAACCTCCAATGTAAAAGGTATTTTTTAATGGTGTGTATATGTTTTAATTGTTCCAGATTCAATCAACTGGGATTTTGAGGGTCTGTCAAATGAATTTTATGAGGAATCACCAAGAAATGATAATGATGTCTATATAGTGGATGGACAATACGTCATTTATCAACTACTAATAATATTTTTTTTCATGAAAATTAAATTCACTAAAACAACTTATATTTTTCAAAAATAAATATTTTCAAATATGTATAAATGTAATTTTTTAAAAATTATAGATATAATTCATAAATAATATAATATTATAATATATTCACAATAATAAAAATAAATAATATAATAAATAATTAATTTATAATTGAATTAATGACTAATCATACAATCATTATCTCCATTAATCGACATATCATTATCATGTTCTATTGTCACTTCATCTAATTTATCCTCACTTGTAAGATAAAAATTCACAATATCATCGTGAAGGATAAGTCAATGTCTTTCTACTTATGGGATTCAACACCACAAATTAATTATTTCACTTGATCACACTTATCATACATCTCCCTTCATTTTATGCTCACAACTACACTCTACCCTATGTTTGATTCATATTATAGATAATATTCCATTTTTATTTTAATGCGATGATATAAATTTTTTGTTCATCATAATTTACAATATCTATCATGCGATGGACATTCATTGGATTAAATAGTACATAATCACTTTTAATACACATACTAATTCTGAACCACTTGTATTTGATTAAAATAAATAAAAAATCATTTTGGTATTTTAATTTGATAATATTAGTCAAATTTTTATAATGTCCAACTTCAATGATGGTAAATATAGACAATTCGTTATTTTTAATCATTCCCCCTTATATAATATAAAAAATCTATAACTAATTACATCGTATGATTTAAACTTCTTATCCTTATTTATAAAACACTAAACCAAAACATTTAAAGTATATGAAACTTTATCTAATATATAAATATTCATGACCAATAAGTAATAATATAAATTTTAACATATACAAAATATAAATTTCATCTTATTATAGATAATTTCTAGTATCTAAGAACTGTCACTACATGTAAACCATTCCATCATTTCATTATTAACAATTTTTTATATTTCGATCTCATTGCATGTTTTAATTATAAGATGTATCTTCATTATTATCTTCATTTATTCAATTAATGGATCTATAATTTAACAATTTAGAATCACATATCTATGTGCATATAATAATACCATCTTTTTAGTTTAATATCCATGGTACACTTAACTGGTTGGATAATAATAACAAATATTATAGATTTCTTATAAGGTTGAGATTGAGTCTATATATCATCATCCAAACCATCTCAAATGAATTGCTTAACAAAATCCTCCAAATATCTAGAATTGTTTTCTAAGACACTCCAATGTGACAATAATATAGGAAATACATCTTTTTGGTTGGGATTTACTTTCAATTAGGATTTCAAATTACACAGGTATCTGTAGAAAAAAATAATTAAATATAATTAACTATGTATCTAATAAATTAATTATAATAATATATTTAATAATAAAATAATTTAAATAAATTAATCTTCAATTGGATATATCCATATATAATGTATGTCACATATAAATTTTATTTACCCAAATAAATGTATAGTAAAATGCATAATTACAGTTAAAAAAGTTGTGGGAAATATCCCCTTTACATGGAAAATTGTTACTATAAATCTATTATTAATCTTATAATGGTTAATTAGTTTTAGAGTTATATCATAAACGATTTTAAATAATGGTCAAATCTCTATTACAAAATAATTTACCTCTTAAAAAATTAACACAATGAAAAAGGTTGTAACTACTATAGAAAAATAAGTGATGCATAACTTTTAAAGCCATGTAAACTAAAATAATTTAATGGACACGTCTTGAAATTTTTCTTGAATGACAATAAGGAATTTTTTTTCAATATTTAATGGAATTTATATTTCCCTTAATAATTTATTGAAAAAACTACAAAACCTATATTCTATTCTTATCTCATGATAGTTCATGATTTATATTATTATCTTATAAATCCCGTTTATAAATAAGATGATCCTTCAATTTCCGAAGCTAATTAAATTTTTTGAAAGTCTAGTTAGCAAAGACATTCATCCCAATGTGCAGGACATGATGATAATGACATATGAAATTAAATTCCAAAAAGAAAATGTTGAAAACAAATATTTTTTATTCTATTACTATGATATAAATTAAACGAAATATGTATATCAAATTCATTGCCCAATATTATTCAATTTACAGATCTGCCAAAATCTTTCATCAATAGTTACTATGTTTTCTAATATTTAATAAATTGTGAGTAACATTGGTGGTGGTTTATGATCAATTAATCCTATGAATTTTGGGTTATTCAACTAAAATCTAATATTTGAATTTTGAAATCTATTATGACACAAGAATCTCCATTTTTTAATAAAAGGTAGTCGTTCAAGTTAAAAATCAAAGTTACAAACATGAAAATATAGACAAGTGTAAGTGATTAACTCAATAAGATTCCATGTCTTGGGAATTAACTAATGTTTCAAATCAGATTAACAAGGATATTGAAAATTATTATAGTAGATGAATCATATTTTAAAACCCCATTGTTTCATAAATTCTACATTTTTCAATTGGGAGATGAAAGTGTATATCAATTTCATTACAATGTGTCTATTTTATGTTAACAATCAGTTAAATTAGAAAGGTTTTTTTTCTAAATATTCATCCATAGATAGAGATTTCATTGTATAAATACAAATTTAAAAATTCTATAAATGGAACTAAATGTCACAAATGAGTTGATTTTATCTGTATGCAATCGCAATCAAACATTTCTATAGAAAGATGATTAATTTGGATGCAGTTAATCCAATTTTTTTTTTATTATTTTGAATCTATTTAATGTCCCAAAAACTATTAATTTAATTTTCATATCATGGAACGTTTTATGCTCAATGGTTTTAGATAAAAAGAAAATTCATTAAAATTAAAGTTTCAATGGGAAGTAACAAAAAATATTAATAGAATTGTTCTTTTTTCATCATAGTATTATGTTAACTCATAGTTTTATTAATAGTCACTGACATCCTTCTATAAGTTAAATAAATTTATTACTCTCATGAACTGAAATACTATCCGAAATATAGCATATAATCATTGAGATAATCTTGTATTTTTTTATAATTTTTCCAGACGTTGTTACACCATTATTCATGTCATAAAATGACCCAGGGATCGTACAATCAAGAAATGAATCATGAAAAACATAAAACATCATTGATAATAAATTATTTGTAATTCGACATAAGAACATGATATGTTATATATTTAGTAGATTTTTTTTAATACTTGAGATATCCTCTATAGTGCTCTTGAATTCTCACATCAGCTAATTCATGGAGCCCATTTTTTCTTAGTAAAGCATTATATTTAATTTATATGTTTTCCAAATAAATTATTTGTCATCTTATATCTAAAAAATCTATGACTAGTATTATTTATATGTTTTAATATCTATTATGTTTCATTCAAATTATTAATTAAAAATGTAATAGGTTTTTCTATTTCATTCTATATTATTGGGGAATTATCATATTCATTATACTGATTGAAATCAGTGTTAAAAATTGTAGTAAAAATTGATTTTTTTGACATATAATAAAAACTTAATAATTTCTTCAACGTCAAGTGTTCATAAATTTTGTGTCACCTAAAATCTCTTTTCAATTTACATTAAGACATTGAAATTTTATTAATCCATCCATGGATTAATTGGAAATAGTAATGTTCTAAAACTCCTCCACATGAAAAGAATAATGTTATGCATTAGTATGTAATATTATCCATGTATTTTTGATATATCGGAAAATGGACACTCATTCATAAAAAAAATATATTTATATAAAAATTTATTACTAAAATAAATATATTATCTCATTATTTGATTGACAATGAGATAATAAATATTGAATAGTCTAGGAAGGAGTTGTTAATATTATAATTGAATGTTATTTTAAGACTTTTATTTCATATCCCCACGATATATTTCATAAGATAACTAACAAATTCAGACAGAATACTCTATTACATCGAATAAAGTAGGAATTTATACATTAAATTTACCATACAAATAAAAATTCACTAATATAAGTAAGGGAGACAATATGATCATTTAAGGCGTTATTCAAAAAATAATAAAAGTTCAATGCAATATCCAAAACAACTGTTTCACATTGAAAAATAGAATTTTTGTGTTCATTATTCATTAATAAACATTTAATTAATATAAATTTTCACATCCATATATCGATATCGAAGTATATATTAAATTGTTTGAGAGGAATGTGGGGTATTCCATCCAAATTAACTACATAACTTCACTTTGTATTCTAGGTGAGAAGATTATACCACCATTTGATGTTTATAACCAACCTATATCCATTAAAAACATGGGTTGGAGACTTACGTAACATACGATATATAAAAGGAGAAATAAATTGAAAAATTACCTTGATAGGAAGGATTAAAAATATTGATGAGGGATGGTGTGGATTAGGGTATGTTTGGACGGATAGGCTCGGAAAGAGATGATAGGACAATGGGGATCTATGGGTGTTGTATAGTGGAGATTTATTACAAGGTGGAGTGGGGGGGGGGGGTTATGCAATGAGGGGATAAATGAGGTATGTGGGATTATGGGGATCTAGGTATAGAGGGTAAGGATTAGGGAGGGTGGTGGGGTGTATTTTTTATTATTGTAAATATTAAGTAGTGGTTTTTTTACCAACCATCAATAAATAAATGGTATTTTTTAGAAACAATTTATAAAAGAACACATAATATCCCAAATTAAACATAATAATAATTATAGTGAACATTTTACCAATACATGAACATGGATCATGGAAAAATAAGGAAAAACATTGTAGCGTAGAGTCACTCATTCTATCACTAACTTGATCTATGGGAAATAACCTCATAATGTTTGACAATTAAGAGATATTGTTTTCCAACAAATATGATTCTAAATGAAAGAAATACTACATATCCTATTGAGGAGAATAAATTTCAAGGAATGTTACTTATAAGCTCTAGGTATCATCACATCCAAGTTAATACATCCACCACACACTCCCCACCCTCAACATTTGTATCCTACCACAACATCAACCTGAACATAAAAGGTATAATACCTATTCTCTAACGATCATATTAGATACCTTATAAATATTAATCCATATACAAAATATACTTAATTGTATAGTGAAATAAGAAGAAAAACATTTTCATTCCAACCCCTAACATATTCTCCCTCATACATACTATTAATAATTTCTCTAATACAGAAATTATTTGACAGAGTTATGTTCATAGATAATTTATTTTTCTAAAAACAAAAATTTATTAATTTTTCAAATATAATCACACATTTAGGTAAATCATGATCCTATTTATTATTAAATAATTCAATTTAATGTTAAATATCCTACAAAGTCAATCAAATTTAATATTTTAAAATCATATTTAAGATATGGAGTTAATGTATGTGTGGAGAAACAATTTCAACCAACATTTTATATGTTATTTAGAAGAAGGATCTACATAAAAAAAATAATGTTATCAAACAAAAAATAATCTATACTAGATTCCAAAACCAAACTCATTCCATCCCATTAAAATACACATCAAAACCCAACATTACTAATGGTCATCCAACCTCCTTAACTAATCCCAGGAACTCAACAAATCGTAAGGCCCTTGAACATCAAATGACCCATTAAACCACAAAAAAAAAAATTTCTTACACAATATAGGATGCTTATAGTGATAAGGTCCCAAGTATTAATATTGTGCTTGAACTATAATAGACTTATTTATTAACCACCTCTTCTAATTGTTGTCCCCACCACTTCAGGCAACACTATTAGCCTATTCACTATCTAAAAGTATAATCTTTTTGATCACATCAGCATGATCCCTCACATCTCTCTTGGAAATAACAAAAACATTTGAAACCTATATTGAGTCCATGTAATCATGGTATAATAAATATTCTATTATTTCACAACTTCATCAACAAAAATGTCCAGAAACTCAAAAATTAGTGGAAATGGAAAATCCTATGTTCAAGCACATTGGACTACCATCGGTTGAGATGAAACACCTCCTCTTAATTTTTTTTTGCATCTAAACCAAAGGAATGAAGTCATATCTATTGAATAAACGAATTCCTACACTGAAATATCTTCAAAATCACCCTGTTACATATTCCACAATACTCATGTCACCCCTTTCAGAAATCACACTACTCGGGTAACCAAAATTTGAGATGGAGTCCTTGTAAAATCAAATTCAACCTTTACATCTACCATACATTACTGAACTAAGAGGCCTAAATCTACACTAAGAAAATATAATGACCTCACATCCTAAATTTTATATTATAAATGGTCCCATAAATCTTTCTTCCACATTCTGACCACAAAATCAGTGTTATGTATTGTTAATCTGATATCTCCACAAACAACACATTAAAAATTATTAGTTCAAACAATTATATAAGGAGAAATAATATAAAATCACATACACCATGCATAAACCATATTCATCCTATATCATATAACTATATCATTCCTTACACACTAAAATACCGTTTTTACCATTATTAGTGATTCAACCCATCACTCCCACTCTATCAAATAATAAATAAAATCACCCTCTCCTAGCCTCTTGTATATATACCACAACAAGCACAAAAATCCTAAAAAAAGGCCTCAATAAAACCTTTTAATAAATTAAAAATTATATTTAAAGAGTTTAATAACATTAATAATTCCTTATAGGTTCTGAAAATTGAACACTATTTTAAAAGATGGTTATTTATTCAAGAAACCCATGATTTTAAAGCATTGCAAATCATTCATGTTTTTACCCTAACAATTATCACGTTCCCGAGAACAAATCAATTGAAATACATTTATAATTTCTTTAATACATATTCCTAGTGGTACCCATTTGTAAAATACCCAAAAATTATTTTGAATGACCACCCTTTTTAAAATTAGTATAAATATTATATAATGTAAAATTAGACTTATTAAAGAAAACGCTTTAACAAAATGAATACCATGAATTTATGTAAATAATTATGTAGAAAATTACACATATTATTACAATTCTGGAGAATAGTTCTCAACATCATCATTCCAAAACTGAAGGAAAATCATCATTCATTATTAATGAGACTCAAGTACCCCCGAAAATTTTCCAATTTAATTCAGCATTTAATGTTGGATATAGACAGTTCACCCATTAATATACTATATGTTTAATAAGTATAGATTTAAACTATAAAAATTTCATCATAACACAAAATATTATTCCAAACATGAGGTTATGGTAAACATTTTCACCCATTTAAAAGTTGTATATATTACTAACATATATGAATTTATCAAGTGTTCATAATGTTCAATAGTCAAAATCTGTAATGGCATGAAGGGGAATGATAAAGTCATTACTTTATATTGTTTTAGCTCAAAAAGTACTATACCTCCCTTTAAACAATAAAAAAATATAAATTCAAAATCATATTAGCATATATAAAGTCTTGTTTATAAAATAATGAAAATAAGGATAAACTGTTAACCTAAGGATAATTACATCAGTAGAACCACATTAAAATAGAGGAAGAAACAATGATAACTTCAATAATTTCTCTTCGATATCCCACAAACCTGAATACAGTTTACCAATGTGAAAAAATTTGCTTAGCCTAGTATCATATAGTTTATTCATGATCATTTAGTTAGATTAATTTTAATTTCACCCCTAGAATCACCCTAGTTTAATCTCATGATTAAATAATTATGATTTGTGTACCATTAATTGGTCTCTACCATGAAATCAAAATTACCTTGACATGGGTGTTTAGTGAGCTTAAGATCAATATTTCTAATTATAGTGGGCTCTAAAATCTAATTTATTATCTTGTCTCCCTTTCTGCATCACTCACTAGGTTAATTTATTATTGTTTCCCTTACAAACCCATAAAACCATCCATGGTTCCTAACTAAGATCCACATTATATCTCTCATGTTGAAGTTTTGATAACACATTTTCATTACCACCCCCATTGAAAACATTCTTCAAGTATTATAGTGAAGACAAGAGTTACCCCCTCAATCTGACCACAAATAGGAAAATGAGGTCTGGAATAACATCAATGGTACAAATAAAACATATCAGAGGAATTAACATCATAAAACCTATGAATACATAATTAAAATTACCATTCAACACCAACATGGAAAACAAATAAAATATCCCACAAATTCATATAATTTTATACCGATACAAGCTCCGCAATAAAATACCAAACCCATGTCATAACATAGATGTTTTGAAATGTAACCCAACCTCAATGTTAGTAATGTCTTGGTAAATGATTGAAATACTCCTTTAAAAACTATAAAACAAAGACTCAAACATAAAAACACACAAAAACATATATATATATATATATATTATTATGACCCAACAAGTTTACATAGTATAATTCTCTTAAAATTCACTTGTCTTTTTGTGTAAGAATCATACTAATGATTCTATGAACAAATAATTGATCCCACCAACACCTATCTAGTCATGAATCATCCAACATCCCTAATTCTCATTCTATAAGAATTTAAATATATATTAATAACACAATATCAAAAAAATATAAAAATAGTTTCCTACAACAACTTCGCCACCCATTTTCCACCCATATACCCAACAATCAAATATATTATGCTTCAATACCTTCCAAATATGTATATAAAATGTGTCTTATGGTACAAACCATCCAACGGAAACCCATAAGTGGTTTAGCATTAACATTGGCACTAGTATGAATACTCCAGTCATAGTTAATGTGTGATAGAATATAGCCCTTACATCCCCAAGACATGGAGTGACCAATATACACATTGGCACTGATTCACATCCACATATCCATCACAATTGGGTATCATATACAACAAAAAATCAACATCAAGATACACTATTTCAATGTGTGACCTCCACTATATACCAGGATATAAAAACCATGAATGTGGAAAAATAGTGTAATTGTATCACTGACAGGTGGAGGGGTGAATCGACAACACTCTTTTATTTTATATTACTATAAATTGAAACAACATTCACCTCCTATTTATGATTTCAATTCCATAAAAAATCCAATGCACATCCACAAGAACACAAATATTTATAAGGTTCACTATTCAATAAGAATAGATACGTCCTCGGTATGGTTTGGAAATGATCGAATAACATACAATCCACTAGAAATAAATCCTTGGATAACAACGAGTTGGATATAATCTTTCACTTGTAAAGCACTATGTAAAAAATCCCAATAGTGTTGGTGCACCCTCTTAGCACAAATTGGGTAATACAATCTTTATGTAACAACTCATATTACATGTGTTTCTTTTCAATTCAAAAAATTCATTCAACTGAAATAATATTCTTTAATTCCTTACCCTAAACAATGGTAAGAACGTCTTGGACATTGTTACGAATACTCAGTTTGATTTTACTAGGTTTGATTCTTCAAAGTAATAATTTTCCAAAACAGTTATTTGAGTTCTATTTCCTGATAGAATACAACTGAAACATATCAAAACCACTCCAATTCCAGAGTATGATAAAACTATGTTATATTATTCTTCAATCCAAGAAACCCAATAAAAAATCATGTAGTTGATTAATCATCCCTGATATGATGATCAACCGAATAGAATTTTCCCTTCCATGTCAAAACTTCTTCAATACAAGATCAAAATGGAAAACTTCTTCTTCTCTCTAAAAAAATTAGAACATATCTCTCTACTACAGTGAAAAGTACTATGTCATCATAAGGTAAAATATAATTTTCTTATTTTTTTAGTGATGCTTGAGACCTTTGGTAGGAATCCCAAAATTCTTTACCAATTACACAAATTCAACTAAAATTCAATTTATTCTAAAATATAGGGGTGAATTTTGACGTTTTCAACTCTTCTTGAAGCCTCTCAAATATTATTCAAACCTCATCTCCTTTTTTTTAGAATTTCATTTGAATATTCAATACTAAATGAGTCCAATTTTACTTAATAATATATCTTCAATACAAAGATCTATCTCAATTATAAAAATATGAAGAAATAGACACCATTATAATTTATTGAATATGATTTTCCAAACCGATTTGAATAAAAACCATTCATTAGAATACACAACTCCCCCTTAGCAATTCGTTGTACTATATCTTTCTCTTTTTTTCTTGACCCACTTGAGATTAAAAACCAAATATTCCCCTACTCTATTGACCATGTTGGATAATTACACTATAATTAAACCCTTTTAAAATTGTGGACTACATTTTTGATATCATTCACTATTTCTCTTCTCTTCACCCACTTTAGAAAAACATCATTCAAAATCCTGTGCTTATATCATGAGATCCTTAATGAATTTCAAATTTCATTGAGAACAAATTTATCAACATCATTGTTGGATTTTAAAGTATCATAACTTTCCAATCCTTCCACCTTCATTCTTTACTTATCAACCCGAGTACAATCATTCCAGAATATGATTGGATTGGATAAGATCATCCTAGGTATGATAATTATGGAAACACTCAATTTGGGTACAATAATTTATTCCTAAGTTTGAGTGTGATCATCTTGTGTATGAAAAGATTTACGACCTATCCGATGAATAATCAAATGATATAATAAATTGGTACCACATCTTCCATCAACAACACCTTTTTAATCGACACCACCTTTTCAAATGGTATCAACTCTTTCACTCCCCATTAATTTCATCATTCTAGCATCACATGTTCACAATTCAACATATGAATTAAATGAAATAAAAATTATCATATCATCATCACAATTATTTTTAACACAAAGAGAAGACTCTAATAATTCATAATAACAACCACTTCTTTAACAATGAATTTAGAGTGAATCCAGTGACCATTTTCTTCCAGTAAGATATTTTCACTTTTATTAGAACCGAGGTGCATCTAATTAGATCAACTTCTTCAAAATATTTTATTCTCATTATGATGGAATTTTAAAGGGAGTCCAATAAATTTTAAAAATATTTCAATTTGTTTTTTCATAAAATAAAAGTGAACTGATTTCATTTCTTCGTTCAACAGTTTTCATGACAACAAAACGACAAAACATGATTACAAAACACCTTAATCATCTGCTTGGTCCTTACAATATCCTCCAAGGTATTTTTTATACCATGTATCCTAAATCACAGTGCATTTTAACCTCGATAAATGTATTACTTATCAACAATTATAAGACTATGTATGCCCAAAAATTATAGGAAATAAGAATCATTTATAGTAAAAACATGATGTCCGAAATTTGTGATTATGACCACAAATTCATCCTTCTTCTTAAGCTCTTCTCCATAATTCCAAGAATTAAAAAAAATTCATAAAAACCCTGAAAAAAATAGTTAGAAAAGTTTACCCACAGTATAATGCTGAATTCGTAGCTTACCCACAACTCTCTCTCCTCTTTGCAATAGATTTATGAAATAATAAAATCACCCCCTTGAAAATAATATCCAAACGTAAGAAAATAGAGGGGGACATAAACACATACGTCAACATTGAAGAGAAAGAGGTTGGATGCATATGTTCAACCTCAATCTATAAAATGATTTCTTTGATAATGGTTTTTTCAAAATTCCAACCACTTGTTTCGATGATGGAACATACTCCAGCTTCAATTAATTATTCTTCACATTCTCTTGGATGAAATGATATTCGATATTAAAATGTTTTTGATGAGAATGTTCCATTGGATTCCTAGTGAGATTGATTGTGCTTTGATTTTGATAACATCAAATAAATCGATAATTTAATTAAACAAGTAGGTATTATATTTGAGTTTCCTTCCACAAGAGTTTGGTAGAATATTGCTAGGCAGCAAAATACATTGTTTCAGCTGTACTGGGAGTAAATGTATTATTTTTCTTGGAATTCTAACTATCACAATTCTACCCTAGAAATAATACTCCCCAACATGTGGATCGTCAATCATCAACATTTCCTTAAAAATCTACAACTGAATACCTATGAAAATTAATACCATCTGAGATTCAATACATGATTTTGAATTATCTGGTTCCTATAATGTATTTAATATCATCAACATAAATAGTTACAATGAGGGAATAAATTTTACATTCTTTGATATAATGATTTTTATTCACTCATCCTTTCAAGAAATTCATTTTACATAGGGATGTATCTAATTTGTAATACCATGACCTCAAAGCATGTTTCATCCCATACGATGCTTTCATCAACCCACATTCGTAGATTTCATATTTCACAAATACAATGCCATAAGGTTTTTCAATATAAACATCCTCTTCAAAAATACCATTCATGAATGTGGATTTAACAACAATTTAAAAGATATTAAAGAATATATTTGAATTAATTGTAAGAAATATTATAATTATTTCCATTCTAAATACTAGATAAAAGTTTTATGAAAATAAATATCTTCTGTATGTGAATACCCTTTGAGAAACAATCCTAATATGTTTTTTATAACTTCAATTTCTTCATTAATCTTGTTTAAAAAAACCCATTTTGTGCCAATAATGTTTTTGTTTTCAGGTTTGGGTATGGGTTCCCATTTATTTTTCTTTTCAATCTGATCTAATTAATCATTCATAGAATGAACCCATTCCAGAAGCTCAAAATTTTATTTCAAATCATTCAATTCCACTATTGAATATATAGAATTATGTTTAAGAGCATTTACTGTTCTTCTGGTTCAAACCTTTTGATGTTTTCACCAATTATATTCTGATATTTCACATGATTCCTCAACCTAGGATTATATTTTCGAGTATCTTCCTCATCACAGGAAATATCTGAGTCCAATTCTTCTTCATGAATAGAAATAAAATTATCTATATCCTTATCAGAATTGTTTTCTCTAACTTTCTCATATTCATTGTCTTCCTGAGCATGTTTATATTCTTATTCATTTTCATTTACTTTCATATAAACATAATCATCGATTATTTTTGTTTATTTTTTAAATAATCTATATCCTTTTCCTTCTAATGAATAGCCAAGAGTGTTTCCATCTTAACCATTCTACTCAAACATACAATATTTTCCACCATTCTTCTTTATAATACATGGACTCCCAAAAATAATAAAGTGTTTCAATGATGGTGTTTTTCCAAAAAATAATTCATATATAGTTATAACTAATTGAGGACAATAGAAACAATGGTTATGAATATATACAACAATACTCATAGATTTTCTCCCATTGTGTTGAGAAAGGCCATGTTCAAGTAATATGGTTCTTCCCATTTCTACCAGGCTTCTGTTGTTTCTTTCAACATCCCGATTTTGATGGGGAGTATACGGGTAACTATAGTCATGTAGAATTCCAAGATTCACAAGATATTCATGAAATTATTAACATATATATTCACCACCATTATCTTTTCATAACTTCTTCACTGAATACTCACATACCATTTCTTCTTTTCTTCTAAATCTTTTAAACATATTAAAATCATATGATTTACTCTTCATATACATGACACATGTAATGTGAGTAAAATAATCAATGAAAATAATTATATTCTTATTTATATTTTTTATTATTTTCTCATTGACCCACAGATATCAGAATAAATCATCTTAAGGGGTTGTTTTGAATAAATCTCAAATTTCATATGTACAATATTTTTATTTTTTCATTTCTAATAGATAATGCGACACCAATATCATCTTCTTGGAAGGTCAGGAATTTCTTAGAAACCATATTTTTTATATAAATTTCTCATATTTCTTTGAATCATATGTCCAATCCTTTTATCCAAAAATTAATCTCAACAATCGAGATCATGTAAAAAGTGTTCTGTATATCGACAACCTGAAACAAATTCCCCTTTGTATGTTGGCCTCTTGTAATAATCTTCCCATCATATTTTATATTTACAAAAAAGCCAACATTCCTGAAGATATCTTTGTTACCCTCTTAACACAATTGTGAAACACTTAGAAAATTATGTTTCAGGCCATCAACATATAGTGTTTTCATTGATTTTGTCTTTTCTTTCCGAATGATAGATAACCCAACACCTTTGATTTTTAATGATTCATTTTTTCACAAAGTCTCAATGGATTCATTAAAATATTTCACAGTTTTCAATAGTTTAATTTCTCCTGTAATGTGAAATGAACACCTACTGTTATATATCCATGGTCATTACCCCTTTAACGCTTTCAATTTAGTTTCAATAAATGATATTCTTCTCCATTATTTTCATTATTAACATTTGGATTCTTAGAATTAAGAATCTTTTGATGAGATAGTATCAAAGAAAGACATCATTTCGTTATATGTCCAAATTGATCACATCTCTTACAAATAGTTCCCATGGGTTGGAACATATTTTCAATCTTTACTTCATCGTTTTCTAGTTTCTTCAAGGAAACCTTGTCAATCTTCTTTTATTGAGGATATTGAATCCCGCTAAAACATTTCCTCTCATAACCTATGAGATATTATAAATATTGTAGGTTAAATCAATACATATTTTCCATGTGTCTAAATTCCCTATAATACAAGAAATATAAATAGAAAGACAATTTTCCTATGAAACATCCATACTGGTAAAAATTATGAATAATTGTTTAATCCACCTTCTTTTCATTCATTCCTGATTAATCAAACCTTACATTTCCAATTGAATTATTATTAATATTTTCAATATTAATAGAATCATATGTATTAGAATATTTTATAGATACAGATAAAACATTTTTGGACTCAGGATGTTTTGAAACTTCTACATTCTCATCCTTGTTCACACACATAACTTTCCCAACATTGTTCTTTTCAGAAACACTTCCATTCTTCTTATCACCCTTTGTAGGTAAAAGTTTCATGAAACTTATAATGATTATTATTACAATAACATTCACCAAATTCCATGAAAGATTATTAGGAACCTTAAATTTTATCTTCAACATAGAATGATTTTGTGGAAAACTACTATATCTTCTTCATTCACTATATATTTCAATTTTTACTTGTCTCACTATTTCTTCCACAAATATCTTGGGTTTCATTCATCATAATCACTATGATATTCATTACTTCTTCAAGGAAAGTTTTCAATAATGTGACCAAATCTCCCACTTTCAAAACATTTAGAGGGATGTTTCCCTTTGTACATCCTTGTACCACATTTCATATTTTTAGAAAATAAGAATAAAATATAATTGAATTTTTTACATAGCTCATTTTTAGTGTCAGAATCACCATCTTCTTCTTCAATAAGAATATTATTTATTTTTTCATTTAATTGGAACCATGAAATACATTTCTCTATCTACTTTTTCCCTCTTTATATATTTCTCTCTTATCATTTTATATGTAATAAGAGTGTTATGAAAATCATCATGAGATAATGTTTTAGGATCTCTGTCTCCCAATATATAATTATTTTCATTGAATTTTTTATTTATGATTCTCAAGAGAATTTCAACTATAGTAGAAACATTAGACATGTTGCTAAGTCATTTTATAGTACTCAAAATTTCATTTAATGTGGTAAAGAAGTCCCTAACAGAATCATGCTCACTCATGTTTAAATATTCATTTTTAAATATCCATATTTGTATCATTACCTTCTTGAATTTTTTATTTCCTTCATATATTTTTTCCAATTTATCCCACAAACCATTTTTAGTGAAAAATCAATTTATTCTCAAGAATTCACATTCATAAAGTGATGAAAATATATAATTCTATTCCCTTCCATTATTCTCATGGTTCTTCTTATCAGTAGGTGTAAGGGAAGATTTTCCATCAATGGGTGGAATCCCAACTATTGAAGATTTAGAAACAACATAACTAATAGACATATGATAATTCTACATTTATCTTTAATGATATGATAATTCATTTCATAAATGACTAGAATACCTTTACTGTTCATATATTGAAAATTCTCCACCAGGAAATAATAAACAAAGGGAACTTATGATGTGATACCACTTCAATGTACCTTAACAGTGTATTTGTTTCACTAAGAGTGGTAGGGAGTGAATCAGTTACACTATTTTATTTTATGTTTCTTTTTAATTAAAACACCCTTCATCTCCTATTAATTATTTCAATTTCCTTCTGAAAAAATATAACACACATCAACATGAACCTAAATATTTACAAGGTTAACTATTCAATAATAATATCTACATACATGGAATGGTTTCAAAATTATTTCATACCATGAAATACACTAGAAATAAATACATGGATTACAAGGAGTAGGATATAACCTTTATCTTGTATAGTACTATGTAAACAATTCCAATAGTGCATGTGCATCCTTTTTACCAAAATAGTGTAATATAATATTTATATAACAAGTCATGTTTCCTATTATAATTTTCAATTAAATAAATGTATTCAATTGATATAAAATTCTTCAATTCCATACCTAGAAAAAGTTAATAACCTTCTTGTCTTTGTTATAAAAACAGAGTCAAATTTTCATGTTCATGATCCCTCTATGTATGATTCTTCAAAATCAATTCTTCCAATCATATTTCCTAATAGAATAAAATAAAAACGAATCATCACCACATCAATTACTAATTACGATAAAATCTTGTAAGATTCTTCCACAGTTCAAGAATCCAAATAAAAACCCCTAAAGATGATTAATTCACCATGATATGATGTTCAACCAAATACAATTTTCACTTCTCCATCATAACATTTTCAATAAAATATCAAAATAGAAAGCATATTTTTATCCGTAGAAAAAAATAGATATTGTATCTCTATTGTAGGGAATAGTACTCTATCATCAAAAAAGTACAATTTAATTTTTCCTCTTATAGATGGAACTTGAGAAATTTGGTAGGAATCCCAAAATTCATTCGAACTTACACTAATCCACCAAATATTCAATTTGCCCTAAAATCTCAGAAAGTATTTTGGCTTCTTCAACTCTTCTCTATGGTTCTAGATTCATCCTAATACATCATCTCCTAATTCATATTTTTGTTTGAATCATTAGTAAGATTTCAATAAATGAGTATGATTTCACTTAATACAATTTATTTTATACAAAGCTCCATATGAATTGGAAACAAATGAATGTAGAAATTGATAGCATTTTTTTTGAATAAAATTATCAGAAATAATTTGAATCTAAATATTTTATTTAAATGTATATCTCCATGTTGAATATTCATTCATAAATGTCCTTATATTATTTTCATAACCCATTGAAGATTCAAAACATCGTCGTCTCATTTTCTCTTGACCTAGTTGGATACCTACATAGTAATTCAACCCTTTTGAAATACGTGAATACATTGTTGATATCATTCTTTACCACTCTTCTATTCAACCACATTAAAAGACATTACTCAAAATCATATTCTTGTATCATGACTTCCTCCATGAATTTAAAATTCATTTGATAATAGATTTATAATCGTATGACATAGATTAGAAAGTATTGTAACATTTCATTAATTACAGCTTCTCTCCTTTCAATTCAACCTGAGAATGATATTTTTTGAATATGATAGGTTTGGATAAGATCATCCAGGTATGATCATTCTGGACACACTCATTCTATGTATGATCAATTTTTATGGAGTCTGAGTACGATCATCCCCTGTAAGAAAAATTTAATGGCATGTACAATGGATAATCAGATGCTACAGTAACATTATACAACATCATTAATCGACACAACCTTTTCAACTAGCCCCAGGTTTTCAATCGGTAGAATCTATTTCACTCTCCCTTTCTTTCATAATCCTTGCCTCAAAAGTTCACTATTTGACATGAGATTTATATGAAATAAAAATCAGCATATCATCTTAATAATAAATTTTATCATATTAATCAGACTCTAATACTTTATCAAAACAACCACTTCTTTCAAACTAAATTTAGAGTGAATCTGAAAACCATTTACATCGAGTAAGATATTTTCACTTTTAGTCAGACCTGAGGTTTGTCCGATCAGAACCACTTCTTGAAAATACATTATTCTCATTATGATGGAAATTCATGGTGAGTTCAATTCTTTTAAAAACAAACCTCAATATAATTTTTCCCAAAAACAAAGTGAAGTGATTTCCATTATTCATTTCTTCAATAGATTTAATGAAAAAAAACAACACTTAAATAGAAAACAACTTCATCATTAGCTTGATCATAACAAACAACATATCCACATAATAGTAAGAAATAATGATCATCAATGAAATCAACATATTCTCTTCTCATTCCATGCATGACCCTATAATACATCATCACATTAAATTATATTTCCTCATATTACCATAAACATTTACAATACGTATTCTTATACCAACCTCGATATATAAAAAGAAAAAATATTCCTAAAGGAAGAATGGGGTATCAAAATAAAAACTATTCTTATTGGGAGAATGGGGGGAGGGGGTAGTCAGCCACCCATTCCCTCACTAACCTATATATTTTGTGGAAACACCAAAAAACTTTTGGGGGTTAGTATAATTAATCAAATCTTGTGAGGTGAATATCAAATCAAAAGAAAATATAATTATATATATCTACACACAACCTAACTATATACGGTTACTACTAGGAAAAAACAACTAAACATATCAATACCATGACTATATTGCTACTATTATCTAGATATTACCACCACATACATGACAACATCAAACCCCATTAATCATATAATATATCCGTATGATTATTCACCATGAATGATTGGGGTTTCAATACTAAAATATCTCTATAATTTCAATTTTAATAGTCATATTACATTCATTATTCCATTAATTAAAATATTATTCCTTATTATTCTAAACCTTTTCCATTTTTAATCACAACCATTCAAACTATTAATGACTCATTTCACCAGTTCTATTTTTTATGAAGCATAAAACATTATGTTCTAGGCCATACTCACAACTATCTGATCATAATTCATGAATTACATTCAATTAGAGCCTATACACATTCTTCATTATAGTTATTTGTAGTTCATTAAAAGAAAATAACATATTCAATTCCATATCTCCATCATATTTATTATTACTAATTATATCCATGCCATTGGGAATCTACAATGTTGTCACACAATAATCACACAACTATACATCTATCATTCCAAAAACCACCACACATAATAAACCAATAATCATAACACCCCTTAAACTATTGATTATATCATTCCCACAAAAATATTTACCACTTCATTCATCTATTAGATATATTTTTCTATATCCACATATTCTTATAATAAATTCATATTTTCCATGTAACTAATTTATTAATAGAAATACATAATTTAATTTATAATGAAGGTGAGAAGTATATTAACAATAGATACCAATTTTATAATATTATTACACATAATTAATCCAAATTTACGTATCAACAAGAAACAAAAATCATAATAAGTCTATAGTAGATCACCCAAAGCAATCCCCTCATTTAATAATCATTCCTTAATAATAATCATATATGACCATCCACAAATCATTACCAATATTCTAGATTCTGAAATAATAATTTCATTACTCTCTTTAAAAAATACAACTTTTATTAATGATGTTTCATCACATAAAACCAATCTTGAGTACATAATTCACTGTACTAAAAAAACATACCATAAAAAAATCCACCAAAAACCACCTATATAATAACATGAAAACATATAAATATTAATGAATTTCCCTTTCCCGTTACTTTCATTTAGCCTAATTAATTTTTTTATTCCATTCATTAATATACACCCTATTATAGATATAGAATCATAATTTAAAAAATGAACATAATTAAAAGATATAGATAGAAAAATTCTTTACCTAGATTGAACATTTTGAAAGACACTATGAGAAAATAGCAAGGATAAACCATTTCTACTCCAAGATATTGAAATTAAACCCCATGAAACCTATAAACAAACAATTCTCCATCAAAACCAAGATCAATTTCCATGAAAACTAAGGAGACACCACCATCACAAATTCTCCGTTAAGGGGAGACAATATATAATGTAGATAAAAATGACGAGGGGGGGGGGATACTATACTATATGAAATGTTATTAATTCCAATATAAAATAATTTAAAGTCATCAAAGAAGGCTCAAAGATCACTAGAAGGATATTCCAATCCACTAGGGTTTGAGAGAAAATATTAAAATCCAAGATAAGGAATATCGTCCTTCTATTTATAGAGAAAACTGAATAAGCCTTCATCATGACTAGGTAACTCCCCCCATATCCATGGTCCCTCTTGTTAAATTCCAATATGAAACTACACGTTCATCTGTTTCACCCCTTTTTAAAAATGGATTTAACAAACACCACAATGCATTGATTTGAATCACTCTAGTGGCATACTAGACTATGGTTGTCTCTAAAGAGATTGAATGACATATAAGAATTCCCATCAGTGTTTCTAGTTCATTACCAAATTAACTAAAATGTGGGGAAACCTCCCTCAATTTTTTCGAAACAGTTACAGAACATGACCATAATTTGACCCAATACCCCCAAAATTTCCTTCTAAGCCATTTTAGCCTTCCCTATTTTCCTTGAGAAAATACATGAGGCACCACGCTCATGGTGGCGACCACAATGTCATGGTGATTTCCTCTTGAATTTACCAAGACACTTAAGCATGATATTCTTAGGAACCACTCCCTATAAAACAAATGCTTAAAAATACATATTTTTCTAAAACTATATGGGCCATATCCCACCGCCACAAATCCAACATGACCTACACTATAGCCTAAAAAATGGGAGATTTGGAGTTTGAATAGTAAAAACAACACTCTCTACCTATAGAAATCATCCAAACACTCAGTCCACACCTCATGAACCTAGAAATGTGACAAGTAATGGTTTAGGGAACCAAGGCTATTATAAATATGATACTAAATATCATTAATACCTTAAAATATAATTAATATCATTAGCACTTAATATTATAATTACAAATACGTACCTAATTGATTCAGATTATTAATAATAAATTATATCATAGATAATATAAATAGCTATTAATAAAATAATATAATTAGTTATATAGAAAATAATTTATAATTAAATTAATATATTTAATAATTAATATTATAATTAATATGAGATATAATTAATTATTTATAATAAATAAAATAACCAATAATTAATAGTGTATGTAAAAATTAATAACATTATTAATATTTTATAGTGTAATGAATATCCTTAGTAATTTTAAAAAATATTTAACAATTTATTTATTAATAAAAACTAGTAATATAATTAATATAGTTTAAAAATAATAATAAATAATTCATTCCATTATATTAATATTGATAATTATTAATTAAATTAATAATTAGTTATATAATTAAATTAGGAACTGATAATTTAACTAATTATTATTTATAATATTAATTACATAACTAACTATATTATTGATTAATTAATTATTACTAATTTTATTATTAATAATAAACATATCAATTATATCGGTAATATTATTAATTGTATTATTAATTATATTATTATTTATTAATAATGTTTTTATGTTTTTTTAATTATTATTATATTATTTATAATTTATAGGCAATGAGGAGCTTGTTGGAGTTCTAAATTCATCATGTAATTCTGATATGGAAAATGTTTAGACCCCCGACATCCTCCCCTAGGTGTGATTTCTGAACCATTTATTTTTGATGGTGTAAGCAGTGATACAAGTGATGCCATAGGTTGGGGTGCAAACCAATGTACACATTAGCATAGTACAAAAAGTTGATAGGGGTATTTGGGTCATGATGAATGGTCCTTTGAGCCATTAAATGTTTGGGATTTGGTATTAAAAATTGTAATAGGTTAGATATGAAGCGGGTAAACACTTAGAGTGGTTTGATTTGTTTTTTCTGGCAGAAAAGAGAATTTATGGTTTCAATTATTGTATCCAATATATTTATTACTAAATTATATTTATTCATATTAATAATTGTTAATAATGTTAATTTTTTAATATGAATTGATAATTATATTATTTATTATTTATTTTTTATTAATAAATTTTTTCTAACCATCGGTATGGGCCTTCAATCCATTAATTCATTACGAATAAGAAATATTTATTATATTAATCATATTATTAATTATTAATTTATTATTACGTATATTTTTAATTACATTGTTAATTAATAATAAATATATTCCAGAGCTTATTCCAGAGTGGTAACAGATATTTCTTGGCATCCAAAAGATATTGGATCAAATATATGAAGGGGTGGAACATTTGAGTACTGTTGTAGCATTGTAGTATTCACTATATTAGATATTATAGTTGTTACTGTAACAATGAAACTATTCACATTATTTGGAACCTCATTCCTCTGAATTGGGCCTTCGAGCCACATGGCCTTCGGGCAACCAAAGGCCTTCGAGACAAAGCATCTCCAGGACATCATTGAGACATAGGTGATGGAAAAAGTGTCCATATGATTGGAGTAGTGCATCAGGTATGTAGTTCACCCTGACATTATGAAACATCTCTAGGTAGGAATTTTGAATGTGCGATAGGTGTATTGCAACATATCATCTATCCCTATAACCACACTAGACAAAGGGGTCCCTTCCTTTTCATTTTAAAGGGCTTCACAATTAAATGGTTCCTGGTAGAGGTTTTTACACATAATATGAATGGTGATGACCACAAAAGCTTAGAGACACATCATGGAGGAAACATGATAGAAAGAAATGCATTCATTGCATGATGGTAAGATCGAAAGAGGTATTGGTGTGCTGGTACCCATATTCTGGCTCTCTAACCAAATGTGGGATTAAAGAGGGTTTCCCTAACAAGGTCCTTATATAGGGGAAATGCAATGATACTACTGAAGGAAGTGGGAACATTAGTAAGATGGCTGAGATCATGATGTGAATCTTACCTTTGCAACATGGGTCTTCGGGTCACATGGGCTTCAAGACATCAAAAAAATGTATTAGTCCTTAATGCCATTGTGTATTTGTGTCATTTAAGAGTTATCTATAAAACATATTTCAAAGAGGGTTATAGTTACTTAATAAAAAATGAGTGTTTCCCCTACTCATAAAATAAGCATGAATCCATAAAAATTATACTAGTAACATATATATATATATATATTAATTCAAAAATTAAATATTAATTATCCTATTTAATTAAATAGTAGTTAATGATTATAATTAGTAAAATTTGTGAGCGTCATGATTGAGGTGCTTCATCATGGACTTCACATATAAAATACTAGTGTTTGAATCCTGTAAGATTCCTTGGGGGATTTATGTTATATTCACCGATTTAGTTACTAACACAGGGGGTAGTAATGCAAGAATGATGCCACAAGGCAGTGAAGCTGCCATGATGTAGGAAGGGGTGATTAAAAATTTATTTGCTGACATAGTTAGGGACTTTGGGATATCAAATAAAGGGTTCTTCAATCTATAAAATTGTAGGACTTTATGATTTTTAGTGTAGTACTTCATTCCATTTTAAATTTGTAAAGAGTCTGGTAGATGGGTTATCCCTGGGGGGAGGCTTTCACCAATCCTCTCATCCCATGTGTGTAATTATGTGAGTGAGTTTCATTTTATTGTACAGTGAGTAAATAAAATATATTAATTACAAATTATTTCAATTATATTATTAATTAAAAATTATATTTTTTAAAAATATTGTGAAGAATCTTTTTTTAGGAAATCAAAGACCTCTTCCTATTTGAGTAGAGGGAGACCCATTACATAGCCAATAATCCTAAGGAAAAGTGTCTTAGGAACATGACCTAAAAGGTTAGAGAAATATCATGCCAGTAAAATCCTCTCTACATCCCATGGTATCCATCATTTATGCATCACCACCTACCATCATCTTGCTAGTGGCATTTCCTCACTACATCATGTCTGCATCACTGCCTACTTATGCCATACATGTGTCACCACCTCTATCATAAATCCCCCCAAGGGGATATCTAGGATATAAACCCTAGGATTTTGGATAAAATATTATGAGGTTAGTTACTCAGGTACCACCCCAACTATGGTTCTTAATTATATTAGTAACCATATTATTGATTATCGATATTATATTAATTTGTAATAATTTATTTTAATTTATTTTTTTATTTTTGGATATGAAAATTTTTATTATTATTTTAATTTATCTTTATTAATTAACTAAGTAACTATAAATATATTACTATTTATATTACTAATTATTAATTATATTAAACTTATTGTTAAATAATTATTCATTTATTAATCATTTATAATTAAATAAGTTTCGTTACTATTAGAAAATTAACATAAAAATGTTTGAAAATGTTAAATCAAAATACAACATTGATCATACTTCTATGATTCCATGCACCCATCATATATATAAGCTACTCTTAGGTACATTTTTCAGTTTTATTTTGGAATTTCTATAATATAGGAAATTCTGATCAAAATAACAATATTTTAAATGTTGCAAATTTTCTCTCTCCATATATATAATATAAAATAAAATAATTTACAACCCAAAAAATATGGTATTAGTACAACCTGTATGGTGGACCAAGAATTATATACATATATATTAAATAATTTTTAATGAATATAAAATTCATATCATAATAATACACACTTCAGAACCATAATGTCTTTGGGTTGTTGAAGGATAGATATATAATCGAATAATTTCATGAAGGATGTTCAACATATTGCACAATGGTCTTATCACTTACTAACCTTCTTATACATAACTTATTTAAAACCTTTCATTAAAACCTAATGAAAATAAAACAATAGAAACTGTGAGCATATATGCCCCATAAGATTAAATATATGAGATATCAATCAATGATCATAAGTGAGCCTTAGATGAACATAATGGTGTGATAACGTAATCCTAACTTACAAAAGTCATACACAATCAGTTAAAGATCAATAATCACGTGTCATTGAATAAGGTGTTTTAAAAAAAATACATTGGAAAAAATATTGTGGAATCATAAAAAATAAATCATGATTAATTAGAATATATCATAAATATAATAAATAAGGTTGCAATATAAAAATATTTATAAAAAATTATTTCCATTTCCAAGGATCATTTACAAGACTATCATAGTGGATAGAGTCCCAAAGTAGTCTGAGTTCACTCCCTATTACATTATTTTCCTTGTCAAGGCTCATTACCTAGACTTTCATAGTGGACAACATCCCATACTAAACTTAATTCACTCCTCATTAAATTTCATATTATATTGAGAGATATTATTATTTATAAAATGGATTGGAGGTATATATAATTCCACAACCACCGATGAAAAAAATGAAAACCACATATTATTGTTCCATAAGATCATAAGAAATTCATCAATTCATCTTAGAATAACTCTTTGAAAATAAATGGGTTTTATATAGAGTTTATCATAACATTATTTACCAATGGGAAAGTAATGGGTTTTCTAGAATCATTCTTAAAACATAATCATCAAACGACTCCTCAAGAATTATTTTGTATATTTTGATATGACAACATCCCCACTGAAGAATAATGGTCTTTAAAGGATGTTGATGTTGATGAAAAATATATTTAATATGGAATTTGACCATTTCCTTGAAAATGGAAAAATATAATTTTCATTCAATATCATTAATAATGAAAAATTCGTAGAATATTGATATTTTTTGGAAAAAAATAATGAAAAAATATATAGTAATATTCAATTAAAATAAAGGTCATTAAAATGAAAAAAAAATTCATTGAATATATGTTAAAAGAATCATTCTCTTCAAATTTTTAAAAAAGTAAAACGCGAGTTGTATATAAAACACTTGAAAAGATAAATTTTAATAATTTGTAAATAATGTCAAAGGATATAAAAATAATATTCCAAAATATTTATGTATTGTTAAAAACTTCCCAAAAATGTTTAAAATGACATGAAAAAGGTAGAGATAGATTCCCGACTCGAGAAGAAGAAATAAGGTAATATTTAAAAAAACATTTTCTTGATCATTTTATGTACCAATGAGAAGAAAATTATAATAAGAAATGAAATTAAAAAATTAAAAAGAGTGTATGAAATTATATGTGATTTAAATAAAAAATATCATATAGTTTCTATGAATTTATATTTAACATCAACAATCTAAAAAATAAATGAGATTGTAACATAAACCTTGACATTAAGTACTATCATGCTTCATATGTGTTGAAAATTCCAATAAAATAAATTTGGACTCATTAAAAATAAATTATAAAAATATATCCATACATAATATACTATATACCATTTACTTATAATTTTTAATTAATATATTATTAACAATTGTTTCTTGAAATGAACATACAATTGAAAATTGGTCTATTTCCATATATGTTTCAGTTTGATAGTCCTTATACTTTCACATTGGTCATTATCTCAAAATATTAAAAATATTAATCATGCCATAATTATAATATTTATTCATTATATACACTTTTATAACTATCCATATAGGTTGGTGATGAAATACTACTAAAATCACTTTATAGAGACGGTAGTTCATAAAAATGCATGATTGATGCTTCCACTTTTTAATTGATGCAATGAAAGGAAGGTAAATTGAAATTAAACTTTACAGAATTATACGTATTTCATGAAAATAATATATATTAATTATATATAATATTAAAACAATCCATGTAGTGAAAATAAAAAAAAATCCATCGTATCACATTGTGGAGGTTGTGGTGACACGTATACACGTGAGATGTTATCATTTTCTAATAGATGATACTGATTTTGGGAAAGGAAATAAAATTTTCAATAAAACATATAATTATATTAAATATAGTGATATAAATATTCTTATATTGTTATATAAAATTTATTTATGGTCTAAGAAGATATAAAATTTATTTATGGTTTAAGAAGAAAGAAACAAGAAAAATGTCATCAAGAACATATACCTCTTATTTGGGTATCTTCAATTGAAATAAACCATCATGCCTTTTTATGAGTATTTTGGAAAAAAACTCAAGACCATTTATAGGGATTCTATAAGATTATTTGGGTTGATATTAGACAAGATAAATGGATCACATTTTTTAGATAAGTGAGATGAGGATGTTTCCTTTTTATAAGTGGGTTATAGGGAAAAATTATAAATACATGAAACCTTAGTTTATAATAAATGACTTACTCGAGTAAAGTGGTCCCAAATTAATTTTTTGAAGATAATAACATTAAGGTCAAAATAATATAATCAAAATAAATCATATTTTTTGGGACAATTTAATCGCTAGCAGACTGATTAATAACCTCATTTACCCTTTTTCACCCTCAACACAATGATACATATTTACCATGGTTACAATTCATTACGATAAAAAATTAAGTTGAAATTATTAAAATATATTAATTATACAAATTAAAAAAATTTAATATATTTTAATCAATTCAATTCCTAAATTATTTAGAAATTAATTCTAAACTAAACATGAAAAATCAATGTATGAATTTTAACTGAAAATGCACTTTTCAATCGTAATGTGAATTTTCATTCGTTCTATATCTAAGAAAAATGATCACAAGAATGATAATTTATTTAATTGAATACTAGATATACCTGATTAATTAAACCAATAATCAATATTTATTTATTTAATTTATTAATATAAAAATACATAGTGTACTTAAAAATAGATTTAACACTTTTTACCATCAAATGATGTTATATTCAGTTGTATACAATTAATAATTAGTGTATTAAATGATATTAATTTTTTAAAATTAAAAAATAATATATTTCATGAAAATAATTATTTCATAATAATAAAAATACATTATATAAAGAAAAATAGACTAAATTGAAAAATAGATTTGTAACATAAAATGATATTATTTTTAGCATTACAAATTGAGTACATAATTACTAGGAACTAGTACATAGTGATTAATTGAGGAATACATCTATAAATATTTTATTTAATTTATTTTTTCTTATTCGTACTTGCTAATATATCATCTTTCTGATATCAGCATTGTTTAATTATAATATTCGAATGTTGTAACATAGTTTATTTATGCTCAGTGTTGGGTGTAATTAAAGCTATAAAAACAAATTATTTAAATAATGAAAAATATATTATAATATTTAAATGAATTAAATTACATCCAATTATATGAATTTATCTCTCTTAATTTACTGTGATACAAAAAATGAGGATACTTTTTCCTCATCACATCGTCAAGTTTCTTCATAGCTTCCTTAAGTTTATGGGTTCAGAATAAGAATTTGAACATGATAATGCAATATTTCAACAAAAATATCTTTCTTTGACCCTTAATATCCACCGTTAACAATTGAATATTTTAAATGTATTTCATTTGAAGTGTAACTTGAAGCATTCGATTACTTTCCCAACACCCAACCTCAAGGAAATGTAATCCAAGATATAATAAACCATTGTAATCTAGAAATTATGTTATTACATAAAAATTCAAATAAAAAAATTATGAAATATATTTATAATCATTTTAAATAGTGAAAATTTATTGATTAATTCATAATAAATATGTACCCAATTTCTAGTAAGTCATTTTATGCTAGAGAAATACACTTTCTTCAAAAATGTTTTTATCTCATTTTTTCATGTGATATTTATAATTATTTTATACCATTTTTTGAAATTTTATATTTGAAAAGTAATATAGTAATTAAAATCATCTTGTCATTATTACCTTAAGGATAATTTTTAGTAATTTTCAAAATATATTTATTTTTCATTGAATAGTGAGAAATAAATTTTTTTTGTAAAAATTATTATTTATTTTCAAGTAAATTTAAGATTATGTTTTGAATTTGGACTTAAATTAAAAAAACTTTAATTTAATTCTAAATTGTATTATTAATTATATATTAAACATAATTATATTTAATTTTTGTATAAGATATTTTTTTAGCATAAAAATATTTTTTTAAAGACCATTTTTTATGCATGCAATGTGTTTTTATCATAAAAAATTAATTTAATATAAATTTTTTATATTATGAAACATTTTTACAGTATGTACTCAATATAATATTTTAAATTTTTTTTAATGGTTTTGTAAGGAAAATAATGGGAGTAAATTACGTTTTATAGGTAAAATTTCATTTTATATAAACATGTTTTTCTCTGGTTTTCACTTTTAATTAATATTAAATTATATCTATTATAAAAATTTTACATATTAAATTGTTTTAAATATTTTGAATCCAAATTAAATATATAATTTAATGGTTTTACATTATTTTTTTGTAAAAGTTATAAGTAAATATACCAAAATTTTGTTACCATGATTAAGGTTAAAGTGGGTTTACTAGGGGTAAAAATATTCGATGAAGGTATTATTTCCCCTAAAAAAATCAAATTATTATTTGTTGAAACAATTTCAGACATATTTTATACTATCATATAATTACTTATCCTTTGGAGTCAATTTCAAAAAAATGTGACCTTAAATAGTTGAAATCTATCCAGAAATTCTATGTGTGACCCTCTACTCACTTATAAAAGACATCATATCATCCACCCTTATTCACACAATTTGAGAATTCAATATCATAGAATACATTCTGAAATGACTTCCTGTAATCTTTTCAATTATTTTATATATTATTTTCTTCTCTTAATACCAATCTTTAATGGCTTAAGGTGCATGAAAAAGCAGGTATCTCCAAGAAGACGTATAAATCTTAAACAAGATCGTTCATTTATATTTATTCTTAAACCATATCTAAACATGTTATATCCTAAATATACAGATTAATATAATATCATAAATATATTTATATTTTATTATTATTATGTCAGAACCATTTACCACATCTACTCTATCAAATGGGGGATGAAAACATCACTCTTGTGTATAGGTGGACTTCCACCTCTATATAGTTATACGACTAATCTTACACCACCATCATTTATGGATGGTTACGTTTTTGGGATTAATATTAATATATGATATTTCTGACGTAATTAATTTCATTGAATTATAATATTTTATCTACCATCATAGATTCTGACTCATTAGTAAATGATAACATCGTTAGTGCGTACATGTTGAAACCACCTTCACAAAGCGATCTAATTTGGTTATCTTTTCCATTTTACTATGACATTAAAAAAGAATTATTTAAATAAAAATATATTATATTTAGGATCTAATAACTATTCTTTAATGTTGAATTATTATTTACATTTCTTTCATTCAATCCATCGAAAAATGGAACCATCACTCATGTGTACGTACAAACATCCATCTCCAAGTAGTGATGTAATTATTTCTTTTATCACTGTATTATATAAGTAGATATAAATATTCATATAATTAATATATATTATAATTATAAAATGATTTAAATTATGGATATTAATTAACTATAATAAATTTTCAATGACCGTATCAGCTGAAGAAAAACATACATGAAAAACGATGCAGTTTACACCTGAAATGATGACTTTAATAGAGAATTGTTAATAAATTAGTGTTTAAGTGAAATAAGTGGATCATATATGATATTATCTTTATAAATATGATTATTTAATAAAATTATAATAAAGTTAAATTTATTGTACCAGAGGTTAGAGTTCTTACGAATCAAGTTTGATATAAGATAATGTGTTTTCTTCTCAATTTCTCATCATTTAGATATGCCTTAATATTTGGAACAATGTTCTTATCAATATGGTGAATATTTTTTCCAATAATGTATTATATAATATTATATTGTTTAATTCTTGGTATTTTTATATTCATATGATTCTAATGCATCCAATGTCATTTGATTCAATTATTACAAAATAGTTAAGGGTTTTATGTTACAATCTCATTTTTATAGGGATTGTTTGTAATTAAAATTTTAAAAATAAAATTATATTATTTATCTAAACCTGATATTATAAATTATATTATTCTATAATATGTGGTAGATTACTAGTTTTACTTTCATTTTTCTTCATTATGTACTCATTAAACCAAATTTTATTATGTAAAACCAACTTCATTTCTTTCATTGGTCAAGAATATTTTATCTCCTGCACATATTTTCTTTAAAATGTTTCCCAGAATATTGATACTATTAGAAACACATTATTTAAATTAATTTTAAACTATAATTAACTTTATATATCAAGGTTGAATATTAATCTTCTAATCATTTTCCAAATATGGTATTTTTGACTTTTTCCAAAAATATGGAAGGATTTTTTTATTCTAACATACACCATATGAATAGATTTCCCCACCATTTGGAATAATATTTTTTATTAAATATTAATTTATAAGTTTATTTTGAACTTTAAAAAGAAAATTTGTTCCCTCAATATTTTAGAAATTTTAAAATTTTAGATAAGTGATTTTAAAATTAAGGCTAGTTTACCTAAGATATATTATAGTAATATTTTAAATACATTTCCATCTATAACAAATACATTTTATAATTTTTTTAAAATGTAATTGGGGTAAAATCAAATGTAACTATATTTATTATTTATTTTTATAGTATAATATTATGAATGTGAAATGTGTATGAAACCTGTATCCTTTCTACATGTTATGATTTGATCATATAATGAATGTTTTATGATCTTATGGAAAAAATATATGTGGTTTTTGTCACACCCCAACATTAGAGAGAAATTATTTTATTTTTATTTGGCATTGTATTTTTCTTAGTAGAGGTTCAGGCTGACCCTCAGGTTATATTTTTGGATTTCTAATAATTTATGGAGAGTTTTTGGCATACCCATACCTAGCGCACAATATCGTAGACCATGTAGCCAAACCGCAGGGCTTTTGTAGTGTTTGAAAATAAAAAAAATTATTATATAAAATTTAGATTTAAGTAATGTTTATTAATAATAATAATAAAAATATTATTATTATTGTTGCTATTGTAATTATTATTAATAATATAATAATAATTAATATTATATTATGGGTATTATTTTTATTTTTGTTGTTGTAGTTTTTTTCATTAAAAATGAAACCCTAGCTAATTCCCCATTCTTCTATACACCATTGCACCCCTTATTCTGTTTCTTATTCTTGTCCCACCTCACCGAACACTCCCTACATCTATCGACGACCCCTTGCAGAGACCTGAAGCCTGACGTACATGGACATTACATTACTTTTTCAGAATACATAGTATATAAAAAAACAGACACACATGGACCGTAATAGTTTAGTGTCTTTGGAAACTCGGAATATAATCTTCTAATCGTGGTGAAATATCTTCAACATCTCCCATAAATATCTTCCCCTTTTTTTATTACCTAAAACGTTTCTTTATATCCAGGGGAAAAGAAAACATTAAAGGGGTGAGATCAAATTCCCAGTAAGGGTAAACATATAGAACATAAAACAATCCACAAACATATGAATGCAAAAACATGAACATAAGATCTAAACATCAAAATCTTGAGAAAAGGCATGAATCATGGAAGTACATAAGGCATATATCATAAGGGAACATAAATCATGATAAAATATCATGGGAATAAAACATGTAATTGAGGAAAAACATTAATCAAATGATATGATTTCCATAGTATCCAAGGCATTTCTTCCAAGACCATCTTAGTGGACAAAGCCCTTTTCTGAATCGAGTTCACTCCTCATTTCAGTCCTGTAACACTGAACCAGATTAACTTACCATTCTAGCCATGTTTATATCATGAGATATAAATCTTTACCCAATTCATTAGTGGGAGATGTAGGTTCCAGCCATCTCATAATGAAATCTTTCTTACTTGTGCCACAACAAAAACATAAATCATTCATCATAACCCAAAGAATAAAATGGGTATCATAAAAATCATCCCATCAAAACATAATCCATATAAAACAAATGGATATCATTTCATCATAAGAATAGTTAAACCATGTAAATCATAGAGACATAATACTTGAAACATACACATATGAAATAATGTCATCTTAGATGGAAAAAATGGGTTTGATAAACTATTTGAAATGAATTCTTGAGGAAAATATCCTTTCTTCTTAAAAATCAATTTCTTTTCAGAAAACATAATGCAATTTTAAAAGAAATATATTTTGTTGAAAATAGTCATGAAATAATTTGGAAGAAGCTTCACAAAAATAAGGATTTATAAAACCTAAAAAATTCGTTCACGCCATATAAGTTAAAAATAACATTCTTCTCATACTTTTGTTGGAAAAGTAAAAAAGTACCTCAGAAGAAAGATTCCTTCCAAACCTTATGGTAAAAGGCATAAAAGGGTAAAAATGACTTTAAACATACATGGAATAATACTAAACATTTTATGATTTTTTTTAGAAAACATGGAAATGGATGATAAACATAACCCCATTAAATACTTACAAATAAACAATCTCGGATAAGAATGAGATTGGAATAATTATCCCATACCATAAGTCTGATATGCTTCAAACATATCCAAAACTGCTGTATACTGATTTAGATATTGTCATTGACTTATTATAGAATAATATTCATTTTTATGATATCAAATATGGTTCACTTATGACTTTATATTACCCGTTCTTTTGTAAGTTCCATGTTAAAGCATCGTTTTGGGTTAAATCGTTTTATTTATCATACATGTTTGGAATTATTTTTCTTGATATTGTTACTTATATACTTATTTAATTAATTAAATAATTTAAAACATGATTTATATAAAATATATATTCAGTATATACATATATATATGACAGATCGATTAAATGGAATGAAATAAACCATTCATTGAGACGGTAAGCCGTACGTATACATGAACGTTGTTTTCGTTTCATTATTGAATTGAATTAAATTATGTAGATGACTTACATATATATACACATAAATACAGTATTATTATTATGTCATATATTTCATGATTACTTATTATATATACTTTATAATCATTCATGAATGGTTAACATGGAGAATGAATCTCATCACGTTGTGGAGACGGTAGTCCGTACGTACGCACGAGCGATGATATCATTCCCATGATCATGGAATTGCATTGAAGTGTATATATAATATTTCAGAATCAATATCACTTTCCAATAATCATATATAGTTATTTATTTACACCATTATATCCATCCAAGTAAGGTGGGGGTGGAAAACAGATTACACCACGGCATGGAGACGGTATTCCATACGTACGCACGCACGGTGATTTCGTTTTCCATAGGATGGATAGATGGTGAAATAGGGTTATTTCATAAATATAATAACATATCAGTATATGAGTGATACTGATTTTATTACTTCATAATGAAATAACTAAATAAGAAGATGTAGAAGAAGAAATAAAGTTGAAATAATCGGTAATGGATATTACCTCTTCTTTCGACACGCCTTTTTGAAACCTCCTTTTAGGGAACTAGGATTGGTCTTTGAATAAGACCAGAACCTATAGGTTGTTTCTAGGTAAGTGGAGAAGATAAATTGTCAGGGGTTGTCCAAGCTTGAAGGCTCAAAGTGGTGTGAGAAAGAGAGGGAGGAGGTGCCCTTATATAAGGGAGGAGAGGGGCACCTTTGGAATAACTAAAAATATTATTTTATTATAAAGTCATATTCGGTTTTTAATATCTCCAAAGTGAGTTATTTCGAACATAAGGTAGGTATGGTTCAAAATCGTCTCATCCAATATAATTTAGACAAGTTTAGGTTTCTATTTTAATGTTATCATTTAGATTTAACTTTAAGTTAAATAATTTTTCTTTTACCGTGTCTTCTTGTTTTATTACACTATAAGTTTAATAAACATACTATAATAAGAAAAAATAACCTCAAGTTGTTTATTATTAATATATATAACCTTATCTAAGTCATTTTCCCGAACCTTGGATTTTTAGGAACAAAATAACAATTAATAATATAATATTTGTGGTAAAAACTATTTTATGTCAATTTTGACACTATTTGGTAATTGATTTTTGTGAAAGTCATTACTGAATGATTAGTTCGATAAGAAGTTAACTAAATCAATACTAACATGTCATATTTACCTAGAAAATTATTTTAATTCATAAAAAGTCTCAAATTACATTTATTTGGGTATTTATAACATCAATTATCTCAATATTTCATTAATAAGATAATTACTGCATCATCATTGTGTCATAAATAAATTAAATTATATAATTTCTAAAAATTATAAATAAAATACCATTATGTAGGAAATATTTTTATATTTCTAATGAATATTTATAGTCGAATTTATCTTATGTATAACCCTATATTAAAAATGGTTTAGTTATTAAACTTTGATTTTAACTATTTTAACCCTTCTTTAAAAAAATTAATAATAAATGTCCTAATCTCATCCAAGTGGGCCTAAATGGTCTTATTTTATTCCTAAGATTTTGTTTGGACGAATTAAACATATCCTATATAACTAGTACGTGTGTTAGGATAATAATAATATCATTTTTACCCTTAATTACACTATTTACTTTTAATTGTGGTAAAAAAAGTAAAAAGTTACTATTCAAAAAAAATTATTTTCGTCTCATTGAACGAAATTTAAGTCCTTGATATTAACCGTGTCTCTCGAATTTTAAAAATTCCACTCACAGAAGTGGTAAAATTATGTTTTATGTGATTTTGCAAATTCTCCTAGTAGGTGGGTAAAAGACGGTGAAAAGTTCAATAAAATTTATATATATATATATTTATTATAAAACGACTCCAATGACTTAAATTGAACGTATATAGGTATTATGTATCAATTTTGACCTAAAATAAATTTAAATAAAATCAATAATTATTTAAATAAAAAGTCGGTTTTTGAATAGTAACCGCGTGTTTTCACTATTCATCAAAAATTGAAAGTTTTCAGAAAAATACCAAAAATTTACCCTATTCTAATTTCGATATTCTGAATTCAAAAATAAAGTCCATTTTGAAAGATAATATTTCAAAAAGTGGGTATTACTACTCATAACAGCTATTTTATATAACATATCGTTGTTTAGCGAAACTCGGTATTGCGTACAACACACGCTATCATGGAAGGTTGCGATTACGTGTAATGCAAGACAAGTCAGGGATGTGTGTTGTGAAAGATCCTTTTGGTGTAGCGTACAACACAATACATTAATTAAATTAAAAATAATATTTTTCATAAAATCTCAGGGTGTTACACCCCTGGCCGGACACCTTCTGATTGCACACTTCTCTGGGGGGATAACCTTCTTACTCCACCTACATCTGGTGGCCCGACCCCCCTGCTGCACCCTTCCCCCACCATCCTGAACCCCTTGTTATTCCCTAGTTTGGTATGGTTCAACCCCCTTTTCCTCTCTCCTCTGGTGCAGCTAACCTTTCCAATCATTTCCCGCCTCACCGACAACCCTCTCCTCCTCTTGTTTGTTGTATTCCATTTCTTTTGTTTGGTTTTCTTCATTTTGGAAAAACCATAATCATTGGGGTTTAGGTTTGTGCATTATTCTTGATGTTTATGATGCACAGTTCATTTCTCAGGGTGTAATATTCCATCTATTGATTTTTTTCGCATTCTCATTTGTTTGAGGTATGATATTCTGTGTTTTTTCTATTCTTATTAAATCCATATCATTCTTGAGTGTTTTTAATTAACTTTTAGATTTGATTCGGTCCTTTATAACACACATGGTTAACATTTTTTGGGGATTTCATAGTAGTTTAACATGTCAAAAATAGTATTCGATGGAAAATTTTGGTGTATTCAAATGTGTTTATACACTTGGTGTGGAAAAAATGCATAAAGTGAGCTTTTAAAGTAGAGTTGCATGATTATGGGGAAGTTTCCCATAGTATTGTTTTATTAAAATGGTGAAAATATTCATTGGACTTTACATGTGAACATAGTAATTTTCATATTGTGTCTTAAATCTTGTTTGGAAATGATTCTCTTATTTCAAAAAATTTTGTTTTCAATTTGTTAATTAGGTGGAGTTGTCTGGTTTTCTAAAAAGTAAATGGCGATTTTATGGAAATGGATTTGATCACTTTCATTGTTGGCCAAGATGTCCATTGGATGTTGGAACACACTTGGTGCACAATGTGCACACATGGATATGACCTCAAATGAAAATGGTTTAAATAGTGTTTTCCATATATTTTGCTTTTTGAAATGGATCCTATAATATTAAATAATATGGGTTCCATTATGCGATTTCAAAATTGTGGTTTTTAAATTTCCTGATTTAATTTATGGTCAGTTCAATGTTTTAGAAAAGATTTTTGGATTTTAAAAGGTATGGAATCCGATTTGACATTTTGAGTGTGTGGTTCATATTTGTCTTAGTTTTGAAATAATGATTGATTCAGATTGTTGAACGGTCCATCGGTATCTAAATAATATTGGTTCCTTTGTTTTGCCTAAATTTTATTTTAGTTTATTTTGATGTTTATGGATTCTATTTTTTTATTTAGGTGTATTTGTCACTACATTGTTGTTTCGAGATTCCAGGCCTAAGGAGACTCTCCTACCTATGCATAGATAAGTATATATATACATAGGTTGACCCATTTATGTCTATTCATCCATGTAGTTAATATATATGTATGGTAATTAATGTGCCTATGTATATATGTGGAAATGAATATGTTGGTTCATGGATATGTGTATATACATATAAACATATATGTAAGGATCCCCTTACACATGTTCAGGGCTATTAGGGTGTGTTCATATGGGATAGGTGACCTTATATGCATGTCAAGATGCATATTCTTAGTGTGGGATCAGTAAACTTTAGATTGAAAGTGCCAAGGAATGAACATTTGGGTTGGTTCCACTATGAGGTACGATCTATATACATTAATGTTTAAATTTATGAATCATTTATTTCATTCATTTCTCACTTAGTATATATATTAGTTATTGATATTGAACTGTTAGTAAAATTTTATGTCTTGAATTGATGTGGTTTATTTCTTTTAATATGTGGAAATATTATTTTGATTTGGGTTTTTACTTCAATTTCATGATAAAATACCCCTTCATACTTTGAAAATTTATTTTAGAGATTAAATGATGGTTTGTGTTTCTTAAATGGGTCACAAAGTTTCTGTCTAGTTTTCTATGTGGTGTGCATGTGGTTCTTTAAAAAATGGTTTAGCATATGATTCTTATGAATGGACAAGTTGGAACTTTTAAATAATTATTTCATTATAAAACCCTCCATGGAATGGGTCCTCGCACTATTGGTTGATGAAATATGTGAGCTTCCATGGTTTAGTGCATCCCATGTGTAAGGATAGATTAAAGGAGAGGGTCATATTCCTTGGGGTGATTTAGGGGTGGCCATGTAGTGTGTGTTGATTGTGTGTGATAAATTTTCTTGTGACTGGATACATGTTTGACATTGTTGGCTCACCCCTCTTAGTCTGATCATGGGAACCTAGTATAGAGAGCAATTTTTTGATGAACAATTACTGCACTAGTTTAGATTATGTACTAGGCAGTGGCCCATAGTAGGGGAGGTATTTTTGTTATTTATGATATGGGATTGGGCCCCTTGATCATGCCCAGTAGTGTGAAGATTAGGCATTTTGGTTTTATGACGTCATTAGGTAGGGCTTTCCTTGGGATTGAGTAACATGTATTGTATGTTCTAGATTATTCACAAGCTCCACGATTATACCATGTATTTTGGAACATAGTTTTCTATGGAAGATTATTGTGCTTCCTTTTTTGGATAGTTATTCAGGTTTCCTATTTTCCACTTCCCTTATTTTGTGGATTTTGTCCCTACTTCCTTGGGTGGTGTAACCTCTTTGATAGAGTGGTGGGTTGGTCGGAAAATGTTTGTTGAAAATAACATGAAATATTTTTTCACTTTCTTTCTTCCTTTCAAATTGAGAAAAAATTCATTATTTCTAAAATGATAATGTATCTTTAATGAAAAAGAACAATGTTTTAAATGGAAAACAAAAATGGACCATGATTTATTTTTAAGAATAAAATGTGTGAAAACCTAGTTTTATACATTTAATTTAACACATGAAATTAATGGATCTTCTATTTCAATGAAATACATATGGGAATAGAATTATTTTCAGCACACCTACTATTTTTTTAATACTCACACCTATAGTTGAATTTTTTTTTGCTTCAGGGAGTTTTTTCTTGCTCGGATTTGGTTTTGGTAATGTGACGTTGGTTTGAGGTCAGTAGTTCCAATGGGGTCCCATGGAAGTATATACAAATATATTTTCTTGTCACTTCATGTTTTTATTTTCTTTTTTCAGTATTTTTTTTTCTTTCATATATGGTCCAAATCATTCCCATTTTTTTTATTTTTATTCCCAACACTAGATGCAAAATGGTTGGTATCTGAAACGGATTTTAGGGCTTGTCTTGCACAGTAAAATATGACTAGTTTAGTGTTGAACTGGGATGGTTCATGAAAAAATGGTATTAGATGAGGTTCTTGTTATTTGGGGTTTCTATTAGTTAGTGATTAGATTGTTGGGGATTAGATGTAATGCCATGAGCAGGTGCCTGATCCCAACCAGTTGTGATGAAATTCGAATTACCAAGGGTAGTCCAAGAACTGAGTCATTATGTTTTCTAGGTTTGTTTTGGGATTTATGGATGAAAATAGAGGCAGGATGGTGTCATGTCGTGATCTCACATAGAGCTGTGTCCCATGTGGAGTCTAAAGGAACGGTTCAAGTACCTTCTAGTTACTGATTCATGCTTTGGGCATGGCTCACTACCATGTCACCGGGTGAAGCGTGAATCATAGTTCCTCATTTTGGTGGTTTGGTTAAAGTTGTAATCCACTATGGTTTTGGTTGGTGTAATTGTATTTTTAAAAATGAAATGGGGTTTTAAATAATTTTTTTTCTCTAAAAAATGGATTTAAATTTTTGAAATGGGTTTTAAATGTAAAAGATATGGATTGATTGTTTGGTACATGTTTGAAATTTGTAAAGAAATGGCTTGGTGAGACCTTGAAATTCATTATAGAATTTTTCACATATGAGAGTATTTATAGAAATTGTGTGTTCGAACTTATAGATGAATGTGGATGATGACATGTGTAATGGTTCATGGGATTACTTGGGTGCGTATTTGAATTTAAAATATTCACCTTGTTTTCAAAAGGTTGTTTTGGAAAAGGGGTTTTTTTGGATGTGTTTATATTTTTTTGGGTTTGGAGATTGTTTTTTTTTTATGAAGGTTTTTTTATTGATGTTTCTTTGGATTAATATTGATTTCGGATTTTTGTTTTACATGTTGTTTAGAAAATGCCTACCATAATTTCCTCTGTAGTTTCTAATGAATCAAGACCAATTTTTTTTCCTTATTATATGTTTCATATTCATCACAGTGATTTAGGTCCATTAAAGGTAGTCGAGTGGATTGAAGTGTTCAAGTGTGTCTCTAGGGTATTTGGAACTCCTGAAGCTATAAGAGTGCGTGTTGTATAGGGTTCGTTCGAATGTCAGTTTTGGACGAATGAGATTGGTTCCCCCCACTATCAATGAATGTTGGGATTACGTCGGATTTCTATAAATCTATCTTAATTTTATGGTTCATACATGAAGATGTGAAGATGATGAAATGTTAAGTGCACATGCATATACAACATGACCAACCAATGGTGAAGGTGTTTATTGACCAATTCAAGGAACTAGTTTCATATTCTCTGGAGGTAGCCACATTGGATTTGATGAAGAATTATCTATTCATCAGGGGTCTTTGTGTATAGATCAAGGAGTGGGTCACCCCTTCTAAGGACCATCATTTTGTGAAGTAGGTAGATGAAGCATTTATATTTTATTTGGTCACTAGAGCATAGACAGTTGGTAATTTGACATATCGAGTAGATCGTGATGCTTTCCCATCTAGGAAGATTTATAAGACGAAGGATACTACTTATAAGGAGTCTCCTCCAATGGTTTTGGTTTCTGGTAGATCGAATAATCTTCGTGTGGGTCACCATTGTGGCTAGTTCGGGCACTCAAAACCATCATGTTGTATCCCTTCCAAGATTTATCATCGTTGCAACTGTCTTGGTCATTTGGATATGTATTTCTTGAAGAATTTCTTTTAAAATATTCCACGATTGGAGGATTCTAGTGACTGACTATGAGGTAGGTGATGCTTCATCCATCAAATACCTAGCTAGTGGTCTTGGGGTGAAACTCATGCACAGTTAGGAGTTTCTATTGGTGGGAAGCCTTGGTCCAGGTTTTGTGTTCTATGTTGGAATAAGAACATTTAAATATTTTTCATTCTTCTTTTATGATGTGGAGGTTTTTTCTCTATTTTATTTCCATCATTTTTTTGTAATTTTGTGATGAAATTCTTTTATTGTAATCCAGATAGTCTTATTTTTCTAGATATGAATTTCTGAAAAGTGAATTTTTTCTTAAAGTGTGTTCGGACCTTTTATGGGATGGTATATGTTTAGTGATTGTTATATGGGGTTGATTTGGTCTTGTGAGATAGGTGAATGGTGTTTCTGGTTTGTTATTTAGTCGGGGTTTCATTCCTTCAGTTTCCCCTAATATTGGGGGTTCAATTAGTATCATAAATGATTCTTGTTCTAATAGTGGAATTATATCACTCATTATGTAGATATTGATTTTTATTAGTTGGGAGTTACTTCCTACCCCCCACCCTTGGATGATTTGTTTGAGTTTTAATTTCAAGGCTAGTGGATTCCTAGTGGTGGGTAGAACCCCCTTGTGTTATCCCCTTGTTTTGGGTAGTATTTTCATCTAGATCTGTCGGGTGTGACTTAGGGAAAGAATAGTCACCCCAAGGTTTTTGGTCTCCTCTCAGTTTTGATGGGACATATGCTTGAATTTTGGTAGAATTCATTCTTGGTGACTTTATGGGGGCATAATGTGTTTATTACAGGGAGAATTGTCAAAGCCCAACCTCTGCCACCTCTTACTTTATTATTCTATGGCTTTGAGTTTTTTCTTATTTTGTGATAGGGTTGAGTCCCGAGAAAAAGTTTCTAATTTTAAATATTTTGGGAGAGTTATTAGCCTGCATATGGTTTGTGTATTTTCTGGTAGACTGTGCGGCCAAACCACACGACTTGCATAGATTCTAAAAAAAATAAAATTTGATTGTAAATAAAAATAAAATTCAAGTAATGTTTAATAAAAATAAAAATAAAAATATTATTATTATTATTACGATTAAAAATATTATTAATATTATTATTTTATTATTGGACCCTACTTCCTTAAGAACCCCACCCCCACTAGACCCTCCCTCTTTGTGCTGGCGACCCCTGGCAGGTCTGCTTCCGGTAACACCATGCTGATGGAGGCCTAACCCCCTTGCTCCACCCTACTCGCAGCAGTCCAACCTATCTCCTCTGCCATACTCATAGTGGCACAAACCCCTTACTCCATCATGTTCTGGTGCAGCCTGACCCCCAACTCCACCATGATCTGGTGCGATCGACCTTTCGATCCATGACCCAACTCATCGACAACCCCCTCCTCTTATGGATTGTTGTATTCCATTTATTTTTTGGGTTTTTATTTTTTTCAAAAACCCCAAATAATTTGGGTTTCTATTTTTCATGTTTTCTTGGTGTCTAGGATGTTTGGTTCGTTTCCTAGGGTGTAATCATCCTCCTGTTGATGTTTTTTATGTTCACACATGTTTAATGTAGGTAATTCTAAATTTTTCCATTCAAATTAAATCCATATAATGCATGAGTGTTTCTAATTAATTTTCTGTTTTGATTTACACCGTTATAATACACTTTGTTATCTTTTTTTTTTTGTGTTTTCATAGTAGATATATTTGTTAAAAATAGTCTTTGAATTGAGTTTTTTATGCATTTTTTTAATTCACTTGGTGTAAAAAAAACCAATAAAGTGAGATTTTAATGTAGAGTGACATAATTTTGTTATTTTCCCTTAGTTTTGATTTACTATAATGGTAAAAATATGGTTTGGCCTTTAAATGTGAACATGGTAATTTTTATAGTTTGTCTTGAAACATTTTTTTGGATGATTTTCTTATTTCATAAATGTTTGTTTCTAATTTGGTAATTTGGTGGAGTTGTCTGGTTTGGTAAAATGTAAAAAGTGATTTTCTAGAAATTAATTTGAGCACTTTTGTGGTTGGTCATGGTGTTCCACTTGATGTTGGAACGACCATGGTGCACAAGGTGCACACATGGATGTGCCCTCAAATGAAAATGGGACTTCAAATAATGTTTTCCCTTAAATTTGGGATTCTAAAATGTTGCCTTGTCTTTTAAATAATATTGGTTCTGTTATTTATTTTCAGAATGATGGTTTTTAACTATCTTGTTTGAATTTATGGCCAGTATATTGATTTTGAAATGATAGGTCATATTTTAAATTATTTAGATGCCCATTTGACAATTTGAGGGCTTTGTTGGTTTTTTTATTAGTTTTGAAATAAATATGGACTTCGTTTCTTGAATTGTGAATTGGTTTCAAAATAATGATACTTTCTTTTGTTTTGATTTTATTTAATTCTAGGGTATTTTATTGTTTGTGGATTTGTTTTTTTTATTAAGGTGCATTGAGTCACTAAATTTTGGTATGGAGTCGCTAGGCATAATGTGACTAGCCTCCATATGCATAATTAATTATATATATATGTTGGTTCCCCGTTATTTTTATATTCATCTATGGTAGTGAATATACATGTATGGTGCTAGGTGTTCCTATGTATATATATGAAAATGCACATGTTAGTGATTACAGATGGGTATATTCATGTAAGCATATAAGCATGGATCCCATTACACACGTTCATGGCTAGGTGGGTGTGTGCATATGAGATATGTGTCACTATATGTATGGGAAGCTTCATATTCTCTATAGCGGATTAGTTTCTCTTAGTTAGAAAGAACAAAGGGATGAATGTTAGGTTTGGTTCCACCTTGTTGTTGGATCTCTATGCATTAACCATTAAATTTAAGAAAATTTTATTTATTGAATTCCAGACCACGTTTTATATCTATTATTGATATAGAACTATTAGTAAAATTCTCTATCTTTTATTGGAGTGGTTAATTTCATGTAATGTTTGGAAATAAAGGGAATGATTTTTTTTTCACATAAATTCCTTGATGAAATACCCATTTATCCATTATAATTGTATTTAATATTTAAAATGATGGTTTCAGTTTTTATAAATGTGGTTCAAAATGTGTTTTTGGTTTTCAACGTGGTATGTGTATGGTTCTTTAAGGAATGGTTTAGCATGTGATGGATATGAGAGGACCAGTTGTCTCTTTAAATAAAATGGTTTCATCGGAAACCCCCCTTAAAATGGGTCCTCTACCTATTGGTTGGAAAAATATGGGAGTTTCCTTGGTTTGGTGCTTTCCTTTAGAAATGATGGTTTAAAAGAGAGGGACCAATTACATAGGGTGATTCAGGGGTTACCATGTTTTGTGTGTTGGCTGTGAGTGATGAACGTGCTTGTGAATGGATACTTGTTTGACAGTTTTGCCTCACAACCTTTTTAGTATGAACATGGGAACCTAGACTAGAAAGAAATGTTTTGGTAAATGATTACGATACTAGTTTTCATTACGCACATGCACGATACCCATAAAATATGGAATATTTTTCTTATTATTGCAATGGTACTGGGAACCTTTCTCAAGCCAGGTTGGCAAAAGATCATGCATTTGGGAATTACATCACCATTGGTTAGGGAATTCCTTTAGGATGAGTCACATGTATATAATATTTTATATTATTCACAAGCTCCTAGGTTCTCCCATGTATTTTCTCACATAGTTGTCTGCGGAGGTTAATTGTGGTTCCTTGTTTGGTTAGTTATTCATGTGCTTTATTTTATATTTCCCATGTTGTGTGGTTTCTTTCCCTGATTCCTTGTGTGATGTAACTACATTTAGAAATTAACGGGTTGGATTGAAAATGTTTATGGAAAAAAACATAAAAATGTTTTCACATTCTTTGTTCCTTATTAAGAGAAAAATAAAAATATTTTTCCCTTAAATGTTAATGTACCTTTCTTGAAGAAGAATCCATTTATAATAGAAAACGGTTAATTGCTTGTGATTGATATTAAATTTTAAAATGTACGAAGACCTAGTTTTATACATTGTATTTCAATCTTGAATTTGATGTATATTCTATTTAAAAGAAACTCATATGATAATATATTTTTTGGGCATTTATACTGAGTTTTAAATAGTCAAACCTATAGTTTATCATTATTTTTAGCTTTGGGTACTACTTCTTCCTCAAATCTAGTCTCTTTTGAGCTATGTTGGATTAAGGTCGGTGGTGACCCATGGTGTGACATGGGGGTATGCAAAATTTAATTTTCATGCAATTTATAGTTTATATTTTCATTGATCATTAATTATTTATTAATTGGTATTTAATTTATGGTCCAAATTATTCCCAATTCATTTATTTTGATTCCTGACACTTGTTTCCATTCTACAGGGATCAGGACAGCCCTTCGAGCCTTATCGTGGACCAGCATGGGTGACCAGTTCAAGGTTGACCTGGGTTGGTTCATGATAGTTTTCATTATATGATGGGCTGTACTAGAATTATATATCCATATATTTTATTAGTTGAAGAAGGATATCTCATGAAATAATAAGGAATTTAATGGAGAGTGATGTTAGTTCAGTAATGGAATTTATCCAATAATACGTTTTTGCGAGTGAACCATTACTATGAAATGATATAATGAGGAGTGAACCCAATCCACTACGGTTGTATTTGCAATGAGACTTGATTAAGAAAATTATTTTAAATTATTATATGTATAAAATATTGTGTTTTTATTATTATGACATGTTTTCATGGATCATGATTGATTATTGATGATTCCAAACTATTATATCTTATGCCTTTCGATGTAAATAATTTTGTCCATATTTCACGATTTGGATATATGAATTGATGGTAATCATTTTCTAATTTTTTGATCATTTTATCATTTCCTTATACTAATATTATTCCCACTTATGATCATTTATTGACATATCTCTTGTTTACCCTTACTAAGCATATGAAATCACCCTATCATTTATTTACATTCTATAGGTTATTGATAAAGGTTTTATGTATGTTATTTCAAACAAGGGTTTTTGTTATGAAGAAGTAAATGGGAAATTATATAGATATTTTATATACACGTTGTTTACATATCTATGTTTCCAAAGACACTAGTCCACTATGACCCTTAATAATTTATTATTGTGAAATTTATAGAATATTAATCTACAATGAAGTAATATTTATGTATGAAATATATGGGTCACTAGAGTTGGCATCATAGAAAATGCATAGTAACTTTTTTGAACTAGGATAAAGAAAATTTAATGAGAAACCTAAGGATAAGACAACATATAAGAGAAAATATTAAATTATGTTAAATTAAAAAGTGGAGTTTCCCTAATAAAATACACCCATATATGGATAATAACATTAGAGGTAGTTTTGGAATAGATTAATCTATGGGTAATAACCTTGAAAATAATTGGTTAAGTATATCTCTACCTCCATTCAAGTTCATAATGAGTGGATTCTTACTGTTCACCATGTTTGAAATTAACAGGGGGACATTTTTATGTTAATTCATGTTTTCATTATGATCCATTATGAAGTACTTTAATAGATAATGAACACGGATGACCTTAGCTAAACATAAAGTATCATAGATCGGAAATTATGTGTCGTGATTTATACATCCTATAAATGATGTTAATGATTATAAAAATTCATGATATGATTATTGTTTCTCTCACTATGTGTTTTAGTTATATCCCACTGATAAAACCTAAAGGATCCATTTCAACATTGAATGTGAAGTATAGTGCAATTATTGTCCTCTTGATCAACTAATTATGATAATTTATCGAAGGATAAACCTTATTATTATCCCTAATTAGCTACAATGTCATATAATCAACAATATAAACATAGTTAAGTTTCCCTTCACAACAAATATGGGGAAATTTAATTTTATGTTAGTTCAGGTGGTAATGACCACAGAGGAATAAAATACCAGTTACCTTCATGTTTTGAATGTGAGAAGAATTAACCTAGAGAATGTATCAATGTAAGTGGAAGTTGTTTTCTATAATAAAATAAATGGAATAGAGAAATGAATTACTACGAAATTATAATAATTATTTGATTGAAACATGGGAATTATCTGAGTCAATTCCCTATTTCAATGTCTAAGTCAATGGCCAAGGAAGGGTCTATAATACATCAATAAATGATGTGGATCATGATAGTTATTACAAACTTATCGTCTACTATAGATATACGGATATCATGTTAATGTGGTTTAGAATGTTCCCTTTAAAAATTTTATTATTCATCAATTAGTGGAATATGATTTGATTTTGAGCATTGATATCTCACTCTATGTTTACCCCTTATAAATTAATAAAATAAAAATATTAAATTTGATATCCAGAACCAAAATATGATTATCTATCATTGTGAAGATAAAAATGATCTTACATTGGAAATTACATCCATTTCACGAGTCTTGATTCATATTAAATGTGGGTATATATAACAGAGGGTTGAAGAGGAACTCAACATCGATGATATGCTATTTTATGAGAGTTTATTGATGTATTTTTAGAATTGTTACTTATTATTCCACTAAATCATGATGTGGAGTTTTTAATATAACTCTTACCTTATTATAAACCTTTTTTAGTGTCTCTGTATAGAAGGGACCCAAATGATTTACTAGAATCAATGAAGTAGCTTCAAGAGAATCATAATACATGATTCATTCATCATAGTGCACCGCAATGGGGTGTACCTATTCTATTTGTTTAGAAGAAGGATTGATCAATGTGGCAAGATATTTTTTATCTAAAACATAAAAGGATCATTATAAATAATAAGTTTACTTTTGCCTATATTAATGACTTATTTGATCAATTATGAGGAGATCAATATTTTTACAAGATTGGTTTTCAATTTTTATATTATTATTGGATCCTAGAACACAATGAGAGGGGATGGTGAATTAGGGTGTTAAAATTTTATTTTATAAAAATAGATCTTGCTTATAAATTTGAAGGAACTAGTAAAGCCTATCTGATGGAATCATGGAATTATAAATCTATCATATAAGGAAAGACATCACAATAGTTTTACTATGTTCACCAGTATGGGATAGTCTAAGGAGAATACAATAATAGTTTGTTGGTGGTACCTAAATCCAATATGATTTATTAGTCATTATTGAATGTAAATGTTTATAAAACATCACTTTTGGACAGTTAAAATGTATTTACAAAAATTTTAGGGATAACATAGTACATCATTCAAACAATTCTATCAACTATATTTTATTGACTACTTTGGGTGATTTCTTACACTGTTTAATGAAATTATGATCACATTAGTTTATTAGAAATATTTTTCCATGACTATAAGAATACTTTCCATGCACCAAAGTCCAAAGATTATGGACATGAATTCATCATTCCAATATACTATATGTTCGACACTATTATTATTAAATCTCCCTTCCTTCACAAAACCCCATTTTGGTTTCAAAAAAAACTATATCACATGTGAAACCACACTCATTCTTGAAGCTCCCAATCATCATGAAGAAATAGTCTTTCATGATGAACCTTGATTTCATGGAATTTAATGTATTTAAAGAAATCCAAGTCATCATGAAAATTACTTTTTTGATATTCCTTTTCGTAAATATGTTCATATCCTTTAACTTTGTGAAGATTATGCTCAAGAAATATTCCTAATTCACAAATAATTCATACTTAGGTAGACCTTCAAAAAAATCAGGGAAATTTATCCTTTTATTAAATTAAAAATCATCTCAAATGATGTGGGGGGGGGGGGGGGGGTACCCGCTACTTTATATTCATTTCCTTTCATGAAGTTTCCATGTTCCAAGTGGATATTTATCCATATATATTCAATCCAAGTCCTGATACTCTGAATTTAAAAAGATTCGGTTAAATTTTTATGATTTTCATTCGTTCTTATAGTCATGTAGATTCACTATCAAACCATCATGCATTCGTGCAACTTCTCAAATTTGTGATAACATCGAATTTCAATCATGCATTCCTGATGCTCCATACATTCTCATAGCTCAACCTTTATGAAACCAATCTTTTCAAAAGTCATACCTTAACCATATTTTAGAAGATCCAATACTATAAAACCTACAATTTAGAATCTTACTCTTTCCTCTTAATATTTAGGTGAAATATTTGGAAAAAACTAGGAAATGACTCGAACTCCAAAACCGAATCAATATTTTACTAGAAGATCACTTTCTTTTTGACAATAATTAGATAAATTCAATAAAGGAAAATCCAAAAACAAGAACTTGATAGAGATGAAATATCTAATCTATTAATCTAAGTCAATGTGTGAAAATATCAGTGTATAAAACTACAATAAAAAAAGGGAATTTCATTCTTCCATACACCACCAACCAATCCTAAAAACGAATAATCATTGAATTTCACTTATCTACCTCTTTTTAAATAAACCCAAATAAACTGTGTTGATACATCTAATGATAAAAAACTACTATTGGATCATATCACCCAATAGACCTACATAAAATCAACAAACAGATTAAAATAGTTAAAACATAGGGAGAGAGGGGAACAACTATAACATCCTCGTGCACTGGGAGGTGAAAAAATAATGAGGTTCAATAAATGCCTTTAGAATATATGTTCTTCTAATGGATTAGTCTAAATGTCAGCCACTTGGTCATCAGTTCCAACGTGCTCTTTTTTAATCACAGAATGTTCATCTTTTTCTTTGATGATGTGATATCTGATCTCAATATATTTGGTATGAGAGTGCTGAATTAGATTCTGTGTTAGATTGACCACTCTATTGTTTACATGGTGAATCACCATGATATATTTCACCTCATCATCAATATCAGTTAGTCTTTTCTTCATCCATAATAAACTATTCTAATCCCTTCTCCAAGAGATATACATTTCTTTACCAATTCTGAGATATGTTATTTCTTGTTTCTTTCCTAATAAGCTTTCACATTTGTTTCTAATAAATATTTCTCCAGCACTAGTTGACATTCTATCCCCCATATCTCCAATCAAAACAGTATAAAAAATAATAATAATTCATAATCTCTTCCTTTTGTAATGTATAAGCCAAAATCAAGAGTACCTTGAATATACATCATTACTCATCAAACTATTGCTAAATTATCTCCCTTCGAATTACTCTGAATGACTGAACACTATTTTTTATTGATTTTGAAACACACTAAAAACATCATACAAGAAACACATCACATAGGTCTAAAGTAGTGGAGCCCCAAAGCATCATTGATGAAAAAGATACAACCACCAGATGGATGGAAACCAAGGTTAAGGAAGAGAGAGACATTATGATTTGGGGAAGCCTGAGACATCAACAAATCCGCAACCTTAATCCCCTCTCGCCAATTATGAGTGGTCGCAGTACAAACACCCATCAGCATTTTTCAATTATGGAAATTATCTTCAATACACCATGGGAAAATTCCACTTTCCATGAGCGCTTTGTAGAGAATCAATCAATCCATTTCCATAGCCTTCAAAGATAGCTATCTTTGATCACTTAATTCCAAACCCATAACCTATGCCTTTGCCTCGGCCTGAATATCATCACCACTACCGTAAAAGTCCGAGAAAGTAGTAATAACAAACCTCCTTTGGTCTCTAATCACACCTCCCCCATCATATGTCCCCTCAGGAAGGACCCATCTGTGTCGAGTTTTATCCCATCTCTATGGGGGTACCAGCAAACCCAATTCCCCTTGCCCCTCCTCACAATCTGGTTGGACGCCTCTGTATATAACGACATCATTGATGGTGCTCCTTGAAATTTAGAACAAATGCTTGCTATGTCTAGCAAATCATTATTCATCTTGAAGCCGATACTAGTGCTAGTAGCCGAAGAGTTCTTGTGGCACGCTTCGTTCTTGTCTTTCCAAAAGACACAACTGCCTTCCAAAAGGATGATCACCATTCCTATTTGCATAGAACCATTTTCACATGCATCATATATCCACGGGCTGAGAGCATCATCATGCAACCCTCCAACATCATGCCAGCCCGAGAAAGCTGCATACCCCTTCAACAACCAGCGAGCCAAATTGCTGTCAAAAAACAGATGCATCGCCGATTCTTACTTGGGATTTTTGCAACACCAACATTTTGGTGCCAATGAAACCCCCATACATTGGATGTTTTCATCTATGGGAAAATCATTACTTCCCACTCTCGACAAAAGGAAATTGAATTTTGGAGAGATCCCCACTGCACCACATCGTTTCTCCCCACCTGTCACTTGCATTAGGATCCCTTTTAACACTACCATAATCCTTCATTGAAAACTCTCTCAAAGAGGAGGCTTTGAAGATTAGACATTCATGTTCCTCACTAAGGACAATTTATTTAAAAACATCACATTGAGTATAATTGGGAATGGCCTGCAGAAATGCAGGGTGGACACATGCTTATCTGAATGAGATATTCGTTGTTGGGAAAACAAGAAACCAAAGAATTCCTACTCCCCAATCCTAATGTCAGAATTTCACCTCTCCTCTCCCCACAAGCCACCTTGCGTAAGGATGCAGTACCTCTATAAACAGTTGGATAAGCTTCCAAATCCTTGACAACCGAGACCACTGTACCACACCATCCAGGTCGTATTTCTCATGCATGATCATTCCCCAAAGCGTTCTTCCATCCATTTCCTCCCACGCATGTTTTGCATGTATCTTTTGCATGGTCAGGCTCACACTCCATAAAGTGGCAATAGGTTTTGCGAGATGCTTCCCCGATGCCCAGTGGTGACGACTTTCCAGCTACCCATTCCATACAAAGGAAACCATGATCTTCTCCATGTTAATAACAACACTTTTGGTAGTCTTAAAAGGGGAAATGAGATGCATGGGGATAGAGAAAAGGACGATATTGACCAAGGTAATTCATCCTCCAAACGAGAGGAACGTATTCTTCTAGTTGATGATGCACCCCATGATTTTGACCACAATATTATCAAAATGATGAATGCAATGGGAATTAGGACTAGTTGGTTCTTCAAGGTACTCCATGGGAAAGTATCCTCTCCTTATATTCATAGTTTCTTCCAAAATCCTGGCCCTCTTGACCGAGAGTGACCTAGAATAAAAATAGAGGATTTTCTCCCTGTACACCTCCTACCCACTCCATTTACAATATTCCTCTAGCAACACATTAATTCCAATCACTGATATCTTGCTTCTATTAATGAACATGATATTATCATTTGCGAACATCAAATGAGAGATTCCTTCCAAAATATTTCTATCACGATAAGGATGAATTTTACCCATGCGAAGACCCCTTTTAATATAATGGATGAGAAAATTTTGAGAAAGAATAAATAACATGAGGGAAAGGGGATCCCGTTAATGTAAACCATGAAAAGCTTTAAAAAAGCCAAACTACTTAAAAAAAAGGAAGTGGATATCCATGTTGAGCTAAAACAATGAAACAACAAGTCACGCGTCCAGTTGGAGAAGCCCATGCATCCCATCACCTTCAAGATAAAACCCCATTCCATCATATCACAGCCCTTTCTCATGTCATGTTTGTTAAACAATTTACTCTTGAAGACTTTTTGTTAATCCCACTGACCATTTCTTGCACCACCCCAATCAAACCCTGGATTGATCATCCTTGAATGAAGTCGTGTTGCTATGCTTCCATCCATGTGTTCAAGTGATGAGCCAGCCTTTTGTTGAGAATGCTAGCAAGAACCTTATAAGGCATGTTACACATACTTATTGGAAAACACAATATCTAGATGTGTTGATATCAAGTATAAAAATCTTCCAATGATTCTTTGTTATTTTGTGTTATTCAAAAATCTCTCATCTTCATGCTTTACATACTTTTCCCAACCATAATCAAAGTCAACATTATCTTTGAATCATGCATGTTGAATTTATTTAGCAGCTCTCTTTAATATTTTTCATTAGAAATTAAGGTATAATAAATATTTTTAATCATCTGAAACCCCAAAAAATATATGAGTTCTCCAATCATAGAAATTTCAAACTTAGATTTCATCTGATTATCAAATTATTCCCTAGATCCATGCCTACTTCCACTCAATATAATATCATCCACAAACACAATAACCAAAAATCAATCTTCTTAAAAATTATTCACTCATAGATTATGGTCAAAAAATATATTTTTAACCTCAATCTACTTGAGATAGGAATCGAGTCAAGAATACCATGCTTGTGGGGCCTACTTCAGACTAAAGGATCCTGATTTACTCTACAAACTTTAGTTTCATTATTTACAATAAGATAAAGTTGGTTCTAAAATTTATAGGAAGGAATAATGTGCTTTATTACTCATTATTATTTTCCATGAATGTTTTATCTAATCCACATTGATATTGGATTGATCAAGTTACACTCTAATATTTCTGTTGTGACGTTCTGATAAAGTTTCTTTAGAAATGGTTTAATCTTCTGATTATTCATATTAATCATCATATTTTTATTATCCAATAATGTTTTGAAAGTAGTCTATAATTTATGTATTTGAATTTTTACCTGGTCCACTTTATTGTTCATTTTAAATCATATAGATATATGATATCATCTTGGTATTCATGGGTCTATCCTCAATGATTTTGAAATCCATACTTTCCACAATCTTTAGAATATTAATATTATAACATTTCCAAGATTTACCCTTTATTGAATATCAAAGGAATAATCCTTCATCTACAATATCACCATACTTGTCTTGATTGACATCATTTGTTTTGTATTACACAATTAATTCCAAAAAATAAGAAAATAATTCATAGATGGATTATTTATATATGACATGTAATCTGGTTTTTGTGTTGTCCCAAAAAAATAATTTTATGATTTTGAGTGTATAATTATACTTGAATTTCATTATTCTAGTAATGTCAAGAAACATGACTCTCATTAATCATAGTTATATCCATATTGTTCACCTATCAATTTCTATGTTCAACAAACCCATTTTGTTGTGGGATTACAACTGTAGAAACCTAATTCTATATCCCATTTTTATGTAATTTATAAATTCAATGGATATGTATTGTCCTCTATTGTCTTAACGTAGAATCCTGATTGTGGAGTTACATTCAATCTCATCTATATGATGACAACTATTCATGCAATCATGAAATTGTTGTTTTCATTTTATTGACATAAAGAAATGCATTCTACTTTAATCATTAATAAAAATAATGAAGTACCCCTCTCTATTTTTTCTATCCAAATTCTTTAGAACACAAATGCATATATGGATAAGATCAAGAAGATTCAAATACCATTTTTTTCAACAAATTTAAACTCCTAACTATATTTTTTTAAAATTCATGAATCAATTATATTTCCTTGATTACTATTTAGGTTTGGAATATTGAAAAAAAAATTAATAATAGATATTTTTTACATTATCTGTTGATTAATGGGAACCATCCTCCAATTCCAATAGTTATTTTCTTCTATAACTATTATGTAATAAGTTTATTCTTTACTATCAAACTAGTATTAATTTTTATATGTTGAGTATCATTTCTAAATAAGTTAACATTAATTTCATTTAATAATTTTCCCATTATAAATAGATGTAAATACCAATCCTTATTCATAGTGTTAACTCACACTCAGGTTGTTGTTATGAAAACCATCGACATAGAGAACCTCAGTTTCCTCAGATCATCATTTTCCCATTCTATTTTCAATTTCCATTGATCTTTAAAGAATCTTCACTGTTGAATATCAATGTTCCATCACCCCTTTTCATAACATCCATCCAAAAAAATTCTATATTTATTATCACGTGGGATAAGAATCTACCCTAATGAATCTATGTGATATTGTTCTTTCTATCTTTAAGGGTTGTATCTACACTATTGTATTTATCTATTGTTTTATTTTCCTTCTGTATGATTCTTGATTGAGAGGAGGGAAAGGAAATAATTTCCAATCTATTTTTAGAATAAATTGGTTCAACATACTCCTATTAAAATTATATAGGAGAATACATATTTCTAGATGTATATCATCATAGTAAATTGATATTGAATCGTCACCAAGTCATGTATTTATTGTACCCGTATTCCTATATCTATAATAAATCATATCCTATGAATTGTAAGAATAGTGTAAGAAATGTCCGTAGAAACTATTTCATCAATATAAAGAAGGACATGGTCTCAATATCCAATATTTTATTCTTAGAACATACATATTTAGATAGCTCCATTCTTCTTCACATTAAGACATGAAATGGCCTATAAATCCATAGAATTGAAATTTCATAATAGTAGATGCCTTATTATTTCCATTTCACCTCATTATCCCTTATTTTGTAAATTTATTTCACTTAAGATACTCTCTAGATACATGAGGACAATTTTCAACTCTTTTTTCTATTTAATTTGAATCTTTCCATGTTTAGACATTAGGTGCCTTTATGTTATGTTTAAATTTGCTCCTATATTTATTTTGGCTCACCCATTTCAGGCCTTTGAAGTTTCAACATCACATAAAATTACACTTCTTACCAAAATTGTGGATTTCAATTTATTAATGTCTTTAAATACTCATTTAGAACCAAATTTATATTTTTCTAAAAGATATGCATCCAAGAATATTCCAAACTATAATTTCTATTTCTTTTCCTTAATTTCGATTCATTTTCTCATTTACTCCATGGTGTAAAAATTTATTGTTCAATTACCTCAAATATCTTATACTTTTTCATACATTATTGATGTATGGTAATTGATGATAATTTCTTTTTTTTAAATTCCACAACCCCCTCCATGCATTATAGGGTCATTAAATGTTTTTCTACCTCCCCTTCAATATAACCAAGTTCTACTTTATGTGGATAAACATACTCTGATAATGATTTTCAAAAACTCTCATTTATCATTTTTCATTCCTTGATTTTTAAGAAAATCAAGGGAACCATAAATTACTAACTTATGATCTATATATCCAAATGACTATCTATATATTTTTTATGTTATACCTTTTCAACTGTAAGAATAATGTATAATTTAGGTTCAGATTTAAACTATAGTTCAACATCCACTAAAATGTTATTATAATATTGTTCTTCATTGTAGATGATGATATTTCTATGAAATTTATTTCATCATTTAATTTATCCCTTTTTAGAGAATAACTTATGAGGATTATGCATGATTTATTCTACACATTATACATTATCTAATTTCTCTGTTTACTGAGATGTAATGTGACCTACATCACGACACCAAAAATAGGCTATCGGAAGAATGAATTCAAATAACTGTTTCCTCTCTTTAATTTATGGAAAATATAGAATGATGTGTTTATATCATATCATCCCAAAATATATAAATATCTTGTTTTTTAGGGATTTGAAATTCATTTCCATTTATACTCAATTGGTTTCATCATCTAGTTTGTCTCTCATTTCATTATCCACCAGTTTTCTTAGTAGATCATCAAGATAAATTTTAGAAAATTATTTTTCATTAATTTATTAAACTTTTGGATTTTATAGAGTTGGAATAATTTTCAATATATCATTTACAATATAAATAACATTATTTTATTCTCTATGTCATCAAATTTATCCAATAACATCAGCAATATGATTAAAAAAATACATTCATTTTCATTTGGATACGTTTTAGAATCATTGAACTTATTGTGGAAAACATGAAGCATGGAATCCTTCAATTTAATATCACCTTCTAATATATATTACGATTTGTCCCACATATACTATACTGATGTGAAACTCATCACCATAAAATATATTTGATCAGATAGAACTATAGTAAGGTAATTTTGTGCCTTGGAATCTCCATCACAAATATTCCTATCTATTTCGCATTAGTGTTCTGAATCCCATGAGATGTGGAAGACAGAACATTCATCACAAGGGATGTTATATGAGATATCATTATATTCTTCCATATATTAATGTTTCATCCATAAAAAAGGGCAACTCCCCCAACATTCATTGAATTTTCCTTAAAGTAATAAAGATTTACCACAAAGAACCTATTATATCTGATATCCCATGTAGGAACCTATAAAACCCCAAGAGGTGAGGGGTGAATCACAGTGCTGAAATTTTATTTTAAAAAAATGGATCCTATTACAACATTGGTATGAAATTAAAAACTATATTAAAGGATCATACTTTTATTAAATAATCTTATGTAGAGGGAAAACACAACTATTTTTTATACTTCACCAATAAGAGCTTGTCTAAGGATCATATGCTGATAGTGTGTTGGTCATTCCTAAATCAAATAATATTTCAACGTTATTATGGAATATAGAAGTTCAAATATAGCCACCCTATTCCTAGTACACTGTGTGTTTAATAATTTTCGGGACAACACACTACCTCCATCCGGACAATTCCATAAAATCCACGTAGAATGGTGATTTGGGTGAAGTCTTGCAAAGTTTAATGACTTTAAGGTCACATAGATAGATTGGGATTTAATTATTTGTCCCAAACTAGAATGAGAGTATTCATGAACCAATTTCCTAATTTTATTCACTTTAAATCCATTGCACTCAAACTGGATGATCAATACTACTATTCTCAAATCTATCACCCTGCATGAAACACCATTATATTTCAAAGGAATTTCAGTAGTCATGAACCCAAACAATAGAACAATGATCCCAACTTACTAAAATATATCGTACTTCATAAAGATCCCTATTGTCAAGAAACTCACAGTATTTAAAAAACTAATAGACATTACAAAAATTCATTTTATGGTATGCCTTAGCATCAATCAGTTCATATCTATTCACTTCAAAAATCTTAATCTCATGAAGGATTCCTGATTTGTAAATATATTTAGAAAAGGTTCACCTTCATGAAATCAGATCAACTCAACCTTTTCTCTAATGAAATTCTTGTAAAATTATGTGGGGGTGGATTCCGTTTTTAGACATTTCCTTTTGTGAAGATTCCAACCACCTAGAATCTATTTTTCCAAACCTCTTATGTCATGTTCACTATGATCTTGATTCGTGAAGGTCCAATAAAATTTTGAAAATTCTAAAACATTCTTGTATTCATGTTGGTTTACCATAATTCCATAAGTCATTCTCCAAGATTCTCATATCCAGGAGAATACCACCATTCCATTTCTCATTCATGATGCTCTATACCTTTATAAAGATCAACCTTCATGAAACCCTATCATCACAAAACTCATTCTTTTAACATATTTAAGAAGTTTCAACCGTAGAAAACTACATTTCATAAATCTTTGTAATTAATATTGATTTTTAGACAAAAATATGGAAACCACTGGAAAATGATTCATCCTCAAACACTGAATTCATCTTTTACTGTAAGATCACATTCCCTGGAAACTACCATATCAAAAAAGTTTTTATTGACAATAGACCCAAACTAGACACTGTTACCAGCTACAAAAGGCCTTAATTCCAATAATTATCGATTGGAGTTTTAATTCAAAGTCATATAATGACAAATTTATATTCAAGGTATATAGAATAAAAATTTATAGTCATTCATTTTGGGCTTACTAATTAACCTGCTATCTTCATATATTTAATTAATATAGTCTTTAGATATTACATTGATCAGTTTTTTTGTCATTATAGATGGTATATTGTTATATTCCATGAGAAATAAAGATCTTAAAGATCAAATGACTATTCTACTAAAGACCCTACAGAAGGATAATTTGTATGAAAAAGTTTAAATGTGAGTATTTTGGATAGAAACTATTTCACATATAGGTCATATAATTTTAATTGTGGGTATATCAATCGATCTATCAAAGATGGATATTATTGAACATTATACCATACCAACTGCTATGAAACAATCCATAGTTTTCTTCAATTCATTTAATATTATCAATGCTTTGAAAATTATTTATCATGGATATCTAATAAACTAACAAATTTAACTAGGTAGGGAGTTTATTTTCATTAGACTGATGAGTGAGAAGAAAATTTAAAGGAACTTAAGAGAATGATGATTAGTGCTCCCATACTCACACTACCTAGTAGTGGGGAACTGTTTGTGATTTATAGTGATACATAAAGATAAGGTATGTTATGTGTTCTCAAGAAGTATGATATATTTAATGGTTATTCCTCCAAACAATTGAATGATAATGAGAAACATTACAAAACTCCTGATTTGGTTTTAGTAGAGGTAATATTTACATTACTTATATGGAGGGATTATCTTTAAATAGAATGGTGTGACATATATAATGATTATAAAAGATTAAAGTATATATTAACTCATAAAGGGTTAAATGTAATCCAAAAAATATTATAGGAGATTATTAAATATTATGACTATTCAATACACTACAACCTCACGAAAAGATCAATGTGGGAGATGCATTACTTCAGAAGGATCATGATCTCTTATCCATGAAAAGAATCATAAAATATCTAATATTTATGGATTAATTAAGGATGATCCATGACATACTTATGGAAATGTAGTGATATTATCTTTATCAAATCAGTGTTCAACCATCAATACATTTAAATATTAAAGTGGAATAAGATGTGGATGTGGAGCTACAAAATAATAAGAGAAGTTTTATTGAGTAGAAAATTTATTTGATTGAATGATAAGTCTCAGGAACTAAGCACGTTTCTCATAAATATCATAAATAAAAAATTAAATATTTTAATAAGCTCATAACTCATCATTCTATATTAATACTAGAAGTATGAATATTTATATTGATATGAAAGTGTATTTACAGTGGGATAACATGATGAGAAATATTACTGAGAACTATCTTGGTGCTTAGTATTTTGACAAGTTGATGCTAAGAGATACAATTCTATCGGTATGTGATAACCATTACCCACACTAGAGTAGAAATGGGAAAACATCACCATGGATTTTTTTTCAGACTCACCAACACATCTAAATGACATAATACTTTTTAGATTGCAACAGATCATCTTATAATGTAAGAACACTTCATTGATATTAGATAATATTTATCTCTCCATCATCATGATAATACTCCTATGAAGGAATATGTCATTTTACATGTGGTATGAAATTATATTGTATTTTATTAGGATCCAAGGTTTACCATAAAGTTACAGTGAAGTATTCAGAAATATCAAAATATAGAGTTGCGTTTTAGCAATCCCTATCAACATAAGATAGAAGACCAATATAATAGGACGATTAAAACCCATCAAGATATCCTGATATTATATTATATTTTTTTCAATTTTTTTAGGGATCAACAACTTCCTGAGAGTATTTTTAAAACAATATATTACACTTGATCATTCAGATGGATCTTTATGAATACCTCTTTGGAAATAAATGTACAACACTGAAATACTGGGATAAGGTTATAGAAAAAAAATAATTGTGTATTGAGCTAGATGAAGAAATTCAAAATACGGTTAGATCCATTCTACAACATCACATGGTATCTTAGAGTTGACATAAGATTTATGATGATAATAATCAGGGAGATTTGGAATTAAATATTAATGAGAAGGTTTTCATATGAATTTTTCCATGGAATAATGTTATAGGATTCAAAAATAATATAAATTTGAGCCCTTGGTATATATTTCTATTATATATTAATGATTGAGTAGAAACTATATTGTATCTCTTGGAATACCCACCATACCTCTCTCAAGTATATGATGTGTTACATGTATCTCCTTTAATGAAATACATACCGAATCAATAAAATATACAAAAATTAGTAGTTATAAAATAGGTTCATGATTTTTTAATGAAGTTTAATAGGAAGGAATCTCTTATCATATAGATAAATTTATACTTAACAAGAATACTAATCTGGTTAAAGTTATATGGAGGAATAATAAATTTATGGAAGCTAAATCAGAACCTAAGGACATGATGAAGTATGGATATTCCTATTTATTTTTACTAGAGTGATATAATTTCAATAATTAAATTCATTTTATGGGGGCATAATGGAGATAACTAATATTTTTTATGTATTTACTTTGAAATAAAATTTTAAATATTTGATATCTTTCCTTATACACAACCCTGAGTGTATATAAACCATGATATAGTATACCATTATAACCTATCCATGAAATTATAATGTATGAATTGTTATAATCACATTATTAAAAAATATATAAAAATTTTAAATTGTTCAAATTTATTTACTAATGTATAATAAATAAGCACTCAATTTTTAGTAATGTTATTTCATGATTTAGAAATATATTTTCTTTAAAAATGGTTCTTATCACATTTTGGCACATGAAAATTATAATTAATGTATACAATTGTAAAAACTTGTATTTTTTTGAGGGTATATAAATTTAAAATTCAGTATTTCAATATTAGTTTTGGGTGAATTATTTTGATTTTTCTAAAAAAATGCATTTTTCAGTGAATTAAGAAAAACCCATTTTTTTGTAAAAATTATCATTTATTTTCATGTAAAAATAACATTATGTTTTTAATTTGGTATTAAAATAACATAAGGATAATTTCATTACAAAAAATAAAATTTATTTCATTTGAATTATGATTTTACTTGATTTTGATATAAGTTAATCTTTTAGTTGAAATTCATTTTTTTAAAAACCATTATTATGAGAGTAATGAGAATTTATCATGATAAATTAAATTAATTAATATTTATTTCTTATTTTAATGAATATTTTAGATTATATTTTAAATATAAGATCTTTTACTACATTTCAAGGGTTTTAGAAGCAATGAAATGGAATCAAATTGAGTTTCATGCTAAAAATTTCATTTTTCAAAAATAGGTTTTCATTGTTATTTGCACACTTAATTAAAAATAAATTCTTCCACTTATATTAATTTAATATTTTAAAATTGATTCAATATTTTATTTCATACTAATTAATATACTTAAATAGGTCAAATATAATTTTTGTTCACAATTAATAGTAAAATCAATAAAACATTGTTACCACAATTAATGTTAAAATGAGTTTCTCGTTGAGAGGGTAGAACATGAGATAAGGGTATGATTGACACAAAAATGTATAAAAGTTTTAATTATTGAAGATATTTCAAAATTATATTATATTATATTTTAATCACTAGACATTTGGTACCACATTTCCCTAAATGTGACCATAAATCATTGAAATCTTTTAAGAAATTTAATGTGTGCCAAAAACATATAAAAGAAAACATATACTCCTCCCATATTCACTCCATTTGAGACTTATATACCATCCAATTTACACTAACAATAATTTTTATAATATTTACATTCATACTAGTTATTCTTTTCTTCACTTTAGACCAATCCTTTAAGGTTTAATGTGAAATCCAAATGTTATTTCTCAAAGAAGAGGTAGAAATGTTAACATCTCATTCAATTTTATTTCTTCTGAAAAACTGATATAATATTTATATATACATAAAAAATTAATAATATAGTATCCTAAATGTAATTATATTTTGTTATTATTTTTACAAAACTATTTACCACCTCTTCCCAATCAAATAGGATATGAAATCGTCACTCGTACATACTTGTGGACTACTGCCACCACATAGTGATAAAATCAATTTTCCACCACCAACATTCTTGGATTTTTATTATTATTGGTTTAATGTTTATATATTATATTCATGATTCAATTATTTTTATTTAATTATAATATCTTATCTACCTTCTCACCTTCCAATCCATTGGTAAATGATAAATCTCTCATGCGTACGTGTGGATTTCCACTTCCATAAAGTGATGCAATTTTTCCCATTTATACATTACTTATGTAGTTAAAAGGATTTATTAAAATAAATATATGTTATTTATGATAAAATAATTGTTATTTAATGTTTAATAATAATTTAATTTATTTGGATCCATCAATTAATAAATGAAAAAAAATCACTTGTGCATACATGTAGACTACCACATCCATATTGTGATGTAATTCATTTTTCATCAACTATTTATATAAATAGTTATATATATATATATATATATTATATTATAATTTTATCATGATTAAAATAGTTGATACATATGAACCAAGATCAATTTTCCAAGACTATAACTAGTGAACTAAAACATACGAGAAAATTGAAGTAATTAACACCCCAAATGGTGACTTTAATAATCAATTATTCCTAAAAATGTGTTGAAATTATATAGGTGGAATATATATTATATTATATATATCATTATTATTATTCAATAAAATTATAATAAATATAAATATATTTTAGTTATGGTTAGATCACTTAAATTCATGTCGAATAAATGGAAATGGATTTTCGTCTCAATGTATCTTCATTGAAAATTGTTTTATTGTTTAATACTGATTATTATCCCTATGTTGTATCTATTACATAAGAATATATTTTGGAATAATAAATGATTAAATACATTTTTGATATATATTTATATAATTTTTAATCATCCAATTTCATTTTACTCAACTATTGAAAAAGCCTTATGAGTTTTATGTTACATTTTCATTTTTACTAGGATTGTTTATGCTTATGTTTCATATGATGAAATTATATGATAACTATCTCAAAAATTATATATATTTTATCATCATTTGGTTATTTATATATATATAATTCTTTTAATTCATTTTATTTACCTTAAGTACTGAGAATACCGAAATTATTTCTAAAGAAAATTGACTTTATTTCTCCCTTTGGTCAGAAATGTTATCTTCAATATCCGCAGTTTCATTAGAATGTTTTGAAGAATGTTCTTACTATTAAATAAATGTTATGTAAACACATTTTTAACTATAATTTACTTTATTCACAAATGTTTAAAGGATTCATATTATAATTTTCTAAACAAGGTGATTTTGACTTTTTACTGAATATGTGAAATGAATTTTTACTTTAACATACAATGCATGAATTAATTTCCCAACAATAAGGTATAAATTTATATTTTAATATTTATTTACAAGATTAATTGGTTGTTTTAAAACATATTTTTTCTTTAATATTTCAGAATTTTTTATATTTTATATAAATTATTTAAAAGTAATAGAGTCTTTTATTCAAGAAATTATCTAGTTATATTTTAATGGAATTTTCATTTTTAACAACTTCCAATGATATATGTTCTGATTTACCAGGGACCTAATCCATTGTTAGAATATTTTTTATTTATTTGTATGGTTAATGATTATGATGATGTAATTTTTATGAAACCTTTTTTACACTCCATGGCTTATGATTTGATAATATGATGATTGTTTTATGATCCTGTTTCACACATATATAAGGTTTCCATTATGTGATGGTTGGGACCATAATTAAATATCCTTCTATTTCATTACATAATGTAGCATATCTGATGAGATAATAAGCATTGGAATGGGGAGTGAACCTAGTTTAGTAAGTGAAGTTTCCCAATAAGAATATATTTGGAGTGAAACTTGACTAATTATTTATGGAGTGGGAAGTGAACCAAATTTAACAAAAATAGATTTTATTGTATGTTATCTCTTCAAAATAATTCAATAACTTGCGCTTCACGTAAGACCGAGTTCAAGCACAACATGACTTACCAAACTAGCCGTTCAAAAAGCCTTAATGAATAGTATTGACTGAATTTTGAATTTTATATACTCCTTATAATTTTGAAATCCATATCATGTTTTTATTAGACATAATATATGAATAAATTTCTTTTTTTCAGATAATGATTGTGTTTAAAAAAAATAAAATTTTACAACATTTTAATGGAGAACCCTTTTTAAAAACAATATTTGACACTTTTATATATTCAATTTAATGAAATTAAATTTTTCTTTAGAATTGGGGTATAAAAATTTAGTTTGGACAAATTTTTGGTACTTTTCTGATTTACTTTCAGATTTTGATGAATAATAAAAAATACTAAATTTTAACTGAAATTTTTTTAATGGAAATAATTTCTATTGTTAAATTATGAATTTGAATGTTTTGGAAGTATAATTAGATTAAATTTTTATTATTTAATACAATTTATGCCATTATAAGTAATTTCACATTTAAATTTGACATAAACACATGTCAATATTTTGATAATTGTTTCTTTTTAAAAACCCAGTTTTTAGTTTTGATAATGAGAATTAATTTTAGATTAATAAATTAAACTTCTATGTTTTGAATTTGAAAATATTCTTCATATTTGAATTCGGAATATCAAAAGTTTCTTAGTGTTAATTATTTGTATTTTTCTGAAAACTGCCAATTTTTTATGAATAGTAAAATACAATCCTTTATTGTTTAAAACCGACATTTTATTTGAATAATAATTTATCTCATTTTAATTTATATTAAGTCAAAATAGATATATAATACCGATATATGTCCAATTTAATTCATTGGAGTAATTTTATAATAAAATTATATGTATAAAATTTTATTGAACTTTTTAACTTCTTTTACCCACCTTCTAGGCACATTTGAAAATTAGCATAAAATGTAATTTTACTACTTTTGTGAATTGAGTTATATAAATCCGAGAGACATTTTTGACATCAGTGTGTAGAATGTGGTTCAATAAGAAGAAAATATTATTTGGTGAATAGTAACTTTTGAATTTTATTTACTACGGTTAAAAATAAATAGGGTAATTAAAGGTAAAAATGATATTATAATTACCCTAACACATGTCCTAATTCTATTGGATATTTTTATTTTGAACAAAATCAACCATATTAATAAAATATGATCCTTTTTTATCCAGTTGGATAAGATTAGAACATTTATTATTATTTTATTTAAAGTAGAGTGAAAAGTGTTAAATTCAAATTTTCATGACTAAAACGTTTTTAATATAGGGTTATACATAAGATAAATGTGACTATAAATATTCATTAGAAAGATAAAATGATTTCCTACAAAATTGTTTTTTATTAATAAATTTTAGACATTAAAACATTACATTTAGTTGTGAAACAATGATGATGTAGTAATTACCATATTAATGAACGATTAAAAAAATTGATTTTTTAAATAACCAAATAAATTTAAATTGAGACATTTTATGTATTCCGTGATTAAAAATCAATTAGTAAATAGTGTCAAAGTTGACATAAAATAGTTTTTAAAACAAATACTATTTTATTAAATGATATAAGAAGACTAAAAAGCTATGGTTCGACCAAATGACTTATATAAAAATATATATATCATGAATGAACCACTTGAGATTATCTTATATATTTATAGTATGTTTATTAACCATATAGTGTGAGAATACAAGAAGACATGGTAAAATTTAAACTATTTAACAAATAGTTAAATCTAAACAATAAGGATAATATGGTGACAGAAATTTTTATAAAACCTATTGGTTGAAGTTATTTCAACCCATACCCACCTTATCCTCAATATAAATCTATTTTGAGACACTAGAAATCTAAAATTATTTTATTATAAAATAATATTCCATTCTTTTCCTAAAGAGACCCTCACCTCTCTTATAAAAGTGTACTTCCCCTTCTCTCAAAATCAAATCTCCAAAGCCATATTTCTCAGCCAACCCCTACTCAAATATCCTCACAACTTCCCTCACATAAAGATATAGGTATTACATTGATCAGATAACAATTATATAGAGCCCATTTGATCAAATCAAAAGGAAGGAACCATAGAAGAGGTAATAATTTCATTAGCTATTTGAAATTTATTTTCTTCTTCCACTTCATCTTTCATTGTTGTTTCCATACCCAAATTATAAATGTAGAACATTATACATACACTGATGTTATTATAGATATTTTAAAACCATATATGTTATTCTATCCGTCCTATGAACGACAATGTCACCATACGTGTGTACGTATGGCTTACCGTCTCTACGTCGTGGTGTGGTTTGTTATCATTTTTTAAAAGTGTATAATAATGAGTATAATTGATGTAAATAAAAAATATAACATTTTAATGATTCTGTATATATAATATACCCACTAAATATATATTATTTCACTATTAATAGAATTATATCATTGCTTGTGCGTACGCACGGCTTACCATCTCCACAACGCAATTAGACTCATTTCCACATTCATCATTCAATGGAGATTATAATATATATATATATATATATATATATATATGTATATATATAATAAGAATTTAATATATTACATAATAATTATACTATATAAATATATATGTATTTGCATAGAACTCATTCACTTACTTCCGTTCAATATGATATGAAAACAGAAACGACGTTTATGCGTACGTACGTCCTACAACCTCAATAAAGGGTGTCTTTATTTCATAAATAAATCTATTATAAATATTTATATTCTAAATATATATGATATATAAATCATGTTTTATATTCTGAAATTATGTAAATCATTATGTAAATGATACAATTAAGAATAACAACCTAAAACACGTAAGATAAAGAAAGTGATTATAACTTGAAATATTAATTTAACATGAAAATTATTATTAAATAAGTATAAAGTCCTAAATTAATCATATATTATATCATAAATAATAATATGGGTTTTATATAAAATAATAACATACTATGGTTATTATATAAGAGGCTAAACATACTATTGACTAAAGGAAAGTACAAGGTAAGAGTTAACTCTTCAATATCGGTTTTATCCGAGATTGTTTATGTGTAAGTATTTCTGGAATATATTTATCATCCATGTACATGTTTTAAAAAAGAGTTCTGAAATAGATTCTTTTTACCAGACCCTTTATCCAAAACATCTTTTTTAATGTTTTAAATATTTATTCTTCAAAATCATTCTTATTAATGTCCATGTTTTCAAAACGGTTTTCATGATTTATTTATATGGACAAGATTTTTATAAAATGTTAATTCCATTAAAAAGTTTAAATGTGGTATGGGACACATTGATTGACAAATATCTTACAAATTAATTCATTTATAAATGTGTTACTTTTAAATGATTTCACAAAAAGGTATATTTCTCTCATAATGTTTAACTTACCATTTTTAACTATGTTAACATCCTTTACTAGATATTATTCTCGATTAATTTTGATTTATTTTAATACCATAGTCAATATTTAATTGAATGAGTTTTGATATTTTTGAATGTGGATGCGTGATTTATATAACGTTCATGTGTTATGTTTGAAGAATTGGAATTTCATATGCTAGTTCTATTACTAAAGTTTAGGTTATGTTTACTCATTTTCATATGTGGAATGCAATGGACTTAGTAAGTGATGGGTGGGGCCCACAATAGCTCCTCAATTCATCAGTAGGTCTCATGAGACAAATTAGTTTCTTGGTATAGGGCCCTGAATAAAATTATTTGTAGTCCTGTCATGAGGCATTGACTGTGTGTTAATGACGTCTGATGTTAGGCATTCCCTTGTTTGGAAATTAATTATTACATGTTATAATTTGACTAGTAGAATATCCATGTGCATGTTTATATGGTAATGTTTGATTTATTTTCTCTATATTATGATCAAGATTATTTTTAGAAGGTTGTTTTTTATTACACATCTTGCCTTAATAGTTTATAGCTTCTGCTAAATTATTTACCCTTACTGAGCATCTCAGCTAAACGTTTTCTTATGTTTTATTTTCCTAGGAATCCATGAAGTATATTGTGATTGATATGCAGGGTTATTCTAGGGGAATAAAGAAGTTATCAAAAGATTATTTATGTTGTGTTTTATTTTTGAATGTGTAATGTAATGTTCATGTAAGTAATATATTTTCTACGTCTAATCTACTGATCGGTTCTTCGGGACTTGATTCCTTATAATCATGCCAATGTATTAAAATAATGAACTGGCTCCGGGCTTCTGGGGTCGGGGCATTATAGTTGGAATCAAAGGATATTTAACAAAAACCTTTGAAATAGATTAAGAAATACTCTGATTAGAGAACACTGTCTAAGATAGAATTTGAGGATTAGTATAGAAGAACATCCCAATGTTTTAGTAATATAGATATTATGTGGGTTTTTAAAGAAATACATCCTTATCTTAATACGAGAAGGTAGAGGTGGCTCTATAACAATTGTACCTAGTAGTGAAAACTCTGACAAGGTGTTTTGGGCTTGACCCAGAGTATCATAGTACACAAAAATGGGTCTCTCTAAACTATTGGATATGATACATACATGAGATATTCTTAAGATAATTCAAATTTTCTTTAAAATCCACTATGAAGGATTTTTTAATAAATACATCGATAATGAAAACATTTTTTATGTCTATAGATTATATGAAAATATTATCTATTTATGTTAGTTATTTTACATGTTTGGAGTTATTCATTGCGATTTGTAAACTATCCTTGTGTATGCCATTGTTTAGAAATGGCGCCCATGAGAAGGAATGAGAAATCCAACAATACACATTATCTAAATAGAAATAAGGATCATATCTTTCATATTATGAAGACAACATTTAGAAGGTATATAATCTCCCACTTATTTTCATCAAATGAATAAACAGTATCATGTGTTTAAAGATAAGTAAAGACTTCTCTGATTTCCATGGATTTGATGGGAAGTAAGAAAAGAAAAGTGTGGTAGAGAGAAAGATGGGTAAAGGGAAGAGGGGAAAGAAGGATGTTCCCATATATGATAACTGTGGAAAGAATCATCTTAGTAAATGTTGAAGGGAATGGGAGTATCTCATATGTGTTGAGAAAAAGGATACCACTTTAATGAATGCAAAGGTTAAAAAAGGAATCAAATGTAAAATGCTTCATCTGCAAGGAGTTGGGACACTACGCGAATCAATGTCCCAATCATCATAGTATACCCAGAATGCTACTATTGGATAATAATAACGTTATGATACTACCAAATATGAAAATGAATTATTAGTTTTATTATGTTTTTATTAATGAATTTTTTCCTTTTAGTATCGTATTAATGATTTACTAGTTATAATAATTATAAATTATATAAGGATTGTACGGAAGAATGTATTCATTAAGGATTTGATATTTTAGGGTACCATGTAAAGTGACAAGGTTTTAAGTAAACAATTTTGGAAAATATTTGGTTGGGGGAAACATAACCCTTAATATGTATCAGAAACTATGATAATTATTTTATAATAAGATATAATTGATTAGGATAAAGTATATATTATATTATCGACAACCTTGGAACTAATAAACTTTTTTTATTCCATCACTGTTGGAGTTTACAAAATTTTTGGATATAAAGATTTTATCAAATATTCTATAAATAATAAGGTAGAACAAATGTAATCAATAATGTTTTATGTTAATTCAGGGTGTTACCATGTTTTAAAAGAATATATGATGAATGTATTCATATGTTTTTATATGGGAAAATAGATCTTCATTCTGTTTACCTTCCGTAAAAATTTTGGACTGTGATTTTGGAAAAAAGTATTTTGGATAATTCTAATGGTTGGCATGAATTAAGTTGGACAATGGATTCTATTATTTAAGGTTAAAAAATTACTTATGATTATTTTGGATTTTAATTAAAAGGAAAAACCGAAAGTCGGCCGACAACCCGTCACGTCCGACAAGGTAGCGAGACTTGACCCCACAACCAATGGGAGACAAGAGTGAATCACCTACAACAGGACTACATGATGTCCTAGTTTTTATAATTTAGTTTTTTAAATGGATTGATATATGAATTAAAAAATAATTTTTTTAGATCCCTATATGATTAGTATAAATACAATATTTTTGAGTTCTATTATATTTTGTAGTGAAACGTTAGTTTGTAGTAGAAATTAGTTAAAGGATGGAACTCTACTTGTTAGGTATATTTCTTTCCTCTTATTCTATGAAGAAATTATTTCATATTCTTTAGGGAAGATATCCTAAGACCAAAAATTTATTTTCCTAATACCTTTGGTTTTATTGAACTAATGAAATGTTAAATCATCATAGATTGATGGCATTGAGTCCCTCAATTTTACAATTGTTTTGAATTAATGATCTCAATCACTCCCTACATATATTTATGTTTTTCCTTGAATTATGTGTCTATAATTTCCACCAATGTTCTCTTATTCGAAACCCAAATTTGGTGGTGAATTTTTCATTTCTCATTCCCTCGTATTAAGACTAAATTATTTAAAACCAATTTCCAATGTGGGTTTTCCACAAAGGTATTTCATTATTTCTAACCTTATATTTTCGAATTTAATTTTCAAATTGAGAGGACGGAATTTATTGAAGGAGGGTAGAATGTAACACCCTAATATTTCATAGTACATTATTTCTTCAACTTAATTCAATAACATGCGCTACACACACCATCGAGTTCGAGCACATCACGAATTACCAAACTAGCCGTTCAGAACGCAGTTATGAATAATATTATTTTAATTTTGAGTTTTAGATACCCCATATAATTTTATAATCAATATTATGTGTTTATTAGTAATAATATATGAACAAATTGTTTTTTTTCAGATAAATGAAATATTTTTCAAAACATGAAATTGTATCACCTTTTAATGGTGAACCCATTTTAGAAACAATATTTGAATCTTTTATATATTCAATGTAATGAAAATAAATTCTTCATTAGAAGAATGAAATAATAAGTTAGTTTTGATAAATTTTTGGTACTTTTCTGATAAATATTATATTTTGATGAATAGTGAAAAATACTAAATTTTTATTGAAAAAAACATTTTTAATAGAAATAATTTATAGTGTTAAATTATGATTTTTTATGTTATGTAATTATAATTAGATTATATTCTTATCATTTAATACAATTTAGGTCATTATAAGTAATTTCACATTTAAATATGACATAAAGACATGTCAACCTTTTGATAGATTTTGACTTTTAAAAACACATTTTTTGGATTTGACAATAGGAATTAATTTTAAATTAATAAATGAAAATTCTATGTCTTGAATTTCGTAAAATAGACTTCATTTTTGAATTCATAATATCAAAATTAGCTTAGGGTTAATTTTTGGTATTTATCTAAAAACATTCAATTTTTGATGAATTGTGAAAAACAATGCCTTATTGTTTAAAAATGAATTTTTATTTAAATATTTATTTTTTTTTTATTTTTTAATGTAAACGTATATATATATTTCATATATATGTTTAATGTAATTAATTAGACTTATTTTATAATAAAATTATATGTAAACAAGTTTATTGAAATTTTTAACGTCTTTTACCCACCTTCTAGGCACATTTGCAAATTTGCATAAAACGAAATTTTACCACTTATGTGAATTGAATTTTAAAAATATGAGAGACATGGTTGAAATAATTATGAAAAATGTGGTTCAATAAGATGAAAATAATGTTTATTGAATCATAACTTTTGAATTTTATTTACTGCTTTTAAATGTAAATAAAGTAATTAAATGTCAAAATGATACTATAATTACCCTAACACATGTCCAAATTCTATTAGATAAGTGTAGTTCATCCAAAATCAACCTTAGACTAAAATATTATCCTTTTTGGTCCACATGGATTAGATTAGCTCATTTTTTATTATTTTATTTACAGAAGAGTTAAAAGTGTTTTATTTACATTTTCATAACTAAAACATTTTTAATATAGAGTTATACATAAGAAAATTCGACTATAAGTATTCATTAAAAAACTAATTATATTTCCTACATAATTGTACTTTATTCTTAATTTTTAGACAATAGATAATTAAATTTATATGTGACACAATGATGATGTAGTAATTACCTTACTAATGGTAGATTAAAATAATTAATATTATAAATATCCAAATAAATGTAAAATTAGACTTTTGATGCATTACACAATTTTTTTTCAGTTAATAGGTCATTTTATGGTTTATTAATTGATTTTTTCTCAGTTATCATGTTTTGAGGACTTTAACAAAAATCAATTAGTAAATAGTTTCAAAATTGACATAACTTTGGTTTTAAAACCAATAATATTTTATTAAATGATATAATACTACTAATAATGTAAGGTTCGGAAAAAAGATTTTCATAATAATAGATATTTCATTAATAACCACATGATGTTTTCTTGGTAGTTTATAGTATGTTGATTAACCCTGTAGTGTAACAATACAAGAAGACATGGTAAAAGTTAAACAAATTAACTAACAGTTAAATCTAAAATATAAGTTTAATATGGTGACCTAAACATGTCTAAAACCTCTTGGTTGAAGGGATTTAGACCAATCACCACCTCATCCTCAAAATAAATCCAATTTGAACAATTATAAATCGAAAATTATTCTATAATATAATAATATTTCATTCTTTTTCTAAATTGACTCCCACATCTCTTGTATAAGGGCGTTTCCCCTTCTCTCAAAATCACTCCTCCAAAGCCATTTATATCATCCAAGCCCTGGTAAACTATCCATCCAACCACCCTAAATTCAAACTAGAGGACTTACTTTGATCATAAAGCCACCATACCGAGACCTTTTGATCAAATAAAATGGAAGCACCCAAAAAAGAGATAACAATTTCATCACCTCTTTCAAAATAATTTTCTTCTTCCACATCCCGTTTCTCTGTTGTCTCCATACCAAAATAATAAATCAAATCCATATTAATAACTTGATTATATTTGAAATATGTTAAAAACATATTCATTATTCTATCCATCCTATGAATGATAGAGTCACCATACGTGCGTACGTACGACTTACCATCTCCACGTAATGGTGTTGTTTGTTATTCAACACTTCATTATTTGGATGGGTACAATAATGAGATTAATTAATGTAAATAATAAATATATCATTCAATGATCATTTATCTATAATATACCATCCAAATATATATGATTTCTCCATCAATATAATTATATCATCACTTGTGCATACATATGACATACCGTCTCCAAAACATGATGAGATTAGACTGACTGAATGGCCCGAAGGACTCAATATTTATTTATTTTTGGATAAAACAGCTTTTAAGGAAAAATGGGGAAACCTCACATGACTTTTATGAAATAGATACATAAACACAACCAAATACCAAAACATGACTACTTGAAATTCCCCTCCCCATCATCAACATAGTTATGGGAATCCTCCACCGACGCAAGGCTACTCAGAGAACTGTCACGTGCAAAGAGGCACGAGCCTGGTACCGATTTCTAGGCCATACCCTCTCAATATTCCAAATCTGAATAGCCTTTCATAGTGAATTCTACCTTCTCCTATGTCCTAATCTGAAGCATTTCCAAGTATAATGTCTATACCAATCCACCATCCAAAAATTTGAACCATCAAATGTAAAACTGATTTAGATTTCCCAAATGTTCTGACCATACTCCAAACAAAAACCAAACACCAGAGAACCTCGTTCACCAAGTTGCAGCTCCACAACCTACAACTCTCATTCCTAACTCCAGCTAAAACCAAGAGTCCAATATCATCATCAAAAATTTGAAACCAATGGAAACCAGACCAGAGCAGATTTTGAGGGAAAATCTACAAAGCACACCTCAACCCTCCACTGCACTGTCTGGGAAAACCGCAGCCAAGAACCGCCATCATTGTTCCCAAGAAATCCTCCTGCGATTCCAAATTGGCGACTAAGCTATTGAACCATCTTCTTTAGGACACCAAGATCTCAGATTTCTCAGTCCAAAATCAACACCAAAGCTTCGGATCTATTGTAACACAAATACTTCCACAAATCAAAAACAACTTCCTCAAATACTGCTTCACTGCTTCACCATCACTCGAAGATGCATAACAACACCACCATAAAACCAAAAATAGCCTCGAAAAAATCCAACTCCAATAGAAAACTACCATGAGAAGATACGAAGATGCATTCAAAACAACCATAAGGGAAAACGAATCCCCAAATCTAGAAAGAAAACCCGAAAAAACCAAAATTCTATGCTAAAAGGAAGAAACTGAAACCATCACCAGTGTACCTGTGGAAAAATCCCGTCACGATCCAAACCCAAATCCCGTCGCTTCTAGCTAGGTCATCCGAGAAGACCCCGACACCTCCCAACCCACATCCCGAGATGCAACATCCCCTCAGGCCACAGAATCTGGATTTTTGTCATTGCACCAACACTGCACTACCATGGAATCCCTATCAGACACAAAGGAGTTGAGCGAGAAGCAGGCCAACAGTAATGTAAACCTCCAAGAATAACGAGTCCATGAAGCCGCACGACACCACCGCTGTAAGAATCAACCGTCACGAGCTCACCGAGAATGAGGAGGGGAGTCGAACCGAGCAAGAAGAAGGAAGGAGGCGGCAGTGACGAGGGGAAGCCCTAAAATTTCAGCGCCCTTTACGGGATCATCCGTCCGTTAGAGGTAATCAAAACACAATGAGATTCATTTCCATGTTCACCATTATATGATATTATAAATATATAAATTTAATGAGTAAGTAATATATGAGAAAATAATTCTACTGTAAATATATATATATATATATATATGTATTTATATAGATCTAATTCCCTTATTCCGTTCAATACAATATAAAAACAGAAACATCTTTTATGCATACATACGACCTACCTTCTCCATAAATGGTGATTCCATTTCATCAATCTATCTATTATAAATATTTATATTTTGAATATATATATGATATATAAATAATGTTTTATATTCTCGATTTAATAAAATAATGATCTAAGTGATATGATCATGAATAACATGTTAAAACACGTATGATTAAGAAAGTGATTATTACCCTAAATGTTACTTTATCATAGAAATTATTATTAAATGGGTAGTATAAATTCATAAATGAATCATATAATATATCATAGATATTAATATGGTTCTATTATAATTTAATAACATACTATGGTCATTATACAAGAATATAAACGTACCCTCGACTAAAGGAATGTACAAGGTAAGAGTTTACGCCTGAATCTCATTTTTTATCCAAGATTGTTTATGTGTAAGTATTTATTCGGAAATATTTATCATCAATGTCAATATTTAATAGAGGAGTTTTTAAAATAATTATTTTTATGTAACTCCTTAACTAAAACATCATTTTAAATGTTTTAAATTTTTATTCATGAATATCATTATCATTAATGTCCATTTTTCTAAATTCTTTTAAGGATTATTTTATATGGACATGATTGTTTTAAAATGCTAATTCCTTTCAAATGTTTCAATGTTTTATGGGACACTTTGATTCAAAAATATATTTTAAATGAATTTATAAATGTGTAACTTCTAAATGATATCACAAAAAGGTATATTTCTCTCAAAAAGTTTTACTGATCATTGCCCACCATGTCAGCATTTTTTACTATATATTATTCTTGATTGTGGATGATTTATTATAATACAATATTATATATTTTATTGATTTAGTAATGATAATTCTGATTGAGGATATCCTATTTATATACCTTTCCAGGTTTATCTTTGATGTATTAGAATTTTTTATGGTAGTTTTAATACGAATGTTTATGTTATGTTTCCACATTTTTATATGAGAAATATAGTGTACATAGTATGTGACGGGTGAAACCCTATATAGCTCGTCGATGCATCGGTAGGTCTTAGGAGACATATTAGTGACATGGAACTAAGCCTTCACAAAAAAATTAGTTGTAGTCTAGGAACGAGGCCTTGACTATGTGGTAATAATGACTAGCGTTAAGAATTACCTCATTATGAAATTAATTATTACCAGTGATTATTTTACTAGTAGTGCATCCATGTACATGTTTATTTGGTAATGATGGATTCATGTTTCCATTATTATTTTAATGTTAATGTTTAAAATCATGTTGTTTTTGGGACACGTCTTTCCTTTAAAGTTTACATATTTTGAAAAATTATTTACCTTTACTGAGCATCTGAGCTCACCCCTTTCTTATGTTTTATTTTCACAGGATTCCAAGAAGTGTACTGTGATTGATATGCAGGGTTAATCTAGGGAAAAAATGATATTCTCAAAATATTATTTATGTTGTGTTTTTTGTTTCAAGGTGTAATGTAACTTCCATGTATGTAATATATTTTGTGAGACTGCTAAACTGATCGGTCCCTCGGAACCTGATTCCTTTTAATCATTCCAATGTACTAAAATAATGCATCGACTCTAGGATTCTGGGGTTGGGGCGTTATACCCATTCGAATATTATTTTATTTATTGTGATCCATAATTGAATTATTATGATTATGTACATTATAAAAGTTTTTATTCTTATCATTATGATATTATTTCATGGCACAAGATTTATTATTGATGATTATAAACACTTATGCCTTATTTATTTTGATTGGTAAATCATTAGACCATGTTTCATGATTATGATATATGAATTGATGGGTATAGTTTATAAATTTTTTGTTTAAATTTTCAAACCCTTATTATTATATTATTCTAACTTATTATAATTAATTTATATATCTTATGTTTACTATTACTGAGAATTTGAGCTCACATTTTCTTTTGTTTCTCTCCGGAAAGTTATGGAGAATGTATTTACGTATGTTTTGTGTAAAAGGGTGATAGTGTTGAAGAACTAAATTGGAAATTATGTTGAACTTTGATGTGCAAGTTGTTTATGTATAAATTTTATAAGGACTATAATCCTCTATAGATTTATGGAGTTTTTTATAGTGAAATATATTTCAAAAAAATCTAAAATGATGTATTATATATATATGAAAAATATGGGTCACTATAGCTCCTACTATTCCTACTAGTAAAGATCATGCTCCAGTACTACAACCTCTATGTTTAGTACATAAAAAGTATCAGTTATTTACTTCCTCAATGGAGATATACAATACATATCATGATCATGCGATAGGATTATTGGGGTTTACATTATATAATAAGATTACCTGATCTGATTATGAATCTTAATGGGACAGATATATCTATAGATAATCATTCCTTTCATTACAAATCTACCAACCTTAGTCAAATGATATATTCTTTTTTATTCCTTGTCACCAAACTCAAACAAAAATTATCACTAATGATTATTAGCAAAACACTTCTATTGAATATTATTTATCCTCATGTTATGTGGAGTGGATATAATCTTATTTTACATTTAATGTACTTCTTCAATTGTCGATATATTTCCTTCTCCAACTCTATCCCTATATGTTTAGTTCCACACAAAATTCCATAGAGGAATTCATAAGGATCCATCAGAGTACTTTAGTGAAATATATTATTATATGATGATATGAATAATGAAAGGTGTTTATCCCAATAATATTTTAAATCCATATAAAAATTTCCCAACATATTTTCTAGGTTTTGAATGGTCCTATTAGAAAAATGATCTATTTTAGGATGGAATATAGTGTTAATTCCCAATTCCATATTTAATGTTAACTGAATAATTCTCTAGAACATTGAGGCAATCCTTATATCAAAATAAAATACCATAGAAATTTGTACCCCATGAATCCTTACCACTTACTCTATATATACCCTTTAATGCTGATCTTGAGAGAAATCATATGTGATTATAATAATATTTTCTAATATTTTATTGTGATCTATTATAACACAAATAAAAATTTGGCTTTTAGTTTTTCGGGGAGTCCAACATTGAAATACATCATGAGGTTTTCCCTTTTCCACTTTGGTGTAGGAAGTGATTATAACATCCACTTATAATTCTATCTATCATATTTACATTTCTAAGATACCATGTAGTGATATATATACTCCACAATATCCTTTTATTGTTTTATCACTAGATATAATCTTTCATGTCTCTAAATATATTCTTACTTCCAGGATGGATAGAGAATGAGGAAATATAACATTCATCCAATAGATCATAATTTATTATTTGTTTTCTTAATAAATATACTCAGTTCCTAAAGTCTGTAATTCCATCACATACATGTTTGATGTTAGGATCATTTCTCACATTCTTTTGTTGCTCTGTATTCTATTTCTATTCATATTTAATCCATGTATGAATAGATGGTAGACCATTCATCAGGGAATGATATGATATATCCAATATCGTTATTCTTTTAAGATCCATTTTCTAAAAAAATATAAATATTAAATCTATTTCAGTTCTCATCATGGAATAACATCTATGGTCCATACAACCAATACCATCATCCACATTTTATACTTTCCTAGGGTGGTAGTATATTGATAATTTATAACATTTAATAAACTCTAACCACCTTATTTGATTCATATTCATATATTTGTATATGAATATATACTTAAATATTTTTTATAAGTATATATATCAAACCTTTCACCAAATAGATTATCCCTTCCCATTTTCAATTAAAATATCAACAATTCTAGTTGAAATCACGATTCTTGTAATTTTTTTGGATGAATTTTAAATTGGTAGGAGGCATAATATATTAAAATATAATTATATTGGAGAATTAAATCTATTACATTCATTGATTCATCACTATAGATCTAAAAACCTTCTCCACGGAAAGGTAGTGTGAGAATAGGCACACCTACCCACCTTATTTTTAGATCCTCAAAATATTCATCAAATTATTCTATCTAAAGTAACATATCTCCCTTCAATGCATACATGGTTATTAGATTATATAAAAAAGATATATTCATCACAAAGAATCAGTAGTATCAAGACAACCCAAGAAAACCATGAATCTATGTCACCATGGTTTGTCTAGGACATTGAAAACTAATTACCATCATTGAATGATCCTTTAATATACCCATTATTGATATTATTTAGTTTATTAATGAAATATGTAATAGCTAAAACTCATAGTTGTTAAATCTGGAATACAAAATATCCTTCTTCAAGCACTTAAACTGAATCCTCCAATGATGTTTATGATCTTATATTCTCTTCGAATATATATGAATATTATCTATAAATAAAACCGAAAATTGATTAAGGTAATCTATAAAGAATATATTCATTAAATCCCTAAATATAGTATGGGAATAATTATGTCTAAATTTTAAAATTATAAATTCCTAATTTCCATATATTGTATCGATGTTTTTCATGGTAATATATTTCTTTTTAATCCCCAATCTACTAAAATCCCAATCGAATATCGATCATGTAAAGTTATTAATATCCTCCTAATAGATTGAAAATATCATAAATATATAGTATAAGATACATTTTCTTTATAGTGATATTATTAAGTTCCCTAAAATCAATATAACGATGCATTGAACAATATTGATTCTTATTAAAAAATATGTGTACCCCATGGTGACATACTAGGGTGTATGAATCAATTATCCTGAAATTAAAATATTTTCATCTTTAATTACTAATACATAATCAAGTCCATTATATATGGATATATTCAAATAGGTATAAAACTATGTAAGAATTCTATTGAAACTAAACTCTATGATTCATGGGGGAGATTAGGAAGGTATTCAATAAATACATTAGAATATTCGTAGAAAATAGAAATATCATAAATATTGAGTTCATATGTAACTATTTGGGATAAATATTCATCATTAATATGTATTAAGACACATAAAATTAAAGTTATTACAATTGGTTTTTCATATTCATACTCACACTAAAATATTATCACAGGTTTGTTCATAATAATAAATATGATTTTACTTCAATGAGAATTTTCATAATGTATATATAAAGATAGCCAATAAATTATAAATATAACAAAAAATTAAACTCTACAGAGCTTAATAAGGGTTGTAGGAAGCACATTCCCACAATCTTCTAAAAGAGATAAGATATAAACTTGGGATATGATCATCATAAAATTACATGATTTTATTTTTAATATAACATTTAATCATTTAGGATATAAATTAAAATTCATTGATACTTTTCATGATATATATGAATTAATATGTCTATTATCATGTACAGTACATTAATATTTGTATGTTCGTTCCACCAACTCTTCTTCATTGTTTAATCTCTAGTCCCATACCAAATCCAAACTGGTTAGCAATATTCAAAAACACCTTTTATGAAATAATGAAATTATATGGTTATGAAAATCATTCTTATAAAGTCCAAAATTCTGAAATATTCTTTAAACACAAGTCTCTTAAGGTTCATCCCATATCATAGTGGATTAACAAAGGTTTTCATAGATTCGATCATATCCATCATCAATGTGGATTATAATGAGAAAGTAAATTAACCAAACAATATCCCCTTGGAGTGTCAGTACAGGGGTGCAGTTAAGCCTATTTTCATGTACTAGGTGAAGGTTATGTTAATAACCAAACATAATTTCTGGTTTATCACCCCACATTAGATATATGTAAAATCCTACATCTACTTATTTTATCATGATAGGTATGTCATTTCTAGGAAACAACTCTAGATATATATTAATATAATATTCAAATGTTATCCTATAATTAGACTTATTCCAGCAGTTTTCACCTAAATTTTCAAATCCTAATCCCCAAAACTAACTTAACCGTGTTCTAAAACCAACTGATGGATGATAATATTTACATATATAAATATTACGTCATGCTGGATGAATATTCAAAACATATCACAATAATAAATTCCCTAGAAAAATTAAGGTATAGTTTATTTAGAGACTTGGCACATAATTTACGTATTTTATTAAATATCATTAACATATCCCACATATTTATTCTTACATTACACCCATGTTATGAATACACTATTTAAAAAAATTCTTAACAACCCAGGGAAAATGAATTATAGAGACATAAGATAAACATGTATAAATAATACATTGATTATTTAGTTTAATTTATACATATGAGAAATAGTATCACAACTAGTGGATAGAAAGATTCAGTGTATTGGAGACCATGTACATAAACACATTATTTTATATCACATGTTGAAATTTCTCTATATTCCTACCACACTAGATCCATTGATTGAAATATCCTAGTGATAATAATATTTATAAATAGGGGATAGAAAACATATGAAATGGGTGAGATTTGATATTCAGTAAAGGTAAACATAAGTGATAACTTAAGATTATTCTATGGGTATAATCAAGATACATAAGAAGCATGTTTCCAAACAAGCATAGATCATTAGTCATGGAATAATTCTTGGCATAACATAATACCTGAATGTGTCAATAAACATGGTTTACGAGAGTTTAACATAATATTGATAACAAGAATATAACTATGAAACCATTCCTATACGGAAATGACATTATTATAATAAAATTATACCATTGGGAAGTATAAAAATTTCATGCTTCATGTTTTCCGAAAAATTCCATTACTTCATGTTGTGAACAAACAAAATACCAATGATTGATGTTGAGAACAAAAAAAATCCCATGCTTCATGTTTTGAACAAACAAAATGTCCATGCCTGACATCCATACCTCATGTGACAGAAATCTATAACCAGTCCATTAGAGGGTGATATAGGACCCTAACCAAAATCATCAGTACATATGAATTCCTTAAAATTCTAATAAGTAAATATATCCAAAAAACCTATAGGGAAAAAATTGGTTTCTTTCATCACATCCTAAAGAACTCATGGAAATGATAAAATACTATTTCACAAAACATTAAAATGATATCACCAAAATATACGTCAAACATATAAACGATAAATACCAAGAAACCAATCACCCTAACAACATATTGAAAAAGAAATTTCTAAAGGTGATTTTTAGAATATAATTTCAAAATAAATAGATCCATTAGAGATTTAATATATTTTTTTTGTGAAATCATAAAATGGATTTATAAAATTATTTTATCTTTATTATAATAGATGATGTTATCATTACATTGAAAAGTATTTTTTTAAAAGGTAAAGTGAACTCACGTTTGAAAAATAAAACCTTTAAATATAATTAACAATAATAAAGAATTTAAAATAAATAAAGGTTGTAAAAAATAATGCGGAGTGGAAGATAAAACATTTGATTTTGAAATGATGTAAAAAAAATTCAATGTATTGAAATTTTTTTTATTTAAATCCCACATAAAAATGAGTAAAAATAATAATTTCATAGACTACAATGAAAATATGAAGATCACATGAGAAAAAATATAGTTGTATTTTCATGAACCACATCAGGTTCCTTAGTAACCCGATAAACGAGCTGAAACTAACATAGCCTAATATACATTCTTAATCCCCATGGGTTTGTGACTAGTAAGTAACATCATAAAAAATTAAAGTGGGAATGATTTTGCCAAAATATTTGTGGAAGAAAGATAAAATGACAATATCCATACAAAATAATCCCCATTGGGAGAAGTGCACTGAATTAAAATAGGTATAAAAACCCAAATGTACTATAGAACAATACTTGTAAACTATAAGAACATAACTAGTCCTAAAGGAAGAAAATATAAAATTCCATAGGTAAATAGCTATAATCACCTCCATGTTGTGCTTTAACCCTACTTGAACCAAGAGGGTGATAATCTAAAAACAACCAAATATACATGTAGGGTGTGGGCTAAGAGCCCAGTAGGGTCTCACGAAGGATTCTATAGAATATGAAAATAATAAATTAATGAAACAAAGCATTAATGTTCAAATAAAAAAGTATATAAGTTTAGAGAAAAATTTAAAACAACTCACACATTACATTTCAAATAATGATAATACATTAAACAAACTGCTTCCCAAATTATTTATATAAAATATTATATATAAATTCATTAGGAAGGTAAAATTGTTTTCTAAAATTAGAAGACATGTATATATAATATATAAACAAGTGTGCAAAACGGTCATCTATTAAAATGTATGATAGTTTTAGGATACAACATCTTCACACACTTAAAGTTGATCATGGAAATATATATATACAGACCTCCCATTCACATTGGAAAAATGCCACTCATCACCAACTCATTAGGGATGTGACCTACTGCACTAGGTTTTATTTCAGTTGTAAAGTGTCAAAAAGGTTCAATTTGAATACCACACTAACTAACCAGGCATTCATATTCTCTAGTATAATAAATGATGGGAAGTTTATTTTAAATTGGTTCAAAATACAATTCATCCTATTCAGCCATTCCAAAAGTTCAAATTTTTCATTTAAATAACAAAACACTGATTTTCAATCAAAACGTGCCTTTTTAAAAGATAAAACCACTATGTTTTTATAAAAAAATATTTTATTCCATTTTATCAAATACTACATAGATATAAATGTAAGAAAATAAATTTCTTAATTTAAACTAAAAATTTTAATTTCCACAATTTTCCATGAGTTTCTCAAACACACCTTAATTCAACTGAATTGGGGGGTTTTCCAAATTGAATTACAAATATTCAATTTCCAATTATAATCCACCAATTAAATGAAATTGGATTATTAATAAACCAATTGATTTTTTTGAAGTAAATGAATTTATATCAAGCAATTCAGGGTTAATAAAATTTATCCATCATAATGGAAGTGCCTACCTTTTTCTCAAGAATTAAAATATGGAAATGGAAACCTCCAATAATAATTAAGGCATATATGATCTAGAAACGTAGTATAAAAACATAATTCAACAACATAGAGTATAGATCCATCAATCACGAGATGATCTATCAAACTCAAAGGAATTATAGAGAAATAAATGGAGAGACGAGGAGAATTCTTACCCAGCACATCATACCATAATCGAAACAATGATCAATTGTTGATTGAAATGAATTGGAGGGTTTGAGGGATCCAAAATCACATGTTAAAGGCACTTGGGTTGAGAGTAAATAAATTTAGGGATGAGGAGAAGAAAACACATACAAGGTGAAAGTTAAAAAACCATCGGGACATAACAAATGTGTTACCCAATTACACATATTAAAATTTAAAAGTCCCAAAATCATCAAAAAAACCATAAAATTTTGTTTAAAATTGATTCTTAATTATTAAATAACTTACAAAAAGTATATCCACAATACAGGGCATTTAAATACCCATATGAATGTAGAACTAGAAGTTTTTATTCTTAAAATTCAACAAATATCTGACTTTACCATTATATGTTTCCTCCCAATTCCTTATCTATAAATCTCAGGTTGAATGGATACATGTACGCTGACCCTATTAACTGAAATATATGTATTTTTTGGCACATTAAATATAAGGTGGATCTGATCCAAGTTGGTGACAAGTTCATCACTACCAAGGTATCCTACGATTAGTACTCCTTTTTTGTTTCCTTTGTTTATAGAAGTGGTGAAAATGTTCCTAGAGAGTTTCTTGGGAAGGACCTCAACATGTTTGATATAGGATCAGAGGCATGGTTATTAGAAAGTTATTTTAATGTTGTTGCAGATACGACGTAGAGGAAGGGAAGGGGCCCATTAACCCGTATGGCCAGCCTCAACATCAATTTCTTCATGGAGGGAAATGGGCTCTAAAAACTTGGATATGTGGGTGAATGGTTTACCTGGGGTAATAAACAATGGGGGAACCACTGCACATGGAGAAGTCTGAATAGATGATTGCGAAATATGTAGTCCATCTCGACCTTCTCCAACTCAAAGTAGATCATTTGGTACGTGGAATCTAGGATCACTCTCTTATCCAATCTCTTTGGACATTGTGCAAGATATCCAAGAATAATTATACTTATTCTTCATTTGGAAAAGTATACTGAGATATTAGGGTCTAGTTCATAACACCTAGAATACACCTGTCCAGGGGCACAAATAGAAAACATTTCACAATAAGATGAGTAGGTTAAAACCAAGTCTATAGGTATGGTCGAATGATACACACCCCTGGATGGTAAGTTGTAGATAATAATATAGGAAGTTGATGGCCATAAGAGGAGTCTAGAGGATGAGTGGGATGGCTGGGTTTTCGAGAAATACATAGGGAAAACGAATATTCTTGCAGACATGTTTTTGAAAAACGAATGGTTGGCCTGATATTGGTAAAGGATTAAAGAACTTAATGAGGTACGTTAGAAGAAAAATTATTTTAACGATTGTATAAAGGAGAGGAGATAGATGTTTGATCCAAATATCATACTAGATAATGGTTCTTATACATTTGAAAGGGATCTGGTAGGTGGCCTAGGAAGTTTTGTTCATTGATATTATTGCTGGTCCCAACAAAAACATTACAAATAGATACCCTTTAGAGGAAACATACCTATTTGATGTTATTAACTCAGTATTATATGCCTCATACAATGAAAGCATGAATGAAATACTGACTGAGGAAGAGATTTGAGATGCCCCGATGAATTTTAACCCTGAGAGTTATGCAGGTCTAGATGGATTTCCTGGTTTATTCTACAAATCATCATCGGACATCGTTAAGGAGTATTCAGTAAAGGTAGTGAATGATTTTTTTGTAGAGGGAGATTATCTTGAGTTTCCTATGCCACAACAATGGTACTTCTACCTAAATCCAAGAATCCCTCTTCTATATTGAATTATAAATCAGTAAGCACGTGCAATGTTCCCTATAAAATCATTGATAGTATTATGAATTCCAAGTTGGCCATCCATCTCCCTTGGTGGGTTTTGCTGGAACACCATGAATTTGATAATGGATTCTCAATACAAGAACCCATTTCCCTTTCTCAAGAAATTCTTGGTGACATAAACATCAGTTCAAATGGGTCCAATATATCTATAAAATTCGATATTAACAAAGGCTACGATCATGCGGAGTGGAGCTTCATTAATAAGGTTCTTGCAGGTATGGGAATATCTTTTGGGAATGTTGATATCATCTTCTACTGTTTAATATCATCCTAGTATGTAGTTACATTCATGGGGTAGTCCTTGAGATTATTCAAGGATATCTGGAGCCTAAGGCAAGGTGATCCGATCTCTTGAGGTATGTTCATTCTAGTCCTGGACATAGTGGAGTATTAATAATGGGTTGATTATCTGGTATAATATAAAATGGATTCTACCTGCAGTGCATCACATCATGTTCACTAATGATTCCATCATATTTACGAATTCCTTGTGTATATCGGTCTACGTCTTGAAAAGGTGTTGGACGAGTATATCCACTTTAGTGGGAAAGTCATCAACCACAACAATAGATACCTCTATATCTAAAATGGGTGAAACTCCCTACGTTTTCCACTGTGAGCCTAAAACATGACATGTAGAGAGGAGATCTCACCCTGGAATACCTGGGTGCCCCCATGTCATCAGGTAGAGTTTGAAGCCATGAATTCGACCAACATCATACCAAGACAAACAACCAGTTCAGGAACTAGAAGAACAATTACCTGTATTTTGGGGGATGTATTGTGCTACTGGAAAATGCAATCTAGCTACACTAGTGCATGCTAAATCATATAAGAATGTTCTGAATGGTGTCATGAAAAACATTGACATGATTTTGTCTAGTTTCATCTGGTACTCCCTTTCCTTAGGCAAAAGGAACTGGGCCTCCTTGAGCAAGATTGAAAGGTCGGTTTGTGAGGGAGGAATCAATGTTCATATCCAAGAAAACAATGTATACTACATGAATGACATATTATTATGGGGTGTTATAAAATAACGTACTATGTGGGGGAAGAACATACACAACTATAACTTGGGAATCCAAGCACTAGTAGAGGGCCATGTTTCATCCATTGTATCAATGACTTGTCCTCTTATTTCTATCCTACATCCACACCATATTTGGATGGCGGGGATATGGGAATTATCCTCTTAGAACCAGAACTGATGTGTCACCATTATCAGTTTTCTGTGGTTCCATGTCACTAACATCACCTTTAGGGAGGCCAACCATTTCCAGAATTTTATCACGACAGTTATGGAAAGAGATTAAAATGATCTACTCAACATCATTGAGCTGAATTCAGACCTGGATATGTGTGTCTACACCCCATCCCACTATGGGTTCTTCATGAAAAAGGATTTTAGGTAGTTTTACAAATATCAGGGTCATGAAATTGCAGACACATGGGATGAAATCCTATGAGTCAAAGTTATACCTACTAAATTTAATTTTATCATATATAGAATTCGGAACAAATCTGTCCCGACAGATGAGAATGTAAATAGGTTTGGGGTTAACATGGCGTCTAGATGTGTGTGTTGTAAGTCTCATTATGTGGAAAGCATGGATGATTTTTTTAAAGTGAATGGGACCGCGAGGTATGGACCTATTTTAGGGGTTTCACTAGGGTCTTTAATCATTGAATGGATGGATTCTCCCATTTAGATAGTTAGTACCTAGAATCCAGAGGAAGCCGCCCAGAAAAAATTGCGAATACTGTGGTTTTTCATTTAGGTTTCTAGTGCATTTGGATGGTGTTAAATAAGGTGAGACATGGGGTTAATTCACGATGACATGTGCTATAATTTTCATAATGAAAAATCTGTTATGTGACTTGGCCATGGCTATTTGAAACTGGAGGGAAGCACTGTCTCTCAACCAATTTCAAGAAAGGTCCATGGAGGAGCTCTTGATCAATGGGACAAAGAGAAACTTGGATCGTTGGAACCCTATAACTAGAGGGTTAAAACTCAATACTGAAAATTCCTTTTCATATATTATATTTCATGGAGGGGTGGGGGTGGGTAATTTCATTGGGCCAATGTTCATGGATTTTATAGTAAGGCTATGTCAAGGTTTCACTCTGTAGGGTGAGGCCCTAGTGATACTTTAGGGTCTTATCTGGTGTAGTCAATGGGATTTGATCATATCTGAAGTGGAAACAGACCCAATACTAGTGCACAAGTCTCTACATGACCATGTCAATTCTCCCTAGACGATCTCCTATTCCATCAGAAACTATAACCGTATACTTGTCCAAAACACCAATGTGGGTCGCACTTAGAGGTAGGGAAACAAGGTTGCTGATCACATGGCTTTTAAAGATATCTCTAGCTTAGAGGATGTATGCATTCATACTATTTATTACATGAAAACTAAGGGGGTCTACTCGATCATAGGGGATTCCCTAGGTCCACACTATTTTAGGACCCTTTAACTCTATGATTTTGGGGAAGGGGGTTTGGGGGTAGGGGGATGCTTTTTACTTCTTTTGTGTGTATTTTTCAACTTTTCCTTGAATAAAAATTTACATAATGATGATGAATCTTCCATATCAAATAGTTGAGGCCACTGCTCTATCATCTATGCCTCGAGCACCCACCTCTCATGAAAATATGAACCATGCTACGATATAAACTTAATTAATGGTTGCTTTCTCCCAATAACTACCAAAGATTAAGAATCAACTACCCTAACTAGCCATTCATTCATAGATAAATTAGGTTCCATATCATGTTCACTCTATATTAGTACATGAGATGGATTAGAAAGATACACTCATAGTTTAGATACATATAACACCTTATATATCTACATATTATATGGTGGAAGTGATAAATGGTAAGAAACATTCCCTCCTTCTCAAAAACCTCAATAGGTCTAAAAAAACAAGGGTCATGTTTCTTTTTCCCTCCTAAGACAGCAGTAACCCATATGTGGTGAAACTTTTAAGAACACCTTATCACTAATTGGAAACTCCAATGATCGGTGATGAGATTAACTATAAATAATATACCATATCTATGTCATCAAATTCATCCATTGAATAAACTAAATATTTTTGGTCATCTATTGAACCAAGCCTAGTCTAACCAAGGTACAATCATTATTCTCTGACCAACACAATAGAGATGTGCATGCCCGACGTACAAGGCCTCAAAAAAATTTATTCTGATCAATGTCTAGTAAATTTTATTATAAGAAAACTACTCCAGAATAATATGTTCATCCCATGATCTAAAAATTTTGAGAATAAAACATTGATTCATATCCTAAAGAATCATTATAGCACTTCTTGTCTAGACATCTGATAGATGTTATTCCATTATCAAACGTACCTAAGATCCTGTTGCCTCTTGAATGCCTCTCTAAAAATTGATAAGAAAACCAAGGATCACTATTAGAGACTATATAAGTTGGAACTCAATGAAAATGAACAATCTATTTCACATATATATTTACCAACTCCTCAACTTTGGTTTCATCATTAATGGATATAAAGAGATTTTATTTAGTCAACCAATCAATCCAAACCCATATTGCATTATTATTTCTACAAGTATGTGATAACCCTACAAAAATGTCTATAGAGATATCATCCCTCTTTGTAGTAGTGATTGGATGTTTCTAATGTAAATGTTAGGGGTTATCATTCTCATCCTTGACCCTATGGCATGTATAATAATGAGAGACCTATTCATCAATGCACTATCATGTACCAAAACCCTAGAATCAATGATGCATGTTATAGAACAGATTTTTTGTTCCTAGGTGATGTTTCCACTATGAATTATGGAAATAACTATCTCAATATTCCATACCTCTAACAACATAACCACGAAATTATGATAGAAAATATTTCCCTCTTTAGAGATTTTCCTCTCAACAACTATCTCCCCACTATAAATAGAGTATCTAATTCTACAAAACTCATCATCAAGTTGTTGTTCCCATCGAATAAACTTGGGAAAAGTCGATATAAAATGATAAATTTCCAAATAATCCCCAACACTTAATTTATAGATTCTAATATTAAACTGTTCAATGAAATCCTTCTAGACAAAATCTTTTGAATATTATTTCACAACCTATGTTTTATGTTTTCTACTCAAAGGATTTGCAACGACATTCCATTTATTTGGTGTATAGGTGATGTCAAAGTTAAAATATTTCAATTATTCAACATGATGCCTCTTTTGGAAATTGAAATAATTTTGAGAGATGATATAAATCATCCCCTTATGGTCAGGCAATGTGGAAAAATTCCTTTTAAAGGTAATTTCCTCAACTCATAAGAGCATGCATCACAACTTCATGTTCAAGGTATTCAGTTAGAATATTCTCCATGTGTGTCCTGATCTAACGAGAGCTATAAGATATGACATGGTCACCTTACATAATAACACAATGTGAAACTAAACTCGATGCATAAAAGAATACAAAATAGCCATGAGAAGCCTCTAGAAGTGTCCATAGTAGAGTAATAGTCAAAAGAACATTTATATCAACAAAAGAACTCTGAAATTTTTAATCCTAAGAATATTTTTCTATTTTCCATGTTAAATCAATCCTTGGAGAAGACAACATTGATAAGACATATAATAACCTATCGTAATACCAATCTAGACCCAATATGTTCTGAATCATGAAAATATTTCATGGTTTCTACTATGTCATAGTAGCCTTCACCTTCTTAGGATCAAATGAAATACCATTTTGGGACACAATTTTTCCAAAGAACTGCACTTCATGGATCTTGAAATCTCATTTTGAAATTTTTACATTTCATAAGTGATTTTTTAACAAAATCAGAACTATTCTTAGATGAATAACATGATCCACCACGTACAGAGTGTAATCAAGGATGTAATATAAAAATAGTACCAAAAGGTATCAAGATACTCGTGTATTATTATTGAACCTATAAATACTCTAGGAGTATTGGTTACAGAAAAGGGCTCAACAAGGTACTCATAATGGTTATACCTACTTTGAATGTAGGTTTTCCAAATGTTATATTCTTTTATACTCTACTGATAGTACCCAGATCATAGATAAATCTTATATAAGTACTTTTCCCCTATCAACTAATCAAAAAAATAATCCATCCATGGACACAGTTAGATTTTCTTTAAGATGACTCTATCGAGATTTCAATAATCATGATAAATGTATAGTGAACTATCATAATTCTTAAAAAATAGAACCGACGCTTCCTAAGTTGGCATAGTCAGGAATATAAATCCTTTCTCTATAAGATCATCTAATTAAGTCTTCATATCTTTTATTTTAGTTGGTTCTATGTGGTATGATTGAATTGACACTATTTTAGTATCACATACTAAATTCATAGAAAACTGTACCTCGTTTTTAGTTGGTAGAGTAGAGAAGTCAGAAGGAAACATGTTAGGAAATATGATCACAACTGGAGGGTGATCTCCACTCAATGGTTCTCTCTCCAGATCAAAATATAACACTAATATTTCTTTCACCAACTACATATAATAAGTTCTGAATCTACTAGAACATGGGTCCCATTATCCTAGAAGTATACAATATACACTATCAGGTGTAATATAAGTGACCGATCAAAGATAATAATCATTTTTTTTCATTTTGTGCAATGATCCAATCTATTCTGAATATGATGTCATGTGGGTTCATGTTGAAAAATAGGAAACTCTATAAAAGATCGATATCAAATATGGATAAAACACAAGAGGGACTATAGAGGCCCTTGTCCCTCCTTGTTCTGAGGGGTTTAGTAATATCCATCACATAAAAAATGATTCATAAGATGATTTAGAATTTAAAAAATGTTGGTTTAAATGAATGAATGAGATTCACCCATATCAAATAAAGATATTACTAACGATGAAGATATAGTCATGGTACCTCTAATAGTCACTGGACCATTAACCTCTTACTTTGGAGACTCTTTCACTGTGTGAAGAAGCCTTCTTCCAGATGCATATGGTTGGAACCCCTTTATACATGAAGCAAATAATTTCCCACTGTTTTATATGATATCAGATTTACATTCCACTATGCAGAGTGGAAAAGCTAAAGCATAACTTTTGTAAGTGTTCTGAGTTTCCGAAGGATCCACTTATCTTGGGTGCCTCATCAAAAAAACTATTTGAATGTTTTGACTTTCCACACTCATAAAAAATCAATGGATCTATTCTATAAACTAAAAGAGGTTTAGGAACACTATATTGTCAAGATCCAACCTGAAAATCATCATTATTATAGTTTTCATTAAATTAATTTTCACTAACACTTAGAGAAAGAATCTCCTAACAACCCTGACTTTCTAACCATGTCCATTTTAACCATCAAAACTCTATCTAGCCCAAAATCATAAGAGGGATGTATTAGAAAGAAATCCCAAGTTTGAATATCTTCTCAATGTATGTACTAAAACTGTTGAGTCTTCATTTTCACATATGGTACTACCTAAGGTGAAAACTACAATAGCCCTTCAAAATGGTTCACATACTCTATCATTGGTTGTTAGCTAACTAAAGATTGAAAAACTTTAAATCCTTAGCTAAAAAATTTACTCTTGATATAAATAGTTCATGAAAAGATCCTTGAAATAATTATACTCTAAGAAATCACGTTTCTTCACATTAACCATTATGTCCCACCATCTCCATATTAGTCCCTCTAGAATTTATGAGGCAGAATTCACCTTGATCTTCTCATGTGTCTCTATGAATTCAAACAAAATATTGATCCATCACAATAATTTTTCAGCCTCTTGAGAATAATTGGAGCCTTTGAACGCTGGTGGTTTCTAGAGAATGAACTCCTGAGTGTAATTCCAGATAACAACCCTATGAGGTTCTACAATTGGAGCTTGAACATGGTCTAGTGGTGGTGCCTATCCTCGAGCATGGATAATACACACAATCTGCTCAACAAGACTCAAGTCCAAGGGAAGATTTGATAATTGTGGTTTAGCTACATTTTTTTCCAAGATCCAATTCACTTGTATTCATGAAGGCATGATTCTACACAATATTAGAAGAAAATAAAGAAGACATTAGATTGACACTCAAATAGTGAAACATTGGAGATTAATCCCATTAGATAGACAAAAAAATGGATTTAAATCAATCCAAATCAAAATTTGGGAAAAGTGTTGAACTAATCCTTAAGTCATATTTAGCTAAAAACATCTAGTGACTTAAGGTTCATTAGAGTGAGATTTCACCATGCAGTCAACTGCAACTATAACTAATATCCTGAAAATAACAATCCAATGGATACCGACATCAAAATAAGATAACTCTAGAACTTTTATACCACCTCTTCAAGAACTATCCCGTTTACCCTGGTAACTCGATAATTGAACCAAACTGACATGGCCTAAAGGGAATTCCCAATCCCCATAGTTTGGTGACTATCACATATAATCATAAAAAATAAAAGTGGGAATATTTTTCCACAAAAATTATTAACTAAATATATAAAGGTAGAATTTTTAAAAAAGAAACTCCACATGGAGACATTAACAAAAAGTCAAATAGGTATAAAAACCCCAATGTAATAAAGAAAAATACGAAAAAGTTGAATAAATATCCCATATTCTGAAGGGAAAACCTCTATTATTCCATATATCAATAACTAGCACCATCTCTAAGTAATGTGTTACCACTGCTCGAACCTAAAAAATGATAATCTTTAAACACCCAAAGAAAGAGGTATTTTTTGAGCTAAAATCACAGAAATGTCTCACCATGGATACCATTAAAGATGAAAACCATTTTAATAACCAAATAAATCATTCAATTTCAAATAAACTTGTATAGAATTTTGGAGCATAATTAAAAAAAATTCATGATTTGAATTTCCAATGATGTAAATAAATTAAACAAATGTATTCAAAAAATATTTATGTAAAATAGTTTATATAAATTCATTAGGCATGTAAAATAGATTACAAAAATTGGAAAAAATTTATATATCATATATAAATAAGTTGGAAACACGGTCATGTTCTAAAAGGTACAATAGCTTCAGGATACGGTATCCTCCCACCCTCAATGGAGATCAAGATAATATGTGTATAAATAGAACCCTCTAACACTGGACAGAGGCGACCTGCCACCATCCCATCAGGGCTGAAACCTACTACACTAGGTTTATTTTAGTGGCAAAGCTTCAAAATAGTTTTATCCCAATAACTAAATATCTTACTAGGATTTCATGTGTTGTAGTAAAATCAATGATGGAAATTTTATTTTAAAACTATTCAAAAAACAATTCATCCTATTTATCCATTACAAATGTTCCAATTTTCCATTTAAAAATAAAAACAGATGTTTTTAATTAATAAATTCATTTTCCCATGTTAAAACCACTTGGATTTTAGGAAAAATAATTTAATGAAATTTTTTCATATAAAACAATGAAATCAATTTCAAGAAATAAATTTAATAGTTTTAATTCCATAATTTTATATAAATTTCTCAATCAGACCTTAATTTTATGAAATTGACGGGTTTCCCAATTTCCCTCATGAAATTAATTTTCCTATTCAAATCCCCCAATTAAATGGAATAGAGTTTTTAATAAACTAATTAAAATAAATGTTCAATTAATTTAATTTAAATCAATGAATTGAATTTAAATTATGAAATTCATGGATAATCACATTTTTCCATCATAACAAAACCACCTACCATTATCATTAAAATACAAATATCTCCACAGAACCCACCAATAAGAATGAAAGAACAAAAGATATTGGAACTAACCATTGAAACAAGATTTTACAGCACAAATATTGAATCCATCAATCCCATGACGATCCATCAAACTTTATGGAAGGAAATATAAATAGATGATGAAAAAGGGAGAACAGTAACCTGGCGAGTCACACCGCAATCACAACAATAATCAATCACTAACATAAATTACCCATGAGGGTTTGAGGGTTCCAAAATTATCTTAAAATGATATTAGGTCGAAGGAAAATAAATTTTAAGAGTAGGAAAAGAAAAATCAACCGAACTACATATAAAAAACCCCGTTAGGACTTTCCATGACGTGCAACCCAATTACACATCATAAAATATAAAAATCCAAAAATAACCAAAAAACCCATCTCTTTTTGTTAAAAAGAGATTTATTATTATTTTAGAACTTACACATAATGTATCTAAATTACATGGAATGTAAATCCCCAGTAGGATACAAAGATATATGTTTTCATGCTAAAAATCTAACAAATCTATGACTTCACCATTATAGGTATCCTCCCAATTTCTTATCAAACCTATCCAAAAAATTAGAAATGAAAACCATAAAAAGTCTTAAAAAATTCCAATTATTAATTTAATGAAATGTTAAATTTATTCAATGTACAAAGGCGAACATTATTGGGAAATTAAAATTTTGAAAATGAGGGGTAACCATCATTAATGAGGATGAGAATTATTCATAACATAGTTTCATTTTCAAAAAGGAAAAACGAATAATTATGGTAGATTTTAATAAAAAAAGGATTGTTCAAGATATAAATAGGGTAAACCATATGAAGTTATTAATGAAAATTAATGAACAATATTACAACTCAAGAAGAAGTTTGAGTTATGAAAAACCATTACATTTTAGGGATGATATCAATCATTGTACCTGAAAGGGAAAAAATGAATGGAAGTGGAGTTTATAAGTTCAATAGTAAATTAAGATAACATATTTTAAGGGGAATTAGTTATACATTAAAAATTAAGATTGGAACATTATAACAAAGTATGATTCAATGAAAGGTCACCATGACAAAAACCGTTACAACTTGAGAAGCTTTTAAATTAAATTTTTTTGAAAGAGAAGTCATTAAATTAATTATGAATTATAATTAATAAATGATATTTTTTTATATAATATACTAATAAGGTACAATACTCACCACGAAAATTTAAATAGGTTTGTAATGAAAAACATTTCCCAAATGAAAGAATTTGAGATGAAAATTTGTACTTAGTCTTTATTTTTTATTTAAATTCACCAAACATCCTATATAAATAATTTTATTTTATTAATTATAAATCCATGAAAATTATTCATAAATATTACCATTAATACTACCTAATTAAAACCATTTCAATGATATATATTATTTTTTCACATTTTTCTCTTATTTGGTGTTTATAATATTAATGTTTATACTATTTTTTAAGACCAGTGTTAGTATTTTTTCTTATTCAAAAGATTATATTTCTCAATTAATAAATGTTATAATAAGTTATGTTTTATATGTTTTAATGAAGTTTAATTTTCTTTCCTAGTTTGTTCATTTTTTATCAAAATTATGAAATAGAAAATAAGTTTTTCAGGGATTTTTAACATTTTAAGGGTGTTTTATTTACTAATGAAATAAATATTGAATTATACATTGAAAAAATAATTATTATTTTTAATATTTATAACATGTTATTCCAATAATTATGTTTTCATAATTATAAACTATATAATTTCATAACATTTTTCAAGTAGGTTTTCAAACAGACCAAAACATGAACAAATAATGATTATTGTTTAATTATGAGGTGATTAAGTTACACTATCATTATCCCTGTAAAATAATGAGATAATTTATATAAGATTAGTGTGATATTTAATAATTATAAATAATTATGATAATAAGCAAATAAAGTGAAATAATTTCCTATTATGAATAAATTTTTTTCATTTTAGTTAGTTTTTTTCAGATAGTTAGTTCTGTAATGACTATTTATTATTCATATAATGAAGTGGATATTAAAATTCATTTCACAAAGACATATTAATATCATAAAATTAATATTTATCCTATAAATGGATCATTATAACAATATTATAATGGTGTAAAAGAAAAAAATCTCATTTGTTCATGGATTCAACATTCCTCACACAACAATAATTCACAATTTCGCTATTCTTAATGGTAAAGTGAAAAGTTGAAATTTTTTTATTCCAATTATACAAAAAAATTAAGTATTATAAAATTTCTATTATCATCATATAATATTTTCAAAAAATGTTTCAAATGGAATGGTAAAAGGAAAAGTTGTTAGTGAAAATATTGAATATACATTGAGAACATTTGGTTTCTCTTGAAATGATTCATGAGAAATGAAGTGATTAAGATAATAACTTGTAAAAAAACTTATGATCTTCAAATAATATGATATGAGAAGGAAATATGTTAGAGTTTCATGGGGAAAAATAAATTTTATAGTGTTATTATATGGGATGGTTGGAGGCCCATTTAATATTTGGTGAGAATGACATTTTCGAAAATATATTCAATTAATATAAATGAAGAACATGATAAAACTGTCAAGTGGATGTAAAAATAGAAACTAATTGAGTTTATAGTGAGAAAAGGTAGATTATATCAATAAAAAGCAATTAAATATTTGTTTTTATCAAGTCTTAATACCTTTAATACAAGAATTTTTACCTTATCCATTTAAGATTTTAACTAAGTAAGTAGTTTTTACCAAAGAAAAATGAATATTTATGGAAAAAAATAAACGGGAACTTATTGGATAATTTAGAAATAATAATAAAAAACTTAAATCAGTTTTTTATGATTAAATTAATAAAAGTATAATAATTTAATTTTAATATAATAAATGTATAATGTTCTAAAACAATTTTTTGAAAAATATAACACAAATTCTAAAATATATGTCCTTGGTTTTTAATAAAATATCAATATTATAAAATGTAATAAATAAATAATAAAATATTTATTTGTAAATAATATGGATTCAAATATTTATAAGCCAAATTATATACTAAAAATGACATAAAAATTCATAGTATGAGAAAAAAAGGTATATTGCACAATTCACCTAAAAATTACTTTTTAGAAAAATATAAAAATTTCACCAAAAAAAAACTTTGAACTCATTAATTAGAAAAAAATATTTTCATTTTATCAATTTTATATAATAAATTTCTTATATATTTTTTATTATGAAATTTAAAAATTAAGGATAAACTAACATTAATGAAAAATTTATTTTTAAACATAATATGATCTTATTATTATTTCACATAAATTAAAATTTTAATGATTTATATATATATTAAATAATATATAATAATTTTTTCAAAGTGTTCAATTTAATATATTGTTATAAAATATACAATACCTAATAAAACTATTCAATGAAAAAAATATTATCTTTATACTGCATATGCATTAAAAAAACAATTAAAAAAATCTCTAAATTATATTAGAAAATATAATTTTAGGAATCCATTAAAGAAAAATATTTTTTTAATTATATATACACAAAATCTTATATTTTGATAATAATATATATATTTATATGTAACAAATATGTGTATATATATAAATTTTTTTAATGTAAATGTATTATTTCATGTTGAGTTAAATTATTTCAAATTTCTTACTTGTCAATACATGAACTTAGTACACATATTAGACACATGACCAAAGAATATATATGGAAATAAAATATTTGCAACAACTATATTTTCTAGGAATATATTTCATTCCTATATATATCCTTACTATAATTTTTCAATCCACACTACCAACTTTCATAGTTTTCATTTTATATTTCATGACATGGTTTCTCATTTCTTGATATTATTTCTCATTTTAGTTTTATTATAATAAATGTGATTATTAAAGGAAACTATAGTCTAGGGGTGTTTCCTTTTATAATTATAATATTATATGTAGATTATTTCCCCTTTTTAATTTTTTTTAGTTTTTATAGATATAATCATCCATGATGTGTAATACTTAGTCTCATTGGATTTTTTATTACACTTTTCTATGAATGAAAAAAATGTTGACATAATATTCCATATATTGTATGAATTTTTACCTAATGTGTAACATCCCAAGAAAGTAAATAATTGTGGATTTTAATATCTATGTCTATATATGAATTAGATAGTGTTTTATAGACTTAAAATGAGAATAAATCCACTCTTAAGCATATAATTTTCTAATATCTTTAAAAGATTGTTTCACCGCCTTTTGATGGAGAACCATTTATAAATCTATATTTTAGTAATTTTATAATATTTATTTGTCAAAATAAAATTATTCATTATAATTGAGACATTGAAATTTACTTTTGATAAATTATTGGTATTTTTCTGACAATGTTTATTTTTTAATGAATAGTGAAAAATACTACATTTTACATCAAAACTGCTTTTTCATCTAATTTAATTATATGGGTAGATTATCATTTTAATTGTTTTTAATGTGTAAATATAATATATTTTTACCATTTAATCCAATGGTAGTCATTGGATTTAATTACACTTTGAAATTGGATATAAAAATTGTCAACCTTTTGATAGAAATTGTTTCTAAATAACCCGCTATTTGTTTTGACATCGGGAATTATTTTTAAATTAATTATTGAAAATTCTGTGTTTGGAATTTTGTAAAATGGATTCCATATTTAGAATCAGAAGGTACAATCTTTTTAATTAATACTCTTTGGTTTTTGGACATTATGAATAGTAATGATAGTAATTATCTTTAATTATCGTGATTAATTAGTAATCGGGTAGTTAAGGATAATAAAATAATATCATAATAATAAAAAATGACCCCAACATGTTTCCTAATGCTACTGTTTGTGTCATGGACGACCTTGGGATGCCTTGTGCCAAACTTAGGGACCCCATGGAATCACTTTAGGGTGATAGTGACACTTTATCATTTTATTTTTAAAGATAGAAGAATATTCCAAAAGTATGTAACACCAAAGTAAAACAATTTTAATTTTGTCTAAATAAATGATCTCGTAGACTATAAACAGTTATTGGAAAAATAAAATTATTTCCTACAACATGGTAATTTTTTTATAGTTTTTAGATATTAAATAAATTAATTTTTTTACGACACAATGATGATGTAGTGATTACCTCATTAATGAACGATTTAAATAAAATGAAAAGATAATGTAAAATATAAGACTTACACTTGTCAAAAAACATTTGGATGAGTATATTTACAACCCTTATCACATAATACTCGAAATATATCAATATGGGACCTTTAAAATACGAAACTCATATTAATATAAAGTAACATTTCTTGACATTCCAAGAGTGCCCCTCCTCCCTCTTATAAAAGGCCCCCCCTCTACCACCTTAACCACACCTCTCAAGCCATTGGCTCAGCCAATATATGATCATTTTATCTATACACATCCCTATATTTATCCTATAATCATTACCTTAGGCAGAAAGCTCTTCATGAAACCCTTTTTGTTCAAACCAATATGAGTTACCCGATTTAAAGGTAATGTCTTCACTTGTGTACTTTTTTTTATTTTGATTCTCAAACCCAATAAACTCTTTTTATTACTTTATTTTGTAACAAAAATAGTATATTAAATATACTAGGATGTTTTTATGAGAAGTATTCGAGCTACACTTACACACACCTCCGTCTAATGGTTAAAGAACATATTGTTTCTGTGGATGGTGAATTTATTCCTCACGAAACGATGATTGTTCAATTTTCTTTTAACACCTTTCTTGGTGGCCATTAAGATGTAACTCTATTTATATATGATATATATTATGTTTATTTTTTCCTTATGCTTCTGTATTTTTCATTTATGTAATACCTTTATGGTTTCCATTAGGGGTAAACGCGATATCTTCATTTTAGGAAGTGTGGACTACCGCCTACTCAAAGTGATTTGATTCGTTAATGGAATATGTGGGACGTATAAATTATGGAGTTAGTGATATTATATATAATATTTACTGGAAATTAATATACCTTTATATCATTATGAATTCATTCCATTAAATATGAAATAGAAATGAAAGTAGCATTCATGCGTACGTACGACTTACCGTCTCCATGAACGGTGCATTTCATTTCTTACCTCTAAATGTTATGTAATATTATAAATGCATGTATATACGGGATATATATGATATATATGATAACTAAATCATGAATATAATTCTGGATATACTTTATATTTTACCACATGATCAACTTGTAAATTATAAGGAGTTTATTTTTGACACAAGTACCAATGATCGACAAAATGACCGTTATTAACTTAAATAATTACATAGTGTTCATAACATAGTAATAAGTGATGTAAATGGAATAATGAAATTGAAAAATGTTCTTAAGAAAGTATAAATTAACTCAAGTTTATTATTCAGGAGACTAAATAATGATCGAGTCATGTCAGACACGAGGTAAGGGACTTTGTCTCAATCTCCTGTCATTGAGGCATATTTTCTTTTATACACAAATTTATTTTATAGGTTGTTTAAAATCCTTTTTCTTTTATGTTTATTCAAAATGAATGTTTTTTATATGAAGCATTTTACTAAACAAAAAAAGGGAATGTTTTTGTCATATGTATGCAGCGACAACGACTTCTCCACTGTCGTGACCATTATTTGAGTTTCAGCTTCCTCTAAAGCCACAACTTTTTTTAAATGAAAAATAAATACCATGTTTTAATTTTCTTTTATTTTGGTATTGAAAATGGTTTTGATAATTTTTTTTATCAATTTGTTATTGATATCTTGTAATTGAAATGTGGAAATGTTATGTTTCCTTTATGCATGTTTTATGTGATACAATTATGTTATAGTTCTTGGGAATTGTTTATGAAGACGGGTGGTTTCCTGATAAAATAAGGTCCAGTGATCCAGATATAGCTCTCCAATGTATTGGGTAATGCAAAGGAGTTAAATGCTAAGGTTTCTCCTAAGAGATTTAGGGAATATACTATGATGGGTATTCCAAATGTAACCATGAGGGTTACTCCCTATGTAAGAATGTTATGAATGTCTCAAGTTACCTTTATGTCTTATGATTTCTATGAGTTATTCATGATTTGATGAGGTATGTTAAAGTGATTATGCTTTATGAGTGAAGTATTATTTCATTGATTCTTATGTATACATGGACTAAGGTTTTCATTTTGTATTTTTATATACCTTACTGATCTTTTTATTCTCATCCCATATTTTTGAAATGTTTTTCACAGGTCAAGGGAAAGGTACATGATGTGATGATTGTGTCAAGGAAGTGTCATGGAAGAATCCATGTTTTGTTTTAAATATGTTTCCTTTGATGTGAAAAGTGAATATTGTCTTTTATGTAACCACCTTGTTGAAATGTTGAATGTAATGCATGATTTATGATGTAATTCTCTAAAAGTATAACCCTAAAAATATCCTCAATGTTTATTCTTCAAATAACTCAACATGAAGTGATGTTTAAGGCCGGGGCCTTATAGTTGGTATCAGAGGTTGGATTAGATAACTTTAGGAGTTAGAATTATAATAAATTATTATCCAAAAATATTTGTTTATGGTAAAATTCATATGATATATCATTTGATGATTACCAAGTTTCTTCATCTGAGACATGTTTGTTCAGAATGGGTTTCTACGGAGGAAACCGGGAAGCAGTGCTAGGAAATAATACAAAAGGAAATGACCTTCCGAATCAGTATCCTAAGATGGTCAAAATTAGAGCTAAACAGTTTGTTGTATTAATGGAATAATTGACTCAAGTGATGAAGGGTGGTGGTATCGATGCATGAGATCAGCCAGATCAACCGCAGAGGAACATTTCAGTGGTGGAAAATTTCATGAGGCAACATCCCCAATCATTTAGAGGATCATCTGACCCTATGCTAGCTGAAGGGTGGATTAAAGCACTGGAGAATATTTTTGATGTCATGGGGTGTTGAAACATTCAAAAGTTTAGTCTTGAAATTTATCGTTTGGAGGGTGAAGCAGATAAGTGCTGGTAGATGGTTAAAAATATCAGGGACGCTTATGATATTGATGCTCTCGACTGGGATGAATTCAAAGGTATGTTTTTCGAGAAGTATTTTCCTAAGGATTTTCGACATAGTATAAAAAAAATTCTTGGAATTGAGGCAAGAGGATGACTCAGTGGCTACTTATAAATAAAGTTTCACTCGATTGGCAAGGTATGCTCCAAATTTTATCCGAGACATTGATAGTAAAATCAATTATTTTTACTCAGGATTAAAGGCAAAATATCTAAGGGCATTATCTTCTCTTGAGTTCAAGAGTTATGAAAAGCTTATTCGATGTGCTTAGAGGGTTGAAATTGAGTTTGACGAAGATCAAGTGTTCTATAACAACCAATAGAAGAATAGACCGAGGTGGCAGGAGAAAGGGAAGAATTCTTCAAAAAGGTATGAAGGTAAGAAAACAATGTTTCCAGTTTGTGATAAATGTGGTAAAAGGAATGCTGGAGAATGACTTCTGATTTTTCGAAAGTGATACTGATGTGGTAAGATGGGACATAAGGCTCGTGATTGCACGGAAAATGACCAGGGTGATGGTAAGACCAAATTTGATTTACAGTTAGTGAAATGTTTCCAGTGAAATTATATGGGTCATTATGAAAACGAGTGTTCGACAAAGAGATCAAATGATGGGAAGCAGTTAGACTAAAATAAAAAAGGAGTGGTGAAATATTTTGCAACTACTTTAGTAGATGTTGGGCCAGAATATGAAGTGGTATTAGGTACATTGTTTGTTTTCTCAGATTATGCTAATGTGTTATTTGATTCGGGGTCTACACATTCTTTAATCTATGAAAACTTTTCTAGTAAATTGGGAATTACATCTCAAGAAATGACTCCTGAACTTATGGTAAAAACACCGGGGGAAATGTTGAGACAAAAAGAATTTATAAGAGTCTTCTTATCCTTATCCGTGGAAAGAACCTACTTGCAAACCTTTCTATGTTACCTCTAGTAGAGTTTTATGTTATCCTGGGTATGGATTGTCTCTCTGTTTACCATGCTAAGATTGATTGTAGGGATAAATACGTTTCTTTTCAGAAAGACTTTCAGTTTGTGTACAAGAATGAATAGTTACTGTTTATAACATATTAAGAAGATGAGAAACTTGTAAAATATGGAAATTCCACATATTGTTGAAAACAAAGGAACCATTCAGATTAATGATGTGCCAGTGGTAAATGAGTATCATGATGTTTTTCCTTGATGAGTTTCCTGGAATAATACCAGATCGGGAAGTTGAATTTACCATTGACTTAGTTCCTATTGCTAATCCAATTTCAAATCCCCCTTATCGAATGGCTCAAGTCGAACTTTTAGAGTTGAAGGAGCAATAGCAAGATTTCATAGAGAATGGTTTCATTCAACCTAGCACATAACCATGCGATGCTTCTATCATATTTTATAAAAAGGATGATGGTTCTATGAGACTTTTCATTTATTATAGAGCCTTGAATAACATCACTATTAATAAAAAATATCCTTTTCCTGATATCGATGATTTATTTGATCAGCTTCAGGGAGCTCAGTATTTTTCAAAGATTGACCTGAGATTGGGGTACCATCAGTTGATGGTAATGGAAGAAGATGTTCTGAAGACCGTGTTTCATTCAAGATATGTCCATTATGAATTTTTAGTAATGCCTTTTGGGATAACTAATGCACCTGCTGTATTCATGGACCTTATGAATATAATTTTCCATGTCTTCTTGGATATGTTTTTGGTTGTTTTCATTGATTATATTTTGGCGTTTTCAAAAATTAAAGAGTAGCATGAATGTCATTTAAGGGTTATTTTTCAAACCTTAAAAGAAAAGAAATTTTATGGGAAATTCATCAAGTGTGAGTTTTGGTTGCATCAAATTTATTTCATTGGTCATATTGTTTCTAAAGATGGAATAACTGTTGATCCTACAAAGACAAATGTTGTTGAATAATGGCCAAGACCCACAAATGTAACTGAGATTTGTAGTTTACTTGGATTGGTTGGCTATTACCGAAGGTTTGTTAGAAATTTTTCCCGGTTATCTAGTCCAATGACTAAGCTAACTCGGAAGGGTGTTAAGATTATCTAGACAATAGAATGTGATGATTGTTTAAAGGAATTGAAAAGAAGATTGGTGAATTCTCCAGTTTTGGCACTACCTTCTAGGAATGGTGAGTTTGTTATCTACAGTGATGCTTCATTGAAAGGACATGGTTTCTTTCTAATGTAGAATGATAAGGTAATTTCTTAAGCTTCACAAAAATTGAAAACTCACGAGGTAAATTAACCTACACATGATTTGGAATTAGCTGCTGTTGTTTTCACTTTAAAATTTTAGAGGAATCATTTGTATGTAGTAAAGTGTGAAATATATACCGATCATAAATGTTTAATGAATATTTTCCCTCATAATGAACTGAACATGAGATAGAGGAGATGGCTGGAATTAATCAAGGATTATGATTTTACAATTCATTATCATCCGGGAAAAGAAAAGAAAGTGGCTGATGCTTTGAGTGGAAAAAGTAATGCTTCATTAACAATGTTGCGTTTGGAATGTGATCCTTTAGTTAAGGATTTGATAAAATTTGGAATAGAAGTTGTTGGTGAAGGATGTTCTTCTGTTTTGTTTCAGGTATTAGTGAAATCTTCTCCATCAGAGAGAATTAATAAAGCACAGAAGCAAGACAGTGAGTAGCAGAAAAAGGTAGTGCTAGTTCAGAAGGGTAAGTTGCCTGAATTCAACATTGATAATGATTGTGTTTCGAGACTTGGGAAGAGATTGTGTGTGTCGTGTGATTCACAATTGAGGAGAGAGTTGTTATGTGAAGCTCATAGTTCTCCGTTTTTAGTTCATCCAGGCTGTATTAAGATGCATAGATATCTTTGAGAAAACTACTGGTGGGATGTAATGAAAAGAGATTTTACTGATTTTACTATGAAGTGTTTGACTTGTCGACAGGTTAAAGAAGAGCGACAGTTATCGAAAGGGATACTTCAAACATTACCAGTACCAGAGTGGAAATGGGAGAATATATCCATGGACTTGGTTGTTAGATTGTCGAAGACACCTTGACGTAATAATACAATCTGGGTTATTGTTGATCTCTTGACTAAATTTGCTCATTTCCTTGCTATTCAAGATACTTTTTCCCGAGATCAACATTCTCATTAGTATCTTAAAGAGAGAGTCAGGTTACATGGAATTACCCTCTCCATTTTATTTGACTGTGATCCCAAGTTCACTTCTATCTTTTGGAAAGGCCTTCAGAAGTCATTGGGTACTGAATTAAATTTTAGTACAGCTTTTCATCCGCAATCAGATGGTCAGTCAGAACGAACAATTCAGACCTTGGAGGATATTCTACATTCTTGTTCGATTGATTATCAGGGATGTTGGGACCAACATATTTCTTTGGTTGAGTTTTCTTATAATAATATTTTTTATTCTAGTGTATAGATGTCACCATTTGAGGCATTATATGTGAACCAATGTAGTACTCCATTTTTTTGGGATGAAGAGGGTGAAAGGTGGTTGATGGGACCAGAATTGGTAGAAGAGTTGAAATAAATAGTTCAGCTGATACAGAGACACATGAGAACAGCTCAGAGTAGGCAAAAAAGTTATGTGAACAATAGGAGGAAGGATCTCTCTTTTGAGGTAGGTGATCATGTTTTTCTCAAAGTTTCACCATGGAAAAGTGTGATGAGATTTGGAAAGAAAGGAAAGCTGAGTTAAAGGTTCATTGGACCATTTAAAATTTTAGGGAGAGTTGGATCAGTTGCATACCGAGTGGCTTTACCTCTGATTTTATCTCAGGTACATAGTGTTTTTCATGTTTCAATGTTAAGGAAGTGCATGCCAGATCCATCTCATGTTTTGAGTCCAGAGGTAGTTCAGTTGGAGGAGAATTTATCTTATGAGGAACAACATGTCCTGATTATTGACCACAGGGAGAAGGTGTTACGAAATAAGGTGATTCATCAAGTAATTTTTTTGTGGAAAAACCACATGATTGAAGGGGAAACATGGGAATCTAAAAATGCAATGAGGTATAAATACCCCCACTTATTCAATATGTAAATAAATTGCAGGGACACAATTTTCAAAAGGGGGGAAGGATGTATCATCACAAGTAAGTAATAAATTATGGATTTTCATATCTTTTTCAATTTATTAATTACATAGTGTTTTAGAGACTTAAAATATGAATAAATCCAATCTTAAGCATAAAATTATCTAATATTTTTAAAATATTGTTTTACCGCCTTTTGATGGAGAACCATTTTTAAATCTATCTTTTGACAATTTTATATGATCTATTTTTCAAAATAAACTTATTAACTATAATTGGGACATTGAATTTTACTTTGGATAAATTTTTGGTATTTTTCTGACAATGATAATTTTTTAATGAATAGTGAAAAATACTGCATTTTACATCAAAACTGCTTTTTCATCTAATTAAATTATATAGAAAGATTATCTTTTTAATTGGGTTTAATGTGTAAATATAATATATTTTTACTATTTAATCCAATGGTTTTAATTGGTATTAATTTCACTTTTGAAATTGGACATAATCAATTGTCAATCTTTTGATAGAAATTGTTTCTAAAAACCCCGCTATTTGTTTTGACAACAGGAATTATTTTTAAATTAATTATTGAAATTTTTGTGCTTGAATTTGGTAAAATAGATTCCATATTTTGAATTATAAGGTATAAATTATTTAAATAATACTCTTTTGTTTTTGGAAATTATGAATAGAAACATCAGTTATTATATTTAATTATCGTGAATAATTAGTAATCGGGTAGTTAAGGACAATAAAATAATATCATAATAATAACAAATGACCCCAAAATGTTCCATAATGCTATTGGTTGTGTCATGGAAGACCATGGGATGCCTTGTGCCAAACTTAGGGACCCCATGGAATCACTTTTGGGTAAGAGTGACACTTTATCATTTTATTTTTAAAGAAAGGAGAATATCACAAAAGTATGCAATACCTAAGTAAAATTTTTTTAATTTTTTCTACATAAATGATCTATTAAACTATAAATAGTCATTGGAAATCTAAAAATATTTCCTACATTATATTATTTGTTTTATAATTTTTAAACATTAAATAAATTTAATTTTTTATGACACCATGATGATATAGCAATTACATCATTAATGAACGATTTAAATAAAATGAAAATAAAATGAAAAATATAAGACTTACACTTGTTAAAAACCTATTGAATGAGTATATTTCGAACCCTTATCACCTTATCCTTGAAATATATCAATGTGGAACCTTTAAAATCCGAAAATTATTTTAATATAAATTAACATTTCTTGACTTTCCAAGAGTGCCCCTCATCCCTCTTATAAAAGGCCCCCACATCTACCTCCTTACCCACACCTCTAAAGCCATTGGATCGTCGAAGCTATTCTCATTTTATCTCTCCACATCCCTCTATTAATCCTATAAGCCTTACCTTATGCAGAATGCTCTTCAAGAATTCCTTCTGGTTCAAACCAATAAAAGTTACCCAATTTAAATACATTGTCTTCACTTGTGTTCTTTTGTTTTATTTTTCTTCTCCAACCCTCTAAAATATTTGTATTACATTTTTTTGTGACAAAAACAGTATATTAAATATACTAGGATTTTGTTATGAGAATTATTCGAGCTACACTTACACACACCTCCGTCTAATGGTTAAAGAACATACTGTTTCTTTGGATGGTGAATTTCTGCCTCACGAAACGATTATTGTTTAATGTTCTTTTAACACCTATCATGGTGGAGATTAAGATTTCAATCTATTTATATATTATATATATTATGTTTACATTTTCCTTATGATTCTTTATTCTTCATTTAGTTCATACCGTTATGGTTTCCATTATGGGTAAACACGATATCCTCATTTTAGGAAGTGCGGACTACCGCCCCCTCAAAGAGATTTGATTCATTAATGAAATACGTGGGATGTATAAAGGATGGATTTAATGATATTTTATTTGATATTATACTTGAATTATAATATACCTTTATATAATTATGAATTCATTCCATTAAATACGAAATAGAAATGAAAGTAGCGTTCATGCGTACGTACGGCTTACCGTCTCCATGAACGGTGCATTTCATTTCTTACCTCTAAATGTTATGTATTATTATAAATGAATTTATATAATGGATATATATGATATATATTATATCTACATCATGAATATAATTTTGGAAATAATGGATATTTTACCACATTAACAACATGTAATTATAAGGATTTTATATTTGACTCAAGTACCAATGATCGACAAAACGACCGTTATTAACTTAAAAAATTACATAGTGTTAATAACATGGTAATATGTGATATAAAAGGAAGAATGAACTTGAAAAAGATTCTTTATCAATTATAAATTAACTCATCTTTATTATTCATGAGATTAAATAACAATCGAGTCAAGTCGGACACGAGGTAAGGGACTTCGTCTCAATCTCCTTTCATTGAATCATATTATATTTTATACAAAAATTTCTTTTATATGGTATATAAACCCCTTTTACTTTTACATTTATTCAGAAGGAATCTTTTTTATACGAATCATTTTACTAGATGACAACAGGGAATGTTTTTGTCATACGTATGCAGGGACAACGACTTCTCCGCTGTCGTGGCCATTATTTGAGTTTCGGCTTCTTCTACAAGTCATTACTTTTTTTAAATGGAAAATAAATACCATTTTTAGATTTTATTTTATTTTGGTATTTAAAATGGTTTGGATAATGTTTTTATCAATGTGTTATTTATATCTTGTGATTGAAATGTGGATATTTTTTGTTTCTTTTATGCATGTTTTATGTGATAAAATTATGTTAATGTTCTTGGGAATTGTTTATGAAGACGGGTGGTTCCATGATAAACTAAGGGTTGGTGAGCCCGATATAACTCTCCAAAGCATTGGGTAACGTGAAGGGGTTAAATGCTAAGGTTTCTCTGAAGAGATTTAGGGAATATACAGTGATGGGTATTCCAAACATAACCATGAGGGTTACTCCCTATGTAAGAATGTTATAAATGCCTCAAGTTACCTTTATGTCTTATGATTTCTATGATTTATTCATGATTTAATGAGGTATTTTAAAGTTCTTATGTTTTATGAGTAAAGTATGATTTCATTTATTCTTATGTATACATGGACTAATGTTTTCACTCCGTATTTTTATATACCTTACTGAGATTTTTATGCTCATCCCATGTTTTTAAAATTCTTTTCACAGGTCAAGGGAAAGGTACATGATGTGATGATAGTGTCAAGGAAGTGTCATGAAGAATCCATGTTTTGTTTTAAATATGTTTCCATTGATGGGAAAAGTGAATATTGTCTGTTATATAACCACCTTGTAAAAATGAGGAATGTAATGCATGATTTATCATCTAATTATCTAAAACTCTAAACCTGCAAAGATCCTGAATGTGTATTCTTGAAATAACTCAATATTAAGTGATGTTTAAGGATGGGGCCTTATATAATGTGTTTTAATTCCTTTGATCACATTGAATGAATATTTTTAAAACCATAAACATTTATATTATGAAATGAATATTCTTAAAAAAAACTATGTTGTTACATTCCCCCACATTAAATAAATTGAAACCTAGAAATTTTAATTACTAATCACTAAAAAAGTAGTTAAGGATATTCTTAACATATTCATCATTCAGGATATAAAATCAAATATGACATCTACCTTAAAATTTTATGTTATATCATGTTACTTATCTTTCTTCATAAAACAATATTCATTCATACAATCATAAACCTATGTATGTATATACCCAAAATATATATTCCATATTGCATAAATCTCTAAAAACCATCTAAATATTCACAACAGTGAAACAATATATTCATCCATAAATTAGAACTCTCATTAACAATAAAATTGGAATAACCACTATTTCAAAATGTCACACACTATTAAATATATACCGTAATGCATAAAATGATATAAACCTCACCAAAAATCTCATGAATTGATTTTTAATTTAATCATTAGTGAAATATAAGACTGTAAATACTATCCAAGTCACTTTTCTCATATTTAATCAACCATTAATTATCACAACATAAATAATATGTTAATCCTAATATTTTTCCATACCCTAATCATGTGGTATCAAATTTTTAAAACTAAAACTATTAACTTATAATAAAATAACATTCCAAGATTGTTGATACAATTTTATATATGCCTCCAAATCATAAAAGAAAAACAAACGAAGAAATATCCATAATTTTTTTATTAAATCCATGAATTATTAAATATACCATAATTCTATAAATAAATATCAATCGCTAATGAAAATTGAAATTTCATAACGTATCCCTCTAAAGGTACCCCTCTAAGGCCAGAAATGATATAAGGGATATTTGAATACCAGAATCTTGCCTCCAATAGGCCACAAGTCGATGAAAGGAACTGAGGACATATCAAGCACTATAATGAGATTGATTACCCTCTAAGATTTGATAACAAGAATGATATGAGTTAAAAATGAAAGAAATACTTCTCATAAAAATTAAATATGAAAAATACATATGTGAATTTTCATACAATGGAATAAAAGAGAAATCTATAACTACTGAAAGAAAATTCCCCCACATTGACCTAAAATACCAATGAACTCCTAAAAAACCACACAATTTTTTAATTTCTATAATAGAAAATAAATTAGTTCAGAAACCTAAAATATATTCTAGAAAGATGTTGGGTGATCATAACTGGTGTATAGTGTATTATCATCCCTGGAGCCTCTCATGTAAAATATGAAGAATGTATACTAATGACCAATGAAAAAAGTGAAACTAACTTTTCACGTAAGAAGGTTTACTATATTCCCAGCCTCACTATCAAAATCATTCACCAAATAACTTATAAAAGATATCATATAATATAATCTCAAAATAAGTTACACACTACCACTTCCCCAATATTTTTCCATTATGCTCCAACGTCTCACATCCTCAACCATATCTCCCTAAAAATTTCATCCTAAAGAAACATAGACTAATGTAACACCTCATTCATCTTGTCCACAACTAAAACTAATCACATTATAAGGACCTATTCCTTAAACCTTACTTAATATTGAATTGAATAACTCACAGTTAGGATCTTTTTAGGTTTAGAGTTCTAGAGAATTAGGACATAACTATTACATCTCAATGATTACAAACTAGACACATCTACTCAGCTTACATTTTTTTTTCATAAAATAAAAACTCTTGAACAAAAGAGTCATGTCTAGTTCCTTGTTTTAGATATCCTGACATTTTCTTGATCCCATCCTTGACACTATTCAACTTTATTTCATCTGAAAAACATTTCAAAAAAAACACGGGATGAGCATAAAAAGCTCGGTAAGGGTTACACAATGAAGGAAAACTGTTAGTTTTTCAAAACAACGCGTAAACCATGAATACATTATCAAAGTAATAATTTTCAATTTTCTGAAGTAGTAAATATTCTACACTGAAAAAAAGATAATTTCTTACCCTTTTGTAAACAAAATAATTACCATAAAACCCATATAAATATCACATAACATATAAAGGTAACTTGGTACATAAACATACTTAAATGGAATAACCATACGGTCGACATCCACACATATCACTTAATGGAATAGTCATACGGCCGACTTCCACACCCAATGCAATGGAGGTTATAACGTAACCCCCCGTCCTGGTATTCAAGGAACCACCCATCATATGGTTTATCACGTAACCACCCGTCAAAAGTCCAAGTACCATTAAAAAATGATAACACATAAAACAATTATAAAGGAAAGAAAATATTTCCACATTTCAATAATAATATATCACTTAAAAATATTGCCATAAAAAATCCATTATCAAAACCATTTTCAATACCAAAATACCCAAAATAGTATATGGTATTTATTTAGTTTTAAGAACATTATGGCTTTTTGAGGAAGCCAAGGGTCAAATAATACTCGCAGTGGCGGAAAGTACATTGTCACCACGTATGTTAAAAAGAAACATACTTCTTGTCGTTTAGTAAAATGATTCGTACAGAAACGTTTCCTTTGGAATAAAAGTTAAAGTCAAAGGGGGTTTATACACTGTATAATAGAATGATGTGTATAAAACAAAATATGCCTCAATGAAAGGAAATTGAGATGAAGTCCCAAACAAAGATGGTATCTTTAGATTAGGGATAAATCAATTACATAATTTATGTGTGAAAATTATAAATACACCCAATATAAGTGGATATTAAGTGTAAAACAATCAGATTAATTCACACATATTCATAGCATGACATGTTCAAGGAGTACAAGTTTATCCCAAAGTATTGAAGTTGAGTTAAGAAGTTCCATTGAAAATATTCGACAGCCTAACGACGTCACATTAAAATTCATAAAATTAGATGATGAGAGAGAAATTGGTATATCATCACTTGGATATAAAATTTACATCAATAAGGATATATAAGAACATATCCCAACATAATAAGATTTAAATTAAAATACCAAAAAAAATATGTCTTTTAAAAAGAGGAGGGTGAATGGTTCCCTTACCGATTAGGGTATCTTTTGAAACGTACACCCCATGAAAGAAGGACCATAAAAAATTTATGTAAATACTCACAAACAAATGTATGTTACCCAAGTATTAGAATAATGGGAAGTACATACACCACTCAAATGTAAATAGTTGAAAATGTAGCATAAATCTAACTAGAATAAAAGTGAGATGAAAAATCCCTTACGAAAACTCGGCAGCCTAACGACGCCACTTAAAACTTCCAAAGATGGATTTATGAGATCAAATAGGGACTCTAATAATATGAACATATAAAGTACAGAATGAGGTATATAAAATAACATCCCCAAAAAAATAAAAAATGAGCTTAATTTTTTTTATAAAAGACAGTAATTAAAAAGAAATAGAGAGGTAGGATCCCTTACTCAATTCCGACTTATCTTGTTTGTTTCTTTATATTCCTGAATAATAAACTTTGGTCAATTTATAGTTGATTAAAGACCACATGTAAAGTTTATTATTCAGTTTATATAACATATTATAATCTTATAATAATTGGATAATAATGTGAGTTCATATAAGACGTTTTTTGTCGATATTTGGTACATGAGTCAAAAATAAACTTGTTATAATTACAAGTTGTTCATGTGGTAAAATATCCATTATATCATGTATTGTATTCATTATTTATATATAATATATATAATATATATCCAGTATATACTTGAATTTATAATATTACATAACATTTAAAGGTAAGAAATGAAATGCACCGTTCATGGAGACGGTAAGCTGTACGTACACATGAACACTACTTTCATTTCTATTTCATATTTAATGGAATTAAAACTAAATGAGATATATATATTATAATTCCAGAATAATATATATGTTATATAGGTCACATATGTTCATTAACTTCATTCCTTATACATTCCATGTATTGCATGAACGAGTCACATCACTTGAGGGGGCCGTAGTCCACACTTCCTCAAATGAAATTATCACATTTGTAAAACATGAAAAGCATAAAGGTATGTTTTAAATGTAAAATACAGAAGAATAGAGAGGAAATAAATAGAATATATATCATAAATAAATATTGTTCCATCATAATAGCCACCATGAGAGGTGGTAGGAGGGGATAGAACAATCATCGTTTTGTGAGGCAGTAATTATCCATCCATGGAAATAGTATGATCTTTAACCATTAGATGGAGGTTTGTGTATGTGTATCTCGAATATATCTCATAACAACATCCTAGTATAATGAAGATACTTTTGTTATTACAAAGTAAAGGAATAAATAGAGTTTAGGGGGTTGGAGAAGAAAAATAAAACAAATGAACATAAGGGAGGAGATTACCTTTAAATCAGGTAACACTCTTTGGTTTGAACAAAAAGGGTTTCTTGAAGAGCTTTCGTGTGACAATCGGGTCTCGGTGGCAGCACAACCACCCACTTTAACATGGTCATCGGGTCCTGGCCCACCAGGTACCACCAGTTGCCCCGCAGACACGTGGGGCCCACCCCAGGGTCCAACCACTTGCCTGAGCGGGTCAGGTAACATCCTCGAATGATAAAGGGTTAAATGAATAAATGATATGACTCATGTCAAAAAGGTGCACCTTCCTTTTCAGGAGGCTACCTGATTAGAACTCCACAGTTAAGCGTGCTTGGCCTAGAGTAGTGATCATGATGGGTGACCACCCGGGAAGTTTTTCAGGGTGTGTGTGTGAGAGGACAAAGCACACTGGAAAGGACAAGTGTTGGCCTGTGGGGACTATCATTAGTCAGATGGCCCGTTCAGGCATGTGGGTGGACCCTGGGGTGGGCCCGACATGTCTGCGGGGCAACTAGTGGTACTTGGTGGTCCAGGACCCGACAGTTATGTTAAGGCGGGGTGGTTGTGCTGTCACTGGGGCCCGGTTATCACATTTGGTATCAGAGGAGGAACTCAGCCTTAAGTGCGGTGCACTTCCTGGGTTGAGATGTATGGCCCACAACGAGGGTGTTGTGCTCTAATGGGGGAGTGATTGTAACATCCCCGAATGATAAAGGGTTAAATGACTAAATGATAAGACTCGTGTCAACAAGGTGCACTTTTCTTTTGAGGAGCATACCTGATTAGAACTTCACTGTTAAGCGTGCTTGGCCTGGAGTAGTGATCATGATGGGTGACCTCCTGGGAAGTTTTTCAGGGTGTTTGTGAGTGAGGACAAATCACACTGGAAAGGACAAGTGTTGGCATATGGGGACTGTCATTAGTTAGATGACCCGTTCATGCATGTGGGTGGACCCTGGAGTGGGCCCCACGTGTCTGTGGGGCAACTAGTGGTACATGATCAGGATAAGTGACCTCCTGGGAATTTTTTCATGGTGTGTGTGAGTGTGGATAAATCACACTGGAAAGGACAAGTGCTGGCATGTGGGGACTATCATTAGTCAGATTAATCGTTCAGGCATATGGGTGGACCCTGTAGTGGGCCCCACGTGTCTGTGGGGAAACTAGTGGTACATGGTGGGCCAAGACCCGACAACCATGTTAAGGTGGGGTGTCTATGATGTCACTGGGACCCGGTTGTCACTGGTCATCTGAGTAATGATAGTCCTCACAGGTCAACACATGCCTTTTCCAGTGTGGTTTGTCCTCACTCACACACACCCTGGAAAACTTCACAGAAGGTCACCCATCCTGATCACTACTCCAGGCCAAGCACGCTAAATTGTGGAATTTTAATCATGTAGGCTCCCAAAATGAAAGGTGCACCTTATTGACATGAGTCATATCATTAAGTCATTTAACCCTTTATCATTTGGGGATGTTACAATAACCCCCCTTTAGAGCACAACGCCCTCGTTGTGGGCCCTACATCACAACCCACGCAGTGCACCGCGCACTTATGACTGGGTTCCTCCTCTGATACCAAATGTGACAACTCGGTCTCGGTGGCAGCACAACCACCCCGCCTTAACATGGATGTCGGGTCCTATCCCACCAGGTACCACCAGTTTCCCCGCAGACATGTGGGAGCCACCCCAGGGTCCACCCACAAGCCTGAACGGGTCATCTGACTAATGATAGTCCCCAAAGGTCAAAACATCTCCTTTCCAGTGTTCTTTGTCCTCACTCACACACACCCTGAAAAACTTCTCAGGAGGTCACCCATCCTGATCACTACTCCAGGCCAAGCACGCTTAACAGTGAAGTTCTAATCAGGTATGCTCCTCAAAAGAATGGTTCACCTTGTTGACATGAGTCTTTTCATTAAGTCATTTAACCCTTTATCATTCGGGGATGTTACATTTATGCCTAAGGGGAGGCTTTAATGATGAAGATAGGGATGTGGAGAGATGAAATGGGCAGGGGTTGCATGAGCCAAAGTCTTGATATGTGTGGGTAAGGAGGTAGAGGTGGGGGCCATTTATAAGAGAAGAGGAGGGGCACTCTTGGAATGTTATAAAATAATTCTTTATTATAACATGATTTTCGGATTATAAAGGTCCCAAAAGGATATAAATTGAGTCTATGGTGATAAGGTTTCTAAATCCACCCATCAAATAGGTTTGTGAAAGGTTTAAGGCTTATATTGTACCCTATCTTATCATTTTATTTAAATCATTCATTTATGAGATAATCACTACATCATCACAGTGTCAGAAATAAATTAATTAATTTAATGTCTAAAAATTATAAAAAAAACATCATGATGTAGGAAATTTTTTTTAGCTTTATAATAAATATTTATAGTAAAAAATATGACTTTTATAACTCCATGTTAAAATTGTTTTATTAAAACAATACATGTTTGTGAAATTTTAATTTTAACTCTAAATAAAAAGTTATTAATGTCATTTTCCAACCAAAGTGGCTTCAAGGGGTCCCCAAGTTGACCCACGGATTATCTTGGCCGGCCATGATTCATCCAATAATGACAGGACATGTGTCATTGTCATTTCATATCATTATAACACTATCTTTACCTTAAATTAAACTAATAACCTTTAACCGCGATTAATAAAACTTAAAAGTTACTATTTACCAAAAACTTATTTTAATCCCATTGAACCACATTTTACATCCTAATGGAAACCATTTTTGTTGGATTTTTTAAAATCAAATTACATAAGTGGTAAATTTTCATTTAAACGAAAAATAAGGTTTCTAACTGCCACATAGTGGTTTCACTATTCATCAATAATCGAAGTTTTTTAGAAAAATAACAAAAAATCACCCTAAGCTATATTTCATATTCCAAATTCAAAAATGATGTCTATTTTCCAAAATTCCAAACATATAAGTTGCATTAATTAATTTAATAATTAATTCCCACCGTCAAAACAAATAACGTGTTTTTAAGAAACAATATATATTAAAAGATTGCCACTAGTTTAAGTCCAATTTCAAAGTGACATTAATTATAATGACCACCATTGGATTAAATGGTAAAAATATATTCTAATTTCACATTAAAAACAATTAAATGGATGATCTAACAATATAAATAAATTAGATTAAAAAGTGTTTTTGAATAAAAATACAACATTTTTCACTTATTCATTAAAAAGGAACTTTATCGTAAAAATACCAAAAATTTACACAAAGTAAATTTTGATGACCCGATTCTAAAAAGAATATTATTTTGTCAAATATAACATATATAATTGTCAAAAAGTGGATTTAAAAGAGGTTCTCCATCAAAAGGTGGAAAATCTACCTTTTAAATAATATTAGAATATTTACGCTTAAAATTGGATTCATTCGCATTTTAAGAATCTATCATTTATTGGAACAAATTAAAAATATTTGACAAAAATATATAATCATTTATTAGTTAGTTCTACTCATTCCCTCCATTACAATGGCTAGGCGTTAACTAAAATAATATAAGTTTATTATTAGATTGCAACGTATGATTTCTACAAAACTCGTTGTTGCGTATTGGGTACGCCATCAAACATTGCATTCCATTTAAATTAATAATAACATTTTATTCAAAAATATGGATTAATATGAAAATGTAATATTGTTTTTTTACCTATGATGTTACATCCTTCCCCCCTTTTGGGAATTGTGTCCTCGCAATTTTAAAATTGGTCTTGGAAACTTCATTGAAAGCCCCACATCATAAGATGATTAAATTAAACGGTCACTTTAATGAAAGAAAGGGGAGTGAAAAGGTCACCCGAGTTAACCCATACTAGGATTCCATGTAGGAAAACATGGATATGTAAGAAAAAACAAAGGGTCTTGTTCTGAGGGATAGTGATAGAAAACATATTTAGGAGAAAGTTAACCACCAGAAAATCACAAACTGGTGATTGGTTAAATGGTATTTGATTCCCCAGTAGGAAAAGTTAAGAGACTACATTTTTGTTTTTAAGATACTTTTCATTGAGGAATTTATTTATGAGATTAATTAAATCATAAGGAAACATACTTACTTGTCGTGTAGACTCTCATCTCCTACTAGATTTCTTACACAAACTCATATTTTCTCCAAAAGTCGAGTATTTAGGATGACATTTTCACATTAATAGAGATATAATCAACTTTTTGAGAATCACCTAATCCACAAAAGAAAAATATATATTTCCCATGTTATTAGACCTTCACCAAAAACAATATTTTTATAACAATAAAAGATAATCCACAAAAGTAAAATCATTTATAAAAAGAAAATATATTCTTAATCTCCAAAACTTTTCCAACAAAACAAAAAGTTCAACGAAGACCATTCGATAAAAAATTTGTCCGTAAAATTATTCAATGTAAACCAAACTAAGAATGAAACCTAAATATTTGAAGCTTTTAATCACATAGTCTTCCAAGGTAAAACTTAACATTTATCTCCAAATAACATCAGTTGCACTTAAATTCTCATATTGAAAAGTAATTAATCTAATCATATATCCTCCTTGACTGGTCAATATTTTATTAGATAACCCAAAATAAACTTATTCTTGATTCATAAAATCATATAATTAAAAATAATATGTCATACTAACCATGGAATTCACGTAGTCCAGTGGTAGGTGATAAATACCAGTCGCACTTTGGTTGTGGGTTCGATTCCCACAGCTTTGTCCGACGCGACGAGTTGTCACACGGTCTGTGTGTTTTCCTTTTTCCAAAACTATATAATTCATAAAGCATTCCCCAAAACAAGATAAAATCTTCAAAAATAATCATAACATATTTTAACCTCAAGTTTATCTCATGCCTTTAATTTTTCATTATAACATATAGTTACCCATAATTACCTCAAATGTAAGGATCATATAAACCATAATGGTTACCATTATAATTATCACCTGAACATCAACATCGTGTCAGTTCTCTCGTACATGATGCATTAGTGAACTCACCAAGGTTCATGTGGTTGATCATGACTCCTGATATATGTATTAGGATTGCCACGTCATTTGTTATTGAATCCCCCATTTCATCCAGTCTTTTAATCAGAGAACCACCACAGTTTCCTTCAAACCCATTGTCACATTGGTGAATACTAGATCCATCCATTTACTAAAACGAAAATTCTCCGTGTGAGTATATCGACAAAATCGTCATGTACTAAAGAAGAAGATAAACACTAATAAATACTTATCCAAGTTATCTAAAACTCATTCCAACATTCAAAAATAACAATGACTCTATGTAATATAATAACCATTGTGGTTATACACAACTTGTCACTTATGCTTAAATAGCACTCTAACATCTAAAGTTAACTAAACTGACCTATGATACCATCTATAAGGACCCGAGCCTTAAACCTTACTTAATCTTGAATTGAATAACTCACATTGAGGATATTTTCTAGTTTAGAGTTTTAGAGAATTAGGACATAACTATTACATCTCAACGATTAAAAAGTAGACACATCTACTCAACTTCCATTTTTTCACAAAATAAAAACTCTTAAACAAAAGAGTCATGTCTAGTTCCTTGTATTAGAATGCCAGACATTTCCTTGATCCTATCCTTGACCCTATTCAACTTTATGTATTGTGAAAAATATTTCAAAAAAAAACATGGGATAAGCATAAAAAACTCAGTAAGGGTTACAGAAAGAAGTAAAAATGTTAGTTTTTCAAAACAACAAGTAAACCATGAATACTTTATCAACGTAATACTTTTCACCTTTATAAAGTATTAAATACTCTTCACTGAATAAATGATCATTTACTACCCTTTTGTAACCAAAAGAATTACCATAAATCCATATAAAGATCACATAACATATAAAGGTAACTTGGGACACAAACATACTTAAATAGAATAACTATACTGTCGACTTCCTCACATATCACTTAATGGAATAGCCATACGGCCGACTTTCATACCCAATGCATTGGAGGTTATAATGTAACCAACCATCATGGTATTCACGACACCTCCCATCATATGGTTTATCACGTAACCACTCATCTAAAGTCCATGTATCATTATAAAATCATAACACATAAAACAATTACAAAGGAAAGAAAATATTTCCACATTTCAATCACAATATATCACTTAAATATATTGCTATAACAAAACCGTTATCAAAAACATTTTCAATACCCAAATACATAAAAGTGTATATGGTATTTCTTTACTTTTAAAAACAGTTCATCTTTTTGATGAAGCCACGGATCAAATAATACTCGCGGTGGCGGAAAGGTCTTTGTCACCGATTATGTTAAAAAGAATCATACTTTTTGTCATTTAGTAAAATGATTCATACAGAAAAGATTAATTTGGAATAAAAGTCAAAGTCAATGGGGGTTTATACATCGTATATAAGAAAGTTGTTTATAAAACAAAATATGCCTCAATGGAAGGATATTGAGACGAAATCCCATACAAATATGGTATCCTTAGATTAAGGATAAATAAATTACATAATTTATGTGTGAAAAATATAAATACACCCAATATAAGTGTATATTAAATGTAAAACAATCAGAGTCATTCACACATATTCATAGCATGACATGTTCAAGGAGTACAATTTTAACCCAAAAGAATTGAAGTTGAGTTAAGAAGTTCCTTTGCAAAAATTCGATAGCCTAACGACGTCACATTAAAATTCATAAAATTTATTGATGAGAGAGAAAATGGTATCGCATCACATGGACACAAAATTTACATCAATAAGGAAATATAAGAACATATCCCCACACAAGAAGATGTAAATTAAAATTCCAAACAAAAACAAGTCTTTTAAAAAGAGGAGGGTGAAAGGTTCACTTACCGATTAGGGTAACTATTGAAACGTACACCCCATGATAGAAGGACCATAAAAAATTTATGTAAATACTAATAAAATAATTTATATTACACAAGGATTATAATAATTTTAATTACATACACCACTCAATGTAAATAGTTGAAAATGATTCATTAATCTCACTAGAATGAAAGTGAGATGAAAAATCTCTTACGAAAACTCGGCAGTCAAATAACGCCACTAAAAACTTCCAAAAATGGATTTATGAGATAAAAAAGGTTCTCTAATAATAAGAAAATAAAATTTAAAGAATGAGTAATATAAAATAACATCCCAAAACATAATAAGGATGAGCTTAAAATAAATGACATAAAAGAGAGTACTTAAAAAGAAAGAGAGAGGTAGGATCCCGTTCCTCAAGTCTAACTTGTCTTGTTCGTTTCGTTATATTAATGAATAAAAAACATTGGTAAATTTATAATGGATTAAGGACCTCATTTAATGATTATTATTGAGTTCATATCACATATTATAATGTTATAATAAATGGTTAATAATGTGAGTTCATATTAGACGTTTTTATCGATGTTTGGTACATGAGTCAAAAATAAACTTGTTATAATTACAAGCTATTCATGTGGTAAAATATCCATTATATCAAGAATTATATTCATGATTTATATATCATATATTTCATATAAATCCATTATATACTTTCATTTATAATATTACATAACATTTAAAGGTAAGAAATGAAATGCACCGTTCATGGAGACGGTAAGCCGTACGTACGCATAAACGCTAATTTCCTTTCTATTTCGTATTTAATGGAATTAAAACTTAATGAGAGATATATATATTATAATTAAAGTATAAAATATATGATTTATTGGTCACATATGTTCATTAATTTCATTCTTTATACATTCCATGTATTGCATGAACGAGTCACATCACTTGAGGGGGTGATAGTCCACACTTCCTCAAATGAAATTATCGCATTTGCACAACAAGAAAAGCATAAAGGTATGTTTTTAATCTAAAATACAGAAGAATAGAGACAAAATAAATATAATATATATCATAAATAAATACATTTCCATGATAATGGCCACCATGAGAGGTGGTAAGAGGAGATAGAACAATCATCGTTTCGTGAGGCAGTAATTCACCATCTACGGAAACAGTATGTTATTTAACCATTAGATGGAGGTGTGTGTAATTTTAGCTCGAATAAATCTCATAAAAACATCCTAGTATATATAATATACTGTAGTTATTACAAAAATAAAGGAATAACAATATTTTAGGGGGTTGGAGAAGCAAAATAAAACAAAAGAACAGAAGAGCGGACATTACCTTTAAATCGGGTAACTCACTATGGTTTGAACCAAAAGGGTTTTTGAAGAGATTTCTTTCTAAGATGATTCTCCAATGATGAATAGAGGGATTTTAAGAGATTAAATGGGCAGGGGTTGGACGATAAAAAGTCTTTAGAGGTGTGGGTAAGGATGTAGAGGTGGGGGCCTTTTATAAGAGAAGAGGAGGGGCACTCTTGGAAAGTTATAAAATATTACTTTATTATAAAATGATTTTCGGATTTTAAAGTTCACAAAAGGATATAATTATAATATAACGTGATAAGGATTCTAAATCCACCCATCCAATAGGTTTGTGACAAGATTAATACTTATATTTTACCCTATATTCTAATTTTATTTAAATCATTCATTTATGAGATAATCACTACATCATCACGGTGTCATAAAAAAATTAATTTATTTAATGTCTAAAAAATATAAAAAAAATAATGATGTAGGAAATATTTTTATCTTTCTAATTAATATTTATAGTAAAAAATATGTCTTGTATAACCCCATGTAAAAATTCTTTTAGTAAAACAATACATGTTTGTGACATTTTAATTTTAACTTTAAATAAAAAGTTATTAATGTCATTTTCCTACCAAAGTGGCTTCATGGGGTCCCCAAGTTGACCCATGGATTTTAATGGTCGGTCATGACTCTTCCAATAAGGGTAGGACATGTTTCATGGTCATTTAATATCATTATAACATTATCATTACCTTAAATTACACTAATTACCTTTAATCGCGATTAATAAAACATAAAACTTACTATTCACCAGAAAAATATTTTAATCCCATTAAACCAAATTTTATATAATAATGAAAACCATGTATGTTGGATTTTTAAAAATAAAATCACATAATTGGTAATTTTTCATTTAAATGAAAAATAAGTTTTTTAACTGCCACTTAGTAGTTTAACTATTCATCAAAAATTGATGTTTTTCAGAAAAATACCAAAAATTCACCCAAAGCTATATTTGATATTTCTAATTCAAAAATGATGTCTATTTTAAAAAAATCCAAACATATAAGTTGAATTAACTAATTTAATAATTAATTCCCACTGTCAAAAGAAATAGCGTGTTTTTGAGAAACAATATCTATTAAAAGATTGACACTATATTAAGTCCAATTTCAAAGTGAAATTAATTACAATGACCATCATTGGCTTAAATGGTAAAAATATATTCCAATATCACTTTAATACCAATTCAAAATATTATCTAATCATATAAATAAATTAGATTAAAAATACTTTTTGAATAAAAATACAACATTTTTCAATTATTCATTAAAAAATGAACTTTATCGTAAAAATACCAGAAATTTACACAAAGTAAATTTTGATGCCCCGATTCTAAAAAGAATATTATTCTGTCAAATATTACACATAAAATTGTCAAAAAGTGGATTTAAAAGAGGTTATCCCTCAAAAGTCGGTTAATCAACCTTTTAAAGAATATTAGAATATTAACACATAAAATTGGATTCATTCACCTTTTAAGCATCTAACATTTATTGGAAAAAAGTAAAACTATTTGACAAATATATATAATCATTTTGTAGTTTGTTCTATTCATTCCCTCTATTACATCGTCTAGGTTTTAACTAAAATAATATTATTTTGTTATTAGGGTGCAACGTAAGATTTCAAGAAACTCAATGTAGCGTATTAGGTAAGCCATCGAGCATAGCATTCCCTTTAAATTAATATTAACACTTTATTAAAAAATAAGGATAAATATGAAAATGTAATATTGTTTATTTACCAGGGATGTTACACACGTACCATGAACCCTGTTTAACACATCATCTAATCATAACATACAACATCTTTAGATAGTAACCAAGTAGTATTTAGGATCCAAAAAATTTTATTTTTCATGTATTATACATCAATTTATCAGAAACCATATATGAAATACATATAATAATCCATTAGATGCAATATTCATAGATAAATGTGTGTGAGATAACCATAATACATTACATCTCTTTACCCACATATAAGGGAAAGAAAACCACTATGTACTACAACACATAATACTACTAGTCCAAGAGAGTATAGCAAGAGGGGCTAGTCTTCCATCCATTCCTCGATAAATTAGATGTTGGGGGGAAAAAGACTCTGAGAGTTCACTAGGTGTCAGTTTCCCAACCGATATGTGGTGGGTTGATTATGAAATCAAAAATCATAGAATATATAATAAAGATCACAACTAAACAATGTTCATGGACCTATTCATAGTCTCAAACGTAATTATCATCTCATTAACACCTGACTGCAACTGCTAAGGGTTATATATCCAATAATTATACAAGAATTTAAGAATAATATATTTATTTATTTCCATTAAACATTCTACATTATGTTTTCTTGTTTCAATTAAAATTCAATATTACTTTATATTTAATTTAATATCATCAAAAATGGATTTCATACCTTCCAGGAATAAACCAATTTATCCCATGAATTCTTAGGAGTATCATTATTTGTGACATTCCATTATGTACCAAAGCCAAGGGTTAAAAAATTTATTATTTCATATCATGCCAAAATTCTATTTACTCTTGGAATTATCCTAGGCTAACATAAAAAAGATGGATAACCAAGGACGACCATCTGTATCAAGCAGTGTGGAAAGGAATAGAGGTAAACAAAAAACATATCCATCCGAAATTTATAGCGGAATATTGTCTTTATGACCCCCAAATCTAGTTTCCCATAGCTAGTAGGATATTTATTATGTGGAAAAGGTACGAGATATTACATTCAAAGGATCAAGGTTTAAAATGAATTAATAGAATAGACACATTACATTATAATTGTAATACATAAATCTACAAATCATTTTTCAATAACACTATCCTTGTTTAATCATAGTATCCCACTTCATTACCCTGGGATCTTCTGAAATAGTGTAAAGGCGGGGAGAATAATTGATTTTTAATAAAAAATTTACTAAAAAATCTAATGAAGAATAAAAATGGAAAAAATAATTCATGATTATAATTAAATCAATAAAAATTGATATATATGTTTAATCTATAGAATAAAGTAAAATTAATAAACACATGGAACCTCAATACAATATAAAATATAGAAATGTTTAATGCCGGAAATTATAAAAAACTTGTCTAGGCCTTGTGGGAATACATTATATATAGAAGGTAAAGATTCTACAATTACCCTATATTAGTATTACCCTAAAACCTACCAGTTCATTGATGTGATACATAACTCAAGGCCCCACCCATCACATAAAATTAGAACTAATAAAATCAAACTCCAAATGATTACAGCCAATACATGTCATAATGTTTTAAGATGAATAACATAGAAATTCATGGAAAACAATCCTAATGTAACTTATAATACATTATTTCACCATGTGGAACAATACATTGTTTAGACCATTAATAATTTCCCTAATAAATTAATTATGTATAATGTTTATGAGAATTATCTCAACACATGTAACGAATAATTATGGATTCATAGTTCTCAAAAAGTACCATTAATAAGTGATTTATATGGAGTTATAATTGACACATACTTATCAATATTAAGAATTTTCAATGGGTTTAGGATGTTTTATATAAAATTTTAGGACACCAAATATTATCTTACAATATACAAAACCATATAAATTTTATGTTTAAATAAATAGAGTATGATTATTATACACATCATATTCCTCGAAAGTGTCAAATCTTGTGTGCAGTAAGGGACCATTCACCATGCACTAGGATTATGACTTGGATATACCAAAAAACAATTTTTTTGGGGATATTGCCCGTAGTTTAGTATGATCTAAAACCTTATACACTTTTAGTGCCCATATGGGGATCATTTTCATAGAAAGTCAAACACTTTTTACTTAACAATAATATAGTATTTCAATTGATACGAGGAGGTTTATGAATGGTAAAGACTTGTGAATTGGGAATAATATGAGTGAGAGGATTGATCAAATGATTATATTTTTTAACCTTGTATCATTAAATTAAACTAACAATGTAATGGGATTACAAATTATGGATTAAAAATTGTATGTTGATGATAATGTAAATATGAATTGTAAGGTTATATGGAGAGAATAAACCCTTACTTCAACTTCGTAATAATATATGAAATTCATATAAACTATGTTTATTTGTTAATATTGTAAGGATAATAGTTAAATTTCTATGTAATAATTTTTATACATATCATGTAATAATATAAAATGAAACTTTTATTGAGATTTCAATTAATTAAATCCAAATTGGAAATGATGTGAGAGAGAAATAGGAACCGTAAACTATGTCGAGTTTAATATTTTTGGAAATAAAACCCTGATCCAACAAAAATATTAAATAATGAAGATAAATATAGTGGAGGGACTCCTTAAGAGATCAATGAAGAATAAACTTATAATTTTTTGTGTGGAGATGGGAGGTGGGGTAGGTATTTACCAGTGTTGTTAGTGTAATTTTGTATAGTAATTTATCAATTTTTTTTATTATTCCACTTTTTTTAGTGGAGCTAATATTTCATAATCAGTAATGGTATTTATATTACTAATATAACTTATTTTTAAATAATAAATGAATAATTTCCTGTCAATATTCATATTTTGATCATAAACAATTAAGGATAGCATTATTCGAATTCATTCAAATACATCACTGTTTAATTTTTTGACCATATATTTAAAAAGACAAAACCCAATTACGATTTTATTATTTTTAGGGTTTTTGTTTAAAATAAAAAAATCAATTAACCTGTGATTTAGCCAATTCATCCAATTTATGTGTCATATGGACAACACAAGTAGGCCCAAAGAATATTTCAAAGAAACTAGATAAGTAGTGATGTTATATTTTTTGGGATCAAAATAGAAGTTAAAATTAAATTATTCTCAACCACAAGTCCATAGATATTAAATTACAGAATGGATAACATTATTGATCCCCAACTCATCCAATAACGGTCCAAATCCATCAATGCAAGTCCAACCCACAATTATATATGAGATTTTTTCAAAACCCAAACATATTGTCTTGACACCCCATATTGACATCCAATTGAGGTAGAATTTTATGATTATATATTTAAGAGTTTGTACAACCAACATTATAGAATTAATGGTTAAAATTTGAGGAGATATTTTCGATTTAAAATAAATTCACATCGTGAACATTGAAAAAGTATGGACAAAAATAGACAATGTAACATGGTTTAAGAAAACATCCATAAATTTGGATTTAAAATCCCAATTACTAGATAAAATGGTTGGATAACTCTCCTTATCCATATATAAAACATTGTATAAGAATGTTTCTCTATATATATCTATCTAAATAATCAAATGATCGAGCCAACATGAGGTATAATTTTTGAATGAAAACAGTCCACCACCTTGGGTTATAAATAAACTCCTCTATTATCCTTACAATGTGATTGGGTTTTAGTGCATAATAGGATACATTGGAATGAACATAGAATTGAAAAATTCCTAGTAGTACCTTAAAACCTAATTTTTCTTCTTTATATACCTTTCCTCCACTCTTTGTTTTCGTGTTATTTTCTATTCACATTCATTTGTAATCCCACAAGTGTTTGATTTTTAATTTTATTTTAAATATTAATTCAAGTATCTTCATGATATATTATTATAATACACCAAATATAGTGTAATATTAATGGTATTAAAATAGTATAAATCAATTTCAAACCCTTTCCTCATTTTCTTTCTTATTAAATCAAAAGCATGCATTTAACTCCCTTCATTGTTCATGTGTGTTTTTTGTGCACCAATATTATCTTGTCCCATTATTTTTATTATATTTTTAACTCACCACCTTAAAAATCATAATCTATATTTATAACCATCTTAATGTATGAGTAACTCATCCATTAACATGAGTCCAAGTTTGGTGATTTGAAGTGAATGTGATCTTTTTCTCATTATATATTCATTGGGTTAACATTGTGTATCCTAAACATAAAATGTCATATATTGTTGAAATTTTTTTAACATGTTTGTTACTTGGATTATAGAAACCATAAATAAAATAACCCAAAAATTTATTTATTGACATTAAAACTCTATTTATGTTAAATCTTTGATTAAATACTCAACACTTGGGAATCACGGTCAAAATCATCTTGTGAAGTATGAGTTAATTTAAGGCAATATAATGAATATATTAAGGATATCGTAATACTAAATCCATAAAAATTAAATCAACACAATATATATCAAACTATTAAAAAATGAATCCATCAATACGTTTAATTATGTTCTACAAAAAACCACATATTCAAAATACTAGTCAATCATAAACATTGTCTCTAAAAAACGCACCACCACAGAGGATTTAACCCAAGTTCTTCTATACACATTAATAGATAATTAGACCTTCAAAAAGTCAATATGATAAAATTTGATGTGCTTCAAGTGGAACTGTTATTGGGGATGGTGTACTAGAAGTCAATAATTGTTTTTTTAAGAAAAAAAAATCAAAAAAAAAGCTGAGAAAATAATCTGAAAAAAACACAAATAAAAACCCACCTTCCAATTAAAGTCATGAATGAAAAATCCCAAAGAAAAACTGTCATTCCAATAAAAAATCATAAAAAATGGAAATAATAAAAAAATACACTCCTCTTCCTTTTAAAATTTATCTAAATGCTCCGTAACCTCCCAAAAAATCCATTAGATATGTCTTCCTAGAAAATTGTGCGAACACTTGGCCAAATTAGGAGGAACATTATGGAAAATAAAATAAGAAAACAGAAATTCATTTTACTTCTAATTTAATATCATATGGTCAATTTTACGGTGAAAACCAAATAGAAATTTACTCCGTTGATATAAATTTTCAGCCCCTTGGTATTCAATATCCATGCATTGAGGTTTATTTAAAACTCAAATCGAGTTCGTTTCATCCTGTTCCTCATTTTCATAGGCCAGTCAGTGAGCTTACACATCATTAACATAATGATTTTCATGTGGTATGCTCAAATATATAGTATCAAGGGGTTTCTGAAGAAAAAATAAATCTTCCAGCATTCCCTTTCACCCTATAAAACACTACAATGCCATGGCTATATTACCACTCTCCTGGTTCATAAATCACATGGAATGAAATCAAGTGACTATTCTTAGTGAAAGTCTTCTTTTCTTCTCAAATTTTTTCTTTCTAAAATGAAATTAGTTGTATCAATAAATTCCCCAATGAATCAATAAAGGAAGATAACTCTAATAGATTCTAGAACTGGTGATGCACTTATTGAAAAAACACCTATGGCTATAAAATATCTCATAAGCAATATGGAGGTAAACATGTAATAATTCCATACATGAGAACATTTTGAAGATAAAATGGTCTTATGGAATGTATCCATAGATAGAAACACTATGATCAAGTAGATGTGTGAACTTATTGGTCTTGTAAAAAAACTAGTAGTGGCTTCCAATGTTCCAACCTCATCCTATCCACAATCTCTATTCCTTGGACATGTAAAACATTGTGGAATCTATAGCCCATCGAATCATAGAACTATCACTTGTATAAAAATTCAAGATGATATACTAGATTATTCTATTCCAATGGAGGTAAATGAAATATTTATAATTTGAATACCAATTTTAAACAATCAGGTCATTTGATTAGAAACTCCAACTAACCCCACTGTGAGTTCTCTTATTCTACCTATAACCCTGGCCTATGTTATTTGTAATCGCATCTCTCATCCCCCTCAATCCCCTCCTCAAAATAAAAACCAATTAAAATATGTTCGTGGTGGGAGAATCTTATGAAAACCTTATCCTTTTTTCATCAACATCAATGGAGAAATTATCCTCTTCAATTATACTTTCCTAGTTTGACTTCTCATTTCCCAACTGAATTCACTCACAATTAGAAGAAACCAAATCAATTAAATCCTAATGTGGACATTCCTATTATACTACGATTATTTGGGAAAGATATAAAATGTATGAATCCTTCTTTAACCATTATAGCCTCAAAATAATGAAAACCAATTTGGTCAACATTAATCCCACCTCATCCAGTAGTAACAAACTAATTATTCCCAACTCACATCTCAACCATTTCCCAACCCATAGGGTATTGTAATTGAAATTTCACCTAGATCAAGAAATAAAATATCCATGCATCATAATGGATAATATAAGTAATCATTAAACATTGAGTTGGAAAAGTAAAAAAAAATCTTCTGAAAATGAACTTTAATCCACTCCGTCACCTCCTTCCATTCCTCTAGGAAACCTGATTCCTTTTCCTCAAGCCATATCTAATACTAATAATCCATTTAAACCTTATTCTAAAATTTTCAACATTTCTAGAAATATTGATTTCAATGTTCTTTCTTCTATTTTATAAACAAATTCCTAAGTATAAAATCTTTGTTAAGGACTTGTTCACACATAAGAAACAACTTAGGACTATTGAAAATGCTTCAACTCGGTAGTACATTCCCCTAAAGTGAAAATATTTAGGTACCTCTATAGTTCCTCAACAAATATAGAGTCTCAACATTGATGATGCACTAATATAACAATGATAATCAATAAAATTCATTATTAAATCCATATTCACATACCTTGGTCTTCTTAACTTACACCCAATTAGTTTTTCACTTAGTTAACCAATGAAACCATTACTAGTCTGGAGGGAATATCAGAGGATGTCCTTGTTCAGGGAAATGGTCATATCATCCTACCTGATTTTTATAAACTTGATATGGAATTTGAGACAAATTATTTCCAATATACTATTATTCTATTAATACCTTCCCTCGTGGCATTTAGAACCAAAATTTATATCTACACTGGAATTTTATCCATGGAATTTGTTGACCTACTGGATAAAATCAATAATTTTCATTCCATGGGATACCCATCAGAGAATACATTTGTATTATATATCCATACTATTTAATGTTTATTTGGAATTGTGTTGAACCCTTATCTATCACATTCATCCTATTATAATTATAGAGGAGTTTTTGACTTATTATCATCATTAATCATGTTGTAAATGGAGAAGTTGTTGTTGACCTTCTATGAGTAAACTCTATCAATAAAAATGATCTTGAAAAATCTTTGTAATACCATCTAAAATATGATATATTCTTGGATGATAATTTGGAAAATGAACTAGAATGCATACTTTTGGATTCAAATAAGGTTATCCAACATTCTTCATTTCCTATTCGTGATTATGAAAATTATCTTTTAATTAAATTGAACCATGAACCAATGTGATTATCATGTCAAAATGGTAGTGAATTTTGTGTTATTTTCTTACTTATCAACAAATTGATAAAATGTGAGGTATAATTTAACCATTAATTTAAAAAATTATTGATATTAATTATCTATAAAAATCTATTCAATATGTAGTCCCCTTTAATCATCATTACTCCATATTGGAAAGCGATTAAAAAAATGAGTGAAAAAATGGGATCCCATACTAGGATTTTGTGTTATTCAAAGCATACATAAATTCACCATAATAATTAAGTAAACTTAATTAATTTACTAGAATATAAATCTAGAACTTTTTGGGAAAAAATAATTCCTCAATTTGAAGATCAAATGAAGGATACATGCATTCCCAATCTACTGCCATTTAATTAAAATAACTTCAACTAGTAAGTGAAGATATTATCCAATGAACAATGAGACCCCTAAAAGGAGAAATATTTTTGAATGAACCGAGAGTTGAAAAAATACAGTCTCCATCATTGCACTATAGGTAGTCCAATATAACATAATATATGTAGAAAAAATAAATTCATCAATTCTTTGGATGGAACCAATTTTTTATTCTTATTTTATTAAATTTATTTTCTTTTTCTACATTAAATAAATAATAAATTTTCTTTTTTATTCTCTTATAGGTAATGGAGAATTTCAAAAGCATCAATAGAGTGGAAAAATGAACTATGAACCACATTGACTTCCACCAACCCACTATTGGATGGAGACCAAAACCCACCAAATAAAAAACAGGGGAAATCTTTCTCCTTAACTCTATCTACATATCATCCTCCTATTTATCTCACTATTATTTTTTCATCTATCATTATTAGCTTCTTTACCACTTTAATCATCCATCCTTTTCCCCTCTTTCTTTTTTGTTTGGGTGTGTATTTTAAAAATATAAAGAAAAAACAAAAAAACTAAAATAAAATTGTCTGAATTAATAACCATTATATTTTTTAATTTTTTCCAAATTTTTTTGAGAGAACAATTTATTTTTTGCATCTCATTTTTTTTTATTTTCATCATAAATTGGATGAAGAATTTTGTGTCAATAATAGTAAAATTTTAATGCCCAGTTTTAAATTTGGAAAATGTTTCTTCCCCAACCATGAGGGACAATGATATCTTTCAGCCCATTGTAAAGTATGAATATATATTCATATTATGAGTTTATTAACCCCTGATTGTGAGTCTTCAGTTTATGGGCATTCTAGATTAAATTACTCATATATTTTACCTTAACAATAATGAGGCATTTTCTAAACAATATATGAATTAAAATATCCAAATAGATTATCATTACCCTTAGATAAATCCTTCTATTTAAATCCCATTTGGTCATAATAAATCCATTTTTTAATAGCCACATTACAAACCAAAAACCTTTCCCACCCAAATGTACATGAATTTTCTACAGAAAATTTATTGAAATTTTAGTGTTGGGGGAATTTATTTCCTTCTCTATATCATTTTCTTGTTTTTTAACTTGTAATAAAATTTTTAACGGAATGAATCTATTTAAGTGTGTGATTGAGGTTTTAATTATGTGAGTTTTGGAAATGAATATGTGTTTTTTTCATTTTGTAATAAATTTATTGAATATTGTTAAAAAAATAAAAAAACTAAAAACAGATGAAAAAATAGGTTTTTTCTAGTTAGGTTAAAAATAACTCGTCATCAACCTTTTATATTACTATAAATTTTAAAAATAATTAAATTTGGATAATAAATAAGGATTGGAAGATGATTATGAGATTTTTTTCCATGTAAAACATCAGAATATAAAAAGGACACTTGAATTATAATTTTCTGTATCTATGGGAGAAGTTGTGTGTTTTTTAAATATTTCATTTTCTTCACCCTATAACAATTTTTTATATCTTTTGTTTCATCCTTAAAATATTGATTTCTATGTAAATATTGGTTACTATAACCTTCCACGTCTCATTTCAAAAAAAATTATTTATTTTTCCATTATGGTTTTTTACCCCTATTTTACACTCTTTAATACATTATATTCATACCATACCATATCCACTATGATCCCACTAAAAAGTTCTCTTGATTATTGTACCCTATATAATAGAGAATAAAATGTGAGAGTCCTTTCAAACTATAATATTATTACTGTTGGTTAGTGGGTTTGTGGACCTCCAACAATAAATTTATATCATCTTGAGGGGAGTGGGTTTTGATTGACCGCGTATTATAATTCAAATTTTGAACATGATAACGGAATTAAAATTAAACATTAATAAATTAAAAACATTTAGTGGTATAATTAATAATTGTGCAAAATATACTTATCCTCCCATTTTTGGTGAATACAATTAATATTTATTACTTAGTGAATTTGATTTTGTCTTCATTTTCTGTTTGTGTTCTTGAGAAATTTTATTATATTAACTATGGGAGATTTTTTATTAAAAAATCATTAATTATTTTAAATTAATTTTATCAATGATTTTTTACTAAATAATAATTAATTTCTAGTACATGTTCATATTTTGATCACATAAGAAGATCATTGTTCTAATTTATTCAATTATACTACAATTTGTTTCATTGACTATATATTCCAAAATACTACATGATATTATTTGATTATTATTTTTCAGTGTTTTGGATTCAAATTAGTACAAATAATTAAATTTCATCATTTTTATATTCTTCTATTTGAAGGGCCATATGAATCCACAGGATGGGCCAAATAATCTGTCAAAGAAACATGAAAAATATTGATGTTGTATTTTATGGGATCAATAAAAAAGTCCAAGTCACATTATTATCCACCATAATTATATTTATTTTACATTACAAAATTGATAAAAATATTAATGTCCTACCTACCCAATAATGGGCCCAATCAATGCATGAATGTCTATCCCACAATTCTGTCTGAGATTTTAGTACATCCCAAAATTATGGAATTTACTCCAAATATTGAAATCCAATTATGAAAAAAATATACATGTTGAAATTAAAGGCATATACGATCAGGTTTTTTGAATAATGGGTTTATATTTTTTGTTATATTACTGTTATAACATCAATTTACATTGTGGGCATTGAAATATTATGGATAAAAATTGACCACAAAACATGGTTTCTGAACACACCAATAAAATTGGATAAAAGTTAAAGTTAGCTCAAAACATTGAGTGTGAACTTTCCAAATCCACATATAAAATATTTAATAATAATATTTCTCCATACATTTCTATAATTTTTGATAAATGATCTATACACTTTGTGATATAGTTTTGGAATCAAAACAGTCCACCAACATGGGCTATAAATACACTCCCATATCTTCCTTAATAGGGGATAAATTTTTAAAGATTATAAAGATAAATTGGTATAAGAATAACATTTACAATGTCTATGAATTACATACCGAAATCAACTTTCTTCTAAATATACCGTTCCCTCACTCTTGGTTTTCATTTTTTTCGATCGCTTTTATTGGTTATCTTGTAAGTGTTTGAGTTGTAATTATGTTTGAATATTAATGTATATCTCATAATAATATATTATTACAATATAAATTCTATAGTGTAGTATTAATGGTCTTAAAATTTTTAAATCAAGTTGAAAACACATTCCTCTTTCACATTCTAATTCAATCAAAAGCATGTGTTTTACTCTCTTCACATTTCATGTGTGTGTTCGGTGAAATACTATTATCTTATACTGTTATTTTTATTTTCATTGTAACTCTTAAAAATAAAAATAAACAATTATATTAATTACTATATTAATATATGAGTAAATAAGTCATTTGCATGATTCATAATTTTTAGATATCAAGTGATTGATGGATCTTTCTCATTAAAAATTCATTATGTTAACATTGTGTTTTTCGAACATAAAAATTCAGGTATTACATACATTTTTTATTTATTATATTATATATATGGAATATTTTAACCATAAATAACTATATTAAACAGGTATTTATAGATATTATAATGCTTGGTATGTTATGTATTGGATTAAATCCCCAACACTAAGTAATTATGATGAAAATCATCTTGTGATTTAGGTGTTAATTTAATGAAATATAATTCATTGATTAAGGATATAATAAAATTAAATCTTCCTAAATTATCTCACCCAAATATTTATCATACACTTAATAATTTTAATACATCAATCAATTTAATTAAGATCTTCCAAAAAACCACCCATTCAATAGAAAAATCAATCATAAACAATAATCTTTGAAAAAGGTACCATCATTAAGGATTTAACTCAAGTGCCTCTACACACATTAGTAAACCACCAAACCTTTTAGTGGTCGATATGTGAGAGTCGACCGGGATTTATCCCCATTATAACCATTATATTCCTCTATCACCCTTAATGCCCAATTATATTTTTAGTGCCTAAAATAGTGAAATATCACTTCTTGGTCTAAAATAGGTCATGATTAAATAAATATTATATCATAAATACTATAGATACCATATTTGAAATTTTTTCACAATTTTTAATGTATTTTACTAATTTTATCAATAATTAAAATATTTAACCCCTTGGATAACTTTGAGATGCAGATTTAAAATATAAAATCCATTTTATAAATTTTTTTCTCTATTTACCTATATTTTACCATTTAATTTTAAGTTGATACATTCATAAAAATTAAGTATAAAAGTAATAATCCACTAAATTTCACAAATAATTTTCATTATAACACAACTAAACACCTAGACACAGAAACCATAACCATAGAAGAGTATATATTTAGGTTACATTGTTTAATGGTTATAATTTATGGGGTGGTTCATTTAACATTAATCAGATGGTGATATCCACTAACATGAACTTATCATAGAGATGGTTCTACTCTAACTCCACTTATTCATGTTATTATTGGTTTTGGTGAAGAGAGAACACTAGTGATGATACCTCCTATAAAATATTTAATAAATGAACTTCATAATGGATGTTATTACTAGTTAAAGGCACATTTAATCCCTAATATGATAAATAAAAATCATCATTACTAATAATATAGACTAATCCAAATGGTGTGTACATAATTTCTATACCACTAGTAGTCATAATGCCCAATGGTAAAATTCACCGATGAAAATGTTAACCAATGGTAATAATGAAAAATGGTTACATTAATCCTTATATATATCTTCCAACATGTATATCTCTTTATATCATTATGAATATTCTTAAACTATGCCAATATAAATGCTTACCTTTTATTCTTAGTAAAATTATAACTTTTATACTTGTTTTTATTTTTTGTGTTTGATTCACAGAAGTACAATATTATAGTGTTTCTACAAATTGCTACCCACTTAATTGTTCTAATATTTTCTTCATTAATAAATTTATTTAAATTGATTTTTCACTTTTAATATGGGTTTTACCATTACAATTAAATAATAATGACTTTATTAGTCAATAATATTATGATGAAGGGTTTACTTATTATTACCGATTCTTTGGTATTACATTCATCCCCCTAAATTTTTTTTTTCTGTGAAATTTTAAATCAATATAAAATGTTGTGGATTTTAATTTTTTATAGAATCATTTTCAACCTTGTTTCCTCTTCCAGGAAATGAATCATCCAAGGACTCTTCACTAAATGGGATGATCTATTTTGTAGTTAATATTCCCTCTTATAATTAATCAAAATAGGATATTCCTCATATGATATGTTTGGATCTAACTGAATATGATCATATTTTTTTATCATAGTTTGGGTTGGGAATATAAATTCATAGAAGTGATATATGGGTGATATCCTGAACATGTGATACATTTTGTGGCAATGAAAATGATATTTCACTTCTCCAATCGTTTCAAATTTTCCAAACAAATCAATGAATATTGGAATTACTTTCTCTTTATTTATAAATCTCAAAACCCCATTCTATGTATATATCTTGAAGAATACATAGTACCACACTTAGAATTGAGTATCTATCATTGTATTATATGTTCATATTTTTCTAAATTGGGGTTCTTTCATATTCTTATGGATGGATCTCACCTTCTCATTGTCCACTCCATGAGTTTTAGACCCAAAATATTCTTTTCTCCAACTTCATCCTAGTATGTAAATTGTCTACATCTCATTGTATATATGGATTTATATGGTTCCATGTTAACACATGAGTTGTAATTTTTATTGTTTGAAAAGTACACATGTGGTAAATAATGATAACTAATTCCTTAAAATTCAATATTGAATGGACTTATCATATCCTCCAATTTTTTGATATTCTGTTCATACAACCCATTTATTTAGGGACGATAGATCAGGCTAATATTCAGTTTAAATTTAATTCGTTATTGAGAATCCTTAAATTATTTTATGTGAAAATTAGGTCTTGATTAGAGATGATTTATAGGGGGTTTTCATGTAGTTTTACAACATAATTTATATACAAAATTGTGAGAGAGTCCAGAGAAGATTCATATATAATTACAAGAAAATGTTTTTACTTTTTTAGATTATACACAATGAACCATATATCATTATTCCCCTGAGATGTATATGGAATACATTTAGTAAAATCCATTTTAATATTATCCATCTTCCATTTTAGTATATATAGAGGCTGCATTGTTTCCTTTCGAAAGTTTTATTTCATCCATCAACATCTAGAATACTATGTATCTTAATTATTAACATCAATTTCTACCTTCATATATTCCTACATGAAGTTATCTCTATTATATTTAAAAATATTGGTATCACTATTATATTTAGAAATGCCTTACCAATGATCCTAAAAAAAACTTCCTTCTTCATCACTAATATAGATGGAACACAACTTTCCAAATCATAAAACTCTATTACCACCAATTTCAATCACTAGTAATATCATATTGGTCACATATTCCATCTTATTTTATAGGTATTTATCACCTCATTGAGATTTCTTAATTCCACATATTAATGATTATGGGGTAATTAAAAGGAATAATAGTGATTATTCTCTTAACATTATAATGAACAAGAACATCCTTACAAGGTTTTTGTAAATTTGATCCTTCCTTACCCTCAACATTGATATGAAAACATATTATTTTATACTCAAAGATTCTAGCCCCTTTTTTACATTCCCAGGAAGATAACGGATAACATAGTCATAATCCTTGGGTATTTATAACGATATTTTTCCCCCATATTACGATATTTATGAGTATATATAATATTTCAAACTCTTTTGATCTAGGTATATATCATATTTCACTCTATATAATCAATTATCCATGTCTTCTTTGAAATTATTAATAACTTCCAATTAGAATCATGAGTTGGATAGTCAATCTCATAGGTTTAAAAATTTATTGATTTATATCCCCCAAATCTATCATTTTACATTAGAATATATCCTAGACCATTACTATATGAATTAATTTAAATAAAGACAACTTATTTACTATATGGATTATTAAAAATAGCTGTATTCACTAATATCATATTTAATTCTTCAAAACTATATTCAAATTTCCTTTTCATTTTAACTTAAACATCCTTATGTGTTAGGTAGGTTAATATATTATCTATTTGAAAACATATAAAAAACAATGATAATATCCCACAAACCAGAGAAAACTACATATTTATGTTATGTTGTGGGGTTTTCGACATTCCTTGATAGCCATCATCTTTCAATAGTCAACAAATATACCATCCATAGGAAAAATATAGTCAAGGAAAGAAACATATTGAAACTAGAATTCACATTTAAAAAATTTACCATATAAATATTTTTCCATAGAACCTCAAGAATAATTCATAAATTAGTTTCATGCTCCTCATAAAAATGAGATAATATGATAATTCCATCAATATATATAATTTAAAAAATTACCATGGTTGTATTTTAATAATAAATTCACCATGTATATAAATATAGAGATAGAATTTTTCAATCCAAATGTCATCACTACAAACTTGTAATGACCATACCTCATGTGAAAATATTTCATTAAAATGTCCACTTTTTTAACATTTAATTGATGATATCAAAATGGAGATCATTATTCGAATAGAATTTATCCCCTTTCTATCCTTCCCTAGATTGAGGTAGGTGAACTTTTTGGATACATGTTTATTTATATTAAGTGTTTGGGAAAGGCATGGGAGATTTTGGGAGTGTTTGGAATGGTTTTGGAAAAGATTGACGGACTTTTTATGGCTGCATAGTTTGAGCATGGATAGGGGAATACTTGCGATAATCCTAGGTAAATGTGCGATATTCCACTTTTCAGGTACTAGTATCTTCATGGTTAGGAAACAGTTATTCAAACCGTGTGAGCTAATCGTGCGTCCCATTAATTTTTTTTAATTTGGTTAGTTGGGATTTTCCATATCTATCTCATTTATCCTATCATACAATCCTTTTTTGGGATTCCTTGATCTCAAGGGATATAGGGGAAATCCCACTCATTTCGAAAGAATATATAAGGAGTTTCATTACGGTTTCAAGGTAGTTTATCTCAGGTATGTCTCTCCTTTTGGTCGCTAGTGATTTTCTCTAGATATACTCTTTCCTATCTCCCAATTTTCTATATCTACATCTGTTTCATGTATATATATGGTTTTTTGCCTTGATGGATGATATTAAGACTTTTTGATGATATGGAATGATATCTATAGTGTTTTTGGTGGTGCATTCACTCGAATTTGGGTTGCGGTTTCTTGTAGGTTGATTTTACTGAAACCATATGGTAGGTGGATTTTTTCTTGATGCTGCATTTCTAGAACTTGAGGCATTGTTTTCAATTAATTTTTTTGAAATTAATTCTGAATATGATGTGTGAATCATTGTGGAAACACATTACTAATGATTTGGGTATTTTGGGTAAAAATAGAAATTATTGAAAAATGGGTTTTGTTGTGTGATTTTAAAATAATGAATTTAAAGTGGATAATGTTTCGAATTGTGGAAAATGTTCTATAAATGAATAACTTCAGAAATGATGTGGCTTAGTTGAAATGTGGTTAGGAATGTAAATGTTTAAAGACTATATACAATAAATTGGGGGACATATTGAAGTGTTTTGGAATGTGTTGGAAAAGGTCTTGTTCATAATGTGTGGCCTTGGTGTGTTTATTATTGTCTGATGATCCGTTTTTATTGATTGTTTTTATATTGTGTGATTTTATAGAGAGGTCTTGATATATAAGGTGATGGATAATGGATGTAAGGGCCACCATTATGGATAAGTGGTTGAGAAGTACGACTATTTTGGTGAAATTTTAAATGGGCTTGGATGGGAAGTTCCAACATAGTTATTTCCCTTGTTCTGTGTTGTTATTAAAGATGATATTTTTTTGTTCTGATGTGAAATGGTGAATTGTATTATGGTATGATCTCTTAACATTCACATAGGTTTCATGGTTTGGGTATGTTGTCTTGGTATGGGTGTTTTTGTCCTATCAGTAATTGTTGAACAATTCGGTGTTTTATATAAACTATTTTATATAAATGTGCTATAAATTTTATCCTTGTGGAGTGTATAGGGAAGTCATTTTGGGAAATCAAATTGATTATTATTTCTCACCCCCACCTATTCAAATTGGTTTTTTTGTATATGTTGTATTCTGGGAGACAGGTAAGAGTAAAACATTTCATTTTTCTAGCAGTTATTCATAATGCACGAGTGGTTTAGTAGTCTATGGAGCATGGATCTTATTTTGGAGCAGTGGAGGGTGTCTTGGTTTACATTGGGTCTCATTTTTAGCCTTTCTCTTGGTACTATGTCTTTTTTTTGTTATTGTTTTTTTGTATTTGTTTTGGGGAATAGTTATGGAAGAGTATAGAAATATATGGTTCAGGATTCTATGATAACATGCATCATGTAGTTTTTTAACTATTGGCTAGTTTGGTTGGATGTTTTATTTGATAAGAAAATCATTCCCCAATTTATTCTTGAATCCCTCAGCATTTATTTCAGGCCTTTTCCATCTTGCGAACGTAGCTTAAGGAATAGTATCCACTCTCCACCTTATCCACTTTATTGGGTGGAAATGGGTGAGACTTCGATGATTGGACCAAACCTTTTATAGGAGATTAATGAGAAGATAATGTTGACCAGATAGGGGATGGATATAGCTCAATGTCATCAGAAATCTTATACAGACCATCATCGATGACTATTGTCATTCGAGGTGGGTGATCATGTGTTTTTGGGAATCTCTCCTAGGTTGGGATATCCTTGGTTTGGAAATTTGGTAATGTAATTAGCAAGGTAGATTGGGACTTTTTAGATACTTGATAATATAGGAGAGGTGGCCTATCAGTTGTCTTTTTCACCATAATTTTTTGCGGTGGAAAATTTGACACCTGTGTCATAGTAGAAAAAGTATCATCTAAATCAAGGTCATGCGATTCATTGGGATCATGTTGATCGAAAACTAGATTCTTCTTTTGTTGTTGTTCCATTGTAGAGTGTGGATAGGAAATATAAAGGCTTTCATGGGAAAATTATCAGTTTAGTTTGGGTTTTGAATAAACTTGATTAGATTTAGTAAGAGACTTCAGAGCGAGAGAAAAGGATGGATGAGCCATGGCATGAGCTCTTTCGGTACATAAGTGGTTCTCAACTTTATGAGGAAGAAAAGTACAATGGTGGGGATAATTTGTCTCCCTCAGTTTGAGGTATGTGACCTTTTATGATTACTTTTTGTGTATATTAAATTTTTTTGGAATGGTTTTGCAGAGTTTGAAAGTGTTTTGAAAGGTTTTGGAAAATTGTGGAGGCCTTTTTAAAGATGTACATTTTTAGCATAGTTAAGGGTTACCGTGCAATAATCCTAGGAAACCATGTGATATGACACTATTTGGACATTGTCATCCATATGGTTAGTACAAAATTTGTCAAACCGTGAGTGCTAACCATGTGACCCTTTAAATTTATTTTTTCTAAAAGAAGGGTTAGTCAGTATTGGACCTAACTCTCTCCTTTCTCCTCTCATACAATCCTTACATGGGATTCCATGATCTCATGGGATAGAGGGTATCTACCAGCAATTTTGTATGGGATTTTATGGGTTTTCAACATGGTGTGAAGGTAGTTCAACTTGGGTAAGTCTCTCTTTTTGGTCTCTTGTGGTTTTCTCTAGATATACTCTTCCCACTCCCTAGGTTTTATAGATATACATCCTCTGTGGATATATATATGTGTTTTCTTACTTAAATGATGATATTAATAATTTTTTATTATAGGAAAAGACATATAGAGGAGTTTTGGTGGAGTGTTCCCCTGGATTCGTGTTGTGGTTTCTTATGGGTGGATTTCACAAAATCCCTAAGGTTAGTTGCTTTTCTCTCAAATACAGATTGTGATATCTTAAGCCATTTTTTCCAATTAATATTTTTATTGAAATTAAATTTTAATATAATTTGTGAATCATGGTGGAAATCTATTTCGTGATGATTTGGGGATTCTATGTAAAATTTGACATTGTCTCAAAATGAGGTTTGTTTGTGTCATTTCAAAATGTTGATTTTAAAATGGATAATGGTTAGAATTATAAAAAATGTTTTATAAAACATGAATTTAAATAAATATTTTGATTCATTGAAATGTGTTTTGGAAGGGAAAATGGTTAAAGAGTGTTTTCAATAAATGGTGGTATTTTTTGAAGTATTTTGGCATTTTATGGAAATGGTTGTGTGCATAATATGTGGCCATGGAATTATTATACTTGTTAGTTGGTCAAGAGTTATACCTTGTGTTTATTGCGTGTGAAGTGAGTGGTAAGTCTCACTATAATAGGTGAGTTATAGTGGATGGAAGGGACACCATTAGGGATAATTGGTTAGGAAGTACCACCTGTTTGGATAAATAATAAATAGGTTTGCACAAGAAGTTCCACCGTGGTTGTATGCCTTGATGTCTATTGATATGTATGATGAAAATTATTGTGATAATGAGAAATGGGGAAATGTCTTAGGTAATGATTTCTTGGCGCTCCCTTGGGTAGCATGGTTTGTGTAAGGTGTCTTGTTAAGGGTGTGTTTGTCTTATCGGTATTTGTTGAACTATTTGATGTTTTATATAAAATGATATATATAAATGTGCTAGAAGTTTTATCCTAGGGAAGTGTTTGGGGAAGTCATTTGGGAAAATCCTACTAAGTATCATTACTCACCCCTTCTTTGGATATTTGGTTTTTTCTGATGTTGTCTTCCAAGACACATGTAAGAGTAAATCATATCATTTTGCTAGTGGTTCTTTATGTTTCTCGGGTGGTTTAGTGGTGTTTGGAGCACAGATCTGGTTGTGGAACAATGGAGTGTTTCTTGGTTTACATTGGGTATCTTATTTAGGTTTTTCTTGGAACTCTGTTGTTTTTTAGTATTTTTTTCTTATATTCGATTTTGGGAATTGTTAAGGAATAGCTTGGTTTTCTTTTGGTAACATACGGTTCAGGTTTCCATGTTAATGTGTGTCATGTATTTTTGTTAGTAATGGATTACTTGGTTGGTTAGTTTATTTTAAAAGAAAGCCATTCCCAAAAATTTTCATTAATCCCTTGAAATTTATTTCTATCCTTTGGCCTATTGGGGAAATCTCTTAAGGCGTAATAACACCTCACCACCTTCTCAGGTGGGAATTTTATCTTAGAATTCTGAAGAAATATAAGGTGTTGAAAGCCGAGTTTTGGTGGAAAGATATGTAAAGGGAAGTTCCCAAGATTGTTTCGAGATGCTTGACATGTCATCAAGTCAAGGTAGAGCATTAGTAGCCATCAGGAATGTTGTAATATTAGCCTATTCTAGTGTGGATGTTAGAAAAAATACCGATGAATTTAGTGATAGGTCTCCGAATAAAAATCTGGAAACACAACTCCATATAAGTGATTGGGGATCGACTCACAATGTTGGCCCATGTCATCAAGATTTTTGAATCACATATTGTAGAATATCTATCCAAAATCATTATCAGAGAAGTGGTAAAGAGGAATTACATTCTAGTTTGAATTGTACCATATAGATATTAGAGGTTCACATCTTGTTTTTGGAAATTCATGAAACAATCCCTTGGGACAGAGTTGATGATGAACACATCGTATCATACTCAGATAGGTGGCAAACCAGATAGGATGATACAAACATTAGAGTATATGCTTATGGATTGTGTGATTGATTTTGGGGGTTCATGTGAGGTGCACGTACTGTTGGTGGAGTTATCCTATAATAAAAGTTATTAGGCATCAATGCATAAGAATCCTTTTGAGGAATTGTATTGGTATTTGTGTCATTCTCTACTATGTTGGGTGAAAAACATGTGAGAATTCAATGAATGTACTGACCATTGCCCATGAGACTATAGAGAAGATCAAGATCATTAGAAAGTAGATGTATAAGGCTCAATGTTTTCAAAAATCATATGTGGATCATCATTGATGAACATTATCATTTGAGGTGGGTGATCATGTGTGTTTGAGAATCTCTCCTAGGTTGGGTCATTTTTAGATTGGAATGATGGGTATTTTATCTTTGAGGTATATTTGTATTTTTGTGATACTTGAGTGGATTGGATACATTTCTCATAAGTTTTCTTTTCCACCACGATTTTGTACGAAGCACAATGTGTTTCATGCCTCGTAGATGAAAATCTATTAGCTGGATCAGTACCATGTGATTTAATGGGATCTTGTTGAGTTGGAGTCATATTCTACTTTAATGCACGTGCTAGTGTAGATTGTGGATAGGAAGTAAAATGTCTTGAATAGAAAATCATCGGATTAATTTGGGGTTTGTGTCTACATGGTCAGATTCCGGAAGAGACTGGGGATCGGGAGAAAGAGATGGTCGAGCAATAGCCCACGCTTGTTTGGCAGAATGGTGGTCCTCTCATTTCTAAGGATAGAAATTCCAATTTCGGGGAGAATGTAGCACCCTAGATTTATGTTTTGTGTCTTTTTTGATCTTTTTTCTATATATTAAGTGGTTGTTAATGGTTTGGGAGATTTTAGTAGAGATTTGAAATGTTTTTTAATAGTTTGGAGTCCTTGTTAAGGATTCATGGTTTGAGCATGGTTAGGGGACACTGTGAGATAATCCTAGTTAACCATTAGATATTCCACTATTCAAACATTAGCATCCATATGGTTAGAGAGTGGTTTTTTAACCATGTGAGCTAACCAGGAGACCCATTAAACATAGTTTTTTTAAAAGGAGTTAGTCGGGGTTTCGATAACTCTCTCTTTTCTCCTCCCATATGAACCATACATGGGATTCCATGATCTCAATTTCTAGAGGGGATCTCCCACCCATTTTGGAAACAAATTTTGATACTTTTTTTATTGTTTTAATGTGGTTCATCTCGAGTAAGTCTCCCCTTTTTGTTGTTTCTGGTCTCACTAGATAAACACTCCCTTATCTCTTGGTTTTCATGATCTAAAAATCCTCCATGTTGATTTAGTGTTATTGTTTCTGTAAGTGATGATATCAATACACTTTTATGAGAGGGAAGAAGATGAATAATGGTTCAGGTGGAGCATCTACCCATATATGAGGGATGGTGTATTGTGGGGTAATTGCGCTAGAACCCAAATGTAGGTGCCTCCTCTCTAGACTCCACTTTGATAGAACTTGGGGCCTTGTTTTCAATCAATTAATTTTTCTTTAAATTAATAGTAAATATGATGTGTGAATCCTATTAGAAACACATTGGTGATGATTTGGGGATTTTGGGTAATGTGGGACATTATTGAAAAAAAGGGGTTTTGTTGTGTGAGTTTAAAATGTTGATTTTATATTGGATAACTAGTTGAATTGTGGAAAATGTTTTATAAAAGAATAATTTCATTAAAAATGTTTCTTCATTGAAATGGGGTCTGGAATAAAAAACGGTTGAAGAGTGTTCTCAATATGTGGGGTGATATATTGAACTGTTTTGGAATATGTTTTAAATGGTCTTGTGGATAATGTGTGGCCTTGGTGCGATAATTCTTATTGGATGGTCAAGTATTATGGATTGTGTTGATTTTGTGTGAAGTTGGTTAGAAGCCTCACTATAAGAGGTGACAGATAGTGGATGGAATGTCCACCATTATATATAATTGGTTGGGAAGTACCTATAGTTTGGAGAAATAGAAAATGAGATTGTATGGGATGTTATGTCAGGTTTTTTCCTTGTTTTGTGTTATTATGCCAGATGAAAATTGTTGTGATAATATGAAATGGAGAAATGCATTATGGAATGGTTACTTGAATTTCCCTTGGGTTGCACTGTTTGGGAAAGGTGTCTTGTTAAGTGTGTTATTGGATTATTGGTAATTGTTATATTATTTGATATTTTATATAATCTATTTAATATAAATGTGATAACAGTTTTCTCCTATCGAAGTGTGTAGGGAATTAATTTGGGGAAATCATGCTGAGTATTATTAATCACATATTCTATGGAACTATTGTTCTTTTAATTATTTTTTATTCTAGGACACATTTAAGGGCAAAACATCTCATTTTTTTTCGAAATTCTTCATGATGACTAGGTGGTTTTGTGGTGCTTAGAACATGGAGCTTGTTATGGAGTCGAGGACTGTGTCTTAGATTACATTGGGTCTATTTTTTAACCTTACAATTGGTCCTGTGGATTTTTTTTAGTATGGTTTTGTTGTATTGGTTTTTTAATTGTAATGGAATAATTTGGTTGTCTTTTGGTAATATATGGTTTGATTTTCTATGTTAATGTGCATCATATAGTTTTTATAGTATTATCTTGTTTGGTTGGTTGTTTTTTTCAATGGAAAATCATTCCCTAATTTATTCTTCAATCCCTCGACATTTATTTCAATCTTTTGGCGTCTTGGTAATATCTCTTAAATTTTAGTATCACCTCACCACCTTCTCAATCCAATTTGGAAGGGGTTGGGTGTTACACCCTTGAATTTTATCAATGATGACATAATTATAAGGAAGTTAATATTTATTCATTATTTTAATTCCTTTAATTTCTCTATAATTGATGCATAATGTAATTATCTCATCCATCATCTTCCAAAAAAACTTAGGTGATCTTTATGGTGAAACACTTGGATGAGTGAACACTTTATCACAGAAATCATTTAATTTTATATTCAACATTACTAAATCCACTGGAGAAATCTTATAAGGTGTCTTAGATATCTTATTTTCATCCGAGAAGAGATCAATATTTAGTTAAATTTATAAATAAGTGGTTAGACAATTTAATTCATTAAGAAATGCATTAATATCATATCTCACAACTTGAACCAATTATATTATTATAAAACCTTTTCCCACTAATGTTTTAATTCTATCCATATCCTTTCTATGACTATCATTAAGTTCCGCTATTGTGGGATAGATAAGGACAAGATCTAGGTAATGACATCACTTCTTAAAAAAAATTCCTTAGTTACCTCATAAATTCTAATTTTTCACTTTAAATAATTCATATAGTATAGTGCGAGAGCCAATCCATACACATCATTTTTTCAAAGTCAACCATGGTTATAATAATTAAGTCTTAAATAGTGTAAGTATACGTGTCATATTGGGGACTGATTGATACATCCTTGTATTAATAATATTTCTATTGGGAGTCTTGAATGATAATACCCTTCTTAAGGTTTTTGTAAATATACAATTTTCTACAAAAACATGGTTGATATGAATGAGTAAAAAGATTCAGAATAAAATATAACATTTTCTAAATTTTAGAATATAATTAAAATACCTGACACCACATTCTATTAAACTTCAACCTCAGCTGTAGTGATCACATAAGCTAGGAACATCACCCTTGGCCTCTTTCGTTGTAGATTTCATTAGTGGAAAGTATTTGATTTGACTAATTCTCTATTTCATTATAGTTGAATCATCGTATGTTTTATTATTATCTATTTTATTTTGACTGATGATCTATCCTTACTTTATCTCGAAACTTATAGGGAAATTTCAATCCTTTTGAATATGTCATAGTCTATTTCTTCCCATAGTAATGTCATGTTAGAAAATCCACCCTTCCATTATTTTTCTCTTTTAAATTCCTTTCATCATATAGATCAACCATTCTCTTCTAATCATGGTTCCCATTGAATATAAATGATTAGAGGACTCTATCTTAGTCGTTATAGGACTTTTTTTCTTCTCATATGTTGATAAATTTTAAAATACCATGGTTCATAGAAGACTAGGATTTAAACCATAAAATATGTGATTGATCTTCCTTTTAGTGTTTCATTGAAAATACCTAAAATAACATGATAATCTTGTATTTTTATTCTCTTTCTCAGCAAAAACCTCTTATCCTATTTTCTATAGGTTTATGAATTTCCATTCAATCTCTGCACGTTTCCTTGAAGGAATATTTTTTTTCCAAAACATCATATTTAATGAATTCCATTCCATGATATTAATCTCAACAACATACATAGTATTTTAAATTAAGGACCACTATTGGTTAACATCACTTATTTTATTATACATATCCATATTTTAGTTATCTCTCTCATAAAAACCTAATTAAAAATATATTTTCCCTAGAGACTCAATCCATAAATCATCTTCCAATGAATTAGTGAGGGATCTAACAGGTGGAGGTTTTTGCCTCATGAAATGATAAAATGACTTCAATACCTATGAAGGTGAAATTGGATTCTCCTTGTGGGAATATTTTGTTTTCATAATCTGATAATTTTTCTAGAATAGTCATAATTTTATCTATAGAAATATTTACTCCATATTCCAGATTATTAAGAAATCTATTGTATTATGAGTTATTATTGGCCTAATTTCCAATTCATCTACAAATTCTATTATATAAAAATAACTATATCGATTAATTAGTGAACTTATAACATTACTAATACAGTATAATATCAAAATATTTATAATAATATCTATAATTTTTTTTTCTAGTTTTGAAATATACTTTCTCTTCCTATGATTTCAAATATCTTGTTCCAAAGTTTTATATAAAGTCTTCTATTTATACTAACCATAATACCCTAAAATGGCTGTCTTGAGTTTGTGGGTTATATATTACATGTAAAACAGAGTTCGAGGTATTACATTAGATGGATAAAGGATTTTTAGTGCTCAAGATACAAGATATTTTACATTAAAATTTTAAAACAAGAAATTACAAATATTTATTCCATATAACATCATTAATAAATCATAGTATTCCACTTCATTACCTAGGAAAATGGGTAAAATAATTAAAAGAGGAAATCTTAAATGATTAGTAATAGATTAAAGTACGACATAAGCTAATAGAGGATAAATATGTCATATTAAACATGATGAGTACAATTTAATCCATAATAATGAATACATATGTGTAATATATAGTAGAAAGATAAATTCATAACCACAGGGAACAGAAAAAACCTAAAAGATGGAATTTTATAGTGTTAGAAATCATAAGGATATCATCGAGGCCACATGTTAAGAAATTATACATAGAGGGTAAGGACACTCCCATTTCGCTATCTAAGTTTTCCAATGATGAATACCAATGCATTGAGGGGATATATAATTTCATTCTCCACGATTCATATAAAATAACAATTAATTCCACCACATTCCAAAATATTATAGGCTATACATGGAAGAATGCTCAATAATGACCAACTTAGAAATGCACGCCACATTATCCCAATGAAAAGTGTCATACATGATATTCCATTGTGGAATAATAAATTATACAAGTCATTAATAGAAATAAATTTTCAATTAATTCATAATAATTTCATATTAAATTCCCTTAACAAATTTTAGGAATAATATGGGATTAACAATTTTCAAAAAGTAACCACAAAAAGAGATTTATAAGAAGATTTAGCGTAATGTTACTTATCAAGATTGTTTATTTTCAATGTGTTTTGGAAATTTTATTTAAAATTTTCGGAGCCTAAATAAAAACATAAATTATATAACACTTTATAAATTTAAGGTTTTGGTTTAAAAATAATATGATAATTATCCATAGCATATCCCCCATGACTATCAAACTAGGTGTGCAGCAAGGGCCCACTCATCATACTGTTGGATGATGACTAAAATATAATTGTATTACAATTTTATGGTTTATTACCTCTTGATTAATCTAAACCAAACCAAATCCACACGTATTATCGAGATAGGGATTTATTTTAATGGAATATCTCCCCATTTTTCTTGTATCAAGTTATATGATTTTTATGGCTTGGAGGAGGTTTATGCATAATAGTAGTCTATGACCTCAACATAATTTGAGTGAAAGAAATGTCTAAATAGGTTATAATTATAATTAATGGAACATAAAACTAAATAAAAATGATAGTATGAAAATAACTTGTGGATTAAAATGGGTATGTTAATGGTAATTCAAATTGAAATTATAAAGATAGAAATAATCAACACTTACTTCAGCATATTAACTACATGAAAAACTAGTATAAAGTAAAGGGTTTGGATAATGTATTTCTGATAATAGTTAAATTGGGAGATAATAACCATAATACATATCATGGAATAATATAAAATGAAAATCTTAAACATATTAAAACACGAAAATACAAATTGGAATTGAAGAGAGGGATATAGTAACCCATACCTCTCTTCAGTTTCTTAAATTGGAACTCGACTATTTACCCAACCATAATATTCAAGAATGATATTAGATCTACATGAGGGTTTCCTTGAGAATAAAATGTATAATAAACTTTGTTTTTTAATAATAATTAGAGGTTGTGGTAGGTATTTATAGGTGTCGTGATTGAAATTTCATGGAAGAAAATTTTAATTTATTTTTAATTTTACTTTTTTGGGTCCCCCACTATAACCATTATGTTATAATACAACCCTTAATTCCATAATATAGTTTTTAGTCCTAAAAATATTAGAATAGAACTTACCTGGATGAAATGAGACATTATTACATAAACATAATGTCACATATTCTGTATTTTATTGTATTACCCTATTTGACTATATTTTACTATTTTTCTAAGAAAATTAAAAAATTCAGCCCTGGAAATTGTAAATCTAATGATTCAAAATATTAAATCCATTTCATCAAATTAATTCACTATTTACAAAAATATTTACTTTTATAAAATGTTGATACATTCCTTAATAATAATTAATAATAGTAAAATACCTTTAAATTTTATAAACAATATTCATTATAGAACAACTCAAACCCTAAATACATAACCTATAATAAAACCATCATTTTACCTAATTATATGTTTTGATATTTTGGTCTTTTTATGGTGTCGTTTTGCAAAAATTTATCAGGTGGTGATCTCCACAGACTTAAAATTCACCCATAGATGGTTCCTATATAACTTAAATTGTTGAAGTTCAATTTAGTTTTAGTTCTAGGAATTTAAAAATTAAGATTATATAGGATGACCGTACTTTTAAAATAAAAATTTCCACCATTCTATTATTATTAAAATTCAATGTTAACCTTAATATAGATTAATCCAAATGGTCTGTTCTAAATATCTATACCACCAATGGTCATTGTAGTACCCCCTGAGTTGAGGTATGTAGCCTTTGTTTATGAATTTTTATGTGATTAAAGTTCATTGGATAAGTTGGGAAGATGTTAGGAGAGTTTGTAATGGGTTTTGATGAGTTTGGAGGATTTTAAATGGGTTCACGGTTAGAGCACGGTTAAGGGAAACCGTGTGGATGCTCTAGGAAACCGTGTAGGGAGAGACAATAGGATTCGCACGGCCTGCGCACGGTTTTCCATACTGTGCGAGGTGACCATGCAGACCCTTGCTCTCTAGGCAGTAGCATGCGAATGGTTAGCGCACAGTTTTCCAAACCATGTGGGCTAACCATGCGGCCACTTAATGCTGGTGTTTTTAATAATGATATCCCATAGTCTTGAACTAAAACACTCCAATCTTCCTCCCAATCAAGCCTCACTCATGTTTTTCGGTTCTCAAGGGTTGGAGGGGCTCTCCCACTCGATTTGGAAGAATTTTGAAGAGGTTTCTTGGAGGTTTGAAGGAGGTTTCTCCCGGGTAAGTTTCTCCTCTTGGATTATTTGTTTTCCCTCTAGATCTACATCCCTATCTTACTTGGTTTTCTATATCAAAACTTTTTTTGTGTAGATCTAGGGTTGTGGTTTCCTTGGATGTCAATGATAAGGCTTGTGGATGTTAGGGAAAGGGATCTAGAGAGGCTTCAGTGGTGCATTCGCCGGATTTGAGGCGCGGTTGTTCGTGGGTCAATTTCTCGGGAACCCTAAAGGTATGGGGCTTCTCTCTCAACTCCACGTTGTTAGAACTAGTGGTTCTTTGTTACAATTCATTGTTGTGCTAAAAATTAATTGTGATTTGTTATTCGAAATCGGTTGGGAATCTATTTGGGGATTATTGGGGAAAACATGGGTTTCAGGGTGAAATGCTATTGTTGTGGATTTTAAAATAGTGGTTTTAAAATGGGTTGTTGAGATTTATTTAGGAAAATTGTTGATGAAAAATTGTTTTAAATAAATGTGTTTTTATTGAAATGTGGTTTCGCATGTAAAATTGTTTTCAATAAATGGATGATTTATTGAAGTGGATTGGTATGCAATGGAATTGGTTGATTGCTGGTTGTTGTGACATTGGTGGGTTATATGATTGGTTATGACTTGATTTGAATGTTTTGTGGAAGTGGCAAGAAGTATGACAAAACGAAGGGGATTGATAGTAGACGGAAGGGCCACCATCAAAGGATAAGTTGACTGGAAGTGCCACTAGGTGTGAATTGGTGAATGGGTTGGAAAGAAGCTCCACCATTTGGTTGTTTTGGTTGTTTGTTGTTCATTGCTTGCAAGTTGGAAATTGTTGTGATAGTGTGTGAATGATGAAATGGCTTGTGGCATGTTTGGTTGGATTTCCCTTGGTTTCTTGTTTTGGGTGTGGTTGATTGGTAAGGGAAAGTTTGGATTATGGAAATGCATTCACTTTTGACTATTTTTTTATAAATTGTTTTATATTAATGTCCTAATGGTTTAATTTTAGTGGCGCATGTAGGGAAGTCATTTGGAGAAAACCTAATGAGTTTTAGTACTCACCCCATGCTTTGGCACTATGGTGTCTTTGCAAATTTCATGTACCATGACGTGGGAAAATGTAAGACATCTCCATTATTTAGTGGATAATTGTGATGTGATGGTGGGGCTTGGAGCTTGGTGCATAGTGTGGAGTTGTGGTTGTGTCATGGATTGTGGTGTTGGTTTTTTAGTTTCTGCATTGTACACTGATGTTGTTGGACATGTGTAGTTGTATTGGTTTTGGTAAGTATTGTGGAACAACATGGTTTTACTTTGAGAATACAAGTTTGAATGTTTTATTGACATGCATCATATAGTTATTGTTAGTGGATTGTTTGGTTGGTTTTCTCTTAAGGGAAAATCTTTCCCCAATTTGTTCTCAGAGCGCTCATCATTTATTGCCAGCCTATGGTTCCTTTGGAACATCTCTTAAGGCCAAGTAACCCTCACCACCTCTTCATGTCAATGAGGTAGGTGTGGGGTGTTACACCTGGTATCAGTTTGTTCGGTACTTAGCTTTCTAGTGAGAGTAGTTGTTTGGTCACTTTGGCCCTTTGGTTTTGGATTTGACATTCGTTTTTTTATATTCCATGAGTTGGGATAGTAGCAAGGAGCAGGAATGTTGGAACATGGAATGTATAGCATAAAAGGACGTAGCAAACCCTCTTATTCTGAACTTCATGCCACCAGATATTTGGGTACATAAGTGTTTGAGAGACACTTATAAGCATTGGAAATATCATTGTCGTGGGTGTATCCAATGAGATGTCCATGGAATATAAGGTATTAATAAATTACCTCTAGGATGCATATTTCATTGGGGGTATAATGATTTTTGGTGTGATACGAATGTGTGAAATTGTAATATGAATAAATTGGAATTTTGAAAATGGTTTCGTTTTCAAATTGTTGAAACATCGAAAATGTGAACATGTGGAAAGCCTTGTGTGATAGGGTTGTGTAGTGTGATTTGAAATGGGATTTTGTGATCTCTATGGAAGTGAGACTCTTGGTTTATTGTTTTCTGTTTATAGAAATTGCATCGGGTAGGCGTCGTAGAGACCAACCGGAGGAGGCTACTGAGAATGTGGTAGCACCTGAGCCTCATGTGAACCAGAATCTAGTGCACAGTATAGTACAAGATTTCCAAGCTATGGAAAGTGGAAATAAAATGGATGAACCAAGGCATGTTGATCATGAGGTTCAGTTTCAATAGCAGAATCCACCCATCGTCAGGGGTGATTTAGATCAGGAGAGGGCAGAAGCCTGGTTGAATATAATGAACAAGATCTTCGAGTTCTTGGGAACACCGGTAGACTTAAAAGTGATGTTGGCCATGTATATGTTGGAAGATCTTGCTCTTCAGTGGTGGGAATTGGTATTCTTGGAGGGGATGGACTAGGGTATGATGTAGGAAGTCATTGAAGAATTGTTTAATAAAAAATTTGAGCCACATACGTTTAGAATTCAACACACTACTGATTTATTCGATTTGAAGCAAGAGCATATGTCTGTGGCGGAGTATGCAACAAAGTTTACAAACATAGTGCAGTTTTCACTCGAGTTGGCCGGTAGCAAGTCGTTGAAGGTGAGGATCTTTGAAGCGGGGTTAAGCCAGGAAATCCATTCAAAGATACTGGTGATGTGTACAGAAAATTACACTTAGATGGTGAATAGAGCCTCGTTGGCTGAGTAGGATCTGTTGGGCACTCCGAGCGGAGGAAGCATGGTGGTACCAATGGGGAATAGTGGTAACTCTAATGCTGGGTTCAAGAGGAGTAGGGACACTTATTTCTAGGGTTGGAGTATGACATATAATCCGATAGCATGATCAGTGAATCTTCCTCCAAATCCACAAAGCAAACTAGGATGTTTTTAGTGTGGTTCGACAACCACATCAAGAGAGATTGTACGACACAACCTCGAGCATGTAATAATTGTAAAAAGATGGGGAATATGGAATGTTATTGTTGTAATACATCTAGGTTGGGTGCCCGTGATAATTCTCAGGGATCGCAGACATTGTATAGTTTGACGGGACGGGGGAAGCAGCATACCCTCAACAGCATGGTAATGTGGGTCATGATGACTCTCGGAATACCATGATGCCTTAGCCGGGAAATAAAGAGTAGAGTGTAGAAAAAATGTGTTTGGAGCTGAGCAGGTTGTGGTGGATGATCCATCAGGGCCATCCACAGTGCGAGGAACTATTATTTTAAAGTCTACCTTTATGCAAATGTTGTTTGATACAGGTGCTTCACACTCTTTTATTGCTGCATGTGTGGTTGATTTGATTGATATAATGGTAGAAATTATGCCCTCAGTTTTGGAACTTCAAACTCCTATGGGTCGAAGAGAGGGTCAAGTATTCCTGTGTAGAGCATGTTCTATCGTTGTGGGTGAGGTGGAGCAAGTGTGTAATTTCTCAATGCTTGAGATGGATGGGTATGATGTAATCCTGGGAATGGATTATCTGGTGGCGTTTAAGGCCCCCATTTATTGTGATGCGCGAACAATGGATTTTATGACACATGATGGTGTTAGGTATCTCTTTATAGGAGAGAGGCATGAAAGGAATGGTGCAATGGGTTTTTTGGCACTAGTAGTGGGTATGTTATCTTATCAGTTGGAGGTATTTTCAATGGAATCGGTAGAGGGTGTTGAGTAGAGTGTTCTTCAAGTAGTGGTAGATCAATTCATGGATGTTTTTCTTGAATAATTCTCTAGGATACCTCCCATAAGAGAAGTGGAGTATATGATTGATCTTTTTCTGGGGACCAGTCATATATCAGTTCCGTCTTATCGGATGGAACCAACTGAATTACGGGAATTGAAAGTCCATTTAGAAGAGTTAGAAAACAAAGGATTTATCTGGCCCTGCACATATACGTGGAAAGCACCAGTGTTGTTTGTGAAAAAGGTGTCTGGAACGTTGAGGCTCTATGTTGATTGTCGTAGACTTAACCAAGTTACGATAAAGAACATATATCCACTTCAACGAATTGATTATTTGTTCGACTAGTTGAGGGGAGCCTAGTGGTTCTCCAAGATCGACCTGAGGTCAGGATACCATCAATTGTGGGTGAGGAAGGACGGTATTCCTAAAACAACATTCATGGGTAGATATTCCCATTATGATATTGTGGTTATGCCCTTTGGTCTAAGAAATACACTAGCGGTGATCATGGAATTGATGAATTGGGTATTTCAAAGATATCTGGATTCATTTGTGGTGGTGTCTATAGATGATATTCTGGTGTATTCAAAGACAAGGGTGGAGCATGAGCATCACTTGGCGATAGTGCCAGGGATCTTGAGGGATCATCAGTTGTATGTCATATTGTCAAAGTGTGACTTTTGGATATAAGAAGTCTATTTCCTTGGACATGTGATTTATGAAAAGGTTGTTTATGTGGATCTAGAAAAGATAGAGGATGTTATATCCTGGAAACCGCTAAAGAATGTGTTTGAGATACAGAGTTTTCGTGGTCCAGCTAGGTTTTATCAGCGTTGTGTTCATAATTTTTCAAGATTGGCTTTGCCGATGATAGATTTGACAAGGAAGAATGTCCCATTCCAGTGGAATGAATAGTGTTATCAGTGTTTCAAAGAGATAAAGGGTCGTCTTACATCAGCACCAATCATGGTTTTTCCAAAACCAAGAAAATGGTACGTGGTGTATTGTGATGCATCGGGATCAGGTTTGGGGTGTGTTCTTATTCAATTGAATCATGTGGTTGCATATGGCTCACGACAGCTGAGAGTGCATGAGAAGAACTAACCTAATCATGATTTAGAGTTGGAAAAAGTGGCCCATGCTTTGAAAGTGTGGCATTATCATATCTTCGGTGAGAAATTCACGATATATACAGCTCATAAGAGCATGAAACAAATTTTGTGACAAAGGGATTTGAACATGAGGCAAAGGAGATGGATGAAATATCTCCAAATGTTAGAATTTGACTTCATGTATACACCAAGTACGGGAAATTTGGTGGCGCATGCATTATGTAGAAAATAATATTCTCAGATTGTAAAATAGGGATCAGACCAGTGGCAGTTGTTGTCTGTTATAGCCGATATGCAGTTGGAATGAGAGGACCAGGGTGATAGAGCAGTCTTCTTTCCAGTTTTGTGGATTCCTGACTTGGTTGGCCTGGTTAAAGAGGCACATATATCTGATTCTGAGTGCGTGGCCATGGGGTCGGGACTCAATGGGGGGGGGGGGAGACCATTTAGGGTTAGGTGGATATAATGTGGAATTTCTAAATTCTTGATATGGATGAGTATGATGTATTTCTGGGAATGGATTGGCTGGTGGCGTTTAAGGCACACATTGATTGTGATGTGCGAACAATGACTTTTATGACACACGATGGTGTTAGACAACTCTTTAGAGGAGAGAGGCATGAAAGGCAGGGTGCAACAGGTTTGTTGGCACGAGAAGTGGGTATGTAATCATATCAGTTGGTGGTATTGTCATTTGAATTGGTAGAGGGTGTTGAGAAGAGTGTTCTTCCTACAGTGGTAGATCAGTTCATGGTTATTTTTTCTGATGAATTCTCTGGGTTACCTCTCGTTAGACTAGTGGAGTTTACGATTGATTTCTTTTCGGGCACCATTTCTATCTCCCTTCTGTCTTATCAGATGGCACCAGCTGAATTTATGGAATTTAAAGTCCATTTGTAAGAGTTAGAAAACAAAGGGTTTATCCAGCCTAGCACGTCTCTATTGGAAGCACCCGTGTTGTTTGTGAAAACGGAGGATAGATCTTTGAGGATTTGTGTTGATTATCATAGACTTAAACAAGTGACGATAAAGAACAGATATCAACTTCCTAGAATTGATGATTTGTTCGACTAGTTGAGGGGAGCTCAGTGGTTCTCCAAGATTGACCTGAGTTCGGGATATCATCAATTGTGGGTGAGGAAGGTTGATATTCCTAAAACAGCTTTCAGAAGTAGATATGGACACTATAAATATGTGGTTATGCCCATTGGTCTAACAAATACACCAGTGGTGTTCATGGAATTGATGAATCAGGTATTTCAGAGATATCTGGATTCATTTGTGGTTGTGTCTGTAGATGATATTCTTGTGTATACAAATACAAGGGTGGAGCATGAGAAACACTTGGTGATAGTTCAGGGGATCTTGAGGGATCATTACTTGTATTCCAAATTGTCAAAGTGTGACTTTTGGGTACAAGAAGTTCATTTTCATGGCCATCTTATTTCTGAAAGGGGTGTTTCAGTGGATCTAGAAAAGATAGAGGATGTTATCTCATGGAAACCACCAAAGAATGTCTTTGAGATATGGAGTTTCCATGGTCTAGCTATGTATTATCAGCATTTTGTTAATAATTTTTCACATTTGGCTTTGCTGATGATAGATTTGACAAGGAATAATGTTCCATTCTAGTGGAATGAACAGTGTTAGTATCGTTTCAAAGAGCTAAAGGGTCTCCTTACATCAACAACAATCTTGGTTTTTCCATAACTAGGAAAATGGTACATAGTGTATTTTGATGCATCGAGATCTGGGCAGGGGTGCGTTCTTATGCAAGGGAATAATGTTGTTGCATATGGCTCACGACAGTTGAAAGTTCATGAGAAGAACTAACCTACTCATGATTTGGAGTTGGAAGGAGTGGTCCATGATTTGAAAGTGTTGTGTCATTATGTATTCGGTGAGAAATTCACAGTATATACATATCATAAGATCTTGAAACACATTTTCTCACAAAGGGATTTGAACTTGAGGAATATGATATGGATGGAATATCTCCAAATATTTGATTTGGACTTAATGTATACACAAGGTAAGGGAAATTTGGTGGCAGATGCATTATTTAGAAAATCATATGCTCAAATGGTAAAATAGGAATCAGACTAGTGGAAGTTGATGTCTGTTATAGCCAATATGTGGTTGGAATGTGATGACCAGGGCGATAGAGTAGTCTTCTTTACAGTTTTGTGGATTATTGACTTTATTGGCATGGTTAGAGAGGCACAGATATCAGATTATGAGTGTGTGACCATGGGGTCAAGACTCAATGGGGGGGGGAGACCATTGAGGGTTGGAAACTGAAAGGATATTCAGTTTTTTGTTTTCAGAAATAGATGTTTGTACTAGTTTCTTTTCAGGAGGATCTTCTCAGGGCGTGTCATCATTACTGGTGAGATGTTAATCTTGTAATCCAGTAAATGTATAAAGCATTGAAAGCACAGTTCTGGTGGGATGGTATGAAAAGAAGAGTGTCAGAGTTTGTTTCGAGATTCCTGACTTGTCAGCAGGTCAAGGCAGAACATCAGAGGCCAGCAAGAAGGTTGTAGTCATTACCAATCCCTGTTTAGAAGTGGAAGCAGATAGTGATGGATTTTTTCACAGGTCTCCCGATAATGGTCAGAAAGCACAATTCCATATGGGTGATAGTGGATTGGCTAACGAAGTCGTCCAATTTCATCATGATTCGTGAATCTCATATGGTGGAGGATCTGTCCAAAATCTATATTCGAGAGGTGGTAAAGAGTCCTGGTGTTCCAGTTTCAATCGTATCTGATAGAGATCTGAGGTTTACATCTCGTTTCTAGAAATCCGTTCAACAAGACCTTGGAATTAAGTTGACCATGAGTACGGCGTATCACCGTTAGACAGATAGTGAATCAAAGAGGATAATACAAACACTGAAGGATAAGTTTCAGGGTTGTGCCATTGATTTTGGTGGCTTTTCAGTGGATCACTTGTCGTTGGTTGAGTTTTTGTACCATAAAAGTTATCCTAAATCCATACATATGGCTCCGTTTGAAGCTTTGTATGGGTGGTCGTGTCTTTCTCCACTATGTTGGGTGGAAACAGTTGTCCTCGATGGTTAGATCAAGCATTTTCCAAGAGACTATGTAGAAGATAAAGATGATCAGAAAGAAAAACGAGATGGCTCAGTGTCATCAGAAATCATATGTGGATCATTGTCAATAGCCGTTGACTTTTGAGGTTAGGGATCATGTTTTCTTGAGGATCTCTCATAGGTTTAGACATCATCAGATTGGGAAGCATGGAATGTTATATCTGGGGTATATTGGGCCTTTTGAGATTTATTAGAGGTTTGGTGAGGTGGCTTATCGTTTGGGTTTACATCATAGGTTTAGTACGGTTCACAATGTGTTTCTTGTGTCGCAGTTGAAAAAGTATCAGCCAGATCGAGACCATGTGATTCGATGGGATTATGTTGATCTAGAATAGGATGCATCATTGGTGCATGTTCTAGTGAGGTCTGTGGATAGGCAAGAGAATGTCTTGAGTGGTAAAGTCATTGGTTTAGTTCATGTTTTGTGGCAACATGGTCAGATTTAAGAGGAGACTTGGGTGTGGGAGAAAGAGATGATCGAGCAGTGGCCCGAGCTCTTTCGGCAAAGTGCGGGTTAACTACTTCCCAAGGACGGAATGTCCAATGGTGGTGAGAATGTAGTGCCCCTGTTTTGAGGTATGTAGCCTTTGTTTATGGATTTTATGTGTTTAAAGTGAATGGAATGATTTGGGAAGAGGTTGGGAGAGTTTGGAATGGTTTTGGATGAGTTTGGAGTCTTTTAAAAGGGTGCACAGTTTGAGAACGGTTATGGGAAACCATGCTGATGCTCTAGGAAACCATGCAGGGGGACAATAGGCTTCACACGGCCTGCACGTGGTTTTCCAAACCATGTGACGCAACCATGTAGAACCTTTCTCTCTAGGAAGTAGCATGTGCATGGTTAGTGCACAGTTTTCCAAACAGTATGGCCACTTAATGTTGGTGTTTTTAAGTCTCGGCTCTCTCAGTCTTGACCTAAAACACTTCAATCTTCCTCCCACTCAATCCTCACTAATTTTTTTCAGTTATCAAGGGTTTTAGGGGATTTCCCACATAATTTTGAATCATTTTGAAGAGGATTTGTGGCGGTCTGAAGGTAGTTTCTCCTGGGTAAGTCTCTCATCTTGGTTTCCTTGTGTTTTCCTCTAGATCTGCATCCCTCTCTTTCTTGGTGTTCTAGATATAAACTTGTTTTTTGTAGATATATGGTTTTTGTTGCCTTGGATGTTAATATTAAGGATTTTGGATGTTATGGAAAGGGATCTATAGAGGTTTCTGTTGTGCATTTTCTAGATTTGAGGCACGATTGTTCATGGGTCGATTTCTCGGGATCCCTGAAGGTACATGGCATCTCTCTCGACTCCACTTGGTTAGAACTAGTTGTTATTTGTTTAAATTAATTTTTGTGATAAAAATTAATTGTGATTTGTTATAAGAAATCAGTTGGAAATCCGTTTGGGAATTTTCCGGGAAAAGGGGGTTTCATGGTGAAATGCTATTGTTGTGGATTTTAAAATTGTTGTTTTAAAATTAGTTGTTGAGACTGATTTGGGAAAGTGGTTGATGAAAAATTGTTTTCAATAAAAGTTTTTTATTGAAATATTTCTTGGCATGGAAAATTGTTTTCAATAAATAGATAATTTATTGAAGTGGGTTAGTATGCAATGGGATTGTGTGATTGCATGTTATTGTGACATTGGTGGGTTATATGATTGGTTATGACTTGATTGTAATGTTGTGTGAATGTGGTGAGAAGTACCACTATAAAATGGGGGTGGATAGTGGACGGAAGGGCCACCATCAAAGGATAAGTGGACGAGATGTTCCACTAGGTGTGAATGGGGTAATGGGTTGGACGGAAGCTCCACCATTTGGTTTTTTTGGATGTTTGTTGTGCATTGCTTGCATGTTGGAAATTGTTGTGCTAGTGGGTGAATGATGAAATGGATTGTGGAATGTTTGTTTGGTTTTCCCTTGGTTGCATGGATTGGGTGTGATGGCTTGGTAAGGGCATGTTTGGCTTATGGAAATGTTTTCACTTGTGAATATTTTATATAAATTGTTTTATATAAATGTGCTAACAGTTTTATCATTGTTGCGTGTGTAGGGAAGTCATTTAGGGAAAACCTACTGAGATTTAGTACTCACCCCCTTCTTTGGAACTGTGGTGTCTTTGCAGATGTCGTGTACCATGAAGTGGGAAAAGGTAAGCCATCTCCCTCCTTTAGTGGATCATTGGGATGTGATGGTGGGCCTTAGAGCTTGGTGCTTAGTGTGGAGCTGTGGTGGTGTCATTGCTTGTGGTGTATGGTTGTTTAGATTCTGCATTGTACTCTGATGTTGTTGGACATGTCTAGTTGTATTGGTTTTGGGATGTATTGTGGAACAACTTTGTTTTCCATTGATTATACATTCCTGAATGTTTTATTGACATATGTCATATATTGTTTGTTAGTTGATTGTTTGGTTGGTTTTGTCTTAAGGAAAAATCATTCCCCAATTTTTTATCAGAGACCTCAACATTTATTGTCATCCTTTGGTGACTTGGGAACATCACATAAGGCCTATTGACCCTCACCGCCTCCTCATGTAAATGAGGTAGGTGTGAGGTGTTACAAGTGGTATCAGTTTGTTCGGTCCTTAGCTTTCAAGTGAGAGCAGTTGTTCGGTCGCTTTGGACCCTTCGTTTTGGAGTTGACATTTTTTGTAGTATATTTCTTGATTTGGGATTGTATCAAGGCATAGGAATGTTGTAACATGGAATGTATAGCATAAAAGTATGTAGATAACCTTTTTATGCTGAACTTCATTGTACCAGGGAGTTGGGCACATAAGTTCATTAGAGACACATATAGGCATTGAAAATCTCCTTGTCGTGGGTGTAGTCAATGAGAAGTGCATGGCATATAAGGTATAAATGACTTCCCTTTAGGATGAAAATTTCATTGGGGTATAATGATTTATGGTGTGATACTAATGTGTGAAATTGTAATATGAATAAATTTGTATTTTGAAAATGGTTTCGTTTTCAAAATGGTGAAGCATGGAAAATGTGAAATTTTGGAAAGCCTTGTCCATAGTGTTGTGTAATGTGATTTGAAATGGGATTTTGTGATGTCTACGGAAGTGAGACTCATGGTTGTTTGTTTTCTATTTATAGAAATGGCATCGGGTAGGCATCGTAGAGACCAACCAGAGGAGGCTTTTGGGAATGTGGTAGTACCTAAGTCTCAGGTGAACCATCAGCTAGTGTAAAGCATAGTGCATGCTTTCCAAGTTATGGAATGTGGAAATAAAATGGATGAAACAAGGAATGTGGATCATGCAGTTCAGTTTCAAAAGAAGAATCCACCCATCTTCAGGGGTGATTCTAAGTCGGAGAGGGAAAAATCATGGTTGAATAGAATGAACAAGATCTTTGAGTTCTTGGGAACACCAGTAGATTTAAAAGTGACATTCGACACGTATATGTTGGAAGATCATTCCCATCAATGGTGGGAGTTGGTAGTCAAGGAGGGGACAGACCAAGGAATGATGTAGGAAGGATGTAAAGAATTGTTTAACAGACAATTATACTCACATATTTTTATAATTTAGCAAACGACTGGTTTATTTAGTTTGTAGAAAGTGCAAATGTCCATGAAAAAGTATGCTCTTTGGATTGAAGCAAGAGAATATGTCCATGACAGAGTATGCAGCTAAGTTTATGAACTTAGTGTTGTTTTCACCCGGGGTTGCGAGTACCACGTCGTTGAAGGCGAGGATCTTTAAAGCAGGGTTATGGCAACAAATCCATTCAATGATAGTGGTGCGGTGTATAGATGATTACATAGAGATGGTGAATAGAGCCTCAGTGGCTGAGCGGGATCTGTTGGGCGCTCTGAGAGGAGGAAGCATGGTGGTAACAAATGTAAATAGTGGTAACTCTAATGCTGGGTTTAATCGGAGGAGGGACACTTATTCCTAGGGTGGGAGTATGACATATAATCCAATGGTAGGATCGTTGAATATTCCTCTAAAGCCCTCAAACAAACCAGGATGTTTTTAGTGTGGTTCAGTGAGCCACATCAAGAGAGATTGTACGACACAACCTCGATCATGTAATAATTGTAAATATATGGGGCATCTGCAGCATTATTGATGGAAATCTGCAAGTTCGGGTGTGCATGATACTTCTCAGGGATCGCAGACATCGTATGCTTCAACGGGATAGGGCAGCAGCATACCCCTCAACAGCAGGGTAAAGTGGGTCATGGTGATTCTCAGAATACCACGACACCTCAGCAGGGCAATAAAGAGAATAGCGTAGAAACCAAACATGTGTTTAGAGCCGAGCAGGTTGTGGTGGATGATTAGTCAAGACCATCCACAAAGTGAGGTACTATTCTCTTAAATTCTACCATGATGTATGTCTTTCTTGATACGGGTTCTTCACACTCATTTATTTCTGCACATGTGGTTGATTTTCTGGGTTTAACAGTATAAATGATGCCCAAGGTATTGAAACATCACACTCCTCCGGGTCGAAGAGAGTGTCTATCCTTATTGTGTACACCATTTTGTATCGTTGTGGGTGAGGTGGAGCTAGTGTGTGATTTCTCAATGCATGAGATGGATGGTTATGATGTAATCCAGGGAATGGATTGAATGGTGGCGTTTAAGGACCACATTAGTTTTGATGTGAGAACAGTGGATTTTATCACACATGATAGTGTTATACATCTCTTTAGAGGAGAGAGGCTTGAAAGTCAGGGTGCAACCGGTTTTTTTGGCTCCAGCAGTGGGTACGTAATCATATTAGTTAGTAGTATTGTCGCAGGAATCGGTAGAGGGTGTTTAGAAGAGTGTTATTCCAGAAGTGGTAGAGCAGTTCATGTTTTTTTTCTTGAGGAATTCTCTGGGTTACCTCCCATTAGAGAAGTGGAGTTTATGATTTATCTCCTTCTGGGGACCAGTCCTATCTTACTTCTATCTTATCGGATGGCACCAACTAAATTGAGGGAATTTAAAGTCCATTTGTAAGAGTTAGAAAACAAAGGTTTTATCCGTACTAGCACATCTCTATGGACAGCGCCAGAGTTGTTTGTGAAAAAGGTGGATAGAACATTGAGCATCCGTGTTGATTATCTTATACTTAAACAAGTTATGATAAATAACAGATATCGACTACCATGAATTGATGATTTGTTCGACAAGTTGAGGAGAGCCCAGTGGTTCTACAAGATTGACATGTGGTGGGGATATCATCAATTTCAGGTGAGGAAGGATGATATTCCTAAAATAGCTTTTAGAAGAAGATATGGACATTATAAATATGTGTTTAGGCCCTTTGGTCCAATGAATACACCCTCGGTGTTCATAGAATTGATGAATTGGGTATTTCAAGGATATCTGGTTTCATTTGTGGTGCTGTTTTTAGATGATATTATGGTGTATTCAAAGACAAGGGTGGAGCAAGACAAGCACTTGGTGATAGTGTTGGGGATCTTTAGGGATCATCCGTTGTATTCCAAATTGTCAAAGTGTGACTTTTGGATACAAGAAGTTTGTTTTCATGGTCATCTAATTTCTGAAAGTGGTGTTTCAGTGGACCCAGAAATGATAGAGGCTGTTATCTCATGGAAACTGCCAACGAATGTGTTTGAGATACAGAGTTTCTATGGTCTAGCTAGGTTTTATCGACATTTTGTTCATAATTTTGGATGTTTGGATTTTCGGATGACAACTTTGAAAAGGAAGAATGTTCCATTCTAGTGGAATGAACAGTGTTAGTAGTGTTTCGAATAGCTAAAGGGTTGTCTTACATCAGCACCAATCTTGGTTTTTCCAGAACCAGGAAAATGGTACGTGGGGTATTGTGATGCATCAGGATCAGGGTTGGGTGGTGATCTCATGTAAGGGAATGATGCGGCTTCATATAGATCACGACAGTTGAGAGTGCATGAGAAGAACTAACCTACTCATGATTTGGATTTGGCAGCAGTGGTCCATGCTTTGAAAGTGTGGTGTCATTATCTCTTCAGTGAGAAATTCGATGTATATACAGATCATAAGAACTTGAAACATATTTTCTTACAAAGTGATTTGAACTTGAGGCAAAGGAGATGGATGGAATATCTCCAAATTTTATAATTTGAATTAATTTATACACAAGGTAAGGGATATTTGGTGTCAGATGCATTAAGTAGAAAATAATATTCTCAGATTCTAAAACAGGCATCAGACTAGTGGTAGTTGATGTCTGTTATAGACGATATGCAGTTGGAATGTGAGGACCAGGTTGATAGAGCAGTCTTCTTTCCAGTTTTTTGGATTCCTGACTTGGTTTTCCTCATTAGAGAGGCACAAATATCTGATTCTATGTGTGTGAACATGGGATAGAGACTCAATGGGGAGGAGACCGTTGAGGGTTGGAAATTGAATGGAGATTTAGTTTTGTGTTTTCAGAATTGGTTGGTTGTACCGGTTTCTTTTTAGGAGAATCTTCTCAAGGTGTATCATTATTATAGGTGGGATGTTCATCATAGAATTCAGAAAATGTATAAAGAATTGAAAGCACAGTTCTAGTGGTCTGGTATGAAAAGAAGAGTGGAAAAGTTTGTTTCGAGATGCTTGACTAGTCAGCATGTCAAGGCAGAACATCAGAGGCCAGTACTAATGTTGTAGTCATTACCAATTCGTGTTTGGAAGTGGGAGCCGATAGTGATGGATTTTGTCATAGGTCTCCCGAGAACAATCAGAAAGAACAATTCCATTTGGGTGATAGTGGATCAGCTATCAAAGTCGGCCCATTTCATCCGGATTCGTGAATCTCATACAGTGGAGGATCTGTCCAAAATCTATATTTGGGAGGTGGTAAAGAGGCATGGTGTTCCAGTTTTGATCATATCCTATAGAGATCTGAGGTTCACATCTCGTTTCTTGAAATCCTTACAACACATCCTTAGAACTAAGTTGACCATGAGTATGGAATATCACCCTCAAATAGATGGTCAATCAGAGAGGATGATACAAATTTTGGAGGATATGTTGTGGGCTTGTGTCATTGATTTTTTGTGGATTTTGGGTGGATCACATGTCCTTGGTTGAGTTTTCATACAATAAAAGTTATCAGGCATCCATACATATGGCTCCGTTTGAAGCGTTTTATGGGCGGCTGTGCCATTCTCCACTATGTTGGGTGGAAACAGATGAGTCCTTGATTATTGGAATAAGCCTTTTCCAGGAGACTACAGAGATGATAAAGCCAATCAGAAAGTGAATGGAGAAGGATTAGAGTTGCTATAAATCGTATGTGGATCAGCGTGGACAGGAGTTGTCGTTCGAGGTGAGGGATCATGGTTTCTTGAGGATCTATCCTAGGATGGGACATCGTCGGTTTGGGAAGCAGGGGAAGTTATCTCTGAGGTATATTGGGCCTTTTGAGATTCTTGAGCGGGTTGGTGAGGTGGATTATCATTTGGCATTTACACCTAGGTTCAGTATGGTTCACAATGTGTCCCATGTGTCACAGTTGAAAAAATATCATCCAGATCGTGACAATGTGATTCGAATGGATCATGTTGAGCATGAACCAGATGATTCGTTGGTGAATGTTATAGTGTGGGTTGTGGATAGGAAAGAGAATGTCATTCGTGGTAAAATCATCGTTTTATTACATTTTTTGTGGCAACATGGTCAGATTAAACTGAAGACTTGGGTGTGGGAGAAAGATTTGATCGAGCAGTGGCCTTAGCTCTTTCGGCAAAGGGCAGGTTCACTACATTCCGAGTATGGAAAGTCCAATGGTGGGGAGAATGTAGTACCCCTAGTTTTGTGGTATATAGCCTTTTTATGCATATTTATGTGTTTAAATTTCATGGGATGAGTTGGGAATAGTTTGGGAGAGTTTGTAATGGTTTTGGATGAGTTTGGGTGCTTTTAAATGGGTTCACAGTTTTAGCACGGTTAAGGGAAACCTTGTGGATGCTCCAGGAAACCGTGAAGGGGGAGATAATAGGCTTCAAATGGCCTGCACAGGGTTTGAAAAACTGTGTGATGCAACCGTGCAGACCATTTCTCTCAAGCCAGTAGCATATGCACAGTTAGGACACGGTTTTCCGAACTGTGCGGGCTAACCGTGCAACCACATAAAGTTCATGTTTTAATGTCTGGGCTCCCTCGGGATTGACATAAAACACTCCAATATTTCTCCCACTCAAGCCTCACTCATGTTTTTCGGTTCTCAATGGTTGGTCGGGCTCTATCACTCTATTTGGAATCATTTTGAAGAGGTTTCATGGCGGTTTGAAGGTGCTTCCTCTAGGGTAAGTCATCATCTTGGTTTCCTTGTGTTTCCCTCTAGATCTGCATCCGTCTCTTTCTTGGTTTTCTGGATCTAAACTTGTTTTGTATAGAACTAGGGTTTTGGATGCCTTAGATGTTAATATTAAGTCTTTTAAATGTTAGGGAAAGGGATCTAGAGAGGTTTATAGGGTGCGTTCACTGGATTTGAGGAGTAGTTGTTCGTGGGTTGTTTTCTCAGGAACCCTAAAGGTAGGTGGCTTCTCTCTCGACTCCACTTGGTTAGAACTAGTAGTTATTTCTTACAATTAATTTTTGTGAAGAAAATTAATTGTGATTTGTTATGAGAAATCACTGGGAAATCCATTTGGGGATTTTTGGGGAAAAGGGGGGTTTCAAGGTGAAATTCTATTGTTGTGGATTTTAAAATAGAGGTTTTAAAAAGGGTTGTTGAGAATGATTTGGGAAAATAGTTGATGAATCTTTTTTTTCAATAAAGGTGTTTTTATTTAAATGTGTCTTGGCATGGAAAACCATTTTCAATAAATTGATGATTTATTGATGTGGATTGGTATGCAATGGAATTTGGTGATTGCATGTTATTGTGACATTAGTGAGTTATATTCTTGGTTATGACTTTATTGGAATGTTGTGTGGAAGTGGCGAGAAGTACCACTATAAAATGGAGATGGATAGTGGACGGAAGGGCCACCATAAAGGATAAGTGGATGGGATGTGACATTATGTGTGAATGGGTGAATGGGTTGGACATAAGCTCCACCGTTTGGTTGTTTTGGTTTTTTTTGTGCATTTCTTGCATGTTGGAAACTATTGTGCTAGTGTGTGAATGATGAAATGGCTTGTGGAATGATTGGTTGGCATTCCCTTCGTTTCTTGGTTTGGGTGTGATTGCTTGGTAAGGGCATGTTTGGCTTATGGAAATGTTTTCACTTGTGACTATTTTATATAAATTATTTTATATAAATGTGCTAATGGTTTTATCATAGTGGCGTGTGTAAGGAATTAATTTGGGGAAAACCTACTGAGTTTTAGTACTCACCACTTTCTTTGGCACTATGGTGTCATTGCAGATGTTTTTTGTCGTGATGTGGGAAAAGGTAAGGCATCTCCCTCCTTTATTGGAGAATTCTGATGTGATGGTGGATCATGGAGCTTGGTTGTTAGTGTGGATCTGTGGTGGTGTCATGGCTTGTGGTGATCAGTTGTTTAGTTTCCACATTGTACTCTAAAGTTGTTGGACATGTCTAGTTGTACTGGTTTTGGGATGTATTGTGGAACAACTTGGTTTTCCTTTGAGAATAATAGCTTGAATGTTATATTGACATGCATCATATAGTGATTGTGAGTGGATTGTTTGGTTGGTTTTTTCTAAAGGGAAAATCATTCCCCAATTTCTTCTCGGAGCCCTCAGCATTTATTTCCAGCCATTGGCGCCTTGGGAACATCGCTTAAGGCCAAGTAACCCTCATTGCCTCCTCAATTCAATGAAGTAGGGGTGGGGTGTTATAGTCATAATGCCCAATAGTTAAATTGCACAATGGTAATACTAAACAATAGTATAATACAAAATTTTTAAATTAATGAATATATATACACCTCAACATCTAGACCCCTTAAAACCATTCTCTATGTTTTACCCCATGTTAATTTTAGTTATTATAATTTTTTTCATAATAAATGTACGTCTCATATACTTGTTATGCATTTTTTTGTTTGATCCGTCAGAGTATAAGAATATTGTGTTCTTTAAAATCATTAAATTCATTAATGTATTCTTCTTAGGTACTGTCATAAATTTAAATATTCAATGTTTTTATTGAATTAATATTTGTTGTAAAATTATGATGAACAAATAAAGTCCGCACTAGGCTAAAATCATGTGATGAATGGTTTATTTACTATTACCTAATATTGAGTATTACATTGTAAATAAACTATCCCAACATTTATCACAACATCGGGAAATCCCTATTTCAAGCCTTTTGCTTAGTTTCAACTCCATCCGTCATAGTACTATATATATCACCATGTATCTTTCCATATCAACTGCTGACTACTATCATAAAATCAGGTCTCCCACCAAATCTCACCAAATCAAAAACCATCCAAGGTTTACATCACCTCACATTAAATTCTAACATATTGATTAAACACATGAGGAAGAACGAAAAATGAAAATTGTTAATGGGGAAGCAAGTCCCTAAAACCAGGTCATTAATCCTTTAGAAGAAAAAAACCACTCTCATTCCAATGAAATTATCTTTGTTAAAAAAATAGTTAATTCATAGATTTAATTAACTAATTAATTTATGAAACGTGACACCAATAGATAACCTAAGGCCTAAACTATTAGAAACTGTGATTTATTCCAACATACATTCAATAATAACATCCAATTTTATCAAACAATATGAAAACAAATTCAATTAAAACATTCCACTTTATTATTTCATAAAAAATCATACCAGCTTCTCGTTCTGTATATTGTTCCATTAACATAAAAAGAACATTTTTAATCAAAAATGATTCCAAAATAATTTGATTTCCAATAAATTGTATGAATAATTGTTCCATTATAACATGAATCATAAATTCATTATACAAAAAAAATTAGAAAATTTATGTAATTTAACCATTTTCATCATAAAAACATGATAATAAAAATAATAAAAAAAGATAGCACACTATCTAGAATATTAATAGGTGAACCATTATTACAGTGGAGGAATATATGATCTATAAAGCTATAAAAATTACATGTCTTTAATCTGATATAATCATTAATAAGGTTTTTTACACAAACATCATACCATATTAGCTTCATAGCTTTATAGATTCACATATAATAAAATAATATTAAATGAATCTCATATCTCTGGGATTTTAAGATTATTTAAATGAAAATAGAATAAAAAATTATATATATGATCACCTCCCCCACAAGGAAACCATATGCCTCTAAGGATGTTGATTCACAACTTTACCAAAAACATCAAAATAAATTCATAATAAAGAAAGAGAACAACCACCATATCATGGAAATATATCATGGTAGTAAAATTGATTCAATCCATGAATGACCATAAAATAAAGGTGTAAAACTCATAATGGTTCACCTAAGATAAAATGCGGAAATCTAGGGATCTGTCCCTATCTATAATTCTTTATAATAAGACAATTAATAACCTAAAAAATCCTAGAATTTGGAGAGAATAATAATGATTCACAGAAAAACATGATTTTGTTTGGTTTATAGGAACACTACATTACATAGACTCGGAGTGTGAAGGCATAATTCATATAATGAAATGATTGAGTTTTTAGACACAACAAAAAATGTGTTCCCTAGACTACAAAACATGGATTAATTCATGTCATAAACATATTTGCCACATTATGAGTATTTGGGAAAAAATTCATCAGGTTCAACCTCATTCATTCATATCATTAACCCACTGTCCACATTCTGAATCATACCATATAAACCACTCCTTCCAACGATTCAAAATACTACATCTAACATCATGAACTATATTTCCTGTCATGAAAATCTCCTTCATATAAATTTCAACGCCCAAACTAAAATTATCCTCCTATAGTATTCTGTTATGCACCATAGTACTATGAAATAATGAATGGAAAAGACTAAATTTATTTGTATTTTTACATAATATACCTATAAAACATTTACCCGTCATTATAATTTAAAACTAATCACAAAAGAAGAAAAGAAAATGGGGCATCTGAATAGACACCCCATGAGATACCACTCAAGAATCAATCCATCAAAAGAGATCAACCACGTCACTTACTGAAAAAAAAATTAAAACTACTCAACAAAAAAAATACTAAAAAACTCTCTCCTTGGGTAGATACATATAAAATATGAGAATTTATATAAATCAGTCATCAATGAAGAGGAAACAATCTCACAAACATGATATAGGTCAACAACCAAAAAATGAGAATCACTATAAAGGAATAGATAAACATAAAAAATGTCATAATACTAAGTGCATATCTACAAATCATGATTCTATTCACTAACCTACACACCACTATGCTTCGAAAATACACGAACCAAGGGAATAAACTATCATGAAACACCTTCTCTTTGTTGTAGTCGATCACTAAATGAATCGCATTAAAGGTCATATCATCATTGACATTGATCTCTACCAAATTGATGTAGTGAGGGTCATAATAATGATAACATTGATACTATAACTCATAGAATACCTCATGTATCTATCTATTATATTGGGAATGTTTTATCCTATAAAATGTAGATCTAATATAATCCAATAGCTCAATGGCCCTAAAATAGGGGGGAATGATTACTCCCATGAACAAACCTTTTTTCACAAGATTAAGAGAAACCTTATAAAATAAATGGCCTTCCACATAAAACTATATATTTCATATCTTAATATCCACATAGGATTTAATATTCTATTGGCTTACATTTATCCTCTTTTAAATCACCTGAACCATATCTATCGCAATCTATACTAGTTCTGGCCATAGAATTGATGACTCTCCAAACCCAGTCCAGTACAATATAGATAGGTAAGTTAGGATATAAAATGATTCAAATAGTGTGATACTAATAGTGGAGTGAAAACTATTATTATAATAAAACACATCTAATGGTTTGTTCCTTATCCATGAACACCTAAAATCTTTGACAGAGGGGAACAATGTTTCCTCAGGAGTTTTGATGTTCCCCTATGTATTCTCATTTATATATGGATAAAATTTTGTCATAGTGTACATCTAAGAGAAAAAATTATACTAGATCCCTCTCTAAATCCTACAGGTAATGTGAGGATCACTATCAGACAACATCATCCTCTAGAAATTGTGGAGCCTCACCAAATCCTCCAAATATGTCCTTAATAAAACCTCTATAAAGAATGATACTTTGATCACAAATATGTGATACTATTTTTGAATTAGTAAAATATCACCCATATAACATCATATCCTCCCAGAGATATAGGTAAAATGGTGAAAATTTCCATTGTAATACCCTCTGAAATCCTCTGAGGAACATCTGATGGGTCAAAAAAATCACAAGGAACTTGGTTTCCAACCTTCTCTTTCTAAAATACTAAACAATATATGTAGATACCCGGAGCTTGAAGTACATGGAAATTACATTACTTTTGCAGAATACTTAGTACATTACAAAAACAGACACACAAGGACCGTAATAGATTAGTGTCTTTGGAAACTCGGAATATAATATTCTAAGCGTGGTGAATAATCTTAAACATCTCCCATAAAGATCTTTCCCCCTTTTTTTTTTACCAAAAACCGTTCTTTATATCCTGGGGAAAAGAAAACATAAAAGGGGTGAGCTCAAATGCCCAGTAAGGGTAAACATAGCGAACATAAAACAATCCATAAAGAATTGAATGCAAAAACTTGAACATAAATTCTAAACATCAAAATCTTGAGCAAAGACATTAATCTTTGAAGTACGTAAGGAATATATCATAAGGGAACATCAATCATGATAAAAGAGAATGGGAATGAAACATGTAATTGTGTCATCCATTAAGCACATGTAATGATTTCCATAGTAGCCAAGGCATTGCTGCCAAGACCATCTTAGTGGACAAGGTACCTTTCTGAATCGAGTTCACTCCTCATTTCAGTCCTGTAAAACTGAACCAGATTAACTTTCTATTCCAGCCATGTCTATCTCATGAGATATAAATCGTTACCCAATTCATTGGAGGGAGATATTGGTCCCACCCATCTCATATTGAAATCATTATATCGTGTGCAAAAAAATCATAAATCCTACATCATAGCATAACCCATGTAGCAAAATGGGATTATTAAACATCATGCCATCATAACATAATCCATAAAAATTGATATCATTTCATCATAAAAAAATTTAAACCATTTAAATCATAGAGAAATTTTACTAGAAACATACAAATATGAAATAATGTCATCTTAGATGGAAAATAGTTTTGACAAAACACTTGAAATGAATTCTTGAGGAAAATATCCTTTTTTCTTTAAAATCATTTTCTTTTCACAAAATATCATGCAATTTTAAAAGATAAGGCTTTTGTTAAAAATAATCATGCAATCTTATAGAGGAATATTCTTGAAAATGAGGTGTTATGAAACCTTAAAAATCTGTTCACGCCATATAAGTTAAAAATAACATTCTCCTAGCACTTTTGTCGGAAAAGTCATAAATTACCTTATATGGTAACCAAAGGAATGATTCCATTCATACATTGTGGTAAAAAGTAAATAAAGGGTAAAAATGGCTTTAAATATTCATGGATGAATATTAAAAAATTTATGAAAACATTTTTAGAGAAAATGGTCATGGATGATAAACGTAACCCAAGTAAATACTTACGTATAAGCAATCTCGGATAAAAATGAGATTGAAAATTTATCTCTTACCATAGGTCCGATTTGCTTCATACGTATCCAAAACTCTTCTATAATGATTGAAATAACATCATTGAATTATTACAGAATCATATTCATTTTTATTATATCATATATGGTTCACTTATGAATTTATATTACCCGTTCTTTTGTAAATTTTTGTTAAAGTAGCGTTTTGGGTAAAATTGTTTCATTTTTCGTTCGTGTTTTAACTTGTAATTATTCATATGATTACATAGATCATGATTAATTACATCCATAATGTAAAACATGATTTATATATAATATCTATTCAAAATATACATATATATAATGGATCGGTAAATGGAAAGAAATACACCGTTCATGGAGACGGTAGGCCGTACGTACGCATGAACACAGTTTTTTTTCCTTACTGAATTGAATGGAATTAAGTAGATGACATAAATATATATATAAATAAATCCAGTAGCATTATTATGTCATATATTTCATTATTACTTATTATATATACTTTATAATCATTCTTGAATGGTTATCATGGAAAGTGAATCTCATCGTGTCGTGGAGATGGTATTCCGTACGTACGCAAGAGCGATGATATCATTCCCATGATCCTGGAATTGTATTAAAGTGTATGTATAATATTAAAGAATCAATATCAATTTAAAATAATCATATATATTCATTACTTTCACCATTATACCCATCCAAGTAAGGTGGTGGTGGAAATTAGATTACACCACGGCGTGGAGACGGTATTCCGTACGTACGCACGCGCGGTGATTTCATTTTCCGTAGGATGGATGGATGGTGAAATATGGTTTTTTTATACTTATAATAACATATAATTATATGATTGATACTGATGTTATTGCTTGATAATGAAACAACTAAAGAAGAAGAAGTGGAAGAAGAAATAAAGTTGAAAGAATCGGTAATAGACATTACCTTTTCATTGAAGCGCCTCTTTGAGACCTACTCTAAGGGCACTAAAATTGGTCTTTAAAAAATACCAGGACCACTAGTATTTTGCTAGGGAAGTGGAGAAGATAATTTGGCAGGGTTTAGCCGAGATTTAGGGCTCAAAGTGGTGTGAGGAATAGAGGGAGGAGGTGCCCTTTTATAAGGGAGGAGAGGGGCACCTTTGGAATAACTAAAAATATTATTTTATTATAAAGTCATATTCGGTTTTTAATATCCCGAAATTGAGTTATTTCTAATATAAGGTGGGGATGGGTCGAAATCCTCTCATACAATATAATTTAGACAAGTTTAGGTATCTATTTTAACCTTATCATTTATATTTAACTTTAAGTTAGATAATTTTGCTTTTACTGTGTCTTCTTGTTTTCTTACACTGTAAGGTTAATAAACTTAATATAACAAGGAAAAAAACCCCAAGTTGTTTATTATTTATATATATACCCTTATATAAGTCATTTGGACAAACCTCAGATTTTTAGGAATAAAATAATAATTAATAATATAATATTTGTTTTAAAAACTATTTTATGTCAATTTTGACACTATTTGGTAATTGATTTTTTTGAAAATAATAACAGAATTATTAGTTCGAAAAAAGTAAACTAAATCAATACTAAAATTTTATATTAACCTATAAAATTAGTTTAAATCATAAAAAGTCTAAAATTACATTTATTTGGGTATTTATAACATCAATTATGTCAATATTTCATTAATAAGATAATTATTGCATCATCATCGTGTCATAAATAAATTACATTATTTAATGCCTAAAAATTATAAATAAAATACCATTATGTAGGAAATATTTTTATCTTTCTAATGAATATTTATAGTAGAATTTATCTTATGTATAAACCTATATTAAAAATTATTTAGTTATTAAACATTGATTTTAACTATTTCAACCCTTCTTAAATAAATTAATAATAAATTTCCTATTCTAATCCAAGTGGACCTTAATGATAATATTTTATTTCTGAGGATATTTTTGGTTGAATTAAACTTATCTAATAGAATTAGGACATGTGTTAATGTAATAATAATATCATTTTTACCCTTAATTACCCTATTTACTTTTAACCGCAGTAAAAAAAGTAAAAAGATACTATTCCCCAAAAATTATTTTAATCTCATTAAACCACATTTTAGTCCTTGATATTAACCGTGTCTCTCGGAATTTTGAAATTCTACTCACAGAAGTGGTAAAATTATGTTTTATGTGAATTTGAAAATTCTCCTAGGAGGTAGGTAAAAGGCGGTGAAAAGTTCAATAAAATTTTTATATATCTAAATTTATTATAAAATGCATCCAATGAATTTCATTGAACATATATAGGTATTATGTATCAATTTTGACCTAAAATAAATTTAAATAAAATAAATAATTATTTTAATAAAAAATCGCTTTTTAAATAGTATCCCAGTGTTTTCACTATTCATCAAAAAATTGAATGTTTTCAAAAAAATACCAAAATTTCACCCTAGGATAATTTCGATATTCCAAATCCAAAAATGAAGTTCATTTTTTAAAATAAAATTTCAAAAAAGTGGGTATTACTATTCATAATGGCTAGTTCATAATAATATTATAATAATATCTCCTTTAGTGAAACTTGGTATTGCGTACAACACACGCTATCGTGGAAGGTTGTGATTGCGTGTCATGCAAGACAAGTTAGGGATGCGTGTAGTGAAAGATCCTTTTGGTGTAGCGTACAACACAAGACATCAATAAAATTAAAAAGAATATTTTTCATAAAATCTCAGGGTGTTACATTCTACCCCCCTTAAAATGAATTTTTCCCTCGAAATTCATCGGGGTTATAAATGGTTTACTACTCGAAAGTTTCTTTAATTGAAACCCACATCGTAAATAGGAATAATAAAACATGGCTTTAAAAATTAGTGTATGAAACGTAACGGTTACCCAAATTAACTAATCACTGGGTTTCCACATAGGAGAACATAGGTGCAAATATGGATATGGAAGAGAAATCTAACCGCCATGATCTGATGGAGAGTGGTAGAGAACATGGATATGAAAAAGCCAACAATCATAAAGCCACATATTTGTGATGATCTAGGGTACCTTCTGATTCATCAGATATAAGGAAACTTGGACATCATTTTAGGTTTTCAAGATCATTTCCCTAAAGTTGAAGAATTCTAATTAGAAGAAATAATTGCTTGATTTTGGTACAATCTCACTGTTGTCCATGCTTTGAACAATTTCCACTTCATCTGTTAAATAAATGAAGTTGAATTTGTTATTCGTGAAGTGCTAATAGACCATGTGATAGAATGATGGTTCATTCCATCTGTTTCAATCAAAAGGTTATCAAAAGTTATCAAATATACAGAAGTCCATCTATGGTGAGGTTAATCGTATTCGATTCCAAAAATGAACTTATACTTCATCTATCATGATGCTTAATAAAATAAAACTAGTTTCTACTAACCAGGGACATGCTGTAGGCTAGTGGTAGGCGATAAAGGCCAGTCACACTTCAGTTGTGGGTTTGATTCCCATAGCCTTGTCTGACGTGATGGGCTATCGTCTGTCCTGCAGGTTGTCCTTTTTCTAAAACTACATTACTATCGAATAAAAGTTTTATCCTTAAACAATACTAACTTATGTCCAACATAATCCATTCCAATCTTTAGGCTTATCTAAAATACTTCAGTCCAGGCTCATAGTATAAAGAAAATGATTACTTGAAATGTCATATAACAATCATGTGAATGCCACCATTTATCCCCCATATATCATAAGATATATCTTGTTGGTAAAATTACAAACATGTGAATACCTTAATCGTGTATTCTCTTGAAGAATGAGTACCCATTGAACATTAGTGAAAACATGAATGTTGTTAAATTTTAACACTTTCCATATAACAAAATCCCCAAAATTCTATATACTCAATCCATAATATCACTTAGTCCTTATATCAGTCATGAGCTTATGAATACAATCAAACATCTCATTATCTTCTTATCCCTTCATTATGCACATTTCATCTACTTTCCAAAAAAAATATATCAATAAACTTTTCATGGTTACCAGTACCATATAATAATTGAAAACCAATACATAGATATTCCAAAATTCCACAATACCATAAATGAGATTCTATGATACTATTTTGAAATCCCATTACATAAACACTTAGTCATTACACAACATCATTTTCATACTCAACATCACAAAGAGTTATCGCAAGAGACTTCACATTATCCTTTGCATTAAAGGGTTTCCCACGTTGATCATCATTAACCCGTGGATTAGCGCATTTATTAGCATAATTCCCCATTTCATTGCACTTGATGCATTGAAGTGTTGGTGGAGAGTTCAGTGTAGTCTTTTCTCTATTCACATCATTAGAAACCTTTTCCCATTACATCGACAATCAACTTATCGATGACCTTCTTTTCAACACTTAAAACATTTTCTATTACCTTTTAGGCAATCTCCACCATGCTTCTTTCCAAAAATTGAGCATAAAGAAACATTCATATTCTTTTCACCATTGTTCTGAGATTTTTCCTTGAACTCCATCTTTCGTTTCTGGTCAAAACCATGATATGAATATGTAACACCAACTTCCATTTCTACCGTGATAGCACAACACACAATTTCTTCATAGCTACTGAAGTCTCTTATAGCTAATGACTTTCGAAGACTTGGTTTTAAGACACTAAATAATCGATCAACTTTACATTTAGGTTGGATGATAAAACTAGATGCATACCATGCAAGTCTTGTAATATTCGCTTCGTATATACCAAAAGATTCATCATCCTTCTTCTTAAGCTCAAGGAACTCCTTTTCCATCTTTTTTCGAAGAATATGAGGTAAGTAATTATTGAAGATTATGTTCTTGAATTCGTCCCATTCCATGGACTCAATTTCATCTCTTGGCCTCGTATTCTTGATAATATTCTACCATTGATCAGCTTCACCTTCCAAACGATATACTGCTAAGATGACTTTATCATGTTCAGAACATTGTAGAACTGAAATTATCCTTTCAGTGGTATTAATCCATAGTTCAGCAACAAGTGGATCAGAAGACCCACTGAAAGAAGGTGGAATTGCCTCATGAAGGATTCAATAGAATGTTGCTCTTTTCTCTACTCATTTTGAAGTCCATAATGATTCATAGCTTGTGTAAGTATAGAAATAATATTGTGCACTCTATCTCCCATGACATTGGTTTGGTCAGGAGGACAATCATTGCGTTGTCCATTACATTTATCAACATGGTTCCTTCGTTTTCCAGCCATCTTCTAAAACCCAAAAAATAATAGTTTGAGAGGAAAATACCATGCTAGGGAAAACAACATAATAATGGGGGAGTACCTTCAATATCTAACATATTAGGATTATTTCTAAGATCATTAGCACAATTATAGGACTATTACCTATACGTATACTTAACCTTAGGGACATCCCTAGACATACCATAGAAATATCTCTAAGGATCTCACTAATGTTTTCGAATCCTAGTTTCCAAAGGTTGACTAAACCTTTCCTTTGATACCAACTGTAGAGACCCAAAGCTTGACGTACATGGAAATTACATTAATTTTGCAGAATACTTAGTACATAATAAAAAACACACACACAAGGACCGTAATAGTTTAGTGTCTTTGGAAACTCGGAATATAATCTTTTAATAGTGGTGAAAGATCTTCAACATCTCCCATAAATATCTTCCTCCTTTTTTTACCTAAAACATTTCTATATATCATGGGGAAAAGAAAACATAAAAGGGGTGAGCGCAAATGCCCATTAAGGGTAAACATAGAGAACCTAAAAACAATCCATAAACATTTGAATGCAAAAACATGAACAAAAAATCTAAACATCAAAATCATGAGGAAATACATGAATCATGGAACTACGTGAGGCAAATATCATAATGGAACATAAACCATGATAAAATATCATGGGAATAAAACCAGTAATTGTGGCATCCATTAAGCACATGTAATGATTTCTATAGTATCCAAGGAATTGCTGCCAATACCATCTTAGTGGACAAAGTCCCTTTCTGAATCGAGTTCACTCCTCGTTTCAGTCCTGTAACACTGAACCAGATTAACTTACCGTTCGAGCCATGTCTATATCATGAGATATAAATCTTTACCCAATGAATGGGAGGGAGATATAGGTCCCACCCATCTCATAATAAAATCCTTCTTTCGTGTTCAACAAAATCATAAATCATACATCATTGCATAACCCGTGTAATAAAATTGGATTCTTAAACATCATGCCATCATAACATAATCCATAAAAATTTGATTTCATTTCATCATAAGAAAATTGAAACCATTTAAATCATAGAGACATTTTACTTGAAACATACAAATATGAAATAATTTCATCTTATATGGAAAATTGTTTTGACAAAACACTTGAAATGAATTATGGAGGAAAATATCCTTTCTTCTTTAAAATCATTTTCTTTTCACAAAATTAAATACAATTTTAAAAGAAAAGGGTTTTTTTGAAAATAATAATGAAATCTTGTATTGGAGGCTTCTTGAAAATGAGGCGTTATGAAACCATAAAAATCCGTTCATGAAATATAATTTAAAAATAACAATCTCCTCGTACTTTTGTTGGAAAAGTGAAAAAGTACCTTATATGGTAACCAAAGGAATGATTCCATTCATACAATGTGGTAAAAAGTAAAAAAAGGTTAAAAATGACTTTAAACATTCATGGAAGAATAGAAAAAATTTTATGAATTTTTTTTTATAAAACATGGTCATGGATGATAAAGGTAACCCTAGTAAATACTTACGTATAAGCAATCTCGGATAAAAATGAGATCGAAAATTTATCCCTTACCTTAGGTCCGATATGCTTCGTACGTATCCAAATCTCTTGTATAATGATTTAAATAATGTCATTGAATTATTACAGAATCATATTCATTGTTATTATATCATATATGGTTCACTTATGACTTCATATTACCCATTCTTTTGTAAATTCAGGTTAATGTAGCGTTTTGGGTAAAATCGTTTCATTTTTCGTTCGTGTTTTAACTTTTAATTATTCATATGATTACTTAGATCAGCGTTAAATAAATCCAGAATGTAAAACATGATTTATATATATTATATATTCAGAATATACATATATATAATGGATCAGTAAATGGAAAGAAATACTCTGTTCATGGAGACGGTAGGCCGTACGTACGCATGAACGCCGGTTTCATTTCCTTATTGAATTGAATGGAATTAAGTAGATGACATAAATATATAAAAATATATTCATTATCATTATTATATCATATATTTCATGATTAATTATTTTATATACTTTATAATCATTCTTGAATGGTTATCATTGAAAGTGAATCTCATCGCGCTGTGGAGACGGTATTCTGTACGTACGCCCAAGCGATGATATTATTCCCATGATCGTGGAATTGTATTAAAGTGTATTTATAATATTATATAATCAATATAAATTTAAAATAATCATATAAATTCATTACCTTTTCCATTATACCCATCCAAGTAAGGTGGTGGTGGAAAATAGATTACACCACAGCGTGGAGATGGTATTCCGTACGTACACACGCGCAGTGATATCGTTTTCCGTAGGATGGATAGATGGTGAAATATGGTTGTTTGATAATATAATAACATATCAGTATATTATTGATACTGATGTTATTACTTTATAATGAAACAAATAATGAAGAAGAAGTGGAAGAAGAAATAAAGTTGAAAGAATCGGTAACAGACATTACCTATTCTTTGAAGCGCCTCTTTGAGACCTCCTCTTAGGGCACGAAAATTGGAATTTTAAGAAGACCATGACCACTAGGATGTTTCTAGGGAAGTTGAGAAGATAATTTTTCAGGGGTTTTCTGAGCTTAAAGGCTCAACGTGTTGTGAGGAAGAGAGGGAGGAGGTGCCCTTTTATAAGGCATGAGAGGGGCACCTTTGGAATAACTAAAACTATTATTTTATTATAAAGTCATATTCGGTTTTTAATAGCTCCAAATTAAGTTATTTCGAAGATAATGTGCGGATCAGTCGAAATACTCTCATCCGATAGAGTTTAGACAAGATTAGGTTTCTATATTAACCTTATCATTTAGATTTAACTTTAAGATAAATAATTTTTCATTTACCGTGTCTTCTTGTTTTCTTACACTATAAGGTTAATAAACATACTATAACAAGCCAAAAGAACCCCAAGTTTATTATTATTAATATATATAACCTTATCTAAGTCATTTTTCCGAACAATAGATTTTTAGGAATTAAATAACAATTAATAATATAATATTTTTTTTAAAAACTATTTTATGTCAATTTTGACACTATTAGGTAATTGATTTTTTTGAAAATAATAACAGAATTTTTAGTTCGAAAAAAGTTACCTAATCAATACTAGCATGTCATATTAACCTATAAAATTAGTGGAATTCATAAAAAGTCTCATATTAGATTTATTTGGGTATTTATAATATAAATTATGTCAATATTTCATTAATAAGATAATTACTGCATCATCATTGTGTCATAAATAAATTAAATTATTTAATGTCTAAAAATTATAAATAAAATACCATTATGTAGTAAATATTTTTATCTATCAAATTAATATTTATAGTCGAATTTATCTTATGTATAAACCTATATTAAAAATGATTAATTATTAAACTTTGATTTTAACTATTTTAACCCTTCTTTAAATAAATTAATAATAAATGTCCTAATCTAATCCAAGTGGACCTAAATGGTCATAAGTTATTCCTGAGGTTGTTTTTTGTCTAATTACACTTATCCAATAGAAATAAGACATGTTTTAGGGTAATAATAATAACATTTTTACCCTTAATTTCTCTATTTACTTTTAACCGTGGTAAACAAAGTAAAAGTTTCTATTCACCAAAAATTATTTTCATCTCATTGAACCAAATTTTAGTCCTTGATATTAATCGTGACTCTCAGATTTTCGAAATTCCACTCAGAGAACCGGTAAAATTATGATTTGTGTGAAATTGGAAATTCTCCTAGGAGTTGGGTAAAAGACGGTGAAAAGTTCAATAAAATTTTTATATATCTAAAATTATTATAATATGACTCCAATGAATTTAATTGAACTTATATAGGTATTATGTATCAATTTTGACCTAATATAAATTTAAATAAAATAAATAATTATTTAAATAAAAATCCGGTTTTTAAATAGTATCCTAGTGTTTTCACTATTCATAAAAAATTTAATGTTTTCAGAAAAATACCAAAATTTCACCCTAGGATAATTTTGATATTACGAATCCAAAAATGAAGTCCATTTTGAAAAAAAAAATTAAAAAAGTGGGTATTACTATTTATAACGGCTAGTTCATGATATTATTATAATAATTTCTCCTTTAGTGAAACTTGGTATTGCGTACAACACACGCTATCGTGGAAGGTCGCGATTGCATGTAATGCAAGCCAAGTCAGGGATGCGTGTAGTGAAAGCTCCTTTTGGTGTAGCGTACAAAACAAGACATCAATAAAATTAAAAAGAATATTTTTCATAAAATCTCAGGGTGTTACATTAGAACTCAAAATATTCAACTAACGACTTCAACTTAGGCAATACAGATCTTAATAGAGAACATAAAATATTCATCAAACCTAGATGTGTTGCAATTGGTGACTTTTTAAACTCATTAAGAACCACCTCATTCACCACCAAATTAATAAAATGTCTTTACTAGAATAACACAAACTATGGTTCATCCTTATACTAGTAATCAGGGGAATCAAATGAGGAAAGTTTGTATCTTGAGTCCTACACGTTGAAATTATCTAACAAGAAGTCCTCCATCTGCTCCACCAAATATAATAACACCATATTCTTAAAAAATATCCTTTTCAACTAACCACTACCATATCAAGACGAATTTATGATATTTCTTCTATCACTATCTAGGAATCTACAAATCCACCCATGACATCATTGCACAACTTCTTGCTCAGTGATGCAGCTAAAAAATTACCCTTACATGTTGTATATGAAATTTAAAAGTAATATTCCTACAATAATTCTGTCCACCAACACTACCACTAGTTTTGGTCACATTGGATGAAAAAATACCTCACGCCCTTTTGATCAACGAAGGCACAAAATTATCTTTGACGAGGTAACATCTTCAAAACCTCAAGAAAAACATGACTACATCCAAATCAAGAAAATGGGTGTAATAGTTACACCCATGGGGATGTAACTACAGATACACATAAGAAAAAAATGAACTGTATTGAATTTGACATCGCCTAAGACAAAAAGTGAAGCAGAACAAAAAACCACGAATTAAACTCTATATTATGGAAACTGAAAAACATGAGTGCTAAAATTTCTACTTTAGATAGCAGAAATATTCATAACAGTAATTGTTATATAAAAATCTAATCCTTTATGTTAATGTATAGAAAAGGAGTCACAATATAATAAAATTCATGATTGAACCTACTATAATATAATTTCAGAACAAGTAATATTTTTATCTATAAAATAGTCATGAGGGATGCCTAAGAAAAGACTACATCAATATTCAAAGAATCCATAACGAATATATGATTTTAAATATAATTTCGTAAGAAAAAACATCAAAAATGGATAACTAAAAAATCCACATCATTTCAAACATCTTTAACTGATGCTTAGCTCCCAAAATTACCAAGAGATTCTCTACATAATATTCTATAAATATGGGTACTCAAGGATATCATCAATGAGAACCGTCTAAATCCAATCCATGAACTATTTGATAATTGCATTATTCCAACCCATGAATACTAAAGGAGAATTTTTCTCACTAAAAGAAAACACAAAAAACATTAAATATATATAATGACATCAAGAAATTATTTTATCATTTCATTATACTTCCTCCACAACTGATGATATCCTAATCATAGAGAGATATTTTAGAACCAACTACCCCCTTTAAGAAAGTCAAATAAAATATCAATTCATGGAAGAGGATAGTGATTCTTCACTTTTTCCAGATTCAAGTGATGATAGTCAATTCTTAGACACATACAAGTATCATTCTTTCTTAAAAATTGAATTGATTCACCATAAGGAGAATCACTCAGCTAAACAAATTCACTTTAAATGATCATAGATCTCTACATACAGATCTGGTAACATAGAATATTCCATCATATTTAGAGACATCAAGATCAAATAAGTTTTCTATTGCAGCTCTATCCCAAACTCAATCTCCTTCTCAGGGGGAATGACACATCCTCCATAGGAAAGACATCAGGGTAGTCTTTCCAAACACAAGGAAACACAGTTGGATGGATATATATAAAATTCTACATTAGTTATAACATTAATAAAGACAATGAAATAACCTAAAATAGACCCATCTTTCGGTTTCCATCATCAAAAAACTTGGCATACTTCCCATCAACATCATAGAACTAATATTTCACTAAATTGATACATAATATCCTATACTGAATAACACTAGACCATGTTGACGATGATTTAATGTGGTTGTATCTGTAACCATTGGATGTATCCCCAAGAGTGTTTTTACCATGGAATTTGGTATATTCTATACAAACTTCATGTTGAAAATATTATCCTATCATTGGTGTTTCCAACTCTAAGGGAACTATAAGAATCTCCACCTCATATACAAAATAATGAACTTGGGAAGGTGATATGAAGGAGCGAGTACCTCATGAATCATGGAAAACATACACCCAAGTACAAAATAGTAAAATTGTACCTATAACAATGTATATATCCCATTTAAATGGAAACTATTGAGAATGTAGCTTACTATGACCAGCTCAAGGGACTCTCTGACCCAGATAAAAACCTCATCCACAACGATGTACTTCTCTTTGAGGTTGTGGAGCATCAATGTTTTGTCCTATGTCTTCCCCACCTCCCATCTTCTGGTCCAACGCTGGAGCACCCAGCTTTTTATAACTCATCTAAAACTATTGTAATAAATGAACATAAAGTAGATCACCTTCCACATGCAATGAGACAAAAAGGATAGTAACTCTCAACCTTGATAACCTCATTCTCAACAAAAATATATTCATCTGATCTATTGTAAGGGTAATATGAGTTTCCACACCTTGAGAAATGAGATGATGAGTTGTGAGACATACTCTCATCTATCAGCAAGTCCTTCTATCCATGGAAATAGGAACCCATAACCACAACTCAGTTATATGGGTAATTCTAACAAATTCCATATCTTTATGATAATTTATTATCCACCATCATCTTAATGACCTTTTTTCTCATCAGCACATCATGAGATCTTGATAACATAAATGGGGTGATATGGAACAAGATATTTTGATTCAAAGAATCATATATATTCCTCACCTTATCCTCCTAAACAACTCTAGATATAACCATGTAATTTTATAAAACCGAAAAATTTAGGAGAAAACTACAAGTACCAAAATAATTGTCTTTGATGGTGACTTAGATTCTCAAATCGCTCCTAAATAACTTCCTTATCTAGTAATGAATAGAGTAATTAAAAAACAACTCCTTAATAAATAAAAAATAGTTTATATAGATGTATAGTGAGTATATAAGGTATATATAGTGGGATCCACCCTATATCCTCTTATGAAAAATATATAGAAATTATACTAAATCACAATGAACAATAAGTGAAACTAACTCATATCCTAACAGGATATACTATATTCGCATCATCATGATGACTATATCAGAACAATTATCACCTAAAAGATATCATATAATATAAAATCCAAAGAAGGTATGATTCTATCACTTCCCCACCAATTTTTCACTACGACACAACATCACATGTCCTGATCAATCTTTCTCTAAAAATCCTCGTCCAAAGACCCCTGGGATAAAGTAACACCTCATGCACCTCTTTTATTACATCACCTCAAAACATACCTTCCACATTGTGTATCACATCATCTCATCATCACATTCACCCTCTGTATATTATAGAAACATAGTATTGAAGAGCCACCACAAACCGTATGACATGTATTGTACCTCAATCCATTACATCCCTTAGATGAGATACCTATATTACTTAATATGATACTATATTCAAAGATATATGTGTGAAAAATAAAAAAAATCTATTACATATGTCTAAAAACATATATGGTAAAGGTAACCAATATGTACACTAGAATATAATACTATCAAGAGAACAGAGCAGGGAAAGAGGGGATACAAAATCCATCCATTCCTCACCGATCAGAATGATGGGAAAATAATCCTCCCAAAGTCCACTGTGTGTTTTTCTCCCTACACACATTGAAAGGACAATGTATGAAAACATATAAAATATGGGATATACTATAGTTCAAAACCACACTATGAGAATCAACCTAGTATTTGGATAAATTACAAATATCATCACTCAAACAACAAGAAACCACTACAAAAGATTAGAAATCTTATAATCATATAATAATTCAAGAATAAATAAATTATGTTTTCTATTAAAATTTTTTCATTACATTGATTATTTCAATTTATCAATATATTTTTTATCACTAATTTGAGAACATCACCGAATAGTTTTCCCTACCCTCATGCATAAACAAAAAAAAATCCATGGTTTCTCAATGTTATCATCATTTGCAGCATTACATCAAGTACTATAACCGTGGGTAAAAAATTTATTGTTCATTAACATTTCATAATTCTAGGTACATGAACACTCACCATAAGCCAACATAATAAAATTTTAAAACAATGTACAAACTACTACCTCATGAAATGGGTGGAGGAATGAGAGCGAATAAGAAAATCAACCATACTATTGTTAAAGTATAATATTATCAAACAAGAATCTAAAATGTTAGAAAAATAATCAGTAATCCAAGAATAAACCCATTCAATCAGTCCTTGTTTAATCTCTAACCCCACAAATAATATTAGTATACATACAAGAATATTACGCACCAACATTTACAACAAACAAGGGACTCCTTTTCCATATCACCCAAAACCATCAGATATCCTGTGATCATATAATGTCAGAGTTAGAGAAAGAATACATGGAAGAAACACAACAATAAACTATAAAAAGGATTCTAGGACCAAATACTAATATATCCATCCTTTGTAAGAAAATGGAAGTTCGTGGACCCAAGAAATTATATTTATTGAAAAAATAGTTTAATACCACATTGAATTAACAGCTTCATTTATCATAAGTTACAACCACATGAACACTAAATCATCAACTATTAAAAAATAATATTTATTTAAAAATTATATCAATAATAAATTCTAGAATCATTAAAATATATAAAACAATTAAATTAAAAGATGAATCTATGTCATTTCATCAACAATTAAACCAGCTACATGTTATTTAGACAATTTCATTGATGTAAAAAATAATTATTTTAACTAAACATGTGACAAACGTATTTTTATATTCAATAAATTATAAAAATATTTGTTCCATTCTGACATTTCTATATAATAACTCAGCCAATAAAACTTCCTAACTTTATATTCCTTAGTAATTTTCATCATAAGAAAACTCTAAAATAAAGTCTAATCATAGATAGAAATTTATCATTAAAATCTTGAGGTAATCCATTATTATAGTTGATAAACATAACACCATGAAAACCATAAATGATGTTCATTATTTAATATACGTTAATATTTTTTAATATTAATTCCACAATCACCCAAATATATTAAGAATGAAAAAACTGAAATTTTTACATAAAATATAAAGGAGAATCAAAGAATCCTCTATATTATGGAATTCAAATTTCCCAAACGAGAAGAGAACAACAACATAGGTCCATAATATTCTATGCATCAAAGAATCTATATCTCTATAAAGATGGCACAAAAAAATCATTCCAAAAATATCAAATGAACTATATAAAAATGATTGAGATCAACATCCATGACATTGAAATGTAACACGATTTAAAAAAAACTAAAAATAGAATAACCAAATGTTCAAACAGTAAAAGTCAACTTAGATCACCAAAAATATAACTTAGGAAGGCGTGGATGAATCATCATAGAAAGGTTTTAAAATACCTCATGAATCCCATCATGAAACATGGAGTTTATAGTGAATCAAATGGTTTATAAAAAACAAAGGTAATGATTAGATTTATAGGCACATGTCTAGATACTGATTCATCACATGAATAATTAATTTAAATCATGAATGGTTTAATTTATATGAATCCTGAAAAAAAACTAATTGATCCAATAAAATTAGTTTAATACACATCATGAGCATCATTTTCACATCATGAATATTCTGGGATAGATTAATTAGGTCCAAACAACAACCATTCATGTTGTGAACCCATGATTGACATCCTAAATCATTTAATACGAACTAACCATTCTCAGTTAATGAAATAACCTTTCTCACATAATGAACTACCATTCTCATTGTGAAAATATCCTACTTACCTACTTATTTCACTAGAATACACCGAAAATGTTCTAGGTTTCCCCTAATCACCATAGACCATGGATGAAAGTAGTTGAATGGGGTAGAATAATAGGGGAAATTATAATCTAAGAGTGTCTGGATTTAATTTTTTTTAGGATATCTACCAAAATACTTTAGGTAAGGCTATATATCTCACCATTTACATTTTAATATGAATATAACAAGATTTATAATCATTTATTTATTCTCCATTATTTTGTTATATTTCATAGTGTTTTTTAGATACTTACCATTTTCATATTTAATTACTCATTGCTGTTTCAAGAAATCATAAAAAGAAAAATGAATATGGTAATATCTAATAGTTTCAATGTAAATGAACATATTAATAATAAAATTCAATCATAATATGTATTCTCCAATGAAATATTTATTTCAACCTATGATACTATGACATACTCGGTTAATCTTATAAATCTACTGGTTTAACTACGGTTAAATTATGTTAGGTTTCTTCATATTCATGGATCTAATTCCCCAACATAATAAATCCATTGAATTGTATTATATGGTGAATCTTATTAACCAGATCATATCCTTTGGGAGTGTTTATCCAGGGGTAGATCCTTAGTCCTACTCATCCAAAAATATGATGATGATTTAGTCGGTGGTCAACCTGAACTTTTCTATGTAATTAACAATTTCTAATATATTCCACAGTCACAAACAATTTTTAGTCCCTAGATATGATTTTTGTCTAGGAAACCCATTGAATCTATGCTTTACTAATTTTTTAGGACACCATCATATACATAGACTCATTTACAGTTTTTTCAATAATGATATATAACCCTATCACTAAATAAAACAAAAATAATACATAAAAAAATAATGAAACCATTCCTCTGAAACCAACTATAGTGGAATATGATATTAATTAATAAATATTACATTAACTTAATTGTTTGAAAAATATTTATCAAAAATAGTTTACAACTCGAGCACCAAAATGCTTTGTGACTTGGATACCTACTAAAAAAATATCTTGTTTTACATAACTTTTTTAAATATCTCCATATTATATCCAAACTAGATCCAATTATAGATATCTATTTATTTATACTCATATTTATAACCATGGGAAGGAAAAAATATAAATGGGTGGAGCTCAAACACACAATAAGGGATAACATAATTGATAATAAAAGATAAACATATGGGAATAATTAATAAGCATAATAAAATTATAACTAAAAAGAAAAAATCATAAATTATGGAATAAGGAATGGGATAACATAATACATTAATGATTCAATAAACATTAGCCATGAGAAAATTACATAATAATGATAATATGCATAAATCTATGAAATTTATCAAATATGAAATAAACAATATTATATGAATGTTTCGACATTGAGAAGACAATTTTTAAAAAAAAATTATGTCATTAAAAAAATACCAATGCTTCATGATGAAAAATAAAAAAATTATCACGATTCATGTTGTGAAAAAAAAGAAATACCCAAGATTCATGTTGGGAAAAAATATAATGAATTCTCTTAAAATAATTATGTCATGAAATTTTAATCCTTTATCAATGCATTGGAACTTGATATAAGACACCACCTATCATTATCCATATATATGAGTTACTGAAAAAAATATTTCAACATATCATGAACAAACATGGGAAATAAAATGGGTTTCATTTATCATATTATGAAAACACATAGAAAAGAAAATTGGGTTTAAGAACACTTCAAGATATTATCACCAAAATCGACCAGAAGCGTGTAAATTGTTGATACCCAAAATTCAATAAACCTAATAGAGTTTTTCATAAGAAAATATATAATGGTATTTATCAAAAATAATTTCCAAATAAAGGATTATTTAGAGAAATGGAGGGAACAATTTTGGGAATCAGAAAACTACATTTTCAAAAGATGATTATTAATTTCGTGTAAAAGAAAGAAGTCATAATCACTTGGACAAATCATAATTCTAAATGGTAATGTTATGAAACATTAAAAACAATTATATTTAAAGATATTCTAAAATATTAGATATTTTTTAAAGCCATAATTCTATAAAAAACATTATACAGTGGAAGATAAAACATTTTATTTTTAAAGAATGTAATTTTTTTATCATTTTGAAATGACCATATTGAAAACCCACAATAAAAAAGAGTAACCAAAAAATCATTCGTAAAAGAGGATAATGGAAATATGAATTTAAGCTGAGGAAAAACATAGTTTTATTTCCATTTATATTAGAGATCAATGGACGTAGGTGAAAATATGGGCAAGGAGGGGAAACTGTCATTAACCATAATGAGAATTATTCTTTAAATAGTTTCATTTTCAATCAGGAAAAGAAGTCCTAAATAATGAAAATTTGAGTCAAGATTTATCTTTTGAGACATATTTTAATTATCTAATTTGAAATTAGGATGTGTCTCAAGGAAAAACATCAGAAACCAAGAAAAATATTGATTTATAGAAAACCATTGGATATTATGGATGATATTAATCATAGCCATAAATAAGTAAGAGAAAGAATATAGGTTAAATTTTTTATTTTAAAAATAATTAATCATATTATAATTAAATGGTGTATTATTTAAACTATGAAAATGAATATTCGTTCATTATGTCATGGATTTCTTCAATGAATAGATATTGAGACAAAAACCATCACAACTTGAGGGTCATATAAATTAAAACTTATTGGAAGAGATATTATTAAATTGAAATTAAAGTATGATAAATAAAATTTATTTAATTATATAATATCTCAATAATTATTTATATTCACCAAAAAAAAATTACGTTCATATTGAAAAACATGTCTCAAAGAGTGGAATTTGAGATGAAAACCCTTACCTTCATCCTAATTTGGTCTACACTTTTACCAAAATGTCCTAAATAATTAAATAAAGTATATTAAACTTAAAACCATAATTATTAATAATAACTATAACAATTTATAATCACGATTTAATATCATTCCATATATATATATATATATATATATATCAGTTTTTTACCTATTTTCCAACATATGACGTTTATAATTTTAATGTTTTAAACTATTTGCATAGGAGTGGTGTTAGTATTTGTTATTATTTAAATGTTAATATTTCCCAAATAATTAATTTTACTCAAAGATATGATTTATTATTATTTTTTATGTTTAAATTTCTTTCATGACCACTTCAGTCTTTATCCTAGAAGATTGAATTAACAACATGAATTTGTTAGAGATTTTTATCCAGTCATGGGCGTTTTCTTAATTAGTATATTAAATAATGGTTTAAAATTTAATGAAACAAATTTTTTTAATTATTAATATTTTAATATGTCAATAATTTCATTTTAATAAACTTCTATGATAAACTTTTATAGAATCGTTCAGGTAGGCAGTTAAACCGACCCAAACATTGACATATGTAGATTAAGGGATAATTATGAGGTGATTATGTTACAATATAATTGTATATATAAAAAATGATATAAGTTGGTATTTATTAGTTTGATATAATATAATTGTAAATAATTATTAGAATAATTTATTTATACAAAATTATTTCACATAATGAATAAATTTTATTCAAAATAGTTCATTTTTTTATGATGATTAATTTTATAACAATTAAAAATAGTTGATATCAATAAAAAGATTTTTAATCTATATTAAAATAATGTAAATAATTTCCTAAACATTTTATTTTTCTTTAGAAAACATCGATATAATCATTCTATAAATTTGTAATGAAAAATAAAATTATTTTTTATGTCGGTGGTAGTTAACACAGATGAACGTTTAATGTTTTATCATTTCCTAGGGAGATCCACAATGTTTTTTAAATTCCTATTCATGTAATATTAGAAATTTTTTTATAATATAAATTCTCATTTAATAATATAATATCTAGAATTATAATTTTTAAATGGAAATATAAAAGGAAAATATATTAGTGAAATGATTGAATTTATATTGAGAACTTTGTGTTTCTCTTGGAGGATTACTTAGAGTAAAAGGGCTTAGTATAATCCCTTTTTAAACGAATAATTTGAGAGTGAAGTAGGATTTTTGGGTAATTAATGAAATTAGTGTTTTACGAGTAAAACAAATTTATAGTAGTATTCAAGGGGTGGTGAGAGGGCCCTTATATAAGTTGTGGGAAAGACATTTTTGTAAATATTTAAACCTAATATAAAGGGAGAACATGTTAAAAATGTAAAGCTTTTCCAAATATATTGGATAATTTAATTGAGTGTGATATTAGAACTAAAATATATCAAAATATGAATTAATATTTTTAACTAGTTTCAAGCACATTACCCCTTATATTTTTAATTTTTCGTGTTAGGTTTTTACCAAAGAATGTTGTTTTTACCAAGGAGAAATTAATATTTATGACTAAAAATAATGTGCATCATAGTACATAATTTTTTAATAATTATTTGAAATTTTAAATCCATTTTTATTATTAAATTTCTAAAAGAGTTAAAAAATAATTTTAATACAATATATAGATAAATTATTAAAATAATATTTCAGAAAAATATCTTTACGATTCAAAAATACTAATTATAGGATTGTAATTTTGATTAAATATTTTAAAATGTATAATATATATTAAAAAAATATTTTTTTACAAAAATGGATTAATAAATTAATAATTCATACTTATATACTAGTAATTGAATACCAATTCACACTATTATTAGGAACAGTATATTACATTATTCATCTAATTTTTTTGAAATATATCAAACTTTTACCCAATGATAATTTTGAAATTATAAATTTAATAATAAATTACATTTTATCTAATTAAATTTATAAAAACTATATATTTATAATTATAATGGTAATAAAAAATATATTGAAAAACTTTTTTTAATGAAAAAGAATGTCGTTAAACATTAGGTGTTCTTATTATTATTCCATATTAATTTTTCATTAATTATTTTAATATATTATATTTAAAATATAGTTATGTTTTAAACATGATAAATTCAATATATTATGATAAATTATACTATACATGACAAAATAATTCTTCAAAAGAAATATTTATTAATTTTATACTAAATACACTAACAAATACCATTAAAATTAATTATATATATTCTAAAATATAATTTTTATATTACATTGATATTAAAATAATTATTTAAAAAATATATATATATTTATCATATCATATTATAGTATTATTAATAATAATTATACATAACAAATATGTATATATATATATATATTATTTTAATTTAATATAATTATCTCATTGTGAGTTATATTATTTTAAATTTACTAAATAACAACTCTCAACTACAATATACCTATTGGATATATGAATAATTACCATATTTTTAATGACTATAATTTCAATGGACATATTTTTAGTGACCATATTTTCAAAGTATATGTTTCATTTAAATATATATAACCTTATAGAACATATTCCATCCACAGATTCTATTTTGAAAGTTTTCATTTTCAATCCCACAAGATGAATTATCCTATCATGATATTCATTAAAAAAAATTAGTATTTCTATAAAATTGATTATTTTTTATGATGATTTTTCACTAGGAGAGATGATATTTATAAAGATATAAATACTTTTCAAATTATTTCCACATTTAGGTTTTGTGTACATTATATGGATGTAATCATCCATGATGGGTAAAATAGTTTAATGTTTTTTTTTGTGATTTTACTTTGCTAGAATAATTTTTTATTATTTTAATCCATTAAATTTATGTTTTTTATCTAATATATTTAAATTTATTTGAACAATGATAAAACAGTTATAAAATTATAATCTTATAGGTCATGGAAACAATATGATTCCCCGAATCATAGGGCATTATAATAAACATATGAAAGGGCGAGCACAGATTCTCAACAAAAGTAATATTAGGATATTTTAATCAATGATAATAATTGATCATAATATAAAAATAATTAAAGAGATTTATAAAAAATGTATCTTAAATTAAATATTAATCTAATGATTTATATAATACATTGTACAATATTCACCTAATTAAAGGAATGATAGGTTTATTATCATGAAAACTATTTACCTAATCATTTTATTCATATACAATTTGAGTCATTTTTTTAATAATTTTTCTTCTATAAACCCTTCACAAGAAATCTTACATGATATAAAAATCTTCAAAACATGTGGAATGAAATAATAATAAAGGGGTGAGGTAAAATTCTTTGTATGGGAAAAGACATATCATAATGTTTTAGTTTATAAGCCTGACAATGATTATGTGGAAAAAATAAGTATCATAAAAAGATATAATAAAATAACGTATTTTTACAAATAACATTATAGATCCACATAAGATAACTAAATGTTCATTATGGATACATTAATGATAAAACATATATCATGTGAACATGATGTAAAGTGATGGATTATTATAATGGCATGATCATGAAAACATGGAATTTATTTCAACTAAAATAAATGTTCAAAAAATAGAAATAAATTGATAAAAAAACAAGAAACATATTCATAAATTGATAAAATTTAGAATTTAGAATATATATTATCATAGGAAAACATGTCTGTGTAAGCCCTATTATGCTCACACATATGTGAGTAAATAGATTACATGCATGCGTAAAAATGTGATAAAACCAATAATGAAAGATAATATATAAAATTAAAATTATGTAAATAAATAATTATATCATGATATATACTCTTAAAAAATAATTTAGAAGTTATATATGACCCTTCCCATCCCAATAGATAAATATGCGTTCTACTTAAAAACAATCATCATTATAACATAAAAAATCCATGGATAGTTAATGGGTTTTTTAATCATATGGAAAAATATAAACATATAAAATCACAGGACATCTAAATATTATCATCCATAGGGTTTCATACATTAATAAAATATAAAACAACACTTCAGGAGAGATGAATCATTTTAAATATAGTGAGTAAAATGAAAATTGAATTCCAAAAGAGATTTCCTGAATTTTTTTTGAACAAATTATTTAAAAGTCATAGTTAAAAATATAGATATATAATTTATACATTGTTTTTAATATAAATCAAAATAATACCATACATTACATTTAATGTGGTTTTATAACTCATTTTCCTATAAATAATGAAATTAAATCAACCAAAATATAAGGTATTGGAAAAATAATGTTCAATAATATAAGAAATAACTATCCTTTATCTTTATCCTTTATTTCCATGGAATTATTAGACCATATTTATCAAAAATATAACAATATTATTCAATTACTTCATAACATTGTTTTTTATATTTCTATTTATAGTCATCATTAATAAATATTCGTTTTTTGTATTATATTTTGGTAACAACTTTTCTATATCAGGTGTTAATAATCTTAACCATTTTGGATTAGGTTCATAAATATGGTGTTGATAGTACTTTTTATTCCATATATAATTATTAAAATACCATTACTGGATTTATAATTTAAGTTTTATAATGACTAAAAAAGTTCTAATTCCATTACTTGGAAGTTTTAGTCGCATTTGATGAATAAAAAAATGGTGAAGAACTGGTTTCAATTTATTTCCGGATATCGATGGATTACCATATAATTTTTTATGTTATTAAAAAAGAACCATATTAATGATATATATTAATTATAAATATCATATTTAATTAAATAATAATAAACAAAATAATTCGTGTTTGGAATTTAAGAAACATGAAATAGGTTTATTCATGGAAGTGTTAGTCCACAAAACCGATTATTCACATTTTAACTTTTTAGTGAAAAAGAGGGTGACTAATGAATATATCAAAATTATAATATTTCACTTGTATAATAATAATAATAATTTTATATTTTTAACATTGTGAAATTAAATTTTAGGAAAAATAAAATTTTATAAATAAATAAAAGATTAAAGAGAGGTTTATGAACTTACACCTAACTTAATGGATTATCTATTTTTTGAAAGGGATTAAAAATCAGGGTGGGTTAGATGAATTTAACTTTATTAATTAGTAAAATAGTTTTTATAAGAGGTATGGAGATAGATTGTGAAAAAAAATTTCTTTGGAGTGAGGGGAAGTGTGGAAAGGTATACCCCTTTTATAATTTAACAAGAGTGGTATTTTTTTGTAAATATACCAAATTATTGAATAATAGGAAGTCACACAAAATCAAATTGCTTCACAAATATATAAATATTAAATTGGAGGAATGATAAGATCAATAAATAAAATTAAATTAAAAAATAATCATTTTTAACATGTTATTTCCTTTATATATAAGGATACTCACTTTTACCAATTTAGTTTTCTGCATGGTAATTAATTTTTACTTACATAATTTATCCTCTAAGAATAAAAATATTTTGAGATATAATGGAGAAATTTTACCCTTTTATTCGGATTATTATATAAAATGTATCAACTAAAAATTATATGTGTATAGAAAATTAATTTTAACACAAACTCTAATTAAAATTGTTTATTAAGAGGCAATTTTTAAGTAAAAAGATTTATTTTTTGGGATGAATTAACAATTAAATTCATTTCAATAAATTTAAAATATTTATTAGTATTAAAATAGTATTTATTTTAAAATAAATAAAAATCAATAAAATTATAACGTCATATTATAATTAATAAATAAAATAGTCGAAAAACCAGAATTTATTAAAATGCCACTTAAATATTCCAAATGATAAGCAAGGGTTTACCAATTCATTATTTTATTTAAAAATTATTTATTATAATTTCTAATATATAATTCAATAGTAAAAAGTATCAAAAAATTTAAACTAACTCATATTACAAAATAATTTCTTAAAAGTGGTGCTATTAACGATATCATTATTTTCATAATTCACCTAAAGATTATTTATTCTTGAAAAATAACATACATTTATATTATTCTAATATAATCCTTATATTTAAAAAAAATGATGTTTATTTTTTAAAAGTAACAACTAAATATTTTTAAATTTACCATTAAAATAAAGTCCCAAAATATTTTGAAAAACATCCTTTATAAAAAATCATTATTTTCATATTAACTATATTTTTAAAAATAATACCAAATAAAACATATAAATATTTTTGAATATAATTTTTATAAAATAATTTATAATTAGAATAAATTATTTTATTATTTTCCTTTTAGTTCTAATTGTGTTGATATTTAAATTGAATTTTATTTTTGTTTTTTTACTTAGAAAATATATTTATTTTTTAATATTATATATTTTTTTAGAGTTTATGCATTCAAATTTAATGGCTACCTTATAATAGTATAAATTTATATGGTTTTGGTGTTCTGTGTGGATAAAGAAATCAAAGTACATAGTATTTAATTTATGTGGAAAAACATGATTCGTTACATTCTACAACCATAAAATAATTTGATCCTCAAAATTTCAATATATGGAAGAAGACAAGTGAGGGTACATTTATCTAATCACATCCTCAGGTTACCATATATCCTCCAAAAAATAATTATTTATCTATAGAACTTGAACTGAAGATTATTTGTTTTCCATAACTCTACATATCATTGATCAGTAATTTCAAATGGATTTATCTACATATAAGATATCATGTTCTTATTTAACAGATTTCAAGATTAGCACATGGGAAGGATCTAGTAATCAAATTATTAAAATAAATATATGAAACACATTGTGTTCTCCCTAATGTTTTTGATTAAGGGATTAGAAATATTCTACAACCTCAACATGATCAAGGATTTAAAAAGTCCCAATGAATATATTGACCAACATCCCTTTCTTACAAAATTTTATAACTCAATTCCATTGAGATATTTGGAGAAACACATTATCAAAAACATCAAACTCTAGATGTCATAAATGATTATTTTTATAACTTTTCTGTTAACTTTTTTCAATCATTTTCCATTTAGTAATTTTCAACTTATCCATCATTTCTTGGAAATGGTCAGGACCTATCAACATTCACTATCTGAATTTATTCAAGCATGATTAAGTTCTAAATCACATTCATTGTAGATCTTTATATGGTTCCATATAAATTCTATAATGGAACTTATTATTATATGAGATATATTTCAATTGGGCGTTTGGATCACAATATCCTTATAATTACATCGAATAAGATCTTAGTATATCATCTAGATTTAGAATTATTCTCCCAGACTGACTATCTATCTAAAAATGTTACTCAGTGCTAATACCCAGCACCGTCTCAAAATATTACTGATGGATTCAATATAATTTAATGGTAAAACACATGTACCAATTAGATATAATGGATAATCGTACTCGATTTAGGCTCCCCACTTACCTGATTTATATGTTGATGAGCATATAAATGGATAAATATTGTTTTGTGGAAACAAAATTGACATGATTTTTAAGGTAATTGAACAAAAAAAATAGAATTATGGCCTTTAGATTTTTTTAGGAGTCCTAAAATGATGAAAATGGAGATATTTTTCCATTTACATCATCGTATTGGAGGTGGGAATAACATTCTCTTAGACATATTTTATTCATCCATCACATTCTTACATAAGAAGAACTGAGATATATATTCTATAATATCTCTCTATACACTATCCCGATAGATATTAATTCATTTATCTATACATAGTTGTGATTTTAGGTTTAATATATATGGATATGTTATGAGAATCACCCAAAAGTTTATTATTCAATTATGAATTTTATGGGACACACATCTAGATTTAAAACCTTATAACACCATCTATATAAAACTATAGCGTCAGAATATAATCTACCTTTTTTGGAATCTCTACAAAAATATTTCTATGTTCAAATGATCACAATGTAAATGGGAGGTTGAGAAGTCATTTCAGAAATAATGGATTTATCTCCCCATTATTAATTCATAATTTATTATCTTTAAATACATGAGTATTGTTTCTTTTTCAATCTCTAACATAGATTGTGTGACATGATCTTTTTTTCTCATAGCATCATTCACCTTAAATTTCTTCACTCAGGGGTAATGTATTGATTATTAAAAATATTTTATCAATTCCAATAGTCTTCATTGGTTCATATTTAGTACCTTCTAGGTGAATATATATTTTAATCTCCTACAATCAGTATATATATCACACATTTCTCCATAGTGATAGTGTTCCAATATCATTAATGAAAATATCGATACATTGAGATCTAAATCACGTATAGTGTAATTTTTCTCATGTTTCCTTGATTATAATTAACTATAAGAAATTACATTATAAATCTATATAAGGAATCAACAGAAATCCTTTTTGAATAATTCACTATATATTACAAAACTTTCCCCACTATAGGGTAATGTAAGTACTAGAGCTGTGAAAATCATCTTATTTAATTCCTTAAAATATTATTTGAATTCATCTATCCAAATAATCATGACACCATTTTATGTCAACTTGGTTAGTGGATTAATAGCCACCATAAATTTCTCACAATTCAATGATAATATCTCAGCAACCAAAGAAAAATATGGATTTTAGTTTCAAATGTCGGTGTAGTCCATTAGTTGATAAAATACATCATTGATGAACATAATGATATTCCCTTAGTATGATTATATGACCCTTGAATGAAACATTTTTATCCATAATTCATATCTTCTATATTTGGGATATGACTTCCCCATTATCATGTTCTTTAAAAAAATTCTAATGATCATTATTCACTTCCATTCTCATTGAATTTATAAGAATATCATATATAAAAATAAAAAACAAATTAATCAATTTAGTATATAAATAATATTAATTATATACATGAATATATAATGGAAATTTTATCATCTCTAAAATATTATTATAAACTTATAGTGTTCATACATTTTTTGGAAATTTTTCTTAGTGATATCATCAATTTCGGACCCTAGCTGATGGTATCCATATTGAAGGTTAATCATCAAGAAGTAAGGACATAATTTGGGTTTTTTGAATAGATTTTCAATATGTTTTAGGTATTACTCATTATTTATTTTTAATTTATTACACTCATAATAATTGATGATAAGTCGCATCAATCCATCCATCTTTATTGAAGGAGGTATGGGTGCACCCCATGGTGAAACACTAAGGTGTATAAAACCCTAATCATAATTATGTTTTAGTTGCATATTTAATTCCTATAATTCAATGGGATCCATACTATAGAGACTCTTTCAGGGAGTAAAGGATCATGGAATGTGTTTAATTCGAAAAACAACCCCTCTAACTAGGGAAATAACTGCCAGTTAATCAAAAAGTACCTCATTAAATTTGAGACAAATAGGCATGAAATCAATTTTAAATTCCTCCCATATCATTTGATCCAATAATGAAATTTTAGGCACCATAACCCATATTATATATTTTTCTTCCATATGGATCTCATAATCATCATTTTGTTGATAAAAGATAATATGATGATTTGGGATATGAAATGAGACTTCCTTATCCTAATAGGTGTAATGTGATTTATGTAGAGAAAGTATATAAAAACCCATTTTATGAAAAATTAATCCATATGAATAACAATTAGATCATTAGAATGTATCCCCAAAATTATCACTATAAGAGTAGACATATAAACCTTAGATGCAATTATTATGCCACCAAAGGTTTTAAGTAATAGTTCAATATCCATTAAATGTGTGTTGATTTAAATTTCCAATAAAACATTTGTGATATTAAATAATGTGTGGAACTATAATTAAATAAGGTCTTAATAGATTTAAAAATGTTATCAATTATATATCACATCACTTCAATATCATGATATACTTCAGTGGTAAAGATATGGAATGCCTTTCTTTTTTTTCTAGTTTTGGGTTGTTTCTAGGACTATTTTATTTATTAGATTGAGGGTTGGGTAATTGATACATATAATTTACTAACCCCTTAAAAATTAATCATTATAGTGTGGAAATATCACTACTATGGACCTTATTCTATTTTTTAGTTTTAATCAGCCTCATAGCATTGGTTAAAATGTTTTGGGCCAGGTGTCTTGTATGACCACACTTAAAACACTTCCCTAATCCATTTTGACAATTACCCGAGATCTTCCTACCACATTTATTACCTGTAGTAAATACTTATTTTTTACCAAATTTTTTTATTATCACAGATTATTACATGATACTCTACTCTAATTTTATTTTATTGGGAATATTAATTGGTTATAGTTTCCATACTAACTGTAAGATAACATATTACAATCTCATTATAACATCGAAAGTGTCTTATGGTTAACTCCATTTTAAGACATGGATTTATGCTAGTAAATTAGTGAAAATTTTCACTCTCTATCAAATATAAAACCTGATGCAGACCTTGTAATACATAAAAAAATTGATTCATATGAACCAAAAGAGTCATAATTTTTTTTCTTAAATTCCAACATTTCCCACACCATTTTTAGGTCAATAGTATTAATAAAATAATTAGTAAAACATATCATATTGAAATATTCCAATTCAATAGTTTATACATATACCTTTTCCAAAATTTTCATAATGTGGATCTATAACTATTCATTATCAGATTCGAAATGATAGACATTAAAAAAACCTTCTCATGATCTCACAACAGGATAATGAAAAATATTTTTGCAAATTTCATTGACCCAATACTCCACAACTAGTGGATTAAAGGACCCAATAAAATAGGATGTATGGGACCACATAAATGAAAATAGTAAGTTATTATCTCCATGATGTATATGGTAGCTCAAAATGATATGGATTTTTACCCATAAATTTATATTGTTGACTGATCATGTTAATGAGATTTTTCATTCTAACTCTACTATCATTGGAATACATATGGGTACAGTCTCCATTTTTTTCCATTTAAACCATCATTAATTATGTTCTATTTGGTTTCCATTATTACATTTACTAGTGGAAAACTAGGAACGAGTGTACTTAAATTCATTATTTTATATAAAAGGAAACATTAAACTTAAAAGATGGATTTCATAAATGGTGTGAATACATTGGCCTATTAATCTATAGTGTTTAATATAGGATATACATTGTTTTTTATAACTAAAAAATATATATATTTTTTAAACATTCATAATGGTTCATTAATAAACTGTAATTAACCGAATTATATCCCTCAAGAAAGTCAAACTAGGTGTATAGAAAGGGCCCATGCATCATACACCAAAATAATGGACGATGTATACTCAACGAACTCTTTTCAGGGTTGTTACCCCAAGATATATCTATTCCAAAACCACATCCATTTTTAGTTTCGATACAAGGATTTTTTTCAAGGAAAACAAAATAATCCATAATTTTTGAACAAATTGTGATTTTATTGTATACTTAGACTCATGCCTCTAAAGTTTCTATAATTTTAGTGTCTAATGTTGTCTACAATAATCTATAAAAAGAAATAAACTAATCTTCAATATATGAAAACCTCGCCTCATATACTGAATAAAGTGATATATTAAAAAATAAACTTAACTAGTACATTATTATCATGATTTACGTATTACACAACACAAATGTCACATAATTCAATGACATAATGATTTATTATCTTGGATATTAGTTATATAGACATATTAATTTATAACAGTTGAATTTTTTTTGATTAAATAATGATCATCTAAACCCTTTTCTATACATATTACAATAGCTAATCATCGTCATAAGTGAGGATGTTGAAATATAAGAAAATAGGTTAACTCAAACACATAGTATGAGAAAAGATATATCATAAAGAATTAATAAAAATGGATGAAGGATACTATGAGGAAAAAAATAATATTTTACTAAGAGTTCATAATACCATGACTGATAATAAAAACATGATGGATAAAAATTAATCCATAATGAAATATTTATAGAAATATAAAAGAAAAACATATAGAATCATAACATGAAAGAAGCATGGGATACTTGAAATCAAATAATCATGAAAACATAGAATTTATTAGAAATAAAATACATCATGAGACATTCAATAAATTGAAAAACATCTTGGAAATTATTTAATTCTTGATAAACATGAAATTGTGGAAGATATATATGTTTAGGAAATAATATCTAATAAACCCCATTATGACCATTTATATGTGGATAACCTCATTATATCCACACCTTAAAATGTGAGAAAACCCCTCATTCCCATGCCTATGAGAACAAACCCATTATGTATATGCCTAACTATCTCATGAGATATAATGTTATGCTAATGAATTCGATGGTGATATAAGTTCCCACCCATAATTATATACATATTTTCATCCAATATAAATACAAACATAATCATATATTAACTTACTCAAGGAGAAATAATGGTTTTCATAAACATATCACAAAAAATGAGCTACATAAATGATAATATAAACAAATATCTTTATATAAATTTGATAATAATGTATTAAAATACAAATACCATCTTCATTATTTATATATCATTTTAAATATAAAGTGTAAAATGATAACAAAATAACAAAATATATTTTTTGAAAACATTTTCAATAAATCAATGAAAAAGTCATAATTATGTGTCCCTTTTCAAAAGGTATCTTTGTATTTAAAGAGAAATGTAATAAATATGTTATATGAAATTGAATTTGGTTTAAAAAATAATTTTCACTTGAAATAATGAATGAAAATATCTGAAAATGAATAGTTTTGAAAAAATGATGTTTGATAATAAATTGTGTATTTCAATGAAAGGATTTTGAGTTACCCAGTCCCTTACATTTACCCTTGGTGTCCATGGAATAATTTTACCTTATACAAAAAATATAAACATATTAAATAATTATAGAAAAACATTGTTATTATATTATTCCTTTTAAAATATTTCTTAATAACCAATTTCATCAGGTATCATATTGTTTTAATCTCTTTTAAAACATCATGTGTTAAAAACATAATCATTTTGAACTAGATTCATAAAAGTGATCCTGATCCTAATTTTCATCCCAAATATATACATTTGAAAACCAATAATGGTTAAAAAATTCGTTTTTACTAGATAATTATATTTTTATAACTCCATTACAGGGGTTTGTTTCATATTTAATGAAAATGAAATAAATAAATAACTGGTTTTAGGTTTTTTATTGATAATGGGATATTTCCTTATAACGATAGTTATGTTTTGTGTTATAAAAGAATAACCATATAAATGATATATATTAATTATAAACATGATATATTACTAAAATAACACAAACTGAACCATCCATGTTTGGATGTGTAGGAAAAATAAAACTATTTTATTCATTGTGGTTGTAGTATGCCTAACACATGATTTGCATTTTCATTTATCAATGAAAAATTGGAGGGTGATTATTGTTTTTTCCCTAATTATAATATAATAAAACTATAATAATTTTACTTATTTTATCATTTTGTGATTGTGAAATGAAATTTTAGAGAGTAAAATCATATAAAGAAATAGATAAAAAAGACAGGTTTAAAAACATATACATAACTTCTTTGATCATCGCATTTGTGATGGGGATTAAAATTTTTAGGGGATGTATTTTGAGATGAAAGAATCCATTCATGTATATAAGTGTGTATATAGTAGTTTTGAAATATTTTCTAACCAAATATTTGGTTTTATAGTGTGAGGGTTAGTGAGTATAGGTCTGGCCATTTTAAAAGTAAAAAGATGTGTCATTTCTATAAATAATAAAAAATATTAAATAATGGGAAGTCACACTCAAAAAAGTAAGATCAAAACTTATTAAAACTTATTTTTTTAAAGATAAGGTTAATCCACGACACCAAAATACAAAAATAAACATGTTTTAAACATGTTTTTACCTTTACCTATAATGTTACTCATTTATACTATTTTATTTTCCCCACAATTATAAGTTTTTACCTATGTAATTTATCATTTAAGATTATATATAAAATGAAATTTATTTCATTATGATGAAATTATTAATATAAATATGATTTTCAATTTAATAAATAAAAATATTATATGTATGGATATTTAATTCAAATACAAACTCAGAAAATACATTTTTTTAAAATACTTTTTTTAAGAAAAAATGGTTTATGGTTATGGTAGAATTATCAAATAAATTGATTTAAAAGAATTTAAATTTACTTTTATTTTTCAAGTATTATTTTTTTTTAAAATAAAATAAATTAAAAACTACATTGGATCATGTTATAATTAATTTGAAAATTATTTGAAAAAATAGTTTTGATTAAAACACTACATAAATTTTCAAAATGATGAGGAAGAGTATATAATTTAAAATGATTAATTGAAAATGCGTTATTGATCATTATATTTGATAATTAAATTGGTAAAATTCTCAAAAATATTTAATGTTTTCATATAATAGAATAATTTTATAAAAGTGATGTCATTAATAATATCGATATTTTAACTATTCACCAAAAAATTATTTATTATTAAAATACAATGAAGAAATCATCCTACGATTATATGATCAAGAAAAATCCAATTTTTTTTTAATTTTCCTACCGAAATTTCTAAAAATATTTTTATATTAAAATCATAAATATAGTGAAAAATATATTCTTATAAGACATAATTTTTTAATACAATCTATTAATTAAAAATAAATGTAGATCATAAATATAACCAAATTGAAATATATAAATTTTATAAAATAAATATTTATCATGGGAAAATATTTTCTTAGTTTCACAGTAGTATTAATTTTATATATATTTATATTGAATTTTGTTTTGTATTCTTTTTTAATAAATATTTATTTATAAATATTTATTATTTTAGTTAGTACTATTTAAACCATAAAATATTACAACTAGATCATAAATAACTATATTTTATTGGTTTCTATGTTGTGCATGGACCAAGTCATTGAATATATTATTAAATTATGAATCAAAAACATATGTTATTATAATAAGTGTATCAGAAAAAAACCATAACTTAGGAAAATTATACTGAACTAGTAAAAAGAGATTAATCAATACTGAACTAGTAAATGGTGATTAATAATGAGTTGTGGAATAAGGAATTGTATTAAAAAAAGATAAAATTTATAAGAGTGTGAAATCATTAATAATAAATAATGATACCTGAGAACATATCGTTAGAAAAAACATAAGTTAATGACAGACACATTAGGATAGATTTCATTTATTTAATAAAGGATCACTACCAAAACTATTGTAGTTGATAATGTCCCATAGTGGAGTGGGTTTATTCCCCATTACATTATTTCTTTAATCATGTGTCACTACCATGAATATGACTGTGTACAAATTCCATTAATGAACTTGGTACACTGCTTGTATCAATTTATATTATCCGATGAGATATCATTAATTTCCCAACTCATTAGAGGTACATATAATTATGAAAAAACAATGGAATAGTTAACACCACATATATTCAATTCATTATATTATAATTTTTTTTCATCATTTCACTAGATTATAACCCACATAAAATAATCGTATGTCATTATGATTTCATTATAACATAATTTACATGTTGGAAAATAGTGGGTTTTATTGAATCTTCTTTAAAAAACCATCTTCTCAAAGAAAATTTAGAAAGAAATTGGATGTTATCATAATAAAATATTAATATTTATGTATACAAATACTTAATTTATGTTTACATAAATGATAAATACCACAAAACAATCATTTGAAATTATAACCTGAAAGGAAAAATATCTTTTTCTTCGATATCATCAAAAAATAAAAACTGTAATAATATGTTGATTTATTATTGAAAATAAACAGGGAATATTTTGAAGTAAAATAAATTTAAAACAATGATAATGATTAATGGAACATCCATTTATGTTGTATTTTTTAAAATAGATCATTCTTTTTTAAATTTGGAAAAAAATTCAAAAGTGTGTTGTATCTAAAACATTTCAAAACATTTGATATAATAATTTGTAAATAATGTAAAAGATATTAAAAAATATCATTATACAGAAGTAATCTATGTATTAAAAATTATATAAAATATTTAAATTGACATGGAGAGTGTAGAACAAGATTCAAATCCCAAAAAGAAGAAATATCGCCGATCATTTTTAAAAAAATTTGTTTGATAATTTTAAGTACAATATATAGGAAAATAGTAATAATTCTTGAAAATTTTAAAAATAACCATAAAAGAATAAAATATATGGTTTTTAATGTCTGATGATCATATAATTATCCTCAATGAAAATGTAATATAAAAAATCATGAAAAAATAAGATTTTAACATAAACTCTTACCTCAAGTGCCATCATTCATCACACGCATTAACATTTTTTATTTAATAAATATATATTTATTTTAAAAATATATCAGAACAATATTCATTCATAAATTACTATACATCATTCCTTTATATCTTCGTATCTCACTTTTTATAAAAAAAAATTTTAAAATAAACATTCTATTGAAAATTAGTCTATTTTTCATACATGATTCAATTTACCAGTTCTAGTCATGGTACCGTGGTTATGGTTTTATGATATCATTAATGTTTATAATGTAATAATTATAATATTTGTTAATTATATACACCGTTATGAGATTTTATATAATGTGGTTATGAAAGTTGACGTAAAATACATTGTGATGATTGTTGTCTATATATATAGAGAGGTGTGATGTTTCTACATCTTGATGGATAGAACACATGAAAAGTAAATAATAATAATTTTTTTAAAATGATAATTATATTGTAAATATAATATTTATTAGTTAAATATATCTTTATAAAAATTTATTTTAATTGTAAATAGAAACAAATCACATCGATTTGTGGAGGTGGTAGTCCACAATTTCTTGTGGGTGGCATGATCATTTTCTAATAGATTGGAATGAGATAGAAAGAAAATATAATATTAACATATAAATGAATAATTATATAAATTATACATATTATCTCATTTAAATATTTTTATATAACTTTTTATAGGTGGTGTAAAAATAATGAAACTTGAGAAGGGCAGTAAGAACATATACCACTTCTTGAGGTATCCTATTTTGAAAACATGTTATAGAAATCTGGATTTGGTTTTTTGAAGGGAAATAACCTTAATATAATAAATAAAGATATTATAAAAGTATTTTGGTAGAGAATGGTCTAGATAAAGGGATCAATTGGCATAGAAATCTGATAATAGGATGTTCTCATTTATAAGTGAGATGGGGGAAACTTGTAAATACATGGAACAATTTTATATAATATATGTATTACCCATGTATGTTTGATACAAATATCCAAATAATTGATGATAATAAGTTTATATGGGTAATAAAATCAAACAATTTAATTAATTCATGTTTTTTGGGATAAGTTTAAACCCTATCTCTTATGTTAAACCCTTATTAACCCTTTTTAACCCACTCTATAGTGATAAATTTTTAACCCAATTTCTATTCATTTTCAGAGAGAATTATCCTATCCTTACGACATAATATTAATCTTTTATGATTATAAATAAAAAATTCATTTAAATAGATTAAATTAATAAAATTAGAATAAATTAATTCTAATGATAACATGAAAAACATGTCCAAACAATTTTTTTAAAAAAAAATCATTTTTCAATCATAAAGTGAATTTTGTTTCAGTATATTCCTTATAACCACCATTATATTAATGTTAATTTATTTTAATGAATAAATTATTTATACATTACATTATATCCATTTATCAATAGTGATATTTAATTAACTATGTTAAAAATAAAGTGTGTACATAAAAAGTTATTCCTAAAAAATAACTCTTTTTATCTTCATATGATTGTATCTTTACTTCAAACCCATTAATAATCAATGAATGATTGAATAATTATGAATTTTTTAAAATTATATACCAAAATATATCATCAAAATCATAATATATTAGTGATCAAAATAAATAATATACATAAAAAACAATACTTTGAAATCTTTTAACACAAACTAATATTATTTTAAAAATTTAAAATTGAGTAATTAATTCTTATGAATTGATAAATACTTTTTACTGAAGGAAAAATTTCCTATTTTTTCATAAAATTTGTAGTCCAATTCATTCCCTCTAATCCGAAATCTAGGTGATAATAGACACATTTACAAATAATATTTCAATAGTATGTCATGATTCATTTAATGGACACACATGCACATTTATACATAGAAATTTAAATAAGCATATAACCATATACTTAAATTTTTATATATATTTAATTATAATAACATAAATATACATAAATATATATTAATTTATGTAGAAAAATATATAATAGTACAGTTATATATATATATATATATAAAATTTCAGACAATTATAAGTATACACATGAATATGTACATACATTTACATATATATACAAAAAAATATATACATTAATATGTCAATATATCCACAAAAATAAAGATACATATGATTATATATATATATATAAATATAAATTAGTATAAATATATGTACATACATATACCTAAATACAGACATACTTATATACTCACATATCTATAAATGTACACACATAGGTACATATTTTTTAATATAAGTTCATAAACGTATGTTAATGTAATTATTTAAAAATATGCACAGAAATGCATAAGTACATTTTAAAAAAATTATTATAACAATAAAATCTATATATTTATATTATAAATTATAAATTAATTATTTTTTTTAATAAATTATTCATTTTTAATAATCTTTATATATATGTAAATATTAAAAAGGAGTTTTTAGAGTTAAATTTACTCTAGAAACATTATAATAAAAACTCGATTAAAAAATTAGAAATATAAATGTTGACATGAAAAATTTACATTGTATGAATTACCATATATATTTTATTAATAAATATATATTTATATGTATAATTATATTAATATTTATTTATGTATGCTTGAATGTATGTTGTAATATTAATATGTACTTCCAAATAAATAATTTTTTTTAAAAAATATATAGTTTTGTTCATATGTGTGTTTATAAAATATAAATTATTTTAAAATATGTATATATAACTATATACAAAAAAGGAAAATAAATTTCTATAAAAAATTTATTATGAATATTAATATTATTATAAAAAGGATTTATAATTAAAATTATTTATATATATAAATATAAAATATGTATATGATTAAATAGTTATATATATATAAACATTAAGAAAAGATAAATGTTCGTAGAAAACATTCTATATAATAACAATAATTAACTATTATTATAAAATATAAAAACATTATTAATGTCCTTAAAATAATCACAATTATATTATAATATACATTCCAATAATATATTCAAGGTGTGTGGGTATTTTGGATATCTATTTTATTCCTATTTTAAATGATAATAATAATAAATATATTGATCTGTTTCCACACTTCAACCTTCTGTACATAACCATTACCACTGAGGAAAATCTCTTTAATTATCATGTGGGTAATTGAGAAAATAAAAACTAATTTTGAAGACACCTCTCATGATTATGGGGAACATCATTTGAAGGAAATTGATGGTGAATTAAAGGAATGAGAAAACATAAAATTGCATTGAATTTTAATCCCATACAAAAAACATGTGCTTCATAAAATAGAATTTTTTAAATAATTATATACACAATATAGGAAAAAATATTTTAAATAATGGTTATTGGTTTTCAGGAGTTATTTCCACACAATCTACTTATTACATGCATGAACATGGGATATTTATAGAATGGTGGAGCTTGATCCATATGATAATGTTGGGACAATTTCTATAATACAATATTATTGAAATACTGACCAAAAACATTAAGGCTGACTAGGGTCACTGACAATGTCACAATGGCATTGTATACAACAACATTTACACTATTACAAGGATTACTATAAACACTAACAAGTTTATTATAGCTCCACATACATTCTTCTTCCATTACTATAACATTTTGTACCTACTTTGTAGGATTCAATTTTTTTCAATGTGGAAAACTCAAGGACCATATTTACTTATGATCTTATTTCAAGTGATGGTTTTTTAAATATGAGTGTTTTAATTATATTTCTCACTATGAAATATTTAATTTTCTTGTATGTCCATTGATATAGTGATTATTTAAAAACCACTTGAGTTTTAAATATTTTTAATTATTCTTCTAAATTCCCCCTCCCCTTTAATTTTTTTTAATCAACTATCAATAGTACATTTTATGTTTTATTTAAATTGGTATATATTTAGGTGATTTAAAGATCAGGTTTTTCTTTATCATGATAAATAATTGATATAGATGAAGTATGGGTGAAGATTGATTATTTCGATGGACATGATTTCAATTACTAGTGGTAGAATATCTTGGATTAACATTATTATAAAAAGATACATTTTCTGCTTCAATGTTTTAAACCAACAAATATGGAATAGACCCAGTTGGAGTTACAACATTTATTGGTTTTTGCAGTTGTATGGCTGATATTGGAAATGAGTTTGATGTTCATCATCAGAGAGGAGACTAAAATGATTGAGTTAATGAAAAATCTATAAAATATATTTTGGAATCCATATATGGAACATAAATTGTACCATATATAATATTTATTCAATCTAAAGGTGAGTTTAGGGAGTCTTATTTTTTATCATGGAAATGAATTCATCATTTTTACATGTTAGCTGACATTAATGGGAATTATAGTAAATGATGAAGTCTATACACCAGTTTAAATTTTTTTCATTACCTAATAGTTGGTAAGCTAATATATAAGTTGTGAGTCTTTCGTCATGGAATATTGTGATAAAGTAAAATGATGTGTGAGGTGTCATTCATTATAAGGATATTCAAAGAAGAGTGCTAGTCATTTTCTCTGGTATTAAATTTCACTTTGATGGAAGTGGTAGATGTTGTTATAAAAATAATTTTATAGGATGATGGAGACAAAGTGGAATGATTTGAGGCATGAAAAAAGGGAACGAACCTACCTTCTAGAGTTTTTGTAAGGATGTACATGCCAATAATATGTTTAGACAAAAATATAAATCACATATAACAAATTTAGTGAGATATACTACTAAATAAATTGACTATTTGTCATTATTTATCATTAAATTCCATTTAGATTCTTTAATTTGAGACTTAGGGTCGTCCTTCCATTCCAAATCCGAGAAAGGTTTCATGAATAATTATGGTTCAATAAAATATTTCAAGGTATATCATGATGATTATGAATGATTGAAAATGATGGGAAAGAGGGAATATTGAATCAAAACTAGAAAATAGATGTTTTATAATTATGGGGAATGTGACATATATTCTAGAAAATGGATGAATCTTATTTCTAGAAGGTATCTTGACAGGCCTGGGTTTTTCATTACATTCTCTGGTGGGGCATGAGAAATTAAATTGGGTGACATGGTATATGATCTTAGGTTAAAAAATGGAACCCTAAACAATATGAAAGAAAATTTTTATAGAGTTGTTAATAAATAATTCTATCATGGATTCAAAACTGTGGAATTATTGGTTTGGACATATGTGTAGAGACCCGAAGCTTGATGTACATGGACATTACATTACTTTTGCGGAATACTTAATACATAATAATAACCAACACTCAAGGACCATAATAGTTTAGTGTATTTGGAAACATGGAATATAAACTTCTAATCATGTTGAAAGATCTTCAACAACTCCCATAACGATCATCCCCTTTTTGTTTCCTTACCTGAAACCTTTCTCTATTTCCTAGGGAAAATAAAACATAAAAAGGGTGAGCTCAAATGCTCAGTAAGGGAAAACATAGAGAACATAAAACAGTTCATAAACATTTGAAACCAAAAACATGAACACGAAATTTAAACATAAAAATCATGAACAAAGACATAAATTGTGGAAGTACGTAAGGAATATCTCATAATGAAACATAAACCATGATAATATATAATGGGAATAAGAAATGTAATTGTGGAAACCATTCAGCACATGTTATGATTTCCATAGTAGCCAAGGCATTGCTGCAAAGACCATCTTAGTGGACAAAGTCCCTTTCTGAATCGAGTTCACTCCTCATTTCAGTCCTGTAACACTGAACTGGATTAACATACCATTCCAGCCTTGCCTATCTCATGAGATATAATTCTTTACCCAATTCATTGGAGGGAGATATAGGTCCCACCCATCTCATAATGAAATCATTCTTACTTGTGCCACAAAATAAACACACATCATTCATAATAACCCAATAAATAAAATGGGTTTCATAAACTTCATCCCATCATCACATAATCCATATAAAAGAAATGGATATCATTTAATAATAAGAAAATAGAAACCATGTAAATCATAAGGACATGATACTTTAAACATACACATATTAAATAATGTCATCTTAGATGAAAAATGGTTTTGATAAATCACTTGAAATGAATTCTTGAGTAAAATATCCTTTCTTCTTCGAAATCATTCTCTTTTCACAAAATGTCATGAAATTTTAAAAGAAAATGATTTTTTTGAAAATAGTCATTAAATCTTTTGGAGGAATCTTCATATAAATAAGGCATTATAAAACCGTAAAAATATGTTTGTTCCGTATATAAAAAAACATTCTTCGCGTACTTTTGCCGGAAATCCAAAAAGTACCTCTTAAAAGAAAGATTCCATACATAGCATGTATTAAAAGTAGAAAATGGGTAAAAAGGACACTAAACATACATGAAATCATTTTTATAAAACAAGGACATGGATGATAAATATAACCCCCATTAAATACTTATGAATAAACAATCTCAGATAAAAACGAGATTGGAAAAGTTATCCCTTACCTTAGGTCCGATATGCTTCATTCGTATCTGAACCTCCTGTATAATGATTTAAATAATTTCATTTACTTATTACAGAATCATATTCATGGTTACGATATCATATATGGTTCACTTATGACTTTATATTACGCGTTCTTTTGTAAGTTCCATGTTAATGTATCGTTTTAGGTAAAATCGTTTTATTTATCGTACATGTTTGGACTTGTCGTTCTTGATATTATTACTTATTACTTTATTTACATATTTTACAGAATGTAAAACATGATTTATATATAATATATATTCATCATATACTTATATATTATAGATCGATAAAAGGAATGAAATACACCGTTCATGAAGACGGTAGGCCGTACATACGCATGAACGCTGTTTTCGTTTCCTTATTGAATTGAATGAAACTAAATAGATGACATAAATATATATATACATAAATATAGTAGAATTATTATTTCATATATTTTATTATTATTTATTATATAAACTTTATGATCATTCATGTATGGTTTACATGGAGAACGAATCTCATCGCGTCGTGGAGACGGTAGTCCGTACATATGCACGAGAGATGATATCGTTCCCATAATTATTGAATAGAATTGTAGTGGATGGTATAATATATCAGAATCAGTATGATGTTATAATAACCATATATAGTTATTCTTTACACCATTATACCCATCCATGTAAGGTGTTGGTGAAAAAACAGTTTACACCACGGCGTGGAGACGGTATTTCGTACGTACGCACGAGCAGTGATTTTGTTTTCCGTAGGATGGATAGAAGGTGAAATAGGTTTGTTTCATATTTATAATAAATTATCAGTATATGAGGGAAACTGATGTTATTACTTAATAATGAAACAACTAAAGAAGAGGTAGTAGAAGAAGAATGTTACTTGAAGAAAACGGTAGAAGGTATTACCTCTTTCTCGAAGTGCCTCCTTTAAAATTTCTCTTAGGGCACTAGAGATTGTCTTTTTAGAAGACCAGTACCACTAGTAGGTTTCTAAGGAAGTGGGGAAGTGAAATGGGAAGAGTGTGGCCGAGCTTGAATGCTCAAATTGGTGTAAGGATGAGAGGGAGGAGGTGCCCTTTTATAAGGGAGGAGAGGGGAACCTTTGGAATTATAAGAAATATTAATTTATAATAGATTACAAACCCACTTAAAAACCACCAAAAATTACTCATATTAGAATATTAGAGGATATTGGGATTTAATCTCATCAACCAATAAAATTTAGGTATGTAGGGAATTTATTTTAAACATTATCAACATGATTTATCCTTATTTAATCTCTAAAATTTTATTTGTGGTAATAAGATTCTAAATTTTAAATTGTTATAAACAATTACTTATGTGCTATTAATTATCCATAATTAGATAATTTATGACATTGTAGAATATATTAATTTCAATTTATAATTTTTAAATATTTTTTTGATTTTTAAACAATTTAATAATATGTTATTTTTATAAAATAACAAAAGTTTCAATGTTGACACTATTAATTTATTTGAATTTAAATAAAATCCACATAGAGGATATATTCAAAATAAAATATTTAATAGGTTCATAACATGTCATGTGTATCTAAAAAATTAGTGGAGCAAACTAAATAGTTCATATAATATTTATTTTAATATTTTTAAAACCATTTATTTGATATTTCTCTTAATAAAATAATTTCAACATCACTATTATGTCACCTTTAATGATAATTATTTAATCCCTAAAAATTAAAAATAAATTTATATGATGTAGATAATTTTACTATATTTCTGGAGAGTATTTATATCCAATGTTTCGTTATGTTTATCACTAAACTAAAATTATTATACTTATAAGATATAAGAAAGTGACATGTTGTCACTTTCGTTTGTTTTAAAAATAATTAAATTATTTTCTTGGAAAAAAGTTCATTAAATGAATCTAATCCGACCCTTATGTGACATGGGTCGACTTTTAGTCATCCAATAGGATTTTGGCAGGTCTTAGGGTAATTTTATAATCTTATATTTACCCTTAATTACAGGATTTACCATTAACTATGGTAAATAAAATTTACCCTAGTTACTATTCATAATTCCCAAAAATAAAAAGTAGTTTATTAACATAATTTGGACCCAATGATTCCAAATATGGAATCCATTTTTCCAAATTCAATATAAAAAATTTTCATAAATTAAATTAAAATTAATCCCGTTATCGAAAGAAAACGGGGTTTTGATTAAAACATTGCAAAGGATTGAATTGATTTAACATACGAATTCAAGGAAAAATCAATGATAATGGAATAAATTATATTAAATGGTAAAAATATATTATATTTATACTTTATAACCATTCAATATTATAATTTAACCATATAAATCATTATTATTAAAGAAGTTATTTTTAATTAAAATATAGCGTGTTTTTACTATTCATTAAAATATGAAAGTTATCAGAAAAATATCAAAATATTATCCAATGTAAATTTTTATATCCTGATTCAAAAGAAGAAGTTTATTTTGTAAAATTGAACTTATAAACTTGTCAAAAACTAGATTTAATTTGGGTGTGCCATTAAAAGGCGGCAAAACTGCATTTTTTGAAAAATACTTATTTTACCCGAAACAATTATTTTGTTCACATACCATGTTCTAGAAAATGTGGAAGATTAAATAATAATGTTACAACATTCAAAATTTAGTTAATACTATTCCTAACGGCTAGTTTATAATAATATTATAACCATATATTATTGTTTAGTGAAACCTGATATTGCGTACAACACACGCTATCGAGGAAAGTCGTGATTGCATGTAATGCAAGCCAAGTCAAGGTTGTGTGTTGTACAAGAATCCTTCGTTGTTTCATATAACATAATCCGACCATATTTCATTTATACATTGAATATATATATATATATACACTCAATGTTGCGTATAATGACTATTATAAAATGAACTTGAAATTGTGTGGAACACAATCTAAGAATAGTGTTTCATATACTTCAAGCTAATACAGTGTGGCGTATAACACAAGATAATCTTGTTGTATCATAAAACACATGAAATCAAATAAATTAAAAATAATACTTACCATAAAATATCAGGTTGTTACATTCTACCCCCCTTAAAATGAATTTCGCCCTCGAAATTCGTCGGGGTTATACATGGTTTTCTACTTGAAAGTTTCTTTAATAGAAAACCACATCGTAAAAAGGAATAAAAAAAGATAACTTTAAAAACTAAAGTATGAAATGTAATGGTTACCCATATTAACTAATCATTGGGTTTCCACATAGTAGAACATAGGTGAAAATATGGATATGGAGGAGAAATATAACCATCGTGTTCTGATGGAGAGTGGTAGAGGATGTGGCTATGATAAAGCCAACAATCACAATGACATAAATTTGTGATGATCTAAGGTACCATCTGATTCATCAGATATAAGAGCACTAGGACAACATTTTTGGTTTTCAAGATCATTTCCCTAAAGTTGAAGAATTAAAAGGAATACTTACTTTATTTTGGTACAATCTCACCATTTTTCGTGCCTTGTACAATTTCCACTTCATCACTTAAAGAAATGAAGTTGAATTTGTAATTGATGAAGTGTTAGCAGATCATGTGATAGAATGATGGGTCATTCCATCTATCTCAAACAAAAGGTTAAAAAAAGTTATCAAATATATATAAGCCCATCTATAGTGATATTAATCATATATGGTTACTAAAATGTACTTATACTTCATATATCATACCAAATAACTAATTTATACTAAATAGGGACTTCCTATAGGGTAGTGGTAGGCGATAAAGGCATGTCGGACTGCGGTTGTGGGTTCGATTCCCACAGCCTTGTCCGACGCGACGGGTTGTCGTCCGTTCTACAGGTTATCCTTTTTCTAAAACTATAATATCATAACATTTCAGAAATAAAAAGTTATATCCATAACCAATACTATATGATGTCCATTCCAACCTTTAGGATTATTGGAAATACTTCTATCCGATTACTAGAAATTTCATCTATCGAGCATGTGAATTCCTTCATTTGTCCCCCATATATCATAAGATATATCTTTTTGGTCACATTCCAAACATGTGAATACCTTAATCAGGTATTCTTTTGAAACATGAATTACCATAGAACCTTAGTGAAAACATTAATTCTGTCAAAAGTTAACTCTTTCCACATACCAAAATCCCAAAAATTATTTATACTCAAACCATGATATCACTTTGTCCTTATATCAGTTGTGAGATCATGAATACTATCAAAAATATTATTTTCTCCTTATCCATTCATTATACACATATCATCTGCTTTCCAAAAATATTTCAGTCACTTTTCATGGTTAGCAGTACCATTCAACATATACTTTCAAATACTTTAGAAAAAACAATAGTGTAACAATCCATAGATGATTCTTTATTCCATAGCACCATACATTATTCTTTATAAACATACAATCATTCTACTAACTTCTTAAATCACTTACTGAGCTTCATCATTTCTTTAATCTCATATTTCATTTATAATCTCTTCATCATCATCCACATAAATACTACTCATATGACCATGATGATTCTCTTCATGATATTTTCCCTTAGGGAATTGGTTTTTATAATTCCCATACATTCCACATTTAAAACATATAATCATTGTTGATGTCATAGCAATACAATTATCCTTGTCCATGGTGTTAACTGAACCTTTTAATTTTTACTTATTGGCTTTCTGTCCTCTTCCACACACAAAGCATCTTCCAGTTCATTTGAAACAATATCCTCAATGGCTCTTCCCACTTGATTTACATGAGGGAAATTGAACTTTTCTCCTCTATGTTCATCATGAAACTCCATCTTTCTCTTATTATCTAATTCAGGAAACTTACCAATGTTGAGATTATTGATCATATTATGAGATTTCTGATTAGGCATAATAACAATGTTTGGACTTCCAAATCCGGTTTCATTTGGTTGCTCATGAATAATATCATTCCATTGTCCGTCATATCCTCTATTATCGTGAATCTTCCTGTTTCCAGCCGTTTTCTAAAAACCAAAAACAATAGTCTGAGAGGAAAAAATCATGCTAGAGAAAAAAACTTAGTAAAGGGGGATTACCCTCAATATATAACATCTTAGGTTAAATTCTCTGATCGTTACCGTAGATCTAGGACTATATCCTATACGTATACTTATCCTTAGGGACATCCCAAGACATACCGTAGAAATATCTCTAGGGATCTAACTATCATTTTCGCATCCTAGTTTCCAAAGGTTGACTAAACCTTTCCTTTGATACCAACTGTAGTAAACCGAAGCATGACGTACATGTACATTACAATACTTTTTTGGAATACTTAATACATAATAAGAACCAACACTCAAGGACCATAATAGTTTAGTGTCGTTGGAAACATCGAATATAAACTTCTAATCATGTTGAAAGATCTTCAACAACTCCCGTAACGATCTTCCCCTTTTTGTTTCCTTACCTAAAACCTTTCTTTATTTCTTGGGGAAAATAAAACATAAAAATGGTGAGCTCAAATGCTCAGTAAGGGCAAACATAGAGAACATAAAACTATCCATAAACATTTGAAAGCAAAAAATTGAACTTGAAATTTAAACATCAAAATCTTGAGCAAAGACATAAATCGTGGAAGTATGTAAGGCATATATCATAATTGAACATCAACCATGATAAAATATAATGGGAATAAAAAATTTAATTGTGGAAACCATTCAGAATATGTTATGATTTCCATAGTAGCCAAGGCATTGCTGCCAAGACCATCTTAGTGGACAAAGTCCCTTTCTAAATCGAGTTCACTCCTCGTTTCAGTCCTGTAATACTGAACCAGATTAACTTACCATTCCAGCCATGTATATCTCATGAGATATTAATCTTTACCCAATGCATTGGAGGGATATATAGGTCCCACCCATCTTATAATGAAATCATTATTACTTGTGCCTCAAAATAAACACACATCATTAATAATAACCCAACAAATAAAATGGGTTTCATAAACATCATTCCATCATCACATAATCCATATAAAAGAAATGGATATCATTTCATAATAAGAAAAGTGAAACCATTTAAATCATAGAGACATGATACTTGAAACATACACATATGAAATAATGTCATCTTAGATGAAAAATGGTTTTGATAAAACACTTTAAATGAATTCTTGAGGAAAATATACTTTCATCTTCAAAATCATTCTATTTTCACAAAATGTCAGGAAATTTTAAAAGAAAATGATTTTTTTTGAAAATATTCATGAAATATTTTGGAGGAAGCTTCATAAAAATAAGGATTTATAAAACCGTAAAAATCTGTTTGTGCCGTATAAAAAAACATTCATCTCGTACTTTTTCCCAAAAGTCAAAAAGTACCTCATAAAAGAAAGATTCCATACATACCATGTAGTAAATTTCAAAAATGGGTTAAAAGGACATTAAACATACATGAAAAAAAATTTAGAAAACATTTTAATGAATGATAAATATAACCCCCAGTAAATACTTACAAATAAACAATCTCGGATAAAAACGAGATTAGAAAAGTTATCCCTTACCTTAGGTCTGATATGCTTCGTACGTATCTAAACCTCCTGTATAATGATTTAAATAATGTAATTGACTTATTACAGAATCATATTAATTTTTATGATATCATATATGGTTCACTTATGACTTTATATTACCCGTTCTTTTGTAAGTTCCATGTTAATGTATCATTTTGGGTAAAATCGTTTTATTTATCGTACATGTTTGGACCTATTGTTCTTGATATAATTACTTATAACCTGATTTACATAATTCCAGAATGTAAAAAATGATTTTTATATAATATATATTCATCATATACATATATATTATTGTTAGATAAAAGGAATGAAATACACCGCTAATGGAGACGGTAGGCCGTACGTACGCATTAACGATATTTTCATTTCCTTATTGAATTGAAAGAAACTAAATAGATGATATACATATATATATATATACATAAATCCAGTATCATTTTTAATTCATATATTTCATTATTATTCATTATATAAACTTTATGATAAATCATGTATGGTTAACATGGAGAATGAATCTCATCGCTTCGTGGAGACGGTAGTCCGTACGTACGCACGAGCGATGATATCGTTCCCATAATTATTGAATAGAATTTGAGTGGATGGAATAATATATCATAATCAGTATGATGTTATAATAACTGTATATATTTATTCTTTACACCATTATACCCATCCATGTAAGGTGTTTGTGGAAAAACATATTACACCACGGCGGGAAGACTGTATTCTGTACGTACGCACGAGCGTTGATTTTGTTTTCCGTCGGATGGATAGAATGTGAAATAGGGTTGTTTCATATTTATAATAACATATAAGTATATGAGGGATACTGATGATATTAATTAATAATGAAACAACTAAATAAGAGGGAGTAGAAGATGAATGGAACTTGAAGAAAATGGTAGAAGGTATTACCTCTTTCTCGAAGTGCCTCATTTAAACATTCTCTTAGGGCACTAGAGTTGGTCTTTTGAGAAGACCAGTACCTCTAGTAGGTTTCTAAGGAATTGGGGAAGTGAAATGGGCAGAGTTTTTCTGAGCTTGAAGTCTCCAATTTGTGTGAGGATGAGAGGGAGGAGGTTCCTTTTTATAAGGGAGGAGAGGGGCACCTTTGGAATTATAAGAAATATTAATTTATAATAAATTCCAAACCCACTTAAAAACCACCAAAAACGACTCATATTAGAATATGTGATGATATAAAGATGTAATCTCATCAAAAAATAAAATTTAGACTTGTAGGGAATTTATATTAAACATTATCAACTTGATTTAACCTTATTTAATCTATTAAATGTTATTTGTGGTAATAAGAGTCTAAATTTTAAATTGTTATAAATAATTACATATGTGCTATGAATTATCCATAATTAGATAATTTATGACATTTTAGACTATATAAATTTCAATTTATAATTTCTAAATATTTTTTGTGATTTTTAAACAATTTAGTAATATGTTATTTTTATAAAATAACAATAGTGTCAATTTCGACACTATTAATTTATTTGAATTTAAATAAAATCCACACAGAGTATATATTCGAAATAAAATATTTAATAGGTTCATAACATGTCATATTTACCCTGAAAATTAGTGGAGAACATTAAATATTTCATATAATATTTATATTAATATTTTTAAAACCATTAATTTGATATTTCTATTAATAAAATAATTTCAACATCACTACTATGTCACCTTTAATGATAAATATTAAATCCCTAAAAATTATAAAGAAATTCATATGATGTAGATAATTTTATTATATTTCTGGAGACAATTTATATCCGAAGTTTCGTGAAGTTTTTCACTAATCTAAAATTATTATACTTATAAGATTTATGAAAGTTACATGTTGTCACTTTCTTTGGTTTTAATAATAATTAAATTATTTTCCTAGAAAAAAGTCCCTTAAATGAATCTAATCAGACCCTTAGGTGATATGGGTCTACATTTAGTAATCCAATAGGATTTTGACAGGTTTTAGGGTAATTTTATAATCTTATAATTACCATTAATTACACGATTTACCATTAACTATGGTAAATAAAATTTACTGTAGTTACTATTTATAATGCCAAAAAATAAAAAGTAGATTATTAACATCATTTTGACCCACTGATTCCAAATATGGAATCCATTTTTCCAAATTCAATACAAAAAATTTGTATAAATTAAATTAAAATTAATCCCGTTGTCGAATGAAAACTGATTTTTGATTAAAACATTGCAAAAGATTGAATTGATTTAACCTACGAATTCAATGTAAAATCCATGATAATGACATAAATTATATTAAATGGTAAAAATATATTCTATTTATACATTAAAAACATTCAATATTATAATTTAAACGTATATATTATTACAATGAAATTTGATGTTTTTAATTAAAATATAGTGTGTTTTTACTATTCCTTAAAATATGTAAGTTATCAGAAAAATATCAAAACATTATCCAATGTAAATTTTTATATCCTGATTAAAAAATAGAATTATAATTTTTAATATTGAACTTATGAACATGTAAAAAAATAGATTTAATGTGGTTGCGCCATTAAAAGGCGGCAAAACTGCATTTTTTGAAAAATATCTATTTTACCCGCAAAATTTATTTTGTTCACATACCATGTTCTAGAAAATGTGGAAGATGAAATAATAATCTTATAACATTCAAAATTTATTTAATACTATTCATAACAACTAGTTCATAATAATATTATAACCATATATCATTGTTTAATGAAACCTGATATTGCGTACAACACACGCTATTGAGGAAAGTCATGATTGTGTGTAATGCAAGCCAAGTCAAGGTTGTGTGTTGTGCAAGAATCCTTCATTGTTTCATATTATAGAATCCAACCATATTTCATTTATACATTGAATATATATATATATACACACACACACACACTCAATGTTGTGTAGAATGACTATTATAAAACGAACTTGAAATTGTGTGTAACACAATCTAAGAATAGTGTTGTGTATACTTCACGCTATTACAATATTGCGTATAGAACAAGATAATATTGTTGTAGCATAAAACACATGACATCAAATAAATCAAAAATAATACTTATCATAAAATATCAGGTTGTAACAATATGTGTGAGAAGGGGATAGAGGTTCTTGGAACAAAATGAATGACACCAGAGAAAGGTTGAGTGGATGTTATATCACATGAATATTGTATTTATGGGAAGCATAAGAATGAATCTTTTCTAAAATGAGGTGGATCACTGAAGTATGGGAAGATGGACCAAGTGGGCAGTATTTATTTTGCGTTTTCACTAGTAAATTCCCTTAGAGGGATAATAAATTATTTTACATTTATCGATAAATTAATAATGATTTTAGTGGTTTTATTTTTTGAAAAGAAAATATGATGTGTTTACCATCTTTTTTATGTGGGAGATTTTTGTGGATAATGATTCGAGATAAAAGTTAAAATTCTGGAGGAATGATAATAGAGGTGGTTATGATAGTAAATAGTTTATGGAATTATCTGGTAATAATTAAATTCAGTGGGAGATGAATCATCCATATACACCCCAAAATAATTATTTGGTTGAAAGGATTAATATGGGATTAAATTAATCTTTCAATAGTTTGAGTTCGGGATCAAGTCAACTAAATAGATTCTAGGAAAATGAATGGATTATAACATTGTATATCATCAACTGGAGTATATTTTTACCAATGTTAGAATTTATACATGGGTAGATTTAGTTGTTAAAGGAGGTAATGCTCACTCATTTATAAATATTTGGGTTTATATCAAATTTTTATATAAAAAATGGTCACTGTTAATACTATAATATCTATCCATTAACATGGTAGTTGGGTATTGATCCACTAGGAACATCTATTATCCCCATTAACATATGTTGTTCCACTAAAAGAACAAAAATGTGCTCAAAAAGATAATCTATCTAATGATTATCCCTATAGGTTAACACATGTTCTTTTAGAATTTTGTTCCCTCACTCACTCAGAACCTTGAAAAAATCATAGGAGGTCACCCATCATTTCACCACTATAGGCCATGACTCACTTACCTATTGCGTTTTAATATTTCAAGCTATGAATTTCTCAATTGAAATGGATGTTATTTCTTTTCTCACTAAGAACAACCAATTTCCCAATATAAATTATTTGTTTTCCCCTGGGGTACAACCATGTGCTCAAAAAGATCATTAGAGAAATTATTATCCCCGTATATTAATACATGTTCATTCAGTGTGATTTTTCTTTACTCACAACCACATTTGGAACTTCCCAGGTGGCCAACCATTGTGAAACTACTCCAATAAAATCCTTATTTATCTTTGAATTTCTAATCATGTAGTATTTAAAAAATATAGTTGACACTTATTTAAATGTATTATAATATTTATTCTTTCAATAAATTAACAATCTAGTGTGTTAAAATATGTATAGATGTTTATTCAAGTTAAAATATTTAATCTAAGTTTAAACCACATTTTTTATTGGCTATATTATTAGGGATTTTGGATATTTATTTTGTAATGATGAGAACTTGAAGATAATTATAAGTGAAAATTTGATATTTAATGGTGGTCTGGTATACAAGTACTTTCATGTAGTGAAATATTATAGATGAAAAATCTATCAAGGTGTTACAAGAAAGTAAATCATAAAGCTGTACCAAATAATGTGGCACCTGAACCAATATATTATACTCCACATGTAGAGATGATGAGATTAATAGTAGTGGGAACAACGATGTTGAGGAATTAATTATCCTTAAAATAAATTTTATGGACTACCAATTGTGATCTAGAAATCACTGAAGTGGTAATGTAGTTAAAATAGTTGGGTAAGTATAATCGATATATCATGGATGATATTTCTTCAATGCATGATAAGAAAACTTGTTAACTAACACCTTTTCCATAAGGTTAGAAACAACTGTTGAATTAATGGGTATACCTGGTCAAGGAGAAATATGATTGAAATAAGTGATATAAGAGAAGGATTGTTTTGAAGTTTATTCAATAGAATGGATTATTAAATTTTACTAAAATTTAATCTCCAATAGTATAGATTTAAACTATCTGGATGGTTATCAGTATTACTTAATTCGAAAATTTACATCCTGAGAAACATGATAAACAAACTTATTTCTTTCATATATATTTGAAGGATGAAACTTATAGGTTTAAATTGGATGGATTTTTTATGCAATTAGAAGACTCGTGGAATTTAAACTCTATAAAAATGGATTGAGAATGTTTATATGGGATAAATTAGGCACCAATTTTGTGGAATAATAAATTTGATAGATACAAGATTAAAAAACAATATAGTTGATGTGGAATGGATCAATAATTTTATTTAATTTATTTTAATGACATATACAATATATTTTGTCTATATATGGATGACATACAAATTGATGTTTTATATGTCTAGAGGATTAATGAAAAAAGGGAAGATGAATGAATAATTTGATATGAATGACATTCGAGAAGCTAGTATGATTTTGGGGTTAAAAACCACGAATTGTTTTAGCTAGGATGTTGATGTTATCACAGGATGAGTACATTAGAATGTTTTTAACCATATTTAACATGTTAGAATTGAATTTATATTCTTGTAACGTGGAAGTACATTATAAAATTTAAAAGGATAAATCACTAATGATAACCCAAGTGGTGAACTATTTGGAATATATCCATTGCACATCAGCTGCTGTAAACCTGAGGCATTCCATGGACCATACACCATGTGATATTTATTAAGAAATCAGAGTTGGGAGATTGAATATAAATACTGAGGTTTTTAAACCGAAAAATTGATGCATCACAATGATTTGGGAATGGAATGTAATTTTAGATGTATACTGATTCTAACCTTGGTGGTGAAATCATCAGTATCATATTTACCACATGTTATGATTGTACGAGTGTTAGAACTATTGTAAGATTAATTTCTCAAAAACTAATGGTGGTGAAATATTCTACGATAAAAGAATTGTACATTATTGTAACACAATCCCTGAAAAAAATATTTTGGATAAAGAATATATTTGAGGTGATTGGAAAAAGAAGGAATAAATTTTATTTCATTTTTATTGTCATATTGTCATACACCTTGCCCAAAACATAGTGTTTTATAGCCAAAAAAGAATATTACATTGAAGTAACACATTATCCATGGCTTAACATATTATTTTTTGTTATCTTTACAAAATAATTGTGGAACCATCTATACTAGATTCATTTTGATTAATCTAATTGTGATTGAGATGTTGAGGATCTATTGAGCCTCTACTAGTCTTTGTAGATGAATGGGGGATGTGATATCGAATAAGAAAAAACATTGTGGGGGCATGGAAGATAAAGAAGCCTGAATTTTATGAATCTTCACCATGATGTAAAATATATGATTGAATGAACTAATTATTGTTTGAAATGTATGCCAATCTCAAATTAATAAATTTAACTAAAATTTTAACCTTGGAAGGATGATAATTTTTTCAATCTGGATCCAATGTTGATATTGTTGGAATGTGGAGCCGAATCCATTAAATTATTTTGGGATAAATTCTAGAAACCTATACTATAACCCAGTGTATAAAAATTGACATTAGTGAAGTAGTAATTATGATCAACTATAGTTGATCCGATTGGTGAAAATGATAGCGATATTTTAGAAATATGGACTTCGGCATGGTTATAGATGCTTTGATGAATGGTAGATTCAACATGGTCATTTGTGCCCCATGATTATACTTAAACTATCACTATAGTGATTTAGAGAAAATGTGCTTGTTTATCACTATAAAAATAAAAATTAATATAGCACTACATTGCTTTATTACATTTTTTTGTGATTGGGTTTCTAGTCATTGATTTCTAATGGTCTAATTCACTCCTAAACGTATTGAATTTTTTCTCCCTATCTATGAACACTTGTATTTTACAAAAAAATAAAATCATATATTTTTCTTCTTATTCAATATTTTTTGACCCTACTATACATTTCTAGAAATGACCGTAATTGGTTCTCCTAGAAATTCCGTAATAGTTCATGAAAAATTAATATCTTTAAAATGGATCACATGAAAATAATTCACAAAAAAAAATAGTATATATAATACAGTATTTAGATCACTATAATCTTATATTTATTTAACTCTATTAAATCAATATCAAAATATAATGGAAAACCCCACCCAAGGCTCTCTTATATAATGGTGTGGTGCTTCCAAGCCCATTATTGTTTTTGATGTGAGGTATAGGTTCCACGTTGTTGGTAGTAGAATTATAATATATTATTAATAATAATATATCATTAATAATACATTATCAATAATATGGATACTAAAAAATAATATTTTTAATATTTTAAATAAATTGTAAAGCAATTATTATTATTTAATTAATAAAATTATATATATATATATAATTAACAATTCATAATATTAATAGTTTAAAATTAATTAATTGATAATTAATTAATTAATTAATAATTTACAAAGATATCCCCTAAATCTATATGATGTGGTTTCACTACATCATATGCAACGATATGGGTATATTTTAGGGTATTACATACATATTCCAAAAAACATGTTGTTTTTTTAATTTTGGGGTATATCATTCTTTAGGATATATGGATATCTTAAATAATTGTCTAGAGTAATTGATGATAACTGTATTGGAATATAATATGGTTGGGTTATGGAGATTTTTTTTGATTCATGTTGAACCCTATGATTTATCATGGTTGTTGAAAATTAATGAGCTAACATTAGTGTCCCCTATCAACATAAATCTACAAATTATCATTGATATTCCATATAATAAATTTTAGGGAGAATTAAATTCATTTAAATGATAAAAACATCCACAGGTAGCCATATATTTTGAACTAATTTTTAAATTGATGAAATTACTCGAGCAAATCCTAATCTTATAGTAAATTACCTGGATTGATCAAATGAACTAAGAGGACTATATAAAGGGTTTGAAGGACTATAAGATACTGTTTGAAAATGTATTCACTTCTACATAATTCTCCCTAATGATCAACTCCTGATATCCTCCATGTTTCACTCTAGTTACTAGAATTCCATTTTTATGTGGATGGTCTTTCCCAGGTGTCATGTGATTCAGATTGATTCATTGATAAACCTCAAATGGACGACCCCACTAACAATTTTTCAAGTCCCATACTATTCATACATAAAAATTACATCTTTTTAGATGAATATTCAATACATTTGACCAATAAACACTAAAGGTAAATTCATTTTGATTATAATTTGATACTAGATTCAAATTCTTCTTATTTCATGAAATATATCTTACATCTCTCATAAATATCTCGTCATTTATAAATTTTCATAGATATACCCTACCTAAAAACATTCTTCATAACCTGTGGAAAAGAAACATAAAAAGGGGTCAACATAGATGCTCAGTAAGTGTAAACATGGGAGTTACCAATCAATGATCATATAAAGTACAAAAAAGTATATAAGTATGTGATCATAAAAATGACATAAAAAGTTTATACACAATATGTCAGAGATGATTAACATGAGCCATTGTAAAATAATTATAATCTAAAAATAAATTAATCATAATAGTAAAAGGTCGTCATAAATTAATCATTAACCATAAGTTCATGTTATAAATGTGTGACAACATTAGAGTTATAGAAAAATTTATGTTATGGTAAGGTTAACTAAAAAGATCATAAATTCATTATGGATCAGGCCTAATCATATGTTTACCATAATAGATGAGGCACATTGACATGTGTCCAATAATGGATGAAGAACATTGACTTTTTTCCCATAGTTGATCAAGAAAATCAACTTTTTTCTCATACTGAATCAAATAAATTGACTCTTACCGCATTATGGATCAAGAAAATAGAATTTTTACCATAATTATCTCATGAGATATAATAGATTACTCAATATATTAGAGGAATATATAATTCTAAACCCAATCATCATATAATGAAAACCATATATATGGGTCCAAGAAGATAATAAACATTCCTCCTATCCATAACATTTTACCCACGAATGTAAAATGGGTTTGATAATGATTTCTTAATCTCATCATTGAATCATCAATGGAAAATGAGTGGGTTTCACAAACATCTCTTATTAATAATAATAATAATTATATAGAGAGAGTATGGATGGTACCATGGGATAATATCTAAAGTAAAACATTAGAAAAACTAAAGGTTTTTATAATGTATGAATATAAGTACAATTATTTTTTTTAATGAAAATTACATCTCCTTTTTGAAATAAATTATTAAAAATATTAATAGTATACAAAATATTATTAAATCATGTTTATTTTAAGAGAACCAAGGAAATATATAATGTAAACAGAAAATATTTAATCACTCTTGACAGTAATAAATAACATTCATTCCATATATATTAAAAGAAACCATTCCTTTCAATCTTTAATATATAAATTCAAAAATATATATGGTTTGGAAAATGAAAAATGATTCCATTATTTTTTTTATAATAATTAAATCACAGGAAACAATAATTTAAAATTTAATAGGATAATAAAAAAAACTTTATTTTTTTAGAAAATGTTCATATATAATAAATAAATTTCATACTAAAGAGAGAAATAATGTTGATTTTCCCATAAAGTACTCATTCAATCTCTTAAATAATTAATGTGAGAAAATTTTAAAGAAAATATATATAATAAAAATATAACCATGGGATAATAAAATAATAGGGATTTATCTTGTTTTTATCATATAATTTCCTTAATTGAAACTTAAGCGTAAACAATCCCTACCAATATATGATCTATACAGAAATCTCTTACCTCAAGTCTCATCTTCCCTCGTTCACGTTAAAAACATAGTTATAATAAATATATATTTATTATAAATATTTTATATAAACATATTCATATATATAATAACATTTATTGTTTATTTATTATAATTATCACCCATTAAATAAAAATTTGTAATTAAAATCACTATTTTGGGTGATATCTGCGTCGTTTTTCATGCATGGTTTAGTTTAATATTCATATTTATTATACATTGATTTTGATTAATAATTTCAATAATATTTATCATGATATAAATATAATAGGAACTAATTATATATATATTTATTTAATTATATACATCCAGGAATATTTTAGATAGAAAAATGAATAACACCATTAATAAGGATATAAGACATACATATGCAAGAACCATCGTTTCACTTTTGAAGAGATAAAATGGAAGAAAGGTTTATAATAATTAAACACAAAAGAATAACTATTATAGAATATAAATAAAATATATTTATAAAATAAATCCCTATAACAATCAATGTGACATGGTAATGTAAAATAAATCACATCACTTTATCGAGGTGGGGGTCAACAAGTACGCACGTGCTAAGTTATCATTTCTCAATCGATTGGAAGGAATGAAATAATATGTTATATTATAACTATATAATAACATTAAAGGGATAAATTTCATACATAAACACAAATCATTCATAAAACACATTTATAAAATATGGTGATTATTTATAAATTGTATCACTACATAGAGTTTGTTATCCATATGTATGAATGAGCGATACTTTCACTTCCCATTTGATAGGAAAAAGGGTGGATAATGGTGGTTTAATAATCATAAAAATTGTTAAGTATATTTATTTTACTACTGTTATTATTTCATGATAAATCTTATATATTTAGAGGAGTTAAATAAAAAAATAAAATGAAGTGACCGGTTAAGGAGATTACATCTTCTTGGAAACAACTCCATTTAATAATCCATATAGGATACTTGGATTGAAATTATTTGTAGAAAAGAAACTATATTGTTTTTAGGGGACTGTATAATATAGTTTTTAGGGTTTTTTGGAGTTAAAATGAAAAATGTGGTGTTATTAATAGGAAGGAGGGGAATAATTTTATTATTGAGGAGAGGGGAAGTCTGGGATTTATTAATGATTACAAATAAAATAAAGTCATTATGTTGAAAAAAGATTCAAAATGTAAAGATATTTTAATATAAGGTTATATGGGGATTAAATAAAATCAACCAACAATATTTGGATAGTTTTTAGGGGGGGTCTTAAATAATAACTTTTAGTCTAACACCTTAGTAAACCTTTTTTTAACGTTATCCCCAATAACATATTTTCTAGTCTTAATGGGTTATAATTTCATATATAAGGTAAAAAATTGGATTATAAATGAATAAGGGATAATATTATCAAAAATATATTATACAACTTATTTTATTTCAATATTTTCATTATTTTTAACAAATTTAAAATTACATTATTTTCATAAGATATAATTAACGTCAATTTTGACTGGATTCTTTTCATTTGAGTTAAAAGAATTAATGAAAAGGTTGAATTTAGAATATAATACTTTAAAATAGAACTAATATATCATAATTACATATACAATATGTCTAAAACTATAAATAAATAAAATTATATTAGTTATATATTTTTTAAAATCAATTATTTTATTTTTCTATTAATTGATGAAATAAAATATCTACGTTTCATAGGTACTTAAGGTAATTTTAAATTGATTTAAAAAGGAAAAAAATATATCACAAAAATAATTTTATTATTATTGAAATATATAATAATATTCATTCATAACTTTCTTTTTTCTCTAGATTGCACAAAATATATATTTATAACAAAGTGATTGAACTTTTCATAACATTAATTGATTTAAATTTTATATTTGTAATTTTAATAGAAATATGTAACTTAAAAATTAAATTCCCAATTAAATTTGGTAAGGGAAGAATTAATTTCATCTAATATAATTATTATTAAAAATTATGTCCTTATCTCTTCGTTTTAGACCAGATTTACCCGATTTACTCTTTACAGAATTGATAAAGATTACCACAATTACTATTCATAATGCCAAAAATTATAAGGGTCCTATTTAAAATAATTAACCCTCATGATTCAAAATATAGAATCCATTTTATTAAATTCAATTTCAATAATTATCTAATTATAGTTCTAAAATATTAATGCAAAATCTGAGGAAAATGACTTTTCATAAAAATACATTTTAAGCATAAAACTTGATTTATTCTTATCCCATGTCTAAAAATTATTAAATAAATGATAAAAAATTTCATTTAATATATAATAATTAAATTTTATTAAAATAATTCACTAATAGTGAGTAATTTAATTAATTGTGAAAAAAATATATTTCCTACATAAGAATATTTTTTTCATAAAAACAAATCCTTTATTTTCAAATGATTATAGTTTTCATTTAGTTTAAATTGAGAAAATAAATTATTTTCATCAGAATAATCTTCATAATTATTTAGTACTATTAATAACCACCAATAAAATAGATAAGAGATAAATTTCACATTAAATAATAATATTTTAATAGTATAATGGTTTTTTTAAACAAGATGTTGTGTTTAAATAAATATTCAAAATAAATAAAATTTATTTGTAGAGAACTATTTCATAAAATAATGTTGTATAACATTGTACCACACACAAAATTAATTTTTCCCTAATAATTTTAACACACTTGTAAAATCATATGTGGATACATCTACCTCAACACACACTGAAGTTCCCAAATAGATTCCTAAAATTTGTAGTTTCGCCCCAAAAAATAACCTTACGAGTGGTCTTGTTGGTGGCACTTTCTCTCTACGATTGAGAATCTCCAATTATTTTTCATTATAAGTGATATATTTTTCTAGTGGTATGAACTCTGAGTTTTGTACATGTGAAGGATTATAAATGTACTTTCTTAGAATAGATACATATAACACAACACATACTAGTGAAAGAATCAATGGAAACACAATACAAAAGCCACCATCACAATATTATAAAGATTTTCATGGGAATAGTATATCTGTGCATACAATATCAATTATTTTTTATTCTTATAAGCTTCTTCCATGGTGGAATTTGTAGTAAAAACCTATCTCTAACTTCAAATTCTATATCACATTGATGATTTTAAGAATAATTTTTCTATGAACTATGTGGTACCTTGATGTTATATTGAGTGGATTTGACATTATCTTCCCTTTCCACATTCATGTCTGGTGTAAATAACCATACTGGGTTAACCAACCAATATACACAATTCAACCATCAGATGGTGAGGGGAAACAAAAATAATGGAATTAGGTCTTGCATATAACAAAATCCAATCATTAAACCAGAGTACAAAAAGGATGAATAGATATAAAAAAAGCTATAAGATCCAAGCCATAACATGATAAAAAAATTATGAAAAGTAGAAATGTGACCAATATTCAACTACAAACCACCTCTCAATGAAGGAAACAATAAAATGAGATGTTTAGACTCTAAAAGATGCCATTCCCTTTACTTAGATACTACAATATAATATCTACAACATCCCAAAGTAATAAAGTAAAGTGGGAGGAAAAATCCTAGTAGGATACCACCATAATGTTGATACATGGACTGATATCAGTAATTAAAAAATTATACATTTTAAAATAAATACAGTTTTAGAAATAATTTTCATAAATATAATACCTTTGTAAATCATTTTTCCTTTTTTATAATAATATAATTTTAATTTCTCAATTAAAAATTTTGAAAAATAGAAGTGAAAAATTAAGAATGAATATCCATGATTCAAAATGTAATAAAAAATTAGATATCCATGATATACTATCATGTTAAGCAATGTGACAAAACCTCATATAATAACATTTGAGAAACAATAAATTATAAAAACCATTTGATGATAAAAATACATAAATGAAAAATAACACTATAATATTTGTTATAACATATGGTAAAATAAATAGTAGACACAAAAATATCACATGATTGACCAAATAATGGATGAAACAAATATTGAGTCCTGACATAGTGAATTGATATAAAAATCAATAACTAGTTTTTCCACAAACACTAATATTTCCTATATATATTTGTTGTCTCACTCATGATTATCAATGTTCTAGGATTATTAGAATAACTCTTAAAACTATTCCCAACATTTGTAAAACATTTTTCAAATTAAAGAAAAAAATCTTTAACATTAAAACACCCATTTTATAAAAAAATCAATTTTTTATGAAAACCCATTTAAACACATTTATATTTCAATGAAAACCCTTGGAACCATAAATCTATTTAATTATATAAACAAACCATAAGAATTTATAAATATTGATAATAAATTCATCGAATTAAACCATTGTATGTAAACACCTTCTTCACATTGGTGTAAACCTATCCACCTACAACCACATTGAAGGTAAACCCTAACATCCAACCATTGAAAGACAAGGTATGATAAGAAGATGAAAAGGGTTTTTTGAAAACACTATCTCGTAAATAATATGAACCATACTTTTTTCAAATATAGTGTCAGTGAACAAAGGAATTAACAACACGAAGGAACACTTACCAGTAGAGGAGCATCACAATGACCTTGATGATTCATCACTGTATGAGCGATTCAGAATGAGTGGAGACATCTAAAATATCCAAGGGTGAGCTCTGGGATAAGAGAGGATGGCTGTATGAATAATTAAATAATAAATTCTCAAAGAGAACCCTAAAATCCTAATGGGAATGTATTAAATGTTTTGAAATCCCATTTCAGGATCGGATCTCTTGAAGGACTTAAAAAACAAAAAATCACATTGCCTTTTTATAAAAACAATTTTATCCATTAGATTATGTGAACTCTAAATATATAGTTTATATACTTAATTCCCTAAACCAGATTCATAAAATCTACAAATAAACCATTATATTTTTTGAAATCCATTTACATTACATGTAATTTCCCAGAAGAAAACATGTTGGAAATTTATACAAAAATTTCCAAAAACAACCTTCGGCATTCTCCAAAATTGAAGACAATCCTATAATGCCTAAAACACATTTATAACCATAATAAATTATTTTAAACAAACATATTTCCCACAATGTTTTATCATTTTCTAATAAAAGGAAATTCATTCCAATGGAGTCTTCAGACACACCCAAATAAAGATGATAAAAAACATGCAGAAGGGAGTACCTAAACTGTAAAACCGAATTATACAATATTCCCACCATAAATGATTTATTACCCTTGAAAATACGAATATTCTTAGACTCAAAAAATGGAAGGCCACTGATACGGGATCAATAATTCCCTATCTCATGTCTCATGGCAACCCCATATGCATTTCCCCATTACATCAACCAAAATAATCATTTTACCACGAAGTACATTCTCTTAGTAATCCATAAAAATAACATGATGCTAAAGAATAGTGGTTTTGGTATCAAGAACAACATACTCCCATCTAATCACATGGTAATGATTTGGTATATACATCTTTACTTAAGTTACATGAAACACATTGTTGATATATTTCAAACTAGATGGAAATTAAAATAGATAGACCACCTTTACGATTAATCTAGTGATCTCAAAGGGACCCACAATCCGTAATGCCAACATAACTTTCTTACCCAAATGATGATATCCCTTGTGAGATGAAACTCTAATAAAAAACCAATCACCAATATCAATCTTTAACAGATTCTGATGAGGGTTAACATAATATTTTTTAAGAACTATATGCCATTTTCAATCTCATACAGATCAAGCACACCATATCCATCATCTACATAATATGAATCTCTGACCATGGAAAACTCTCCCAAATCTACCCAACACAATGGATATCATCATGGATTCCCACAAAAGGCTCAATGGTGGAAATCATAATCATGGATTGATATATATTATTATAGAAAAGATCAACAAGAGGAAAATTATTTTTCTATGATCCACAAAAATTGGGCACACCATCCTAAAGAACATCCTCAAGATCCCTGAGAGGAATCTTTATCCGTCCATATATCTAAAAATGATAATAAATTCTCAATCTAATCATGGAATACATCATCTCATTTTAAATTTTTTAGAACCTTGATGTGATCCTATGGTCCCTATCAGATACAACCATTGAGGAAACACATGATGTCTCACAATATACTGAAAATAAAATTCTTCAAGATATTCCACATTAATTATTTCTTGATGGGTAGGAAATGCACCAATTTAATTATTTTCTCAATGGACACCCAAATCACACCCTTCACCCTAGGATCTCATCCTAAAGAAATAAAAAAATCCTTGGAGATATCAACCAAATTCCATGACAGAATAGGTATGGTTTTAAAAAAACTTGTATATACATTTTTTTATTACATAATTAACAAAACAAGTAAGAAATTGTGATATAAAATACACAATTTAACATCTCATCCTATTACATGAAGGCCAATGTATCAAGTCATGTTACATATCGGTATCCCCAAGGTGAATGAACCAAAAAGTTTTATGTACACTCTATATCAAATTATGATTCAATTAAAATAAAATAGATGCCTGTCATAGAAGTTTAAAGTTACATTGGGAGACCTTGACGACTCTTTTGAGGCCTCCACACCATAAAGGGTCTCATCCTAAAATTGGAACTCAGTGTCTATCACCAAATTGAGAAAAAATCACTCATCAAAAGAAGTGTAACCTTTTATAAATTCCATGAGCACCTGTCCACCAACCTTTCATACTCTCATGATCATACCAGTAATGAAAACCATGGAATACCACTCCTCAACCAAAATTTTAATGTATTTGTCAATTAATATTCTTCTCAATATATATGAAATGAAATTCTCTTTTCAAGGAGTGTATATAATATCAAAATAAAAAATATAAAGGTACTCCACCCAAAATCTATATAAAAAGTTCTAATCACCTTCAGGGGAAATATATTTCACTCTCTTATGATCAGAATACATAGAAATACACTCCAAAAAAAGTTAGTGACACCAAATTTTGAGTGCATTCACAAACACTTCCAAATAAAGATAATGGGTAGGATAGTTCTTCTCATAAGGGAACAACAAGTAACATCTATAGGAAACCACTTCTTTACCTGCATTAATGCACATTTGAAACCCAAAATAGATGAATCATTGAAATCATCATAAAAAAAACCTAGTTTTAGAATAATAAAAACTAGCACTGAAGTCATACATACAATTAGATTCTCAAAATATATCTAAAAATTTTCATCCCTTTCAAAATCCACACCCTTATGTTTTAATGTAGTCAGCAAATATGATATATTGGAGAAATCCTTATAAAACCATCTCTAGTGACCAGGAAAACCCAAGAATCCCTAGGTATCAAACCCCATTCTAGGATGTTCTTATAACATAACCTCATGTGACTTTTTAGGGACCACTAAGATCCCCGTATTAGATATAAATTATCTCTAATTTTTCACTTCTTGGATCTAAAACTCACATTTGGAAGAATTATCATATAGACGATGTTCCTTCAAGGATTGAGGAATGATACCCAATTGGTCCCTATGATAATCCTTTGACATGGAGTACACAAAAATATCATCAATGAACAATATAAAAAAAATTCGATGAACTAATGAAATGACTGCTTAAAAAATCCAAGAACACCACTTGAGCATTTTTCAGATTGAATGGCATGAATAGAAATGAAAAAAGACCATTATAGATCCTAATTGATATCAAATTTTTATATTTATACTAGACGCTCAAATAGAGGTTACCTAAATGATGATAAATATTTGAAATCCAATATACCCATAGAATGTGGTTAAAAGGTCCATTAATCCTTAAAAAAGTATATTTTTTATTTATATTCACCTTATTCAACATCCGATAGTCAATAACATGTTTAAGGCTTCCACCTTCCTTATTATCCAAGAGGACAGAAAAATCCCATGGTGACATGCTTGGACAAATACAAGATTTAGCCTCCAAGTCCTCATTCTACACATTAAGTTCCACCAAATCAGAATGTTTAATTCCATAAGATGGTACCTAAATAGCCATCATACTAGGGATAAGGTCAATAGTAAATGTTTCCACTCAGTATGGTGGTAAACAAAAAAACCATTCATGTAGTTCTCTTGGTATTCATATAACATTGAAGTGTGTTAACCACACAATCAAGGGTCAATTGGATCAAGAAATTTCTTTAAAACATGCATGAGAATACCCTAGCATAAGAAACAACATGCCCTTCCCTTCATGATCTAGAGTCCCACTCACCCTAAAAATAATTTTTGACCCCATTAGTAGATAAGTAATAAATATGATATAGAGATAAGATTATAAGGGCCTTAAACACTAATAATAAAAACCATTCTGATAATTAAGTTAAATATGAAATTATTGTTAATTAAAATGTCCCATACCACCTTAATGTGGTCTATCATCACCTGAAATATAATGCTCTCAAAACTTTTTTAAAACCTCTTTACCAACGGCATTAAAAAATCCAACAGGTATGAAATATATTTTGAAAACAATCCCAACACATCAACTAAATTTAACATCTTAATTGAATTAGTAGCACATATGTCATGATATTCTAGCACCATAGAATATGAAATAAATACCATACCTCTAACTATATTCATCCCTAATTTAAATTTATCTTGTACATACGCCATTACACAATGATTTCTAGTCTAAACCCCACCTAATTATTTCTTACCAATGTTAACATCCCCCATATCTTGTGGAGAAGACCCACCACCCTTGGATGCATTGGTACGAACTAAAAAACCCTTAGTGATTGTAGATCCTAACTTACTACCCTAGGATATATTGTCAAAAAAATGTTTCATGAAGAATGATAATCCAAAAAAGATGAATAGAATTTGGAGTCTATGAATATTTAGTCTTAGTATGACATAACCCTCCACCCTGGTATCGGAAAACCTAATACTACCCTGTTGAATCTCTTGAAATTAGTTCCGAAGAGAAATGCTACAACTAAATTTCCCTTTCTTGATATGAGATATACCATGGATAATAATAACCCCAACTAATGCACCACGAAAACCTATCTTCGTAGATATGTATACCTCATCCAATGATTCATTATCATCCACCTCCAAAATGGTTATAAGGAACTTGAAAGTCAACATAAAATTAATATCAAGACTCAATACGATCTCAATACTTTGATCCTTTAGGTTCTCATCAGTGACAAGATTTGGTTCTAGATACACTCAATCATAAAAATGAGTGGATTTCTCTATAATTGTAATCCCCACCTACTTTAAGACCAGAAACACTCAGGTCTATTGCACATGTAACACCTCATTGTAAAACTATTGATTAACTATTTTTATAAAATATCTTATGTAAGACCCTTGTCCAACATAACTAATAAAATATATTCCCACCATCTACTTCCCATAAAGTCAATCATAAATGTGGAAATACCACCTTTGAGTATTTAGGAGTCTTTATGAATTTTAAGATCATCTCAACACACTTTAGAAACTCTTTGGATTCATGTGGTACTTTATCACCATTGAATTTGGTTGGAAACTACATAGTGAATTCAGATCCATGATCCATCATATGTTTTGGGTTTCTAACACCCACTTGACCCAGAGTCCAAAAAAGTATGAATAATGGTTTCAACCAAAGAAGAGTCAACGAGATGATTATCTTATGGAACCAATCTCATAGCTTCCTCTCTCAAATTTGGAAGTGCTCCTCTTAGGAGGATTTTCAAATAAACACATGACAATAACCAATTATATCATGATAACATTACTAAATATGTGGACTACATTAAAAATTGAATCCAATTATTTAAAATAGAAATAATTTTATAAAATTATGAATTCTACAACCAAAATATATCACTTAAAAAGGAATATATCAATTTAAATAAACTACTCATCTAGTTCATTCATATGACCACAATCCAGAAGTCAAAATCCTAGAAAGGGTCTAGGACTACCCATTTTAACTCGGATTTCCAACTTACATATCCAAATTATGATGGTACTAAGCATTATCTACCCAAGACACAAAATCAAACTCATGAAATGTTAACCCAACTGAAACTAAGATTTCCCTTTAATTCCAAAATTTAATAGACCAAACAATGTCAAACAAACCATACACATGAGCCATCAATCACATGGTGTGATGAAATAAAAATAATAGAACAAAGTCGTGAATATAACAAAAAAAATACAAACAACCAGAGTAAAAAAAGCTTGTAAAAATAAATACCACAAAAATAATATGATCCAATCCATAAAAAAATAATAATTAAAATATGACAAGTCCCCATGGGACCAAAAATCTCCTCCAATCTAAACAACAATTAATGTAGTGATGAAGTGATATGATGAAATTCTATAATATTCCATTCCATTTGCCAGGTTCTTATAATAAAAAACCTATAAACACCCAATGCAAATAGAGGGTGTGAGTGAAAATCCCCACTGGATTCCTCCACAACATAAATTTAAGGTCTAATATCAAGAATACAATATTTTAATATTTTATAACAAAAATAGTTTTAGAATGAATATTCATAAATCAAATCTATATGTAAATCATTTCCCTTTGTTTATATAAAAAAATTTCTTATTATTAATATTGAAGTATGAAAAATATAAGTATTAAAATGGTAAATAAAATACATTCATCATATGGTAATATAGTAAGAACTTATCCATGATATAATATTATGAGATTTTATTTGATAAAACCTCACTAAAAAACATGGGATAAACAACACCTGATAAAAATCATCATGTGGTAAAAATATATAAATTTAAAAAACCATATAATTTCAGATATAGAAAATGGGAAAATATATTGTAGGCATTAAAAGTGACTAATCTAGAACATAAATTGGATCAACATAAAATCATATCATGCCAATGTCTATCGATATCAAAAAAAAACATTCACAAGTGGTGCCACACATAATAAGATTTCCTATGTCAATTTCCTGATGCACCCAGGGTTCCTGAAGTTCCAAGATATTGAAACAAAACTTCACATCCATTTATCATTTTTGAAATTTTTTTTAAGGATAATAAAAACTTCTATATTGTTTCAATAACATACTTCTATGTCAAATAAAATCCATTTCTAAATGAAAAAATGTTAATAACATTTATCATTTGAAGAAATCCCTTGAAAATATAAATCATTTCATTTAATAAAAAAACTAAAGTAATTTATCTATAATGATAAAAATTCATTCAATTAACCAATTTTTTATAAACATGTACCTCAAAATGGTTTAAACATGACAACCTTGGATAGTGGTGAAAGGAAACCAAGGTATCATCCTTTAAAAAACAAGGATGACATGAAGGTATTAATCATTTATTTCAAAAAGAATATTATCACAAAAATTAACTATAAACATAAAACAATGTTTATATGAAAAAAGGATTGAATATCGAGAAGAAATTCATACCCAAAATGTTATACTGCAATATCCCTGATGATCGATGACCAAAAAAATAGATTCAGAAGGAGCAGAGATATCCCAAATATGCTAGGGTGAGCTTTTGGACAAGGGATGGGGATATAGGTAGAATAAAAGAGTAAATGACTATAAAATTTAATAAAAACACATTTAGGGAGAATATTACATTCTGAAACACCATTTCTTGATGTGAACTCCCTGAAGTCAAAAAATGACTGACAATACATCACCTTTTTTTTAAAACATGATTTTTGTCGTTACATAAGGTTAAATACAAATACACGGTGTGTGGACATATTTCTCTAATCTAAATTCACAGTATCATGTCAGTGACCATTAAACAGATTATAATACCTTTATATGATGCATAATCACCCATGAAAAATCAAATATGCCAGTTCAACATAAAATCTAAGAAACCTCCTTTATAATTATCCAAATATAGGGATACCCCTAGAATTAATATGAAAAATTTATACCCAGACTCCACTAATTCACATAGTTATTCATCCCCAAAATATAGGTCAATTTTTCCTACTAAGTATTTTCATCCTCAATAATCCCAAAAAAACACCCAAATATGTAAGATAAACAAAGAATGATCATGGGAGTAGGAAAATAGTTTAATGGGATGTTACATCTTGTCCAAATATATTTCCTTCTCCACCTCTATCAAATCATGATGGAGTTCAATATTTTTTCCATATAGGGATTCATGAGGAGACATCTAAATACTCAAGTTAAAGCTATTATTCTATGAAAAATAGCATAGTGGAAGGTGATGATCCTCGATAACTATGAAATACATATAATAAGATAATAACACATACTATAGTGTTTTAATGGGTCTATCAGACTAAACATATATTTGAGGATGAAATATTGTAATGGAAATAATCATAGTATCTAGAGCCTACTAAGGAAGTCCCCATAACAACATGATAAGCCTCAGATACAAATCAGATTCAAGGGAATATGGTAGTTCAAGAAAACCTTCCATTTTATTGATTTATGTACATGAAAGGCGATCTAGATATAAATAATATCTAATAGAAATGATGTGTGTTGAATTTTTTAAAGGATAAACTAAACCCAAATAACACTATGTCCTGTAAGTGTTTTGTGGTGTTCGATGACAAAATCCATGTTGATATTTTTTCCATTTTCATTCTGGTAAAGGTAATGGCTGTAATCACCCATTATACTTCTATCTCTCAATGTTAACATTCTGAAAAATCATGAATTGAGATACAAAAAATGAAATACCATACTTCATTCCATTACACCTAAAAGATTCTATCATATCTCTATACATCTAGGATGAATAGAGAATGATGAATTATGAGCTTCATTGAACAGATACCTTTTCAAATATTATATACACATAACACATTCAAGTTTTTTGAAACTATTGTTTCCATCAAAATCAAGAATTAATTTCAGAACATTTCTAACTAACATCTAGAGTTTCATATCCTCATTCTGCACCTCTTTAATCCCCACATGGATAGATTATTGAAAATTCATTTTAGGGAAACAAGATTTATAACAATTAATTTAAGATTCTCACATTCATAGGTTGAAAAAAAATATAAGACCTTTTTATATCCTCATCATTAATGAGATAAAATGATCTATTCGACTTAAAGAATCATCCAACTTGTTTTCTTCCCCATGGTGTTATTATATCGAGCAATCATATTCTATAATCAGCTAAAAAAATTTCAAATTCTTATTCACTTATTTTATAGTGAATATATACATTAATATTTTATGATCAGTATATATGTAATATTTTCACTATAAATATACTTTCTCTATATATTTAATGGAAATATTACTACATATAACTCCAAATCATGAGAAGGATAATTTTTCACATGAACCTAACATTATCTTGAGGCATAACCTATAACCATATCATTTTTTTCTGATAACACATCACAATAAAATATTTTATACATCATTATAGATTAAAAACCCTTCTCTACTATAGGGTAGTGTGAGATTAGGTCCAACGACCAACATTCTACTCAACTCATTGAATTTCTCTTCATATTCATCAGTTAAAAGGAACTTAGTTCCCTTAAATGTTTACATGTTGAGTGGATTAGAATGTTTTGTAAAATTATTTATTGAGTGGTGATAATATCTATCCAAACCAATAAAAATATGGATCCTAATAACAATGGTTGGCCTAGGACAATGTTTAATAACTATTTTTTAAGGATTCCCAAAAATACCTTCACTCGAGATTACAAGACCTAAAAAATGAAACCTTTAGAATAAAATAATTCACAATTACCAAATTCGTAATTAAAATTACCTCAATGTCTTTAGTATAATTATCAATTGATCTTCAAGCTCTTATTTATTACCTATAATGATTACTACAAACTGATCAGTGTAATATATAACGATTGTATTCATTAAATCAATGTAGATAGTGGAGGAATTACTAAGTCCAAATTGCATATCAATTAATTCACTGTATCCATACATTGTACGGAATGTAATCATGGATATATCACAGTTTGTACCCTCAATTAGTGATATCCAAAATGAAGTCCAACAATGGAAATGCATTTATCTGTAGGTAGTTGTTCAAATAAGTCATAAATATGAGGTAGAGGATACTTATTCATGATTTTTATCTTATTAAGAACTGAATAATCAACAAAGAATCTCATTGGTCCATATTTATTTATAATAAAATAGTTTCTCCCCATGTCTATGCACATGGATGGATGAATCCCTTATCTAGATTATACAATTTTTTCTTTTTCAATTTTTTAACAAAATACGTGTAATTCAATATAGAGTATTCAAAATAGGTGTATCAGAAAACATGTTGTCTACTGAAAAATATACTTCTTAATTAAGAGGAAGGAAATGAAGTTACTCTAGATGAAAATATAAAAACAACTAAATAATAGGTATATCTTCCATATTTATTTTCTCAACAAACATTTGAGATGAATATCGTTCATGGATAAGAATTTAGACCCACAAGATAGATGTAACTTCCATTGAATGTTTTCATTAAACCATTGAATGATAATTAGGCATGATTCGTTTTTTTATATTATATGTGACTTCCCTTAATTGATAATTCATACGTGCTCCAATGAATTAAATGATATCCCGACCTAGAATCACAAAGATATCATGTAAAGGGAGTGTTAAAAAGATTTGTAAAAAAGAATATTCCCACAAACATCATGTTCAGTATAATTTAATAATTGATATGTAACTATGATACCATTAGGTGTTATCACTTCCAAATCAACATCTAATATTTGAGGATATTAATTTATAATCATTGACTCTTTATATTGATATACATTAATTCATATAACTAATATCTAATATTATACTTCAATATTTGAGCTTTTTTATTACCCCATCAGCTTCATCATTCTTTCTTCAATACCTTAAAAAATGAAATAGATAGAATTACCATCATGGATAGTTAATTAGAGTGGTCAATCATGAAAAATCATTCATATCATGTGTAAATCATGACACATTCTTCTCAATTTGTGTATATATATGTTTAACATAGGATATTTAAGGTCATTACCAAAACATTAGGATTTTATCCTATACTTAAAATATCCTCAGGATTATTAATGTTTTTATAATCATAGTTTCAAATGGTTAACTAGACCATAATATGATTCCAACTATAAATTCCCAAGGTTTATATACATAAATATTACAAATTTTTATACGAATATTGAATACTTTTCACAAAAGCATAGCCAAGGACCGTAAAAGCTTATTGTCTCTAGAGACTAGATAAAAATATTTTTATTTCATTAAACATATTCAACATCTCCCACATGGATCTAAAATTTAGTAATCCTTATATATATACTCTAAATAAATCTCTCCTTATAACCTATAGTAAATTAACATAAGAAATGATGATCTCAAAGGATTTTTAATAGTAACCCTGAGATATATCAATCAATGATCATATGAAATCAGAAGATAATCATATGTGTTTGAGATATTAAACATAACATACAAAGTTCATACCCAATCTATCAAAGAACATAAACATGATTAATGGTATAAAGCATTATCATTTTAAAATAAATGTATCATTATACTGGGAAGTATTCATAAATTAATCCAGAAACATTTATTCAGGTCATAAAAGTGTAGCAAAATCATAGGTATGGAAAAGATATAATATGTTAAATAAAACACCCAATAAAATAAAATCATAACTAATTAGTCCCCATCACTTTTTCCCATAATTGATCAATAAATGTGACTTGTTTCCTAGATTTTATTAATCACATTGACTCTTTTGAGGTAATGGATCAATCACAATGACTTGTTTCTTGTAATGGATAAGGTGCATCGACTTATTTTCACTTAATTATCCCAGATGATATAATAATTTCACTGATACATCAGTGGTATATATTATTTTTATACTCTTATTTATATAGTAAAAACCATACATATGTGTTCCTCAAAATCATATAAATTCATCATATCATTTATCGTTACCCATACAATCAAAAGGAGTTTCATAAAAATTTTATAATCTCATAATAAGATATGCCAATGATAATTAATGGTTTTCATAAATATATTATTATAATAATAAACCATACTGATAAATATAAATTATGAAAAAATTGGATAATATCCCCACTAAAACATAAGAAACAACAAAGTCTTTCATTATTGATGAATAAAAAATACCATTAAAAACATTCTTGATGAAAATATAAATTCCATTTTGAAATTAATTATTTAAAATATAAAAAATATAAAAAAATATTGAACTAATTTTTATTGAAATGAAATATGTAATAATTTGAAGTATATTTAATAAAATTAGGCAGTCATGAAAGTGGATTATTCTGTTCAATCTATATAATTTTGAAGAAAACATTCCTTTCACACTTTTGTTGAAAAATTCAAAAAATATCTCATTGTGAAAATGGAAATATGTTCATTATAATTTTTTTTGTAAAAATAAAGTCATGGGTAAAAAATAATTATAAAGAGAATATGGTAATCATGAAAAAATTCTTGAAAACATTTTTATAAAATATGGATATAGAAAGAAATGGGTATTAGACCAATGATAGAAATAATGTTTATTTTCCATGAAATACACATTTTATCTACTTAATACATAAAGAGATAAAATGATTTGAAAACAGATATTAATAATAAATGAATAGAGGGGAATAAATTTAAATTTATTTATTGATTAACGGTTAAATAATTTCATCAATGTAAATTTAATGCAAAATAATACTGATAAAATAGGATTGAAATATAAATCCATTACCGAAATTCTCAAATTTCATTTTTTCAAGTTAGAACATCCTATATGATTATTATAGATTTGTAATAAATTTATTATATTGAAAATTCATATCTATCATACCATTTAGGATTTATATATGACATCTTCTCCCCATATTTTTATCAACATGTTCTTAAAATCACTATTTTTTGTGATATTAGATTCATTTTTCAAGCATGTTTCTGTTCGACAGTACAAAATCTTGTAATTTAATTATGGTTATATACTTTAAATTTTTTAATAATTATATATATATCACAGAAATTAATTATATAAATATTTAGATACATATGTTAAAGTTATAAATAGAATAACAAATTACACTGTTCATTTAGACTTCAGGTCATAAGCACGCATGAACGTTGTATTCATATTATAATAAATGGAATGAAAGAATATAAATAATAATACACATTTTAAGAATAATTATTAATTTATATAACTGATTCATATTTATAAATTACTTATATATTACCATCCATGTATAATAGAAATGGTGAATGAATCATATCACCTCGTGGAGGTGGCAGTCCCCAAATTCACACATGCAATGTTATCATTTTGAAATGAATTGGAATGCAAGAATGTATATATGATATTTTCATTATATAAGATTATTCTTGTAATAATTATCACATATATAGATTGAAAATAATAAAAATACTCATCTATAAAACACATTGATGATGTGTGAATTGTAACTCTACTCAGAGATGGTCTTCCATATATAGACACAAACGATACTTTCACTTCCCAATAGCTGGGAAAATAGTTTATAATGGTGGTTTCAAAATGATAATAAAATATAATTATATTTATGATACTAAAGTTAATATTATTTTATATAAATACAGTATATTTTTAAGAGTTAAATGGTGAATTGAAAATGAATTGATCGGTTAATGAGATTACCCATTATTTGAAGTGACTCCTTTAAATCTCATCTTAAGCATCCTAGTTATGGTATTTTGGGAAGAAAAAAACATATATAATTTTAATAAAGGGTGTATTAGAAAACATTCAAGGATTCTATTGAGATATAATGCTTTATGTTGGGTGATAATGAGAAATTCGGGGATCCCTTATATAATTGAGGGGAGTGTCCCTCTTTGGATTTAATAAAATATTAAAATACAATGAAGTCATTATCTATAATTTTTTTCAAATGGTTAGGGATTCAATGTTAAGGAATTATTGGTTTATATGGAATAGAAAAATACTTTTTTTATAGATTATGTTGTCTCTTTAACCTTATCATTTGGTTAAACCCCTTAGTTAACATATTTTAATATTAACCTCGAAAATGTATCTTTCACTACTAGAGGTTTATAATTTTACATATAAGGTGATACGTAAATCATAAATTAACAAGGGATAACATTATATACTAGAAAATTTCCAAATCTCCATATTTCAATATTTTTATGTCTCTAAAAAATATAATAAAATATATTTTTTGATAAAATATCATTAATGCCAATTTGGACACTCTTCATTTAATTTGACTAAAAATCCATAAATAAAAGGTAAAGATTTAATTTAATTATTTAAAAAATAGAAAATGTCATATTTATCTTTAAAATACATGAAATGATATAAATAAATCAAATTGTATTACTTCTGATATTTTTTAAAAAAATTATTTTATTTTTCTTTTAATCAGAGGAATATTATATCAACATTGTATAAGAAGTTAAGGTAATTATATAAATAAAAGAAATTTAAAAAAAAAATCGCATACTTGAAATAAATTTATTAATATTAAAAATAGAAATTTATATAAATTCATTACATTCTTTTTTCTATATGTAGACACATAATATATATTAAAAACCAAATGGATGAAATTTGGGTAACATTCAATGATTTAAATATTATATAGGTAATTTTCATGGAAAAGGGTACCATTAAAATTAAATTTCACTGATAACATGATAAATATAAAATTACCTCCATACAATAAATATTACATTGATAATTTTTGGCCATGTCAATTTGTTTTATCCTAGATTAAGTCGATTTTTTTACCAAGGTGATAAATTTTATATCAGTTCCTATTTTTTGCCTAAAAATAAAAGTGAAATATTTTTCAAATTTAAACCAACTAATTATAAATATGGTATGGAATATAATTTCAATAATTCTAGGAGTATAATATTAAAATGAGCATGTAAAATTTGAAAAAAATGTATATAGAAAAATAAATTTTTATATATAAATCCAAATTTATTCTCATCGCATGTCCTAAAATTATTAGATAAATGATAATTCATTTTAGTAAATTAAAAATATATAAATTTTACTAAAATCATTCACAATTAGTAATTAATTTATTTTATTATGATAAAATATATATTACGCACATAATTTTTTTAGAAAAACATCCCCTTTATTTTGACATGATTATTATTTACATTTCTAATTAATATATAACCAATAAATTCATATTACTTATAAATTTTTATAATTTATTAAGTACTCTTCATAACGCCAAATATAATGGGTAGGAAATTACAGTTCCAATAAATAATTATATTTTATTTTTATATCGTAGTTTATTTAAACTCTGTGTTTCATGTAATGTAATGTTTCAAAGCGATTAAATTAATTTATAGAGGACTATTTCAAAATAAATTGTGGGTGTTAAATTGTATAATGTAATATTCATCAAGCACAAATTGAATACAAAAATAGAATATATCATCACAAAACAGTATATCATTTGATCATTTATATTTATATGATTTCATTTTAATACATGGTGTTTTTTGGATTTGTTCTTTATAATGTATTCTCCTATATTAAGCAATTGTTTTTAGTTATTAGAAACCCAATTGTGGTTTAAAAACATTTTAATTTTACTTGTTTCCGGAAATAATATTGAATAATTAAGAAATCATATGAGGTATTGTATATCATATTTCTAATCATAAGAAATGATTGAAATTTTAAACTATGTTTGGTCTAATGATATATGATATCATGTGTTGTGATATTTCCATTCAATAAAATATGAGATATTGTAGAAAAAGACAATTGACCAATTTCATTGGTTTTTCATCTATCATATTTTATGATAAGATATATCATATATGGTTAAAGCGTCTGATGACATATGAAAAACAGATTGTTGCATAGTCAATTGGATATAGGGTACATTGTAAGATATGACTTCCCATGTAAAAATGGATTTAAATAATTTGAGGTTTATTTATCCTAAAATAGTATTGATAATATTTATTGATAAACCAATTGATATAATGTAAATTTTTACATACAAAAAAAAATTATTTTTCTTAATATGTAATTACAAATTGTACAAAATAATTTTTAAAATGAATATAAATTAATAAAAATTATATATTGGGATATTAATTATTTCATAAAGTGTCTTTAAATAATTGTTAAATAAATATGAAACATTTCATAATTTTTTTAACAATAGTAGTTGTTAAGATTGATTATAACTAGAAATTAAAAAGCATGGCTTATAATATAAATATAATTTTTTTATTTACAGTATTCTGGAAATTATTAAAACTATTCCAAAAGAATATTTCATAATTTATATGACCAGGATTAAAACAAATTAGATATATTATATTTATATAATGTAAAGAATTTATGTAATGTGAATACAAAGTATTTGTATTTCATTTTCTGTCATGAATTTAATGTAAAAATAAAAATAATGGAGAATATAAATTATTTCATATTGAGATTAAATATATAGTGTTTATATTTATTTAATTATTAAATTTTCATAGTGCATGATAAAATTTTAATGTTTTTAATAGTACGTTAAGGAAATTCTCTTAAAATATTTTCTCAAGTCTCTATATATTAATTTTCAATTTAGTTAGTTTATTCCCTTATTGATTCATAGATCTTATTTTTATATCATGAATTTATGTACGATTTATTTTATAGAGAAAAATACTTTTAAAAACTGTCATACTTGAATTTATAAGGAACATACTAAATATGACTTTTGATTTAGATCATTTTACTTTCACTTTAATTTTTATTGGGTAAGGATCTTGAATTTAATGGTTAATTATATATTACATATTTATGGTTCCATAATGATGATGGAATAAAATTATCTATTGAGTGAATATAATATGGTAAGAGGGAAAATGTGTAAGAGATCTAACTTCCCTAGAGTTTTGTACCATGATTCAAAATGTTGTGGTTTATAATTTTTGGTCTAAGCAAAAATTATAAAGATGGTTGATTTCATATTATTCCATGAATTTATATGAAATTTTTTAATATAAATTTTACATGATATTAATTTATATGTGTATACATATAGTTGGGTATAATTTTTATGTAACACTAGTTCTTCATTTTGTAGAGAGTTCCACATCAATATGGTTTGAAAATATCAATTTGGTTGAGGAAACATTTATTCAAAAATAAATTAATAGAGTACTGAAGATATATAATGTTAATTAAATGAGATCGTTTTTTATTAAATTTCATTTAAACATACAAAATTTTATATTCTTACCAAATAAAACTATAACGTCCTGATAGGGAATCCACTAAATGGATCATCGAGCTGTTGGGTCACATTTCCCCAAGAGAACCTTTCTGTTTTCCAGAGGCTTCTGACTAGAAGCGAGGTCCTAAGGTGTGACTATATAACATCCCAAATCAAATGACTAGTTCCGATCCAGAGTATCACATGAGCTCATGTGATCCTCCCAGCTTTCAAGAGGCTACAGACTAGAAGGGAGGGTCTAATATCATTTTTGGGGAGACTATACCCTTGGTATCACTCCATAAGTTCGATAATAAACAATAAGAAAACAATAAACAGACTAAGTAAATGTAGAAACTGAAAAAAATAAAATACATATAAGAATATATCCAAACCTGGTAAGCCTATCTATTGTATACGGAATATGTATATACCCAAGACATCAATCTAAAAACGAATACATAGTACTCAGTCGTCTATCCCAATCCAGTCTTTGTTCATGATCCACCACTCAATTGTCTACCATATGTCCTTTTCCTTCCCTAGATCTCTCGTCATTGAATCTACAATCACACAAAAATGCCCAATTAGGGTGTGATTACAGGACTATATAGGACTCTACCTATGATTAATTACTATATGTAAATAATATATATAAATGTTTATATCATGGAATAATTAAATTCTCAATAATCATACATGTGTTGAGTCATCATGTCATGAACAAGAGGACACAAACATATACCCCACCTACTTTATCTAATTTCTGGTAAGAATGTCCAGAATACACATAACTCCATCAAGGCCTTATTGCACAACCCACCCTTCTTGTGGTTGTTATAGGTACTCCACACATTATATCGGGTGTATCCTTAGTTTACTTATCCTTTTAATCACCCATAACCCATGTACATTGGAATCATTGACTGGTATATTCCAGCAAGCTACTATTTTTTTTCTTATATATGGGTTGTCATGTCCACATTTAAGGATGTGAAGACTATTTTTGTATGGGTTACCAGTCACTGGACTATGTAACTACAACCCTCAGGGATCTACCAATCTATATTAGTGTCCTCCAGCTAACCACAATGCTTTCCCCTCTATAGGTGTAGCCACACCAACCATTAAGGATGTCATGGTCGCGTCTGGTTCGTTAACCTCATACACACAACCTAAAGGCTCCATTACAGTATCTTAATACCTGCTTTCTAGTTACAATGATTTCTCCTTTACAGGGGCACTCATTCCCAAATTTAAGGATGGTAAGTCCACGTCATCTTGGGTAACCTTATAAACCCATCCCCCAAATGCACATGATTATCATGGTACCTGAAACACAATTCCACAGTCAATGCGATGAAAAACAGTACATATCATAGCAAGGAGTGATATGCCACAATAAGATCAATGTTAGGATAATCACACATAAAAAAAAACTCCCATGGATACTCATAGACCCACATTCATCTCATAATAAGTATGAGTTCCTCCAACATAACACCACATCATGATAACATAAAAAATAAACAAGCCATGTAAAGGTAAGGAACCTCATACCTCAAAACCATCAATGTCAATGGAAAATTCCATCAATTTTATCATCATTTGAACCAAATTCATACACCAAAAAAATAGATAACTCCCCAAGGACTCCATGTAACGACCTAAACATTCATTAATGAAAATATCTCTTAATATAATTAAATGTCTGATTGTGGTTATACAAAATGTGATCATCATTAGTTTATGTTTCTAGATTTTAAAATACCATTAAGAATTGTGATAATTTTTAATATAGTCATTGAACAGTGATCACATGATTAGTATAAATATAGAACTTCAAAAAATCCTATTTACCCACCCAAAGGAAGTGATGACCCCATACAGTAGACTATCCTTATAAAAATCCCATTTGTTGGAGCTCGGAAAGTGGGTGGCATCATTGGGATTTTCTCTTGACCAAGCCCAATCCAAACTTGAACATGTTAAGCTTGAACAGAACTGATGATGGGAGAAGTGGATGTTAATAGAGATTACCCCTCAAGAAATGTTACCCAAGCCACCCCATGAGTCTGTCACCATCGTGAACCTTACCCTAAGGACTTATGAGGGTGTTAAAAGGGGTTATGTAAGAAGCCTATATCACTATGATTATGTGCATTTTTTTTTATGTAATAATGTATATACATCCATTTTATTATTTTTACCCTGTAAACATTTTTTAAATCCAAAATAATATTTTTAATTAATATTCAAGTAAGAAATATAATTTGATGAATTAAAGGATTTTTTAATTAAATATAATTTTAATAAAATATTATTATTATTATTATCAAATTATTTTTTAGTAAATATAAATTATCATATAATTTTATGAACACAATTTTAATTTTTTTATTGTTTGGAAGCTGTTTTGGTCAAAACCGATTTTTTTTCAATAAATGTCAATATTTATTTTAAAAGTAAAAATTCATATTTTTAGAAAATTATTTAGATAAAATGAATATTATTATAGGAATCAAGATTTTGGAATTACCCAACTGTGAATTTTTCATAATTTTTGAGGACAGACGAATTTTTGGGTAAAAATTATATACCATTTAAATATATAATGTGTTTTATGACATCATAATGACCAAATAGTGATGTAATAAAATACTATATAAATTATTTTCAGACAATATATGTTTTATCATTAAAATAACATCATTTTATATTTGTTTTATTTAATTTACAATGCATTACTAGACCCTTCAAGGCATATAAAACATTTTGCCTTTTTAATTTGTTTTCCTTGAGAGTGAAACTCCCTTCCACAGATGTAACCATATTATTTTAAGAAGTTCGGAAATTGGACTTATAAAATTATGTTTTAAACTCCTTTTTGGAATAAACAATTTGAAAAACAATGTGATGGAATGTGGTTTTGATTAGTTTAATGTGAAGTGTCACAATCTTAAATAATAAAGCATTACATCTATTTTCCTATATTAGCATAACCATTATACCACTTCCTCATCACTCAACGCCTTTGGTTTTCGACCAAACCCTTCCCTCCTCTCTCTAGAATCCACCAACGGTTTCCCAAGCTCCCAAGAAGCCTCTCTCAAGCCTCTCCAAAGATTTTGAGATAGTATTTCAAATAAGGGATTCCTCTCTTTCCCTTTTTATCCAGGTTTCTTAATATTGTTTTACCGTATTATTATCAATTAAGAATGTTGGGGGTTGATTTAATACCACCCCCATACTTTCCTATTTATGTTTGGATAATGGGAGTCCCCTTTCTCCATCATTAATTCCTTCCATGTACACCTGTTTCTACGACGAAATCCTAGGAGGGATTTCTCTCTCATCTTTTACATCCATGTAATTCTCATGTATTATGAATCAAAATTCCATTAACTAGGTAGGGACGTGTATCTATATGACCCCATTACATTCCATTTTCTATTTATATTATTAGACACCCCTTTATCTCTTATCAACATTTTTTATGAGTTCTTATTGCATGACTTTATGCTGTCGAAATTGCACTACGATTTTTCAAGGCAATGGAATTGTGTAGTGAATACCATTCCCATTTCACTATCAAGGGTATTCAACTTTGTGCACATTTACTTATTGATAATAAAGAATAATGTAAGTATTCTACATCCGTTTATCTTGGAATAAATGATGATAAATTATTCAATGTTGTATGATCCATGTGGCACACTTATGCATGAAATGATATTTTTAAGAAGGGTGAGCCCTGATAGCACTCTAATGAATTGGGTAATGTATAGTATCATGATACATCATTTGAGATGACTGTTGAATCATGAAAATTAATGTGCAATGCGGGGTTACTCGTGCTCCATGTGCAACGAGGGTTTACTCATGCTACATGTGCAATGAACCTTGGATCATGTTAATTCCATGTTAAGTGTTGTTGCCACTTTTCCATGTTATGATTATCATTATTTTTCATTTTTTTATTTTCATTTATCACTAGTGATCCATTAATAGTCTGACTATCTTACATGTATTTCATTACCCATGTTATTCTATGTTTATTAACTTACTAGGCCTTATAGCTCAACCTTTTTCTATGCATGTTTAGTTGTTATCCTATGCAATGCTAAGTAAAAGGGAATGTAGTGGTCATGTAAAGGAAGTTTTCAATAACATGTTGTATTTCATGTTTTTAGTTGTTATGTAATGTTACAAATCCCCAAAGACACCAGACCTCTTGATCTTCGATGTTGTATCTTGTGATGAGTTTATGTAATAAATCACAATTGAGTGAGTAATAAAAAAGTAGGGTTGTTATAGATGTTATCAGATGATAGGTTTAGATATTTTAGGAATTATGATTAGAATAACCTAGAGAATCCTTTGAGACAAGGCCAAGTTTAATAAAAATATCCCTATGTATTGGTGGGTATTGTGTAAGTGTTTTATCAATCCAATACAAGCCTGTCAGGATAGGAGAAGCTAGAGGCGGCTCAGGCACAGATGTATCTATGGGTAAAAACCCTAAAAAGGAGCTTCAGACTTGACCAGTCGTATCCTGGTACATGACAATGAGCCTTGATACACTATTGGTTACGACACTCTTGAGGGATATGCTTTGATAAATTAACAATCTTACTATGAACCATTATTAATGGAATTATGAAAAATTCTACTACGAATATTTGTTAAAAAGTAGATCATGGATAACATAGATTGAAACTTCTATATTCATAAGTTAAGGAAATAATAGCTATTTTTAATTCATTGGTTTTTGGATTATCCTTTATGTTTTACCCATAATTTTTCGTTTCATTAAGTAATAATAAATCATTAGACTTATAGTAGTTTTATAGCACAATTTTATCATGTCCAGAGGGTAACTCAAAAATTGATATGTTTTTTCATCCGGATAATGTATAGTTTCGAGATGGGGTGGGGAATAACCTCATAAAACACTATTTTTCCATCATGAGGACTTACTAGCTATAATTTTTGTGAATTCAAGATCGCATAGCATTTAGACATTTTCTAGTGTCCATCATTCTTGGAAGACGCTCTATGACATATCAAACACCTCCTCCATTCCACAGAATCATCAAGGATCATGGCTCGCCTATAATCAAATATTTATCTTCCCACTCTACCACCTTTCATGATGAGGGGGGTACCGTTAGGTTCTTTTCAAATATTTGACCCTATCCAAATTGTATGTTGAAATATTTGATTTTATAATAGTTGCCGAAGAGGGAGACCTTTGAGGAGCTTATAAATATATTTTTTTGTCTTCTAGTTCTTTTGGAAACATAGTCAATATATTATAAAAACCTCACTTGAAAAATATGAAATCTGACTTTGTCGAACTATTTTAGAAAAACCTGGTAAGTGGTGATTTTTTGAAACTATACATTAGGAATATTATTTTTCATAAACTGCATCATATTTTCCGTCAGTATGATCCATGTTTGACGGGCTGTGTCTAGACTGAGGAAGTGGAATACTATGTATGTGAATTGAATTATTGTTGCAGTAAGTTGACCATGTCTCTCTGTGATCGATGCGATAACGAGGGTTGTAGAATTCTTCATGGTGGTGGGTAAGCAACCATGAATTCGTGTTTAAATTTCAGAGTTCTTTTTTTATGTAATCAAATTCCGAGGACACATCTTTTTTAAGGGGGGAATATTGTAACGACCCAAGAACTCATTAATGAGAATTCCTCTTAATCTAATTAAATGACTTATTATTGTTACATAAAATGTGAACTTCATTGGTTTTATGTTTCTATATTTTAAAATACCATTATAAATTGTGACCATTGCTCAAATAGTCATTGAACAGTGATCACATGATTAGTATAAATATAGGACTTCAACAAATCCAATTTACCCAGACAAAGGAAGCAATGGCCACATCCAGTAGACTTTTTTGGTACAAAGCCCATTTTTCAGAGCTTGGATAGAAGGTGGCATCATTGGGCTTCTCTCTTGACCAAGCCCAACATGATATTGAACATAGTAAGGTTGAGAAGAACTGACTACAGGAGAAGTGGATGTTAATAGGCAGTACCGCTTGAGCAATTTTATCCGAGAAACCCCAAGAGTCTGTCACCATCACGCACCTTAACCTAAGGTCTTATGCGAGTGTTATAAGGGGTTATGTAACAAGACCTTATCACTATGATTATGTGCACTATTTTTAATGTAATAATTAATATACATTCATTTTATTATTGTTACCTTTTAAATAGTTTTTAAAGTACAAATAGTATTTTTAGTAAATATTCAATTAAGAAATATATTTTGATATATTAATGGATTTTTTATTTAAATAATATTTTTATAAAATATTATTATTATTATTATCAAATTTATTTTTATTAAATTAAAATTATCATGTAATTTTATGAATTCAACTGTAATTTTTATTAAGGTTTGGAAGATGCTTTTGTCAAAACCCATGAATTTTCAATTATATGCTAGTTTTTATTTAAAAAGTAAAAATTCACATATTTAGAAAATTATTTATATAAAATTTATATTATTTTTGGAATCATGATGTCAAAATTATCTAACGGTTATTTTTTAATAATTTTCTGAGACAGTCGAATGTATTGGTAAAAATTAAACACTGTTTAAATATATAATGTGTTTTATTAAATCATGATGACCCAATAGTTATGTAATAAAATACTATAAACATTATTTTCATCCAATATATGATTTTGAATTAACATAATGTGAATTTATATATCTTTTATTTATTTTAAAAATCTTTAGTGGACCCTTCGAGGATTATAAAACATTTTGACTTTTTAAATTGTTTCTTTGACAGTGTAACTTACCTCCAAAAAAGAAAACCTATTATTTAAAATTATTTGGATATTGGACATATAAAATATTGTTCATCTCTCCCCTTTGGAAAAACCCATGGGAAAAAACCATGGTATGTTTTGTGGATTTGATTAGTTTAATGTGAGATGTCCCAACCATAAATAATAATGAATTCCCACTCATTTACTATATAAACCCACCAAAGCTCCAAATTCCTCTTCACTAAATGCCTTTAGAGTTCAACCAACCCATTTCCTCTTCTCTATATAATCTTCTCAAGGGGCCCCATGCTTCTAAGAATTCACTTTCAAGCATCTCCCATGCTATGGGGATCGCACTTCCAAGTATGGGATTCCAACATTTCTCTTTTTTATCCATGTTTATTAATATTGTTAAACCCTTTTATTTTCAATTATGAATGATGGGGTATGATTTTTTACCTCCCCCATACTCACCTTTTTATGTATGAATAATGTGGGACCCCTTTCTCTCTCATTAATTCCTCCCATGTACACCTATTACCATGCAGAAATTTCGTTAGGGATTTCCCTCTCATATTTTACATCCAAATAATTCTATTTTATTATGCATCTAAATTACATTATGTTATTCCGATGTGTCTCTATATGAACCCCTTACTATATATTTTATGTAAATATGATGAGACACACCCTTCAATCTCATCAATATTTTTATGAGTTCTTATTTCACGCTGTTATGCTGCCAAAATTGTACTACGATTTTCCAAGCCAATGTCATTGTGTAGTGAATACCATTCCCATTTCTCTATCAAGGGTATTCACCATTATGAAAATTTACTTATTAAGTATAAAGCGTCATGTATATTTTCCTACATACCTTTATCATGGAATAAATGATGATGATTGATTCTATGTTTTATGATCCATGTGACAGACTTATGCATGAAATGAAATGTTTAAGAAGGGTGCACCTTGATATCACTCTAAAGCATTGGGTAACATATAGTATCATGATACATCATGTGTTGACTTGGGATAATTCAACTGAAATGAGGGGTTACTCGTTCTTCTTGTTCAATGAGGGTTTACTCATGCACCATGTGCAATGAGACTTGGCTCCTGGTAATTCCGTGTTAAGAGATGTTTCCACATTTCCATGTTATGGTTATCATGCTTTATCATGCCTTTATGATCATGTTTCTCTTGAGCTCCATTGATAATACTATTTTATAAAATGTATTGTATTCCCCATGTTATTCTATGTTTATTCTATTACTAGTCTTTATAGCTCACCCTTTTTTATGCATGTCCTCAGTTTATCCTATGAAATTCTAATTATGCGGGAATGTAGTGGTCATATAAAGGTGGCTTTCATTAAGATGATTTATTTCATGTTTTATGTTGTTATGTAGTGTTCCAAATCCCCAAAGACACTATAACTCTCTATCTTCCATATCATATCATGTGAAGAGTTTAAGTAATAAATCATTTTTATGTGTGTAATAAAAAGATGGGTTGTTATACTCCTAAAACCAAAACGTAATTTTTTTGAAAATGAAATAAAATATCACAAGTGATAATACTTTCGCTAACATGGATAATTTCGGAACTATCTTTCTAGATATGTTAGATTAATTTTCTCCTTATTAATAACAATAAAAATACATTTGATAATTTATATATCTCAATTAATTATAGAACACATGGGGTATTACATTCTATTATTCATTATTAAAACCATATAATTATCCTTGATAATTTCATAATTATGATCTTGTAACTTAATATAATATTCACATTGTATTTTTGTAATGAATACACTTCTCTAATATGTACAATTATATTCCAATAATTTTCCATACAAACTATCCTTATTAATTCAATAATTATAATTGATAAATTTATTTATAAATGAAACATTGATTATTTAATGCAATTATCTCATTATAATCATTTTTGGATAATATAATGATATGATAATATTACAATTATTATAATTATCATTGATAATTTCATGAGATCATTTTTTAAATTAATTAAATTATTTTATGATAATAAATTATAATTTGATCACTTCCAAAAATTACCCATTGATAATTATCTTATAATAATTTTTATAAATTATCATTTGGTAATTATATTTTGTTATCATAGGATAATAAACTTGAATTATTATTTACTAAAATTCTGTAATAATAAATTTATAATTCAATACATCTAAATTTTGTTAAAATAGCATAATCACTATTTGATAATTTTCCACAATTATCACAGTCAATATTTCACAATTATGATTTGAGAATTTTAGTAATTTAATATTTTATTATTTTTATTATTCAATTAAAAAAATTCTAAAAACCGGATTCAACATTTCATTCTTCCTTAAAAAGGAATTTATCTTTGGATCATCGAGATGAATCCAAAAGAACAGAGAGTGGGTCAACCCATTCAATTAAAAAGTAGATATTGACGATTGAAGTTGGATAAATAAATAAAATATAAGAATAATAGTGGAGAGAGGAAGGTATAGGTAGTACGGGAGAGAGGGTGAGTGGTGTGGGGAAAATTTTGGCTCCACACCACCCCATTCCACAGTTTTGTATAATTCTTTTGAACAATTTACTTTAATTGACTTTAATTCAAAATTTATAAACCTTATTCTCTCTCTACTCAGGCATTATATGGATAACATTACTCCTCCCCTATTTATTCCATGATAGACCCCATTATATTCCATGTGTTTTTTTTATTGTTGTTTTATTTAATCATTTAAAAAAATTAATTAATTTATATATTTTAAATTCATATATATATATATAATCATTATATATATATACACATATTCACCTGCGTATATTTATATAACCCATATATTCACATTTTATGAATACACATTTGTATATACTCCCACAAATGTATATATATACATATATATTTAACCAATACATATATAATTTAATTTGTTACAAAACATTATTTCCTAAAATGAATATTAATAATAATTACTACAATTATTATTATTATTATTAATTATGTCTCAGCATTTCCTCCGATAATAATTCTTATTAACATTATGTTCCATCCAAATATTAATGGTGAAATGATTTAATTCACCACATTAATTCTTTAAAAGAAGAAATAGTACTAAATAGTTTGAAACCAAAGATATTTCATTCATCTATATGTAACAATGGTGGTAAGAGGCATTGAAAATGAAGACCTTTAATTAAAAACAAATTTATGTAATAAATTATGAATAATAATATAAATAATAATGAAAAATTATATTCATGTACGATGATATTTAATACCCAACGACCATAATGATTCTGTATCATATAGGCTAAAAACCATGTCTCAAACCAAAAAGTGGTATCATATTTATCATAAAATGCATCATTTTAGAGATATTAAATTATTTATTATTTACAAATAGAATATTAATATAGTTAATTATTAAATGGTATTACAGTGTGCGATTTTCTCAAACACCTGATGCACATAAATGTTATGTCCCACATAGGGATACCCCATGTCTGAGACCTAACGATAATCTTTGATTTTTTATATGACACACAGTTTGAGAGATATTAAAAATTTCAAAAAAATTAATTTAATAAAAATATTATATGAATTATCCTCACATACAATTTGACTATACATCTGACTCTCACAAATGTTATTCCTCACAAAGGTTAAACACTATATCCCAGACCAAATAGTGGTTTCAAATTTTTTATAAGACACAAAATTTGATAGATATTTAATTAATTTTGATAAATTTCTCTCGTGTAATATAATCTACATTATTTTTTTATTTTCTCTATAATGAGGCCCTACATGCCTCATAATCTCATAATAACTTAGTTGTTAACTCAAAGCAGATTTTATATAATATTAAAAACAGATTATTGGGATTTTCATTATATGGAAAGTCTTTAAATAACAATAAAGTGATTTTTATTGAAAAATTACATTTTCATTTTAAAATACTTATAAATTATTAACAAATAGGGTTTTTATTAACTTTAATTATTCACGATTTACAATTATCCACCTCAATAAGTTTCTAATCACCAAGAAGTATTGTTAGTTATCATTCACAAAAAACATAGGCTACTTAGCAGGAACATGAAACTCACATTCCCTTGATTCATTTTGGATCCATCAATGCTACCACAAAATACAGACTTGTGGTACCATCTTTCCTCAATACAATTTTGCAATTAAATCTATGATCCAAAATAGATTCTCTTCATAGTATTCATTGATCACTCTCTCAATGTCCTCACAATCAATAACATGTGTAGGGTTGGGTATGTACCTTTGAAGCAATAACAAATGGAACTCATCATTCATACCGTATTATTAGGATATGAGCACCATAGGATATGTCACTACCCCTATCTACTCGGTGATCTCAAGGGGACCAAAAAAAGTGTTGTTATGTTTCCCTTCTTTACCAATCTTCTATTCCCTAACTGAATATTCACTCTTAAGGAAAACTAATCACCCACATCAACCACAGTGGCCTCCTCCTATGATTAGAACATAATCCTTTTTTTACGAGATGTTGCGATTAACCTATTCTCACTTAGATGAACTCTCTTAGTGTCTTACTGAACCAAACAAGTGTAAAAACCATTTCCTCACATAACTCATTCTAATAGGTGATGATTGATAAGCTCTCCCATAATATTCTTCATAAGGTGTCATCTGAATTGAAGTTTACTAATTGTTATTGAATGAGAACTCATCCACGTCTAGGTGATCATCCCATGATCCATAAATTTATTTCATGGAATATTGAATCATATCCTCTAATATATGTATAGTTCTCTTGGAATTTCTGTCAGTTTGAGGATAGCATTCAATGCTGAATATTGGATGAGTCCACTCAAATTTCTATAAGTCATACCCAAGGTGTGATGTAGAATGTTCAAATCTATCTAAATGAAGTCTAAAGGTTTATCCATGTATGAATATGATCTATTAGACACAGTTTGTTTCTAGATCATTCACTGATTGATTCTATCTGATCGGTAATAAGTGAGCACACTTTTTTCGGTTAAATAATCCATCGTACTGTGTCAGACATCCTCAGGGTCCAGGGTAAACCCATCACCAAGAACATCATGAAATCTTTCCACTTACACATTCTTATAAGGGGTGGCTCTAACAACACTTCATAACACTAGTTTTTTGCCTTTAACATCTCATAGATATGTTATTAAATGAAAATATCAAAAATGTATCTTCTCATTTCCAGCCAAAAAAACACCACCGGAATTTGAGATACATCTTGCTCAAACCATGATGTACTTCCCATGTTGAGGTATAATAATCCCTATTTATCTTCTTTTTATATGTGAGCAGTGAATGCTAATCTTCCATGTACCACGATCAGATCATCATTATCCATCAACCATCTGGGTATTGAGTCACCACAAACCAACTAGTCCCTCATCACAACATACTATAGGTTTGATCCCAACTAGTCTTCACCCAATCCACAAGTGAGAATGTGATCAAAATATGGTAAAATTAATAGATCCATGATCCTCAAATGTATTGGTCCTCATGTCATCCAACATTCTCACCAGAAATAACTACTTCCCTAGAAGCCTTTCATGAACTCCGACTAAGAATGCATTTTATCCCTAGAAGTATCCAAATTGAAGTTATCTCTTTTATAGTCTATATATCACATAAAGGTAAAAATCACATAGATACTCAACCCATTACCACTATCATAGATTTGGGTCCCTCTATATTAAGATATAATGAATTCTCTTGTAGTCCGTGTAGAAAAAATTCTCTCTCCAAATAGGTAATGCATACTTGATTTTAGATTGTGAACCATTGATTCTAGCTCCATGTCCTCTAGTTTTACCATGAGACTCTTTATCATAGTTATCACTATTTTATACGATGGTATCAAACTAGTTTTTCCCTCGATATGAGAAATAAATCAGATATAGTCTCCTACACATCGAGTGGAAATGATTAAAAATACTCTATTGTGGAAGTATTCTTGATTTCTTCTAGACTGGTTCCACGAGACTACATCATGTTAAAATCATTTCTAAAATGAAGTAAAACGTTGGAATGAAATATATTCATTAGGATGAAATATAATATATCAATTGGATACCAAAATGGTTACAAAACCAGTCTATGGTATCAAAAAAATTTCCATTAGGAGTCTACCCTTAACCCATGTTATACCCCTCTATTTAGTAACCCTTGTTTCTACCTCCTCATGTTAGTCATAGTCATCGTATATATACTAAAAAACAAAAGTCTTAGTTAAACTAATAAAATATTGTAATGATATATCACAAAATCATGGAAGAAGATATGTCAGATTAGGAGAAACTATCCCAAACTATTATCACAAATTATGGAATTTAATTAGTGAACTACTTTACAGCCCAAAACAAGTATATAAATGGAATTTGAACCATCATAACTTGTCATGATGCATGAAAACAATTAAAATCTGATAAATCATATTTCATCATTATCTGCATCACCCATAGTGAGTACAATCAATAGTTAAAGAAAAACATAAATTGTTCACATTATGGAAATTTGAAGGTCCATTATACATTGATGGTCTGACACTATCATAGTTCCCCTTCCTGAGTCCCAATGTCATATGTCTCATCTATATTGTCCCAAACCTAGGAATGAATAAGAACAAGTTAGTTAGTCCTAACACTATGATACCATTATGCAACATCCCGAACCAAACCACCGAGTCTGTGCCAGAGTGTCACATGACCTCATGTGCATCTCCGCATATGTAAGAAGATTCTAACTAACAATGACTATCTATATCCATATGTGGGGAGACTATATAGTCCGTATTATGTCACAAGAAAAAAAAATCAATAAAAAATATTAAAAAATAATACTAAATGTGGAAATTGTATAAACAAAATACATAAAAGATTGGATCCCAAATTGGTAAGCCGGTCTTGTGTATAATCAATAGGTAAATACAGGATAATTAAATAAACAAATATATATGGTTTACACTAGTGTTTTTACTGGTCTTCTATAGCTGCATGCTCCATAACTCAACTATCTATCATATGGCCTTTGTCCTTCACCAGATCTCTAGTCATAAAATCTATAGGTGCACCGAAATTCTTGAGATGGGTGTGAGTAGAAGACTTAGTTGGACACAAACAATGCATACTTACATTATGTGTATAATATATATAATTATTTATATCATGATGTAATCCAATTGATAATAAAAATACATATTTTGAGTCATTGTGTGCTAACCAAGACAATTTGAACCCCAACTCCACCCGCTTCAGATTATTTTTGGTAAGAAATTACATAATACATGTACTAACTTCAAAGTATCATTGCTCACACAAACATTCTAGTTGTTATTATAGGAATGCCACACATTTCATTGGGTCTATCCTCGGTCTGGTTATCCTTTTAATCACCCATTACTCAAGTACATAAGAATCCATGAACAGTTTCTACCAGAATGAAAATATGATTTTCTCTCTAAATGGGTTTCCATGTCTTCCTTCAAGGATGTTAGAAATACATTAGGATGGGTACTCAGTCATAGAACAACATAGCTACCACCATCAAGGCTCCACTTTTGTATCTCAATGCCTTCCATCTGGCCACTATGTTTTCCCCTTTATAGGGGAAGGGACACCCGCCTTTATGGTTGTTAGGACCACTTTAGGATGGGTAACCTCCTCCACCAGAGTTGCTATATACCTTCTAGATAGTCAGTACGCATTCCCATCTACCGGGGTATCAACACCGAGCTTTAAGGATGTTTGGACCACATCAGTTTGGTAATCCTTGTTCTTCAATCCTAAAGGTTTCACTTGAGCATCTTAGTACCGGTAACACAATTCCACAATCTATATAGTGAGAAACAATTACAAGTTGTATCAAGGATTAATATACCACATGAAGATCAATATCATGATAATCACACATAAACATGTAAGCCCAGATATACTCACACACCTAGAAGAATCTAAAAAAAATCATTGGTTAGTCCAACATAACATCACATCATTATAAAATTATAAATATAAAAGGCCCATAATTTTAAAGAACCCCCTACCTCAATGTTTTTAATGTCAACAACAAATTACATCAATGGTGTCATTACTTGACACACATTCATACACCAGTCATAAATATGATAACACTCCAAGGATTCCTAAACCAAAACCTTCAATTTTATTTTATAAATAAATAAAATATCATATTCAATAATATATTCTATCTCCTATATAATTATTTAATTATCGGTCTAGGCATGTACTTGTAATATTTTCCTTATGAATACATATAAAAACAAATTAAATATTTTATATCTATAAATTAATTTAAGAAATAATGTGGGATTTATTATATTTAATCTTTAGTAAAAAATATAATTATCCATTAAAATTTTATAATCATCCTTTGATTATTTAATATTTTTTTCACTTGATAAATTTTCATTTAAATACCCTTGTATAATTTTTATAATTATATTCCAAAAATATTCCATAGAAATTATCCTTGATAATTCAATAATTTTATTTGATAATTTTCATTATAAATTATCATTTGATAATTCAGTGCACTAATAAATTAATAATCATCCTTAAATAATCCAATGAAATTATCATTTTAAAATTCTTATAAAAATCATTGGGAATTTCATGCAATAATATTTTGATAATTCATGCAAATATATATTGATAATTTTCTTAAATTACCCATTGATATATATAATTTAACAATTTATTATAAAATATCATTTTATAATTATACATTATTATCATTTGATAATCTCTTTCAATTATCCTCCGATAATTCCTTGTAATTTTCATTTGATAATTAAATAAATTTAATTTTTTAAAAATAACATAATCATAATTTGATAATTTTTCACAATTAACATTCTTAAAATTGAAAAATTGATATATTATAATTTTAGTAATATTTCTATTGAATTATTAGATTAATAATTTAATTTTTTTTGAAAAAATCGATTAAACATATCATTCTTCCATCAAAAATAGAATATAGATTTAGATTCTTCTCATTGAGAAAAATCCAACAGATCCAATGGTGTAGCAATCTAGTGAGTACTGATGTTCATACTGAGGATTGGAGTCTGGGAAAAAAAATAATCGATGATAGAGGAGGGAAGGGAGAGAGAGATAGTACTTTAGAGAGGATGAGAGATATGGGGAAAAGGTAGGTTCACCCCAATCAATGTTTTTTTATAATATTTTTTAACAATTAAGATAAATTTTAAAAATTCATCATTTATTGACTTTCTTTTCAATATTTTCATGCATTATATGGATGACCTAACCACCCCTATTTTCTATTTGTAGGGCCCCATTACATTCCACATGTTTTGTTGTGGCAGTGGTTATTTTTCTCATTTAAACACTTCAATCAATTTATATAGTTAAAATTCATCTACATATATATGTACACACACAACCATATTTTTATTTATACTCATTTTGTCAAAAAAAATATTTATACTCATTATATATATTCGCATATCAATGTATATATGTTGGTTTAACCAATATATATGCATTACATATATACGCGCATATGTATATACACCCTCACATGTATTTATATACATATATATTTATTCATTATATATATAATTTAATTTGGAGGAGAAATATTATATCATCCATTTAATAATAACAACAAAAAACAATTAATAATATTATTATTAAATATATATCAACATTTCTACCAATAGAATTTCAAATTAATAATCTATTTCATCTAAATAATAATTGTGAAGTGATTTAATTCCCCCAGTTAATGCAATGAGAGATGAAAGAGATCAGAATAGATTAAAACATAAGCTATTTAATTCTACAATATGAAACAATGGTGGAAAAGGTGTTGAAGAGGAAAAAATTTAATTTAAAACTAATTTAATTAATTAAATTCCAAATGATAATATAAATAATTTTTAGAAATTATTATCATGAGCGATGTCAAAAAATAGTCAACACACACAAAACATATGTCCCACATATGGTAAACACATATCTAAAACCAAACTGTTGTCTCAAATTTATTAGACAATGTATCATTTGATGGATTTTAAATTTTTTATTATTTAAAATTGTAATAATAATATTACGAAATATTAATAGGTATTACCATCTGTGATGTTTCAAAACACCAGACGAGCATAAAAGTTAAGCCACATATAGGGTAATCACTAGATATCAGACCTAATGGTACTGTCAAATTTTTCATTAGTGGAACCATTTCTACGATATTAACATATTTCCAAAAAATAAATATAAAAAATATTATATAACTAATCTTCGCATCCGATCTAACCAAATATCAGATGTTAAGAAATTTTAAATCTCACCGAAGATAAAAACCATGTTTTAGACCTTATGATGATCTTATATTTCTAATACGACTATCCATTTGTGAAATATTCAATTATTTTGGATAATTTTTATATGAATAATATAATATATTTAATATTTTTTCATTTACACAGATGCTCTACATGGCTTCGAATCTCTCGGTAACTTAGTTCTTAAATCCAAAAATATTTCTCATAATAATATAAGATGCTGATGGGGTTTTTTCACTTAGGAAAATACTTTAAAATATTTATTAATTTATATTTATTGGAAATAAAATTCTAACATAATAAACTTATATATTATTAAGGAAGAGGGTTTTTATTATCATTAAATATTCAATATATTTTATTATGTGTGGAGTCTATGACCTCATACCAGAGTAACACAGTAATAATAATCATATCAATCAAGTAGCAGAAGTAGATAAATAAATAATATGAGACAAACATGTTTTATACAATAAAATTAAATAACACAAACACATTCATTTACAATATGATGGTCTTACCATGTCTCGTGAAAATAAGAAAATAAATATGATCATATCAGGTAAAATTCATGAAAAAAAGCTTCCAAAAATATCAAATGTGATATCTCTTGATAGTATCATGATCGTATATCATACATTTTCTCCCCTAATAAAAAACAGTGGACAAATTAAGCATCATACAGTGGTTACTTCCCCCACTCCCAACCTACTTCCATGTTTGTTGTCTAGTTACACAATAATGGCATAAATATTCTATGAGATAGCACTCAATAGGAACCACCAATGGTGTCTATAACAAGAATCATATGTGTAATATAAACATATGTAGTTTGAAGTATATCACATGTATAATAGTAATGAAATTAAAGTTTCTAGAAGATGTGATCCTATCTATCCAAATTTGTCACCTTCTAAACAATATCCTAGTTCCCATAATAACGGAAACTATAAATCACAAATAAAAGGTGTAATAATATATTTTATTAAAACTGTAAACATATACCCAAACTAGGCACCTCTTTAAATCATATAATAATATGCACATCAGCCACACCAAATTATCAAATGTCCACATACATAATATCCACATAGTGTAATCTAGTGGCAACATCCACAATGACCACACTGTGTAATCCAATGGATAAAATCCATGAAATCCACTCCTTGTAATCGAGTTTAAAATATTGAAGGGTTAGATGCAAGGTATATAAGAATGAAACAACCTCATCGAGTCCTATGATCACCCATCAGGAAACTCAAAAAGGACATAGGGGAGTCCATTGAGCATGCCAACATAGAATGACCAATAAGAGTCCATGAATTCCAGATCCAAAAGGTTTTATGTCACATGGAATCCTATAAAATTAAGATCTATATAGTAAACAAGTATGATGCATCCACTTTTATAATCATGTCTCATAGTTAATAACTTCACCTAGAATCTAATGTAATAAGTATCCATGGATCTTGTCTGAGGCATCCTCTACCATTTCAATTCATCATCTCAATTCATTCATCATTTCTCAACTATTCCCATTTTATGATTTCATTTTACTCATTTCCATAATTTCAATAAAAGTCATTTAATCAGTTTAAGAATTTCATATCATGTCTTCACATTTCAATCGATGTATAAACCTCTCCAAAACCATTAATTTAATTATTATTAAGTTAAATTAGGTTCCAAAAACCAGTTGTGAGCTCTCACTCACCCCATGGGGAGTTATATATCAGAAGATAAAAAGGAACACCCCAATGGTGGGCTAGGGTGGGGATAAAAACCTCCAATAATAATAATGGTACTTGTTGGGAAACCTAAATAGTTTCCAGTTCATTCAATTTAAGCATCCATTTAATTTTAGGGGTGACTTGGTTGCGAAGAAAAACATTGGAAAGCCAATAAACAACCAAACCCTATGGGTAAATTTTTAGACCACCTATCGTATATGAGTGGTAGAGTACTCATCCAATATCATTTTTTAATTTTTTCCAAATCAAGAATAAAATGAACAATAGAAGAAAATACTGGAAATATGGAATATTTTATTGCACCTAAACAAATCCCTTAATTCAATGAAAAATGAGGAATAACACAAGATGATTGAAAAACACACCAGTTCAGATCTAATAAGGGAATCTGTGATTAATTGAGAGTATATATGGAGAAGTGGTGGGAAAGAAAATGAATTTAGAATCATAGGGTGATCAAAATGACAAGGATTTCCATTATAATGGAAGGAGGAATAAAAAATTGGTGTAATTGAAAATTAATGAAAAGGGTAATTTTATCCAAAATTCATGGGTAACTTGATTAGTCCGCATGACTAGACAAACAATGCACTAACTATACGCCCATCTCGTCCTCATTGGGGACCTCGCTTGATTCATGTGAATAGTTTAGGAAACTATATGAAAACCATGTTGTATATCTCTTTTAAAGATTAAAAATTTTATACACAGGTGTGTTGCCCTAATAGTATGGTTTCCTCAAACAATGTTCCCTATTGCAACCCTATATCCCCCCCACATGGTTACTATTAACTATGTGCCTTTGGTTGCACCGTCCCTACTATCCATGAGGCCCAACTAGTTTTTTATTAAAAAAAATTATGTGTTTGGAACTAAAAAATCCCCAAAAACACTTGAAGCTCATGTCATCTCATTAGAAACTCACATTAGGTCAGAACCATGGAGTTAAACTAAAGAAAAGATTTTAACCTCATAGTAAAACTCAATATCTCACAATATTCCACCTTAAAACAATTTTTCCCTAAATTTTTTTTAAATGGGTGGTCAGGAATCATCCATGAATTACATTGACGTCCAATCATTTATATTGTCCCTTTTCTCCAATATCTCATCCTGTAAATGGAAATGCTCTTATAGCACCCGCATGTGAGTAAATGATTGTCCTCAGAGGGCCTTTGTGCCCCTATCAATAATACATATTGGAAATTACTCAACCGATGCACGACCTAGTACCTCTTAGGTAATAGAAATCAATATACTACCATGTAGATCCCTCTATAATCTCAAACAACCCAAAATATCATCATAATATCTTACTCTATCTCCTTGTCCATTTGTAACCCAGCCTCAGAGAGATACAGAAAAATACCATATCCCCAACCACAAACACTTATTGTTTTCAACATTAATTTTAGTAGATTTCTATATGGGCAGTGTGGTATCCATCCATTTCTGAATGAAATAGGTCTTCTCTAAAGTCACGTACATGGGGCGTGGTCTGAATAAAGCTTCTTTTCTTGCCTCTAACCACAATATGGGTGATCGATAAGGCATATTATACAATCCTCAATTAGATTCATATGTATCATTTAATTATAGGTATTTATATAGGATAACTCAATTAGGGATATGTGTCTCCCACGAGATTCACCAAAATCATGGACACATGCTCTAATAATGTCCTCAAGCATAAAAATCATGTGCTCTAAATGGATATTAGCCTAAGGCTAGTATTCCATTCTCATGAGAACCAGTGTACACAATAGCCTCTTAAAACTAGGCCAGAAATGAAATGTAAACAAGGTGTTCCTCTCTGATAGATTTTTCTGATGAACCCCATGAAATCTCATTATATATAGAATATAGAATCTCCCAATCCCTAATATTGGAAAGGTCTCTTTGATCAACTGAAATTGAGAAACCTGCACAATTCATTCCTCATGAAACCAAACGACATCACTACCATGAGGTGACCTTGATAATCGAGTCAAAAAAAATCCATCACAACATCATCCCATTTATTTTCCAGATAGGGTAACTACTATTAAATTCCTTCTAGTCTCTAATGTTATTTCATCCTCTACTGATAGGTGGAACACCTATTAAGAAAACTAGCTACATCACTTCTTCATCCTCGACCACCAATACTAGCGGCAAAAATAATGATACATCATTATAATACCGAGGTTTAATTCCTAACTTGATGCATGAAATTCATGCATCAAATATTATCATATGTTTAATAGAACCCAAACACAACCATATATTTTCATAATTACATTCTCACCCATAGTTCAACTAGGTGGTGGGTCCTCACCAGTCACACCATCCTGAATGACTAATCCCTCAAAATGTAATAATTATATGAACCTTAATAAATCTATTAAAGTGGATTTAAATTCCATGTATTAGAGAAAAGTATATCCTTGGAAATATTTTACCTCCATATGAATCTCTGAGAATGAATCCATAAGCTACCACTAGTCATTGGCCTCCTGAACTGCATCTATCTGAGTCATCCTACTTAGTGCATTGAAAAAATGATTGCATTTTCCTAGATAATAGGAACTATTGATATGAAGAGATTATAGGTAATTGACACACAATTATTGCCTCAAATTTATGTCATGATTTGTAAATATATACTTGAGGATTTTTTAGTCTGTGTACACAACAAAATTCACTCCTAGTAAATAGTGACTACAACAACATAAGGGATGTATTACAAGGGATAACTCAAAATCTTGTGTTGGGTAATTACTATTATGTGGCCAAAACTAATGAGATATATACACCACAACTCCATTCTCTTAAATCATAACATCTCAAAACCTGATACATGATGTATCACAATATACAATATAGCTCCCACAAAAATCATGAACAATTTGGACCTGTATTGATGTCAATATCCCCTTAGGCTCCTAAGATTCTTTCTCATAGATTTATAACAATAAAAATATTACAGAATTATTAGTCAATATCTTAAAAGGTTTTGTTATGTTTGATATGTCCTATATTAAACTCTTGTTATATCAATCTAGCCCTAATAAAAATTTTATGTGAAAGGCATTCTTGGGTTTCTCCCAAGAAACCCTAGCTCTCACCTTCTATGGGTCTACTAATTCTCTTGTGTTTGAGATAAGAATTCCCTATAAGTGAATATTATCTATATCGTAGTGGATCTTTATGATATTAGTATACAACTGATTCTCTCTCAGTATGTTGAAAATGATCTCAAGATGTCTTTCATTGCCATGTCGATTGTTGGAATACACCATTATACTTTCCATGAATACCATCAGAAAAAGAATCCTTATAAGGATGAAAGGAATGGTTCATCAGTTCCCTTTAAACTACTATTTCACCCAAGATACCAAATTAAAAAACTAAATACTCATACATACCATACCTTCTATTAAAATCTATACAAGGTAATCCTATTGCACAAGAACATACATAGTTATAACCTGACCTCAAATCAATCTTTGTGAACACCAATGATCCTCAGAGCTTGTCAATGAGGTCATCAATATATAATAAGGGATTATGGTTCGTAAACATCCACTAGTTTAATTTCTCATAATCCACACATATCTTTAGGGTAACATAATACATTTTCAAAAAAGGACCGGCGAACCCCCATGATATGTAATGGGTTTTATAAAATAATTTTCATAAATGTTCTCCAACATTATCATAAACTCCTTAAACATTCTAGAATCCATAATATAATGATTAATGGATAACAATACCACTCCTAGAACAATTTCGGTAAATAAATCCCCCACTCTCTCATTAGGTAATCAAAAAAAGTATTCTAGGAAAATGTCCATGAAATGATCAATTACTAGATGGAACAAGGTATGTGTGTTCCCTTATTATCTAGATATGGACTAGTAAATAAGGATGTAATCTATCTAGCTTATGATTCATGGGAGAAGATCTACCTTACAGGAAATCACATTCCCCATTATGAAAAACTCTACCCACTAGTGATGTGAATGTTTCCCTTTGTTGCCAACAATTGACATAACCATGATAATAAATTAACTTGTCTATCACGATTATATCATCAAACATAATCATTTAGAGGAATGAATATCTAAAAAATAGTGAATCCCAACAATATTAATGAGGAAATCCCATAACTAGCATACATTATCTATTCTAATTCCCAACGATGAATCCAATGTCATAACACTATAAAAAAACACGACAACGAGCTCGAGAATCTCCATAAACGTTAGAGATATAAAACTCTGAGATTTTTCTCATTTTGAAAAGATAAGATACTATAGTAGATTATACTAGGATAATACCTCTCAACATAGATTCCCTGATTCTTTTCTGCTCTTTTGTAGGCCATACATAATATATTTATCCAGAACCACAACACTATTAATTGACCTCACTGCCCAAAGTGTAACAACTTAGCTTCTTAGGTACAAATGGGGCCTGGTTACCTCAACCATGACTACCATTACATCATGGATGACTAGTACTACTCCATATCCCTACCTAGAATAGAGAAATGAATCCCAATCATTAACATGGAGCCAGAATTGATCCCCTTACTATAATTTCTAAGGGGAAAGTCCTGTAGATATCACGTACATGGAACATAGTTCCAAAAGATTAACACTTCAATAGGAATTGATAACACTAATTCCACATATTCACATATCTCCCAAACTTGTTATAAAGGATAGTATTATAAACACTAAAAGCATGGCTGGTTCTACCTTAACTAGAATCCAAAAAATGGAGCTTTCTGCCACTCGAAGATAATCCACTAGGTCGAGAGGCCAAAAAACCTTTCACTGGACCCCTTCTTCCCATAGGTTTTATTCAATAATAAGTGACTAATTCACTATCTCAGTAATATATTTCAACCAAAACATGATTACTAATGATCAACTACAATGCTTAAGACCTTCCTTGAAGTGTCTCACACATGATGGATAATCAAAAAGATATATCATTCAAAAACACTAAATCTATTTAATGTGTGATGAATATTCTATAATAGTCGTAGATATCTTCACATGATACATTAAATCACCTGAACTTTTAACTATAAAGGGCTTATAAAAATGAAGACATAAAACATAGATTGGAATTCCTCTAACCCGTGTCTCAAAAATGTTATCTTTTTTTAAAACATCACACTTGTGTTTAAATTATCCTCAAAATATATATTTTTTGGGTATCACACTTTTACCAAGAGGTTTATTGAGATGCTCAATGATATAAAGGATAGTCTCTATCTAGAGATCAGTGGCCTATGGAACTCTATAATCAAAAAATGAGGGAGGATTCTCCAACAAGATCATGAAAATAAACCCTTCTATAGATGAGACAGGTTGCAGTACTCCATGAATGATCCATGTAAAGCACACAAAACTATCATGGAACTGAACTTAATCCCCCATATTTGGTACAACTACTAGATACTCAGTTGAGAATATAAGAGGGTCCTCGAGTAGCCTATGGCCCAACACATCCATAGCGTGGTCATCAAAACCCTCCTAGCATATTACTAGAGGTATTCATGGTGGAATGTCTCCTCAATGGAAAACACATACCTCAAAAAAGGTAGATAATGTGAAGATTAAAGATAAAAGTGTAGGAAAGGTCAAATCCTTCACATGAATGAGTCACAAAACTCTTCCTAATCCTAAAACTAAGAATAAATAAAAATTATATTCATATTAAACCACATAGGAAATCCATTTTGCCCACTCTAAATCTGATTCAAGGTCAATATATCTATTTCACTAGTTTACTTTTAATTTAAATTAAAACATGTTTAAAATTATTTATGCATGGTTGAATCAAATGGTTTAATAGTTCTAATACCCATGGTCCCTTTCACCTCATTATTTCTTTTGAATCCACCTAATCCAAACCATAACGAATTCTAGTATATATGACCAATGGTCCATGACCAAACATACCATAATTGGATACTTAAGGTTTCTGATGTTGCCTAATATGAAAAATCTATTTCAGTTCTGGTAGGAACACTATGTAACAATTTCTTTTGAAATTACTTCGACAAATATCTTATCCAAGAATAGGTATATAACTTAAGGCACACATAACAAAGTCATGAAGTCCGATAATGCATCCTAAAAGGCATGGAATAATACATGGAATGTGAATTCAACTAGGTTCCTAAAATTATGAATGATATGCATACCCTCTTCTCATTGGGAAATAATAATGTCCATAATAATATGTAACATCAAAATCTATTACATCACCTAATGGTGGAATCAAATAAACTATAATAGGAAAAATCAAGAAAATAGAAATTTCCATTCCAAGCATTTTTGACTTTTTCCTGTATGTGAGTTGGATACTCCCAGGAACTGCTCATTACCATATTAAAATATCTCCTAAGATCATGAAAATTGTCTCAAAATATTAATGAATGAAATGATAAACCCTTTAATATAAAATTGTATCATACCATCCCAGAATCCACTAAATGGTTCCCTATGTTAGTAGGTCACATGGCCTAAAGCACACCTCCCCATATTGAATAGGCTTCTGACTAAAATTGAGGGCCTAGAGTGTTCCCATGGGGAGACTATTACATCATATATCAGTAAAACAAAAGTAATAATATGAAAAAAATAATTAGCAAAAGAAGATAAATAACTAACATAAGTTAAAAATCTTGAATACAATAATAATAAATAAGCCAAAAGTAGTTAGGTACAATATGATGATCATGTCGTGTCTTTACAAAACAAGAAAAAATTCATATTTTCAAGTTGTTCAATTCATGATTCAAAATGTAATAATAGAACAAAAGGGATTTATCCTATTAGTTTCACAATCATAGCACTTTATTGTGTACAAATAATCCTAAATAACAAAAACAAAAAAGAACCAAACAATGGGATAATTCCATGGTCCCTACGAACATCCAAGAATTCTTTTTGAGTACCACACGACAGCCCGATCAAGGTGTGAGATAACACTCAAAAGCCCACCACCAATGGTGTCTATAACAAGTACAGTCTATTTAATATATAGAGAATAAGTGTGCATTATATCATACATATAATAGTAATACAAGTAAAGAGTCCAGAAGATGTGATCAGATCTTGACAAACATGGATCACTATTCAAAATATTCTAGTTACCAAAACAAGGGAAACTATAAATCATAAATAAACATGTTTTATGCTTTCTTTTCAAACAACTATAAATGGATACTGATACTAGAGCTAAATGTAAACCATGGAAAATTTCCACATTTGGCTCACCACATAATCATTGTCAACATCCGCAATGACCATTCCATATAATCCTATGTCAACATCAATAATGGACACACCATGTAATCCAGTGTATAATATCGATAATGGAAATTTCATTTAATCACGTGTTAAACCATAAAGGGTTGGATCCAATATATAAATGTCCACGAAATCCTTGTTATGTCCTAAGAGCATCTTGATGGAAACATGGTAAAGACTTGGGAGGATTCCACGGACTATATCAATAGATAGTGTCGAATCTGAGTCCATGAAAGCAGGAACTAAGGGGTAGGAAATCCTATGGAATATTATTGAATTAGGATCCTAGTAGTAAAAGTGTGTAAGGAACCTTCAACTATAATCCAGATACATAGAATAGAACCACCCATGGAATCTAATGGAATCTAGATCCAAGGTGTTCATCCAAGAAATTGGATACCATTTCAATTCAACATATCATTTAATTCATCATTTGATAACCATTAAAATTTTATGTGTTCATCTAACACATTTGAAAATTTTCTATAAAATTAATTTAATAATTCTAATAATTTCATAACATGTTATCACATTTCAAATGAGGAAAAACCTTCTTTAATCCCATTCATGGAATTTTATTTCAATTCAATTAGGTTCAAATAACAATTAGTGAGATCTCACTCACCTAGTGGGGTTATATAAGAAGTATTTATACAAGGGAACATCTAATGGGTGACCCGAGGTGGGAATAAAAACCTCCAATGATAATATTGGTTCACATGGGAAACATAAAAAGTCTTCATTAATTAAATTTAGCCATTCAATTAATTTAAGGGTTGATGTTAGAAATTTGGGCATGAGGAACAACTATGAAAATCTATATATTATCCAAAACTTATAAGAAAATGTATAAACTACCTTTTGTGTGCATGTGGTACAGAACTCATATATTATCTATGTATAGACCTAGAAATTCTGTGGATTTTGTTTTTCTTAAATACATTGAATTTTTACGAGTCAGGGAAAATTTATGGCGCTTGATTCTGAGGCCCAGTGTGTTCGGAATCAATTTATGAAGTTTTGTTCGGGTAAGTTCTGTTAATGTATGAGTGGGATTTTATAACATTTGAGTCATTGCTCAGAACCGAAATCCATGGGCACCATTGAACACACATCATTAGTATTCAGATAACAAGACTTTCACTTCAACGACAGTGAGTTGAGGATAAAAGAATGTTTTTGGGATTTCATAAAAATAATAATAAAATAAAGTGGAACACTTTATTTTATTTTTTAGCCCCATGTGATAGTGGGCAGTTGGAACCTCCACTTCGGTGTTGATGGTGGGACCCCCACACCCCAACCTCCCCTCAGAGGATATGGTTGTAGGTCCCACCCCAACATAACCTCCCATGGGAGGATAATTGAGGTGGGGACCACCCAAGCCGCATAACCTCCCTATCAATGATAGGGGTGTGGACCACTCGATCCCTATTGATGGTGGAGGTTGAAACCTCTCCACTCCCCCTCATTAATGAGGGAGGACCTCTTAACCTCCTCTGTGCAATTAATTGTGCCAACGCACGTGCTAATTAATTATGCCAACGCACATGCCAATTAACGGTGCCAACATGTTTGAATTTATTAAGGGGAGATTATTTCTATATTTTAATTGCATGAAAACAAAAAAAATAATAAACAAAAATTATTATTATTTTGTTGGCATTGTCTTTTGGTGGAACAGAGGAAGTGGAGAGCTAGGTAAAACAATTCTCCAAATGAAGAATGTGAAGAACGCAATGAATGCTGGCGTCGCTCTTTCATCTTCGACTTCTTCCCGACCACCTACATATCAACCCTCCACAAAGTCATCAATGAACCGACACAACATGAAATTAAGGATGTGCAGTAGACATGACGAATGAAGGTCCCCTCCGTTATACTTTTGTGGCTTTGTCAACGAATGACGAGGGTCGAGTGACGAATCAAAAGGTAGGGGGTTTACCTTAAGAAGTATTAATTTTCTTTACTCATCTTATTTTGAAAGGAATCATTGCGATGTTTTGTGATTAAATTGTTGTTCATCATTCCTTTGAGGAATCAACTTTAATATCACCATAAACGGGGATGGTTTGGGCCAACCTCACACAGCCCGACACCATCCATCGATTTTCATTGTGTTGTTCTTCGAAGTGGCAACAAGGTGATGAAGATGAAGAACAAAGGCCGCGCTACTCGCGGCCTCCGCGGTTTGCGCAGCCCTCGCGGCCCCGCCGACGCCCTACCCGGCTCCCTCGGGCTGCCTTCCCATGCGCCTCCGCCGGCTGCCTGGCTCTACTTCCACCCTACCCAGCGCCCCGACGTGCTGCCCGCACCCCAGCGCGCTGCCCCGACACCCTTCCTGGTGCCCCCGCGACCCCCTCCCGCGCTGCCCGGCGCCACGGCGCGCTGCCCGATGCCCCCGTGGCCCCCCTACTGCGCCCATCCCAGTGCACCCGTAGCCTTCCCCGTCACCATCCGTCCTGACCGCGCCCCACGCGTCCTTCCACCAGCATCCCAGCTGCCGACATTCCGAGCTGTGCCCCTCACTGCGTTGGATGAACCTGCCCCAGCCTTCAGGCCGATCCGCCTGTGTGGCAGCATCTGGGATGAAATTCCCTCATAGTCCGCTCTGCCAGGCCCAACGGACCGGGCCTATCTTAGGGGGCCGACCCACCCAATGGGCTGGGTCAAACCGATCGGGTCTATCCGTGATGACCTAGACCGGGTCAGCCTAGATCGGGTTGGGACGAGGCGGTCCGAACGGGTCTGACCGGACATGAGCCCACTACCGAACATATTGTTATTTTGGCCATATCTTTGGCACCAGACGTCTGTTTGATGAACCTTCAGTGGCGCTAGTAATCTCGAGGAGAGACGGTCCTTATGAGAATACCCCACTGGAGTTTGAGGTATAGTTGAGGAACGGTCAGGTTGGATCGTAGATGAATCCAACCGTTCCCCTGGGACTAAAAGCCATATAACTCACCGACTGGGTGTCCGATTGACGCGTCATCTATTGCGTTGAGACCCATATGACATTGAAGTACATTGAGATACTTCTACATGAGACATCACAAAACATGGAGTATCGACTTGTAGATTGTGGAGTGGACCCTCATGGTGATGAGCGATCATATTGCAAAGACATTGTAGCTGGTTGAGACATGACGACTACTGACCGATCGACTCAGAGTGATTCAGATGGTCTAGTGGGTATCTCATGGTTGTAGGAGAAGACCCATTATGGAGGAGCGCCTGGTTGTAGTAACAGACCCGCGATACTCGACAAAAGGACAACCTCTATAGGGTATGAGGGGGAGCGCTTGGTTGTAGTGGCAGACCCATGGTGGGGAGAGCCTTCGTGTGAGCACGACATACCCACATTACTCAACAGGTGGAGTACCTCACCAGTCCAAGGTTAGGGGGAAGCACTTGGTTGTTACGGCAGGCCCACCGTACTCGACAGAGGAGGAGTTCTCCAATAGTCGTGGTTTCGACGTCGTGAATAAAAATCCCGGTTGAGCTAAGTCTTTGAATTTAGTGTTTTTAGCATGGTTGAGATGGGTTACTAGATAACTTAGGTATATGTATGGTCATATACCAATGTAATGGTTATCCCATGATTTCATACTTTTTGTTTTAGCCTTGTGGGATTTTGTGAGACCTTGATGGTCTCAGGGTCCTTACTGAGTATCGTTATACTCGCCCCTGCACAGGTTATGGTCACGTATCATTGTTTTCGATGTAGATAACAGACAGTGCTGATGGAGTCTAAGAGCACCAGGACTAGACGGTTCCCAGAGGTGGACCTTACGATGAGTCGGTACACAGAGCAGACAGACGGACGTGGAGGGATGAGGTGGCCATTTGTATCTACTCTTCAGGTAGGAACCCCAGAGGGAGATCCATGAGCGGCACTTTACCTTTCAGCTATATGTCCCTTTTTTTGTACTTTTACTTTACAGATGAGCTTGTATTTCTGGCCCCTTTTAATTTCCATAACTCTTTTGGTATACAAGTTTTACATAGTGTTTTGCTTCTAGTTGTGTACTCTGATGTGTTTGTTTACAGTTATAAAGGAAATGACTTCCCATTTTAGGGATATATGCCTTTGGTGCTATTCTCCATCACCTGACCTATGGAAGGCAGGCTTGGGGTAGTTATAACACGGGCCCCGGGGGACGGGTCCTGACAAATTGGTATCAGAGCAGTCGTTTCTACCGTAGAACATAGGTCTCTAATATTTTTTTCTGTGAAGAAATAGTGTTAAGGGTACTAAGTGTGGTTTTCAGTTTAGGGAGTCTAGTTTTTGTGCGAGAGGACAACGTATCCATACACCATGACACAGACTTCTGATTTCCTACTCAGTGCATGAAAACAATGATTGCATGTGTGTATTCCAAAGTTTTCTTAATTTAGCTAAACCAGGTCAACTCACCAGTTATTATCTTTTGACTGTATGGCATCTGTTTCTTTCAGGATGCCTCCCCATGGATGGCCAGTGAGAGCCCTGAGAGTAGTACGCACTGACAGCCCACCGAGTGAAGAGGCCTCGGTGCATGGCCCTCTTCTAGTGGAGGCACCTGTGGAGGCACCAGCGGTACCACTCCCCGTTGGGCCACCGATGCCACCAGGCCCAACAGAAGATGATGCACGCTTCTTGAGCACATTGCACGAGTTAAAGCACCAGAGAACACCTAGGTTCATGGGAGAGACGAACCCACAAGCGGCTGAGGATTGGCTGGAGGCTATGGTGAGAGTCCTTAGGCTAGTAGGGACACCAGCAGACTTCATGTAGATCCTTGCTACCAGCCTCCTTCAAGAAAAAAATAGGTAGATGGTGTAGCCTGATGCTTCAGATGCATGAAGATGTGAAACTACACTAGTCAGACATCGATAGCCTGTTCTGGGCGGAGATTGTTCCAGCCACACTTTGTGCTGTGCAGATACATGATTTACTGCATCTACAACAGGTTAGCATGACAGTCGCATAGTATATAGTAAGGTTCACCGAACTCTCACACTATGCCACAAATATGGTGTGATACTCTTTCTTTAAGGCCCGTACCTTTTATTAGGGGCTTGGGTGAGAGATCAGAGCTCTGATGTTCTCACATAGCCTCCCGACGCAGACAGGGGGTGTTGGAGAGAGACCTATAGTGGAGAGTTTTTTTGCTAAGTAGTCTCCAGCAACAAGACCCACCTCTTGCGGATATTCAGTGGAGTAATCTGCAACATGAAGTAGACAGATAACGCAGTGGTCCAAGAGGACCAGACCTATAGGTGGTCGACCGCATGACTCAGGATCGGAAGTGAGAGGCACCCAGTGTGGAGATAGACCTTCCAGGAGTGGGTAGTGTTACTCATGTGGCGGATAGGGTCACATGGCTCGTGACTGTCCGACCCTCCAAATATATGATCAGAAAACAGTGGAGGGAACTCTTAGGTAGAAACCGAGGATCGATCGAGGCAGTCCACAGGGAGGTGGCGGACGTTCCAGAGGATTTGGATGTGCAGCTGGCGGTGGATGATGTTTTGAGGTGCTACCGGCACCACCACTAGGAGGTCCACCCTGACTGCAGGGAGTGGGTGGACATGGGAGATCACAACTTCAGGAAGCTGAGGCCTACGATCATGGCGCTCCACAGATGATTCGTGGTACGATTTCTATCTACTACGCATAAGATGCAGTTCTTATAGACACAGGTTCCATTCACTCTTTCATTGCCACTTCCCTCGTTCGGAGCTCAGAGATTCCGACGGAGCCGTTGGCTTGATTCTTACGGATAGAGACTCCTACGGGATCAGACTCGATGATTACACACTAGTTCCAGCATTGTGAACTTACTCTAGGCGGTGAGAGATTTTTCTACGATATCCTCATAGTGGTGTCGAGGCCTTACGACGTTATCTTGGGTATGGACTTGTTATCTACAATCGATGCTCAGTTCGACTGTATTAGGTGCAAAGTTTGGTGTGTCCGCATGGATGGGACCAGATTCACCGTCATCGGTAGGACGGGAGCCTTTGTTGCACTGGACGGACTTACTTGGAGGGTGTGTAGCTGATCACTCACCTTTTTTCTTACCTTACCCTCAGAGCAGTTGATGTGGAGAGTACGACTAATCCTGTAGTGGTGGACCAGTATGCCGATGTTTTCCCTGACGATGTCCCAGGACTACCTCCTTGTAGAGAGGCAGACTTATACATTGTCATGTACCTCGAGACGACACCGATATCTACTCCAGCATATTAGATGGCTCTCGCTGAGCTTCGTGAGCTGCGAGTACAACAAGAGGACATTCAGGGGAAGGGATTAATCCAGCCTAGTGTTTCTCCCTAGGTATCCCCGATTATGTTCACCAAGAAGGTGGACAGGAGCTTGAGGCTCTATGTTGACTGCTGTCTCCTGAACCTGGTGACCGTGAAAAAAAGTACCCACTCTAGAGGATTGATGACCTCTTTGATCAGCTAAAGTGAGCTTGGTTGTTCTCGAAGACAGAAATTAGATCAGGCTATCACCAACTCAGATTTTGAGATGAGGATGTGTAGAAGACGACCTTCATGTGTCATTACTGCCACTACAAGTTATTCATTATGCACTTCAGCGTAACCAACACTCCAATAGTTTTCATTATTCTCATGAAAATTATCTTCCAACCTTACCTCATTCTCTTTTTCATAATCTTCATAAACGAAATTTTGATCTACTCGACTAACGAGGAGGAGCATGCCTTCCATTTTCTGGTATTACTAGACACACTCTGGGAGCACCAAATTTTTGGTAAGCTCTCGATGTTCCAGTTCTAGATTCGAGAGGTTCACTTTTTGGAACATTCCATCTCAGAGGCTGGAGTTGCAGTGGACCCAATGAAGATTGAGGTGGTACTTTTTTGGGAGCTACCCAGGAGATTGACAGAGGTACAGATTTTCCAGGGTTTGGGTGGGTACTATCAGAGATTTGTTCCAGACTTCTTAGAGTTGCAGCACAACTACGAGCCTTGAAAAAGAAGGGGAAACCCTTCGTGTGGTTGTAGAGATGCCAATAGAGCTTTTAGGAGCTAAGGTAGTGTCTGACTAGTGCCCCCATCCTGATGTTCGAGAGGAAGGATTAGGGTACAAAGTTTATTATGATGCATCATGGACCTGACTCGGGTGAGTCTTGATGAAGGAGCAAGCTGTGATCGCATATGGTTCTCGGCAGCTGAGACAACATGAGAAGAACTATGCTACTCCTGACTTAGAGTTAGAAACTGTGGTCTTCACCTTGAAGATGTGGCGACACTATCTGATTGTTGAATGTTTTACCATTTAATCAGAACACAAGAGTCGCAGTTATATCTTTTCTCAGAAGGACCTGAACTTGAGACAACAATAATGGATAGAGTTCTTCCAGATCTATGACATTGAAATAGTCTATACTCTTGGGAAGGGGAACGTTGTTGCGGATGCTCTCAATAGGATATCTGGTATACAGCTTCTCGGTGAGGCGACAGAGCAGCTAGCTTCGATACAGATATCCTTTATTGATTCGGATAAACCAGCCCATCTACAGTCTATTAGAGTCACTCCTCCACTTCTTCAGCGAGTTAGGGAGGCACAGTGTGGGGACACTAACTGCAAGACACGAAGTGATCAGATATCCACAGGGAAGGCACCTGATATATTTTATGAAGGTGGGGAGCTGGTTATCCTCTTTAGAGGACGTACTATGGTACAAGTAGCACTTCAAAAGAAATTGTTGAGGGAGTTCCACACTTCCCCTCTAGCATTACTTCCAAGAGTGGCGAAGATGTACTAGAACCTTTAAAGATAGAACTTGTTCCCAGTTATGAAAAAGGAAGTATCAGAGTTTGTCTCTCGATATATCACTTGTCAGCAAGTGAAGGTGGAGCACCAGGTACCAGTAGGATTGGTTCATCCCTTAGAGGTCCTATAGTGAAAATGGGATGGGATATTAATGGATTTCATGATGGGTTTTCCACGTATATCTAGGAGTCACGACTCGATTTGGGTGATCGTCAATCGACCCACCAAGTCAGCTCACATCCTACCGATCAGAGAATAGGGTGCAGTAGAGAGCTTGGGATGCCTCTATGTGCAAGAGATTGTGCGTTTACATGGTGTACCTTCTTCCATTTCCCCTGACCGTGATGCATGGTTTACTTCCCAGTAATGGAAGGGGATATAGATGAATTTCGGGACACAACTACGTCTGAGCACCGCCATCCATCCTCAGATAGATGGTCAGACCGAGAGGACCATCCAAACCCTCCAGGACATTCTACCTGCATGTTTCCTCAACTTCGGTCGCATTTGGGAGGATCATTCTCCTTTGGTGTATTTTTCTTACAACAATAGCTATAACTCCACCATAGGGATGGCGCCCATAGAATCCTTGTATGGTTGACCTTGCAGATCACCCTTGTAGTGGACAGACCCTGGGGAGTCAACACTAGTGGGACCAGAGATGGTACGGGCTACCACGAAGAAAATGAAGATCATCCAGGAGTGAATGAAGACTACACAGAGCCGACATAAGTCGTATGATGATAGGAGACATAGACTTCTAGAGTTCGAGGATGGTGACCACATCTTCCTACGAGTCTCACCTCGATGAGGTCTACGATGATTTGGCTGAGGAGACAAGTTATCTCCAATGTTCATTGGACCATTCTGGGTCCTCATTAATGATAGAGGACCTATTGACCACCTCTGTGCAATTAATTGTGCCAATGCATTTGCCAATTAATTGTGCCAACACGCAAGCCAATTAAATGTGTCTACGCGTGTAAATTTATTAAGGTGATTTTCATTCTGCGGTTGAAATGCGTGCCAATAATAAAATAATAAAAAACCTATTTTTATTATTTGGTTGGAATTCCCTTTTGGTGGAATAGAGGAAGAGGAGATCTAGGGAGAAAAATTCCACCAACGAAGAACGCGAAGAACGTGAAAAACGCCAGCGACGCTCTTTCTTTCTCAACTTCTTTCCTGGCCACCTACCGATCAACACTCTGCAACGTCGTTAACGAACCGATACAGCTCAGAATTGAGGACGTGCGGTGGAAATGACTAACTACGGTCTCCTCCATTATCCTTTCGTGACTCTGTCAACGAACGACGAGCATTGAGCGACGAATCAAAAGGTATGGTGTTTACCTTACGAAGTAGTCATTTTATTTTCTCATATTCTTTTGAAATGATATGTCGTGAAGTTTTGTGATTAAATTGTTGTTCATCCTACCTTTGATGAACCAATGACTATCACCATAAATGCAAAGGGTTGGAGCTAACCTCACACGGCCCGACACCGTCTGTCGATTTTCTTTATGGTGTTCTTTGGAGAGGCAACGAGGTGACAAAAACGGAGAACAAAGGATGCGCTACCCGCAACCTTCATGGATCGCGCCGCCCTCACCCACGGCCTCCGCAGATCACGCTGCCCTCACCTACCAGTGCCAAGCATGGCGCCCCCACACCGCCTTCCGGCACGTCGCCGCACCCCACGCCCCCGCGCCCCACGTCGTCGCCCTGTGCTGCCTGCGCATTGTCGCGCTGCCCGACGACCCAGCGACCCCCAGCCGTGACCTTCCTGGTGCCCCCGTGGCCCTCTACCGCGCTGCCCGACACCCTGCTCGGCACCCCGATGGCCCCCTTCTGTGGCCTGCCTGCCCCCCCCAGCGCCCCAACAACCAGGACGATACCCCCGCGACCCACCTTACGCACCTTGCCTAGTGCACCCGCGGCATTCTCGGTGTCCTGCCGGCCTTCCCTTGCCCCGCGCGGCCTACCGCTAGCCTCTCGAATGTTAAACATCCTTTCCACTCCCCTCATGGCATTGGCCGAACCGACCCCAACCTTCGGGCTGAGCTGCTTGTGTGGCGACATTCGGGCCGAACTGCCCTCACAGTCCACTAGGTGGGGCACAGCGGTACGGTCCTAACATAGTGGGCTGACCCACCCAACAAGCTCTGTCAGAGCAGACCCAGGCCCACTACTGACCCTTTTTTTATTTTGGCCATATCTTTGGCACCAGACGTCCATTTGACGAACCATCTATGGCGCTGGTAATCTCAATGAGAGACAGTCCCGTTGAGAATACCCCACTGGAGTTCAGGGTATAGTTGAGATACGGTCGGGTTGGTTCGTACACGAATCCAACTGGGCCCCCATGATTGAAAGACTAACAACTCACAGACCGAGTGTCCAATTTATGTGTCTTCTATTGTGTTGAGACCCATAAAACATGGCGGTTCATTGAGATACGTTTACGCAAGACATCATGAAACAAGGAGTATTGAATTGTAGCTCGTGGAACAGACCCTCCTGGTGATGAGTGAGCAGATTGCAGAGACCTAGTAGCTAGAAGAGACTTGATGGATGATGACCGATCAACTGGGAGTGATTCAGATGGCCCAGTGGGGAGCGCTTGGTTGTAGAAGCAGATCCATGATAGAGGAGCGCTTAGTGGAAGCGGTAAACCCATGGTACTCAATAGAAGGAGTACCTGGGTAGGCTATGAGGGGGAGAGCTTGGTTTTAGTGGCAAACCCATGGTGGGGAGCACCTTTGTGTGAGCGCGACAGACCCACAGTACTCTACAGGTGGAGTACCACAGCGGTCCAAGGTTAGTTGGAAGCCCTTGGTTGCAACGACATGCCCACTGTACTCGACAGTGGAGGAGTTATCCAACAGTCATGGTTTCGACATCGTGAATAAAAATATTGGATGAGCTGAGTCTTTGACTTTTGTGTTTTTCTCAGGGTTGAGATGAGTTACTAGATAAATTAGCTATATGTATGGGAATACACCTAATTAATGGTTATCCTTTGATTTCATGCTTTTTGGTTTATCCTTGTTGGATTTTGTGAGACCATGAAGGTCTCAGAATCCCTACTGGGTATCATTATACTCACCCCTGAACGAGCTATGCCCACACCACATTGTGTGGGATGCAGATGATGGACAATGCAGACGGATGCCCAGAGTGCCAGGACTGGATAATACCGAGAGGTGGACCCTTCGACGAGTCGGTACACAGAGAAGACGGACGGACATGGAGTGTTAAGGTGGCCACATGTACCTTCCCTTTATAGAGGAACCCTGGAGGATGATCCATGAGCTTATCTGTACATTTAAGTTGTTTTTTCCTTTTTTAGTTGTACTTGTAATTTAATGTTCGACTTGTATTTCTGGCCCCTTTTACTTTCCAGCACACTTTTTTTATACAGTTTTTACATAGTGTTTTTCTTCTAAATGTGTAATCTGATGTGTTTGTTTATAGTTATAAAGGAAATGCTTGCCTAGTTTAGAGATATATGCCTTTGGTTCTAGTCTCCATACCCTATCCTATTGAAGGCATGCATTAAGTAGTAACGACATGGGCCACAGGGGACGAGTCATGACAATCAACCCTTGATTCGGTCCAGATAATTAGAAAAATGAAGAAAGGATGAAAATCCCAGAAATATTGTATATTAGATTACCCCTAAATAACTATATTAATATGGAGAAAAATGGGGAAAGATAGAAGTTGATTTAATAACTCAGTGGCACAGATCGAACGAGACAATTGGGGAATGAATTTCAGTTGAGATGGTGAAGCAGTGGACAAGACACTGATTTAATAATTAAAGGGTGATCCCAATACCAAGGCTATCCATTGGAATAAAAGTATAAAAAATAAATATCTTTTATGAAAATTTAAGGTTTACAAGGAAATTTCAGTTGAAATTATTCGGTCACACTTTTTGGGAATGTTGTCAGCCAAACCCTATACCATCCTTGTTCTATTCTCTTCTTCAAGGGGTCCTCACACGTTTCATGCACACACTTTTGGAAGCTATATAGAAACCATGATGCATATATTTTCTAAATATTATAGTTCCCCCACATGGGTGTGAGGCCCTATCTATATAATTTCCTCAAATAATGAGGCCTCATATAGCCCTCTATCTAGACTTTAATGATTACTCAAAACTGTATGGATTTCGCCACGATTTCTACAAGCCATGTGGCCCATTTATATTTTCATAAATCTGGTCTATGTTTTCCAATTAAGCACTACACACCCCTGAAAATCCTGCGTTCTCATTTTCAATGCACATTACGTCAAAAATAAGGAATTAAACAAGAAACTTATATATATATACATCATAAGAAAACTAGGGATCTTACAAAAACACTTATTATGACCTTAATCACCATGCTAGGTAGGATTTTACAAAGCACATGGCCCTTGTATTATCTCATGTGATGTAATAAAGAATGTAGATGACACTAAGAGTTATGTGTCTCAATTATAGTGTCCTATTTAGTATAAACATGTATTGTAAATACTTATGAAGGATTTTATAGTAATAGTATTGAATTTATCCATTTGATGGATTAGGAAAAGTGTTTTTAATCTACCATCTATGAGTTTTATGTTATATGATAGGAATGATTTCCTAAAAAAATAGTTAATTGGGGAGAGTAACACAAAATAAGAATCATTAATCAATGAAATTTAGATCTTGGTCAAATAATATTTAGGATTCAAATAATTAAAATGTGTTATCATTTAAGTGGGACCACATTTAACGAATATCCTTATTAAGTAAATGTAAAACATGATACTCATTTGAAAAAAAAATACATTATATACTTAAATAAGACTCTATAATCTTAAATCTAAAATTCACGATCTATATTCGATAGGGAAGAACTGAATGTAATTAATTTCTCATAATGGTACCAGAGTATAAGAATAGTTCTTAAGCGGGATGGAAAGTTAAATGTGTTAGATAAAAAGCTTCATGGTCAACCATATAATGTATTCATTCAAAAAATGGACATGGATACATATAATAATATTACAAAGTGTTCACTATATATATTTATCCTTAATATTTGTTCTATTGAATTCATGTTACAAAATAAAAATTAAAACCTGGATGCATACAAGTTGATAGATAACCTAAGAAGGATTTATTAAAAACATACAATGCATGTATGGTTTGATTGTGAAAGGAAATTTTTTAGACAAATATAAAAGGAGACACATTAGTATACACTCATTTACACAATATTATATGGAACATTAATTAATTAGCGAGACTATGATTAGTTCATTATCTTTTTTCCTATGAAGTTCATTTTATATCCATTGTTGAAAACTATATAATGGTTCATTGTGAATTAAATTTTGAATGATTTAAAAAAAAGTGTATTTTTTATCATGAATAAGATGATCATTGATGAAAATGAAATTATATTTCTAGGATCAAGAGTTGAGATGAGGGTGTAGAAATAAATTGGTAATAGGTTTTTCTAGAAATAAAATAAGAGATCTCAAGTAGAGTACACACCATAATCTATGATAATAAAAATGAAATAAAAGAAGTGAATTCATTATATAAAAGTCATATATTAGTGAAATAATTTTTTATAATACATGTTTTTGTAACACCTTGATATTTTAGAATATATTTTTCTTTAAATAAAATGTAAGTGTTTAGTCGCATTCTTTACATGAAACTCTGAGTCTATATGAACTGTGATATAATAATTCGTTAAAATTTATCTATTAAATTAGAATGTATGAATAGTGATAACAACAATATGAAATTTTTTTATAAATACTTGAAATATTTAATTTTTTTTGTTAACACATAATATATAAGTACCCAATTTTTAGTAAAATCCTTTTATGCTTAAAAATATATTTATTCAAACATATTTTTATAGAATTTTACATGAATGAGAATTATAAATAATTTATAAATTTAAAAAAATAATCATATAAAATCATATCATTTTTGAAATTATAATTTCAATATTATCATAGCTTGAATTTTTATGATTCTTCTAAAATGTTTTATTTTTATAGAATAATGAAATATTCTGATATACCTAAAAAATCGTTTCATTTCAATTAAATGTCTCAATATATTTGAATTTTGACCTTAAATCAACATATTAATTATTTAATCATAATAAATTTAATTCATTACTAAAAATCACTATTATACATGAGTTTTGTATAATTTTATTTTTGTTATTAAAAAAAAGTTTTTTCTAAAAATTGTTTCTTTATACGCAAAATGTTTTTTTCTTAATCAATTAAAATAATCTTGATGGATTGATGTTTCCATGTAAATTTATATAATATATATTCAATAATATGTATTGTCTTTAATTTTATGGGGTTTATAAGGAATTTTGGAAAATTATATTTCAATCTTATAAGATTAATTTTTCTAAAATGGGTTTTTGTTGCTGGTTGCAAATTTATTTAGGAGTTATTTCTAAAATATATAGAAATATAATATTGTAAAATTGATTAAATATTTATAATAATAATTTTTAAAAAAATATAATAGATTAAACCAAATTTTGTTTCAAAATAATTAAAAATATCAGTAAAAATTTGATACCATAGTTAATGTTAAAACATGTGTACCGTGGGTTAAATGAAGAGAAAAGTATTGAATTTTCAACCAAATATTTTAATTTTTTTATATCAAGATATTTTAACCTAATGTTAACTTTAATTATAATTTATAGACATTTTTTTCTCATTCTCTAGAGATTGACATTATATAATTGAAATCTTTTAAGAGATTCCACATGTGTCCCTTCCCTTAATTATAAATATAAACACCACCTCCTCAGTTATTCACCCAATTTGAGCCTTATATCCTATAAAATAACTGATAAAATTTATTCCCAGAATAATTACATTAATTTAATATATTATGGTATTCTCTTAAGACAAATTCTTTTTGTATTAAGGAGTAATGAAAATGAGGCCTCTTAAAGAAGAGTTGCTGATCTTAACCAAGAACTTCCAATTTTATTTCTTCTTAAACATTATCTAGACTCAATGAATCCATAAAAATGAGGAATATAATATCTTAAATATTCTAATATTTATTTGTGATTATGAAACAACCATTTCACACTTATTTTGAATCAAATGGGCAATAAAAGTATTAACCATGTGTATGTGTGGACAACCACCTTCACGTGGTGATAAGATTCATATTCAATAACCATATTTCTGGGGTAGTTATAATGATGAACTTAATGTTTATAAATGATATTTATTTCATAATTATGCCTTTTATATTATAATGTCTAATTTACCTACTTTCATTTAGACCCATTGGCTAACTACAATGTTGCTTGTACTTATGTGTTCACTGCCCCCTTTACGAAGACATGTTATTTTTTTATCATTACTACATTACATGGATGGTAAAAGGAAACTATTTTATAAAAAAATATTACATTTATCATAAAATAATTATTATATAATGTTGAATTATCATTTATATTTCTTCATTTCCATCCAGAGAAAATTAGAAACATCACTCATGTGTACGAACGAATTACTCTCTTTACGAAGTAATGTAAATAATTATTCATCTCCACTTCATATGAATGGTTATAAATATTTATATAAAGATTATATATGAACATTATATCATGATAAAAATTATATATATTTATTAACCATGATCAACATTCAAAGACCATAATTGCTGATTTGAAACATACATGAATAACAAAGCTGTTAACATCCAAAATGAAAACATTAATATAAATTTTTTATCAAATAGGTGTTAAAATGATATAAGTGCATAATATATGCCAATATATGTATTAATATTTTTATTTTATATAATAATATTAAGTATAAATTTAATTTTCATGATTTTATAGAGCTTACAAATCATGTCAGTTATAAGGTAACAATTTCGTATTAATTTCCCTTCATTGAGACATGTTGTAACATTTGGAACTAATATATTATTTATATGGTCTATAAAATTCAATAGAATTAATTCTAGAATAATAAAATATTTAATTAATGGTATTTAAATAACCATATTATTTTAATTATTCCAATAAATGTTTATTCGAAAATTACTAAAGTAACAAGTGTTCTTCGTCTCAATTTCTTTTCACTACGACATGTTTGATGTTATACCCAAATATTATTTTATGATATGTATATAATTCACCGTTTATATGTTATATAATTATGTAATTATTTTAATTAAAATTAATGATTCTTTTTAGTTTATTTTATTCACAGGGGTTATGATTCAAAAGTTACCATAACAGTACAAGTTTTAAGTTACAATGACAATTTTATTGTGATTGTTTATGATTAGGTTTTTTGATGATGAAATAATGTGATCTCAATTAAATTTTTATTTTATTTTATTATAGTATGTTTATTTCAATATATTTCATTTTTAATTTCAGTTTACTCATATAGATACTAAAAATACTGAAAAATGTTTTGTAACGAAAATCAAATTCATTACTCTCTCCAGTCGGGAATATTTTTTCAATGTCCATTATTATTTATAATTTATTAATTAATTTATTCACGAATATGAAAATATTTATCTAAATCATTTCAACACATATTTTATATTATTATAATTTTTTCTCAAGGGATATTCTTTTCATTTTTTGACGAAGGTACATCAGATTTTTTTAAGAAAACATGAATCGAATTTTGGTTTTAACATATGCCACATAAACAACATAAACTACCACCATGAATACATGTTTATTTGAAGAATTATTTATATTTTTTCTTGGTTCATTCCTAAGAAAAATTTTTCTTCCATTTATTTTAAAATTTTATTTATTAAATAAGTGATCTTAAAAAAAAGGGTCATTTTCCTCAAGAATTTTTCAAATGATATTTTACAGGTATTTTTCATCTATAACCACATCATTTGATGTATTTTATGATTTTATGGGGATATGTTTCTATGTTACCATACTTGAAAATTTTTATGGATGGTTTATTATTTGGATGATGAGATATTTATGAAACCCATATCATATTCATGGGTTATGATATAATTAAATGATGATTGTATTATGATCTTGTAGCACACACATATATATGTGGTTTACTATGTGATGGGTCTGCAAGGAATTATAAATCCTTCCAAAATATAGTGGGTAAAGATATATATTTCATATGACACTAAGTAGTATAATGGATGGACATCCCATTTTACTATCTTACTTTTCACATTAAGACAATCATGGGAGTAAATATTGACTAAGTGAATGATGGAATGAGGAGTGAACCAAGACCACTACGATAGTCATTCCAATGATCCTAGTCTAAGGAACTGATTTTAAAATATTATGTACAATTAAAAAAATTATATATTATGGTTATGATATGTTCTCATGGATCATTATTAATTATTGATGATTCCCTATTCTTATTTATTGCATCTTTTGATGGAGAATTTTTTTTATCACATCTCATAACCATGATTTATGAATAGATGGGTATGGTTTTATTTTGTCAATATATTGTTATGATACCATTTTTCGTGCCTTATGATAATATATTTATATGTAACAGCCCCATGTTTAATCTACTTAAATTTCATTCTTATAATTATGTCGTATAATCAAATGAAATCACAACACAAGGAACTAAAAAGTACCATGTGACCATTAAACATAATATTTTCACCTATGTGATTTCAATTTAGAAAATATGACATACACTATTGCTATCAGTAAGATGTTTGATGTCCGATAAGAAAATAGATATTTCCTGTGAATAGTAAGAAGCCCTTTTGAATAGTAACATACCCTTTTATTAGTAATATGACCCTTAAGATTAGTGAATCTTCCAAAATAATAATATCCTCACCCATGAATTTATAAATAAAATATAGGCATCTTATAAGTGATAATATGACCATTGAAAAATTATTGGCAGTTTATTATGCCATTAATAATTAATAAAATTAATTATTTAATTTAAATGAAAATTTATTTTAATAAAATGTGTTTATAAATTAAAAATTTATGTCTTCAGTTTTTGAGATAATTTTATAAAACCTTATGCAATTTTTGAAGCATTATAAAATTTGTTATAGTTTTAAAATATGTATTTTTCTAATAAATTATTATTTTAGTTAAAAGTTATATTACTAATATTTAGAAAATTATTTTTTAAAATTTTATTTATATTTTGGATTCTAAATGTCGAAATATGGTTAGGGTGAATTTTTTGGATTTGTCTAAAATACACGAATGTTTTAGGAATAGTAAAATATAAAAATTCCCAATATATGCTAAAACCATAATTTTTGCTTCATGCATGAGTCATAAGGATGTAAATGTACATTGGATGGAACTCACATGAACTTATTACAATTTTTTTCCATGGACTGTTCATTATTTATTTTATTATGGGATAATAATAAATAAATGATTAAAATATAAAGAAAATCTTCCTCCCCTCCACTATAAAAATCACCACCACTCCCCTCTTCTCTTCACTCCTCTAAACCCTTGTGCCTTCACAAAGTTTTACCCAAATATCTCCCCATTATGACCCCATGTACATAAATTCTTGGTCTCATCAAAAGTTTAAATCCTCTCTCCTTAAGAATCTCTCAATAATGTTTTAATCAAGGGGTAAACTCCAATTTTCTTTTCTTTCATTTTCTTTTAAAGTTATTTTTCTACATTTCTATCCTTACCTCTACACAACCAAATGTTATGACCACTATGATACCTTAAATTTACTGTATTTTTCATATAATAATGTAATAAGTTATTATCATCTGTCGATTACTCTTCTCTTAAATAAGAAGTAAAGACACCATCTGAGATGTGTTAACTTACCACATTCACGAATGATGGGTATTCAATTTATATTAACATCATCAATTCTGGTCATGTAACCAATTTTATAGATTAAACAGACTATTAAGAATTTTTTTTATTTTAGTTGTTGTTCTGGGATCCTTTTTCACACATGATTTAATATAATAATACAAAACATGTTAATTATGCGTGAAATAGAAAAATTATTTCAGGCATTTATCATTACTGTTTTAAATAATGATTAAACTTCACTATAAGTAACCGAATTAAATTTAAAACCATGTAACCTTATGTATGTTAAATATTACACAAATTCAAGACAACCATCCCCATTTTACATGATTCTCCATTCATGAAAATTATTAAACTGGTCAATAAAACCTATAAATCAAGCACACCAGAATAATAAAATTGAACATAAGATCTAATAAAAATGTTTATAAATGAACATAAAAAGTTTATACTAAATCATTTACATGTAGAATAGGTTATATAATTATTAATTAATGAAGAAAATTTTTCAATTTAGGTCATTAATATCAAGTTGAGAACACTATTATACCTAATGTAAGGGATCCTATATAATTCACTTTTAGTCAGGAATTTCCTCTATGGTATGTCCATTTATGTTTATTTCATAATGATGGGGTATGATTTTGAACCCCAACCAGGTAGAGGAGAAAATCCCCACAGAATAGAGTTTAAAATCCTATAATAATGGAATAAAAAAAGGGATAACGGACTTACATGAGGGTTACATAAAGAATATGGATGTAAACCACCAACAATAGAATCCCAAGGGTGGGTGGAGAAATAGGGAGGCACACCTAAGTTAGGGGAGTCTGTAAGGATCAATCAAGGGTGTAGAATGTGGTAAAATCAGGGAGAGAGGAAAATAAAACCCCAAATTCTAATTTGATGGTAGATCCACATGGTTATCCCACAAGGTTAGGTGAACTATGTGGTAACTGTGCGAAGTATTCATTTTGAAGGAATATATCCATTTGGTTACCTAGACCAAAGAACACAACAATGTGGTAAGTTCTGTCTCATGTCGCATGGTTTCTCAGGTGGGTGCAAGGTTTCTACTAAATGTGTGCCAAACATGCACAGTTGCCTATCCAACCCGAAAACTATATTCTTATCCAAAAAACAAAAGGAAACCAAATAGTATAATCTAGAACAAATATAAAAGGAAATAATACTCTAAAAATTAAAACCCATCACACTTAGTTTCTGATAATCATACTGAGGACCAACCCAGACCAGAAAAAAAGTGAATTTGAAATCCCAGGTGTGATATTATGTCCATATTGGAAATTGGGAAGGAAATTTCTATACTACATAAAATGACATAAAAATATATATGGAGAGTCTAAACCATGTAAAATTTTTATAAAACTCAATTTTTATATTATAAAATTTACACACTATTATTTGTATGTTTTAATTATTTTAAATCTACAAGTGTTCATAAGTAAAGAAATAATTACTTGTTAAATATTAATATAATAGAATAAGAGGATACTGTATTAAAGATTTGGATACCATAGAAGACTTCAACTAGTTTAAATCAATTGATGTGTCTTTTTTATCTCTTTTTTTCTTAAAATGGTATTGAATCATTTTTTATGAATAAATTAGACATATTAGTTTGATGAAATTTTTTCACATAAATGACATAAATTTTATTAAAGGGATACATGGATAATATAGATTCATAAATGATATATTTATTTCTCTAAAAATAAGGTAATATGTTTATAGAAAAATTAGTGATAATTTTTAAGTCTTATTTTCAATAGGAAAATGCTTCAAAACATATAAAATAAAAAATAGGATATGAAAAAAAATTATTATATATATTTTTCCACAGAAATTAAATAAGTTTTATTTCAAAAATGGAAAAGTTTAGGTCGATTATTAAAAATAATATTCTTATTAAAATATAATGTCTAAGATATTACATGAGGTATGTTTAAACATATTGAAGTTCAAATATTGACATATAAAATATTATAACAATTTAATGTTAATTAAAGTCTACACTCTATATTCTTATGTGTTTAGTATAAGATATAGTAATGAAAAATTAAAATAGTTTTATTTTGTCACCATTGCTACCATCCAAAATGATTATATGAACACATTCAGAAATTAAATTTTAATTAACATCCCAAAATATTTTTAGTGTATATATGAAAATGAGAATTGTAAACAATAATATATAGACACCATATCAATGAAAATGTTACTTCATACTAAAGAGTTTTAAGATGTGTTGTTGAATAGTAATTTAAATAGTCACATTATTATTCAAGGTATTTTTTGATGGAATTTTATCCCTGGATGATGATGATAAACATTGAAAGATATATAATAAGATAAATAAAGTTTATATGATAATATATTATTTTTCAAGAGTTAAAGAGTTTTAATATGTTCAAATATTTTAATATTAAGAATATGATTCCTTATTCTCACAATTATTCAAAATATACTTCTTCAGATATGTTACTCATTAAACAATTAGTGGAAGGATTTTAATTGATAGTCATATATAGTTATGGAAAGAATTATATACTGATGTACCAAATTAATAAAACCCAGTAAGTGCATCAAAAATAAATATGATCTGGTACTTGAACATATATAATAATCTATTCATGTGCTTAATTAATTGTTTGTTATGAATTCATAAGATAATCAAGAATAGAAAATTTATAATGATAACATGAAATATTAACATTATCAATCAGTTACATTAGTAGAAACAGGTGCATATAGATATTAATATTATGAAGTGAAATAATAATTAACCTCCCCAAGTAGGCTAATTATTTATACATAACTGATTTTTTTCATTGAGTATTACATGTTATGATGAGATTCTAAGGTTATGTTGTGTAGGGTTTTCATATAGGGGAATGAAATATTCTCCCAAGGAAAAAACAAATGATAAGATAATTTTTGTGTTCTTGATGACCCATGAAGTCTACAATATCATGTGTTATATACTATGTCATTGTTATATTAGGGGCGTGTTGGACCTATTTGGATCCCCATATCTGAGTGTAGAAAAATAACTAGCATTATAGCCTTTGTACCTTATTATCATTCTTAAGTATGTCAAAACAAAATTATCTAATTATGTGGGGGTTGGGTATATTTTTCGTGATAACATTGTTTGGATATCAAAAATGATGTGATTCCCCCTATAATGTAATAATTTTTATATCTTAGCCTTCGGTTAAGACGGACAAGTGAGTGTGAATTCACACCTAGATAGTACATATAATGCACTGATCTACTTGGATGAGGGACAAGTGATGTGATTATATATGAATATGAATAAATTTTGATATATTCATTGACTTGGTCTATCTATACTCAAAGAACAAAGTACATTTTAGTTGACTATACGAGAATGGCAACCTCTATGTACCATGGTTCCTCAATGTGTTACAAAAATATAAAATACAATAACACACACTTGAAAATGATGAAAACAGGTGGAAACATGTATAATTATACTTAGGTTTGATGGAGATCATTCCAAAAAAATTCATAGCTTGAGTTTCATTGATTCTTTTCCTGATTATTCCCCTTGTTTATATTTATAGATCCAATGATTTATATTTATTTTCAATTATATTAATATATATGGGGTTTATCTTTGTGGTTGATTGAATAAGGATAGAGATTTACTTAATGTGATACTCTAAAAGTGATTTAGTGTAAATCCGAAATTATTTAGGATTAATATTTTCATGTTATTATAAATGATTTTATAAAAGGGGATGTTAATTACATATTTCTATTTTTGTGGAAATACCCAAAAGAGGTTTTTAGATGATTTCAAAATTTACTATATATTATAATATATAAGGTGAAATGCATCAAAAAATTTTAGGATTTGTAGAAATTAGGTGATTAAAGGAAATATGAACGAAATTTTATTTATATATATATATTATCTCATAAGTCATAAAATATATCATTGTTTATGGGTGGCTGAACATTCTTCCATATAGTTTGTCATTAAAAATAGTGGTTTATATAATAAAATTCCTTAGGAAGTAATGAATATGATGCATAAATTGAAAAAATTATTAAAACATACATTATAACTCAGGATTTAATACACATAAATTCACAAAGAAAATCCAAAAGTGTTCTACCAAATACCATGACCATGCAATGTTGAGTTGTCTGAACAGTTGATAGTTCCTTGTCTGTAACTCTCATTATCTGTCTTCTCTACTATAATGAGATTCTACCATACTATAGTGGAAGAGACAATACAATTTTGATGTGTTTAATAGATTCAGTTTCACTTGTATTCCTATACATGTTTAAGTATTTCATCTACATAATGTTTGATCACCGTCAAACATATTTTAATTTATTTTGAAAACCAATATATTAAAAGGTATATTTTTTTTAAATATAATATCTTTTTTCCAGATTTTGGGTAGTTTTCATAAATCATTGAATAAATATCTATACCATGGAATTTATATCTCTTCCACATATCCTAATAATAATAATTATACCTCTTATAATCTCATCATTACCATCATAAATCTATGGTAGGCACAATTATAAAAAGAAATCAAAATCTTAAAATAAATTGAATCAAATATCTCACACATGCATGTATTGTTATATTGATAAAAGTCCCACAATAAAATACAAAATGTAAATAATAATGTATTAGCTCTGATTCCTAAAAAAAGCTCAAAGTTAGAAATTTTCATCTCAATCATTGAAATCATCTTTAAAATATTATAATGTAGATTTATATATATATTGGTTTGATCATACATGTATACTCACTAAGTACTTCCTCATGACCTCTAATGTACATGTGGGTGAAGGATAATTACGCCCCATTGAATAAATATTAGAAATGACTAGAAACTATTAATTTACCAATCAACCAATATCCCCATGAATCACTCACCAAAAATCACAAAAAATTATAATGACAAAAAAAATATAAATTAAGTTACCTATAACCACTTTCTAACTGGTTTTCAATTCCCATACTAAATGTTAATCATCTTGAACTTCAATCCCCTGGATATGTTATTAGATTCGGGTCCCTAAAATGAAAAACATTATAATTTAGATTATCATTATATTCAAAGATCAGAATATTAATTAATTCGTTATCCCATATTGATTGTTCTTATATGTGAATTTAAAGTGATAATGTTCTAGTGTATATATCACATTGAAAAGGCTAAAATAGTTCCTAGCTATTATGAGAAACTTCGATGCTATCATGCTATTCTTTATCTTATGTCCTATGGTCATGATAACATTCTATGATGAGATGCATAATATTTTGACTATCATGTTAAAGTACTCAATAAAGGATGAGAATTCATATCATGATGTTATCACTTGATAATATCTACTAAATAACAGACAGACCCGACAATATGAATTCCACATGTTTGTGTATAATTGGAATGTCAATATATGGTTTTGTTTAATGATTATTAAACATGAGACTATTATTATCACATATCATGACACTTGTAAATTTTTACATTGACCAAAACCCTAATGAAATATTTTCTTAGGAAACATGATACATCAGGTGTGTCATAAATGATATGTTGTCCATGAAAAAATCAATAGAGGATTCATACATTTTAATTTATTTAAGTTGATATTCTAGTAAATTTGATTGGAATGGAATTTTTAAAATAAATTCAATGGCCATTGTGTATTTACATGATCATTCTACATAATTAATGAAAGATAAATTAAACACATAGGTTGGTGACACAAGTATGGAAGCTGCTTGATAAAGAGAAAACAAGTAAAAAGTATTATAATACAGAGTAAGGGTTTGTATGTGGTGGTAATCATTAAGACATTAACTTCTTCCTATATAAGTTATGCAATGTTTTTCAGGATGCTGATATTGGAATTTAGCCAGTCCCACCTAATGCCACCGACGATGTGACATAGTGTCACACATAGTCATTGTATCCTTTATTATAAGTTAAATTATATTTAAAATTAATAGATGGTATAAATTTTATTTTACCTATCGAGGAATAATATTTTTTTGTGTTTTTTGATCACAAATATTCAATTATCATATTTATATCTGAGTGGAATATTAAATAAATAATTATTTTACGGCCTATAAAACTGAATATTTATTTATCTCTTATTTTTTTAAAAAAAGTAAATAAAATTTATAATTAAATAAATATTTATTTTTTTATGAGAATATTAAAATATAAATTTTTATGAGTTTGAATGTAATATTTATTAATCTATTCAGAAAATATTAATTAGTATTTTAGGATTTATAAATACAGAGGAGGAAATATAGACAAAGTTAAACAGGTTTAATGGGAATTTCATACTATATATAATTTTAATAATTATAAATTAATTAATTTAATAATTGATATGTAATTTTTCCATGAGACATTAATACATCAATAAATTATTTTTTTATTATTATTACTACTACTACTAATACTACTATGACTACTACTACATATACTACTACTATAACTATTACTATTAGACATGGGTTTTTCTTATGATTAATATAATTATTACAGGGCTAATGAAATTATTTATTCACTAACCTAACTCTATAAATTCCAAGTAATATAATTTCCATGGTTAAGGAGAAATTAATGAGAGAATCATTCATTATACACAACATTACCCCTATAGAGAATTCTATCACAATGAATGAAATCTGTAATGTTACTTTGAAGACTAAGAGAGTTCTTGCATCTTTTTTTATCACTTTTATGAATGTGAGAGAGACAGAATCTTTAAATCCTTAGGGATTGTGTTGTTATCAAGATGAAAAATGTAGTAAAATTAGATCATTCACACCAGAAATCATCATTTTGTTAGTTTCATTTGGAGATCAAGGAAAATGTGAGGATCACAACTAGAGGGATTCTTCATCAGATACTCATAGAACAATGACCATAAAAACCTAATAAGATTCTATCGACCAATATCAATATTGAATAATGATACCATGACTATGGTTTTTTTCTTATTAAAAATATAATTATACATTTAATTTAAAAAGATCCTCTCTCGTGATGTGAGATTACATTGTAATATTTCATTCAGTATATTAATTAAATGACAAATCATTATTATGATCTTGGATATTATTCACTGAATTAGACAAAAACAAATTTGGGCTTCTCACAAGCCATCACATCCATTCTACCAGAAATCATTAAGTGGTATTAGGGTGGTCACTTTCAATTTGAAATGATTTATTAATAATTGACCAATTAATATATTTTAAGTTAGTTTATCATTTAAATTTTATTCATTATTTAATCTTAATGTTGTGATATCCCATTTTTCACATTTATATAACCGAAATTACGATAAAACCCCATGAAGAATCTCTGATGAACCCATCCAAAGGTGTCAAGGATTCTACATGGGTAACATTCAACTCTATGGAGTGTAAGTAAATATACACATCATGTACCTATATTCACCATTCTAAGACACAATCATTAAATTCCTAACTATTCCTATGCTTTAAATGAAATGTTATTATGTTCATCATGTTTACTAGAACTAGATCACACACAATTTTATGGACTATATAATGTATAGATGGAATACACATAATGTGTTATCACATGGTTTGGAAACCATGTGGTAAAATATGCATAATAAATATATTACATGACACAAAATGATTTAATGACAAGAAAAAAAACCATATAATTTTACATGATGTGTAGCTCGAATAGACTCCATGTAACCAATAAATTCCTACACAAAATATACATCGAGTGTTTCGGAATGTATCATGGATAGCCATAGAAATAAACACATGGAATGTATCTAGATTTAAAAAATGTATAACACAATAATTTACATGAAAATAATATTAGTTTCACGATTATACCCAATTAACACATGTCCATGTTGCATTAATTTACAATCCATACCATGTGTAAGGTTTTCTAATGATTAATTAATTTCCACTTTAAATTCCAAACTGCTCATCATTTATAGTAATTACATTCAATATACTCTACTTATTTTAATATTTGTACATGAAACACAATTAAAAAATTCCTATGTTACATTAATATATAGTACACACTATGTTTTCTACATACTCTGTGAGTTCATAGTACTCAATAATAAACATGTCAAATAGTTCAGGAGGGTTCACACCATGTTTCCATTAAGTATATGTTGTTGTTTTTTTAAATTATAAATAAATTCACTTTATTTAATTTGTAAAAAAATAATGTTGATTAGAATCTATAGGAATTTATTGGATAGACTTAAGATAATTGAATGAATTAATTTACAAGATAATTAATTTATTAATTTGTGTAATTATGTTTAATAAATAGAGATTGAACTGAATGCTAGTTAGATGTTTTATGTATATTTCTAAACATTTTATTATCCAATTAAAGTATGTGTTATATTTATTTAAATTTAAAATGATTATGTTGATTTTATATGGGATATATTATTATTAAATTAAATAATAACGAATGAAAGTTATGCCTCAAATATTTTTTTGTAGGATATAAGTGTCTAGGGTTTCTTTTATGTAAACCCCATAACTGTTACTATATTTCATCTAAACCATGTGACTATAAAATATGTAAATTTTGATGATATAAGTAGAGGGTGTAGTTTAGAACCAAAGTCGATGTAAAATCGATCAATATGATGCAAAGGCCGATGATGGTATTATATAACTCCAACAGAACAAATCAATGATTTTTTCCCATAAGTTCGTAGATTGATTTATCATTCACTTGATAAATCAACATTTACAAATCTTATAACGATGTCACATTATTTATTTTATTTTTTCATCTTCATTATTTTTTTTACAGGGATAAATATTTATTCAAATATAAACTAGATAATTTAAATTGAATAAGAAAACAAGAATTGAAATATTATGTAAAAATAATGGGTTATGTGAAATTATTTTATCATATACACTATAACAAACCCAAAATTTGGTATAAAATTTGGTATCCTTATTTGTTGTTTTATTTTGTACTCAACAAAACTATATCCTTTTATTAATTAATTGAGTATAATTGAAATGAGACCTTTGGGTTTCAACTGTTATATAACCATTGGTTAATTATGACTGTTGGTCCATATGAAAGTTGGAAACTATACTATTAGTGTTATTATTATTGTTTATAAATACATGTTATCATTGTTAATTAATATAGAAAGAGGATTCGATGACCTCATCTTGTTGTCTAAGGCCGTACGAATCCCATCAGTCGGTGCCTGGGCAGGAGGTTGTATCTCTAGGCTTTTCTCTAGACCAAGCCCAAGTTGTGGTTCAACATGTGACGCTTGAACGACATCACCTACAGGATAAGTTCAAGCTGATAGAAATCACCACACGAGCAATGTTTTCCAAGCCAACCCAAGATTCTATACCCAGTGAAAACATTAATCTTAGGTGTTATGAAAGTGTTATAAAGGGATATGTATCAAGGCCTTGGTTACTATTTTTAATACTTTTGTATAAATAGATCTGTTATTTGTTATTATATTAATAGTTTGGAAATTCAAAAGTCAAAATAAATATAGGATGAATTGTAAGAAGTTTCATATTATTGATGAATATTGAAAAAAGTTATTTTACAACATTTTTTATAATTGAAATAATTAATATTGTGAAATTATTTTAAAAAAAAGTACATCTATAGTTGTGATCCTTAAGAAATTTAGAGTCTCCTAAGATCAACTTGTTTTTTTGTGAATAGTAAATTATGAATAGTAATATTACCATTATGAAAAGTCATGTGTCCAATGAAATAGTATTATAAATTAATTAAGTATAAATATAATTTATGCATATTTAATGGTAATGTGATATAATAGAATAAGTAAATAACTGTGTGATAAATTATTAGTTAAGTATTAGTATTTTTTTGGGTAAATAGTGATTTTACATAAAAATTACATATATCTTATATATGAAATTATTTTCATAAAATGGAGTTCATTTTTGAATTTTTAACATTTATATTAGGTTTGGGAGAATTTATGTGATATTAATGAAATGTTTTGTTTTTCAGTGAATAGTAAAAATACATTTTTTAGTTTCGGTGTGTTTAGTGACATCATTAATGATGTAATCATGATATAATAATTCTGGTTGACTTTTGATGAATAAATTATGATATAAGGTGTCCCAGGTCTACATTGTAATGGGGCAATACCACGGAAAAGCCCATGGTTATGAAAATACCTCTACTGAGGTGTCCCATGGAAATTAATAAAATATTCCCTCACTTTTTCTATAAATATCAATCTATTTCTTCATTCCATTCATTAAAAATTCTTTCTCGGCGAAGCTCTAAAATTTTTAACTACCATGAAATCCTCCCTAGTTTCCCTCAAGCACCTGAGGTCCTAACCATTGAGTTTTTGTAGTTACTCATCATGGTAAAGGAACTTTTCACCCTCCTATTTTAGTCAACACTTATTCTATGTAATATATTTGAATTTTCATTTTATTATGTTGGGGTATGTTCTTCAATATCCTTATTTTGGTACATTTAATGTAAAAATTATAATATACCCATTCCACTCTCATCAAATTATTTTCTGAATTTTAAAGAGATGTCGTTAGTATTCTAAATTTTCGAATGGGAATTCTCAACTTCGTTATTTTCCATTCATGTTATCTGTTATGTGGTATAACATTCATGATTCCATACTATGTTATTATTTAAATTTTATTTCATCCCTCTTCTATATTATGATTCATCTATGGATGGAAGTAATTTTCCCCCTCTCTTTTTAATGTTTTGTAAAACCATGTTGTAAAAACATTACGCTATAGAATTTTCATCTCAATAGTATTATATTTTTCTCAATTTTTTTTGATTTTATTTATCTAAATACCCAAAAAATTTCATTTTTAGGGATATTTATCATGGCTTAAAAATGATATATTTTATTATGGAATTTTCTTACATAATACCATCATTCCCTTTCAATGGGTTATAAATGACATAAATATCATTTTAAAGAACTTTTTAAAACGTCAAGATTTTGATATGAAGTCCATTTATTTTATGCTATTTGGGTTAAATATGAAATTTTTTATTATGATATATGAATATCACATAAATATAAATACATATTAAGGTTGTGACCTCATAGTGCTCCAATTCATTGGGTAATGAAATTAACCTCCAGAGATGACACATTTTATGATACCTTGGTCAATAACCTTGGTATATTTTTATGACACCTTGTGGATTGACATGGGTGATATACTTATGAATGTATAAATTAAATTTTTCAGCCACATTTTCAGGTTATTTGATAAGTTACTAATATAATTATATACCTCTTTATCATATCATTATGATATTCCTCTTGTTCTTATTGATATCACTCAACTTCACATGTAAAATATTTCACTTGTTTTTCTTACTGGGCCATATGTTCACCCTTTACATTGATGTATGTATCCTGATTATGAGATTCAGTAATTGAACTTATGATGAAATTTTTAATAAGATATTCAAGTGGATTAAAATATTGTTATATGGTTTCTTTTATTATGTACCTTATTTCAAAGTCACTGGACCATAAAGATCCTATGTTTGTAAAATTAAATGAAAATAATGTATGTATCCTGATTATGAGATGCAGTAATTGACCTTATGATGAAATTTTTAATAAGATATTCAAGTGGATTAAAATATTGTTATATGGTTTCTTGTATTATGAACCTTATTTCAAAGTCACTGGACCATAAAGATCCTCTGTTAGTAAAATTAAATGAAAATATATGTAATAAAAAGGTAGAATGCTATAGTTGGTGTCAATGGATAGATTAGTTATTTGTGGAAATTAGGTTATGAATATATTATGATGAACCCTATTGAAATGTTTATATATATTAAAATGACTTGGTATTTTGGTGAAATATTAATTATGTGGTTTCTAAACAAAAAAATCCCAATTTGGATATAAACAAGTTGATGTGGCTCAGGCATATACGTATCTTGGGGTAAAACCGACAACACCACTTTGAGCTAGACTCTAACAAAAACTGGTGCAAGATAATTGTCCTTTCTAAAATACTAGTTTGAAACTCTTAGGGGATATGTTTGGTCAATAATAATATTGTTATAAATCATTATTAATGAATTATATAAAAATGTAATTGTTTTTAAAGAATACTATTTTTATGCATGGGGTTTTACGACGTAAAAATAATTCATCATTAAAAGATTCTTAAATAAAAAAATCATCTCACTATGGTTTTATTATTTTAGAAAATGGCATGAAATTAGAGGAACCGTGCAAATGGTGACCACAATATACCATGCATTGATGACCCTCTGATTGAAGATGGAATAGAAACATTCATGAGAATGATGAACCAACTGACTCAAGTTATGAGAAAAACAAGAATCAAGTTGAGAGACCGATTTAACCATGAAATAACTTCTTTATATTGATTCCTTTAGGAATCAAAAAACTCCAAAAATAAAGTAATGTACTGACCCATTGATTGCTAAAAAGATGATCAGATCTATCGAGATGATATTTTATATTCACCACTATTCAGAAAAGAGAAGGTCACCCTAGAAGTTTACCTCTTTGAGAGAGAATATGATTAGTGGTGTGAACTAATTAAAAACACGATGCCAAGAGTGGAGGATGAAGATATGGAGTGTGATGAGTTCAGAGGGATATTCTAAATTAAATATTTTCCTAGTTTGAGGAGAACAAAAATGGAGAGGGGGTTTCTCAAGATGATGTTGAAGGAGAATGAATGTGGTGGAAACTAAGAGATGAACTTCAGAAGACATTATAGTAACAACACATTCTTTGTGATGGATTCTAATGGGAAGGTTGATAGATTCATTTGTGGAGTAACACTTCATCTCCAGAAGAATTTAGCCAACTAGGACTAGGATACCTATGAGGAGATCGCGAGGAGTGCTATGAAAGTCGAACAAGTGTTTTGTGAGATGTTGTGGTCTAATGAATCCAATGAAAAGAAGAGATCAATATATAAAATTGTAGATATTATCTTTGATTTGGGAAGTGGAGGCAAGACAATGAAACATCCCACATTCAATAAATTTGGGAAGAATCATTCAAGGACCTATAAGAACCAGGCCTTAAACATTACTTATTATTGAATTAAATGAATAATTCACATTGAGGATCTTTTCAAGTTTAGAGTTTTAGATAATTAGGACACAACTATTATATCTCAAAGATTTCAAAGTTTAGGCATCTACTGAGCTTCCATTTTTTTCACAAAAATAAAAACTCTCAAACAATAGAGCCATGTCTAGTTTCTTGTTTTAGACAGTCTGCAATTTCCTTGATCCCATCCTTGACCCTATCCAACTTTATTTCATGTGAAAACATTTCAAAAAAATGGGATTAGAATAAAAAGCTCAGTAAGGGTTATAACAGTACAGAAAGAAAACATCAGTCCATGTATACATAAGAATCAATGAAATCATACTTTACTCATAAAACATAATAAATTTAACATACCTCATGAAATCATAAGATTTATGCATAACTCAATAGAAACCAAAAGGCATAAAGGTAACTTGAGGCATTCATAAAATTATTATGTAGGGAGTAACCCTCATGGTTATGTTTGGAATACCCATCAAAGTATATTCCTTAAATCTCTTCGAAGAAACCATAGCGTTTAACTCCTTCGCGTTACCCAATGCATTGGAGATCTATATCGATCTCACACGCCCTTAGTTTATCACGGAACCAACCATATTCATAAACAATGCCCAAGAAATATAACATAATCATAGAACATAACTTAAGCACAATGTAAAGATAACATTACCACATTGTAATAACAATATAACATTTTAAGACATTGGAATAATGAATCCCTTCTAAAAATCATTTCAAAACCATTTAAATCATTTAATAAAGAGATTTTTGAATCAATGTGTCCCATACCACTTTGAAGATTTTTACATTTTAAACCAATAATATCCATATAAATAAATCCTTTAATCCATTTTTAAAACATGGATATTTATGAGAAATATTTATATGAATAAATCATTGAATCATTTAAAATGATATTTTAGTTAAAGGGTTTTTAACAAAATGAGAGACACTAAAATACAATAATTGAGGAATTAAATTTAATCAGAACCTTATAATATCATGTGAATAAAGGGATTCATGATATAATATTCCAAAAAAAATTATATAAACCATATAATAGTGAATTGGTGCATAAAAATAATGAAGTCTCAATAGAAATGTAAAATGAGATGAAATCCATTATAAAGAAGGTATCATTAAATTAAGGATAAATCAATCTCATAATTATGTGTGACAAATATAAATACACCCAATATAAGTGTATATTTATTTTAAAACAATAAAAGGTCATTAACACATATTCAATGGATGACATATTCAATAACTACATGTTAAACCCAAAGAAATCGAAATTGGGTTAAGAAGTTCCCTTGGTAAAATTCGACAGCTTAACGACGTCACTTTAAAATTCATAAAATTAGTTGATGAGAGAGAAAATTGTATCTCATCACTTGGACATAAAATTTAAATCAATAAGGATATATAAGAACATATCCCAACTTAAAAAAATGTAAATTAAAAGACATACCAAAATAAGTCTTTTTTTTAAAAAGAGGAGTGTGAAAGGTTCCCTTACCGATTTGGGCATCTTTCGAAACGTACACCCCCTGAAAGAAGGGTCATACAATAAAGATGTAACTAACCATAAATGAGAGAATATTATATAAATAGTAAAATAATGGGCAGTACATACACAAAACAAAAGTAAATAGTGGCTAATGTAGCATGAATCTCACGGGAATAAAAAGTGAGATGAAAATCCCCTTATGAAAATTCGGCGGCATAACGGCGCCACATAAGACTTTCGAAAATGGATTGATATGATCAAATAATGTCTCTCATAAAATTAAAATAAAATTTAAATCAAGATTAATATAAAATAACATCCAACAAAATAATAAAGAGGATCATAAAGTAAGTTACATAAAAAGAGTACTTAAAAATAAAGAGGGAGGTAGGATCTCTTACATCAAGTCCAACTTGTCTTGTTCGTTTCCTTATATTACTGAATAATAAACATTTTTAAATTTATAATTTCTTAAGGTACTCCTTTAAATATTATTATTCAGTCCATATCACATATTTTAATGTTATAATAATTGGTTAATAATGTGAGTTCATATCAGACGTTATTGTCGATGTTTGGTACATGAGTCAAAAAAGAACTTGTTTGAAAATGATTGTCCATGTAGTTATAAGTAAATCATCTCCAGAATAGTATTAATGATTTAAATATAATATATATCCAGTACATATTCATTTTATACAATTACATAACATTTGGAGATAAAAAGAAATGAAATACACCGTTCATGGAGACGGTAGGCCGTACATACGCATGAACCCTACTTTCATTTCTTTGACATATTAATGGAATTAAAAATAATTTAGAGATATGTATATAATAATAACATTATAATATATATGTTTTATAGGTCACATAATTTCATTAATTTCATTCTTTATACATTCCATGTATTGCATGAACGAGTCACATCACTTGAGGGGGCGGTAGTCCACACTTCCTCGTATGAAATTATCGCATTTCCACAACATGAAAAGCATAAAGGTATGTTTTAAATATAAAATACAGAAGCATATGGAAAACATAAATACCATATATATCATATATAAAATACAGTTACATCATAATGGCCACCATGAATGGTTTTATGTGAAGAATGAACAATCATCATTTCGTGAGGCAATAATTCGCCATCGACAGAAACAGTATGTTCTTTAACCATTAGACAGTGGTGTGTGTATGTGTAGCTCGAAAACTTCAAATAACAACATCATAGTATATTAAAGATACTGTTGTTGTTACCAATTAATGAATAAAAGGAGTTTAGGGGTTTGTAGAAGCAAAATTAAACAAAATAACACAAGTGAAGACATTAACTTAAAATCGGGAAACTCCTCTTGTTTTGAACCAAAATGGTTTCTTGAAGAGCATTCTGCCAAAGGTGAGGCTTCAATGATGGAGAGAGGGATGTGTAGAGATGAAATGGGTAGGGGTTGGCCGAGAAAATGGATTGAGAGATGTGTGTAAGGTGGTAGAGGTGGGGGCCTTTTATAAGAGAAGAGGAGGAGAACTCTTGGAATGTTATAAAATATTACTTTATTATAAAATGATTTTCGGATTTTAACGGTACCAAGAGGATATATTTCGAGACTAAGGTGATAAGATTTCTAAATCCACACATCAAATAGATTTGTGACAAGTGTAAGACTTATATTTCACCCTATCATCTCATTTTATTTAAATCGTTCATTTATGAGGTAATCACTGTATCACCACGGTGTCATAAATAAAATAATTAATTTAATGTCTAAAAATTATAAAAATATATCATAATGTATGAAATATTTTTAGATTTACAATGACTATTTATTGTCTAAGAGATCGTTTATGTATACAAAATTAAAATTATTTTACTTAGGTGTTACATACATTGGTTACATTTTCCTTTCTTTAAAAAATATATGAAAAAATGTCACTATCACACTAAAGTGATTCCAATGGGTCCCAAGGTTGGAAAAACGCATCCCATGGTCGTCCATGACACCCCCAATAGCATTAGGACAGATTTTGGGGTCATTTTATATTTTTATGATATTACTTTCTTACTTTTAATTACCCGATTACTAATTAAACACGATAATTAAAGATAATTACCATCATTACTATTGATAATGTCCAAAAACAAAAGTTCCTTAATTAAATAATTTTGACCTTATAATTACAAATATTGAATCCATTTAATCAAATTCAAAACACATAAATTGTATTAATTAATTTAAAATTAAATCTCATTGTCAAAACAAAAGACGGGTTTTTAAGAAGTAAAATTTATCAAAAGATTGACTTGTTTTTACATCCAATTGAAAAGTGAAATTAATTCCAATGAACAAAATTGTATTTAGTGATTAAAAAATTATTCAATTAGAATTTAAAAAAGATTAAAATGAAAATCTAAATGTATAAATAAATTGGATGAAAAGGCAGTTTTGAATTAAAAACTGTATTTTTCACTATTCATTAAAATAGCATTATCAGAAAAATACCAAAAATTAACCCTAAGATATATTTGATATTTCAAATTCCGAAATTATGTCTATTTTAACAAATTAAAAACATAGAAGTCTCATTAATAAATCATATAGTTAATTGACGCTTTCAAAACAAATAACGGGTTTTTTGGAAGCAATATCTAGTAAAAGTTTGGAACTTGTTTATGTCCAATATCAAAGTGAAATTAATTCTAATAACCAGCATTGAATTAAACTGTAAAAATATTTTCTAATTAAACATTAAAACCAATTAAAAAAAATAATTTAACCATATATTTAAACTTGATGAAATAGCACTTTTCATGTAAAATGCAATATTTTTCACTATTCACTAAAAAGAATGAACATTGTCAGAAACATACCAAAAATTTAACCAATGTAAATTTCAATATCCCAATCATAAAGAATAAGTTTATTTTGATAAGTAGAGCTTATAAAATTGTGAAAAGTTAGATTTAAAAAAGGTTCTGCATCAAAAGGCGGTAAAACAATCTTATAAAAATATTAGTTTATTTATTCTTAAAATTGGATTCATTTGGGATTTTAAGTCTCTAACATTTATTGGATAAATTTAAAAATATTTGAAAAACATATGTAATAATTTTTTAGTTATTTCTATTCATTCCCTCTATTACAATGGCTAGGCATTAACTATTATTATATTATTATATTATTAGTGTGCAACATAAGATTTCAAAGAAACTCGTTGCGTATTGGGTACGCCATCGAGCATTGCATTCCCTTTAAAGTAGTATTAACATTTTATTCACAAATATTGAAAAACATTAGAATTTAATATTATATATTTACCTGAGATGTTACATCATTCCCCCCTTTTAGGAATTATGTCCTCACAATTTCAAAATTGGGCTTGGAAACTTAATTGAAAGTCCCACATCGGAACAAGAGTCAGTAAAACTATCACTTTAAAAGAAAGGGAGAGAAGTACAAAGGTCACCCAAGTTAACCCACACTAGGATTACAAGTATGAAAATATGGATATGGAGGAGAAAAAAAAGGGTCATGTTCTGATGGAGAGTGATAGTAAACATGTCTAGGAGAAAGTTAACCACAAGAAAATCACAAACTTGTGATGGGTTAAATGGTATTCGATTCCCTAGTAAGAAAAGTTAACAGACAACATTTTTGTTTTAAGTTACCCTTCATTGAGGAATATATTTTTGAGCTTAACTAAATCATAATGAAACATAATTACTTGTCATGTAGACTTTCATCTTTTACTATATTCCTTAATCAAACTCATATTTTCTCCAAAAGATGAGTATTTAAAAAGACCTATTCACTTTAAGAGTACTATAATCAAACAATTAATAATCACCTAATCCATAAAATAGAACTATATATTTCCCATGTATTTATATCTCAACCAAAACCAAACCAAAAAGTTTAGTATGAGATCAGATTATACCCAAAAAGGATATTTTTTTTACAAAAAGAAAAACTACTCCTAATCTCTAAAATTTATCAAACAAAACCCAAAGTTCAACAAAGACCATTCAATAAACATCTATCCATAAAATCATTCAAAGTAAACCCAACTAAAATTGAAAACCAAACATTTGAAGGATGTAATCACATAGTCTCCCAAGGTACAAATTAACATTTATCTCCAAATAACATCAGTTTCTCTTAAAGTCTCATACTAGAATGTAATTAAACTAATCACATATCCTCCATGATTGGTTAATAATTCCCATAGATAACCCAAAATCAACTTACTATTGATTCATTAAATCATCCAACTAAAAAAATAATTAGTCAAACTAACCAGGGACTTCACGTAGTCTAGTGTTAGGCGATAAATACCAGTCACACTTTGGTTGTGGGTTCGATCCCGCAGCTTTGTCTGACACGATGGGTTGTCACACGGTCTGCATTTTGTCCTTTTTCCAAAACTATAACATTCTTAAAACATTCCCCAAAATGAGATAAAACATTTAAAAATAACCATAACACAATTTAACCTCAATTTTATCTCATGTCATTCATATTTCATCATAACGTATAGTAACCCATAATTACCTCAAAAGTAAGGATCATATAAACCCTAATGGTTACCTTTATAATTATTACCTGAACTTCCATGTCGAGTTGGTTCTCTTGTACATGATATATTAGAGAACTCACCAAGGTTCAAGTGGTTGGTCATGACACCTGATAGTTGGTTTAGAATAACAATGAGATTTCTCATTGAATCCCCCATTTCATCCAGTCTCTTAATCAGAGAACCACCACAGTTTCCTTCAAACCCATTGTCACTTTGGTGCCTCCAAGATCCATCCATTCACTAAAACTAGAAATGTCAGTGTGAGTATATCAAAAAAATCATTATATACTAAAGAGGAAGATAAAAACTAAGATATACTTATCCAAGTTATCTCAAACTCATTCCAACCTTCAAAAATAACAATGACTCTATCTAATATAATAACCATTGTGGTTATACACAACTTGTCACTTAACACTCAAACCTATATTGTTATCTAAACCATACTATGATACCAACTATAAGGACCCGACCTTAAACATTACTTATTATTGAATTAAATGAATAATTCACATTAAGGATAATTTCAGGTTTAGAGTTTAAGAGAATTAGGACATAACTATTATATCTCAAAGATTACAAAGTAGACGCATCTACCCAGCTTCCATTTTTTTCTCAAAAATAAAAAATATTGAACAAAAGAGTCATGTCTAGTTCATTGTTTTAGGCATCCTGACATTTCCTTGATCCCATCCTTGACCCTATCTAACTTTATGTCCTGTGAAAACATTTCAAGTAAGCATAATGGATGATTTGTGCACCCTCTTGATTTTTTTATTTAGTACTTTATTTTTTATTTTTTTAAAGTTATGATTAGATAAATCCTAACATCAATCACTTAACCACATACAATCATAATAATTTCATTCTTGAAAATAGTGATTTTTCGTTCTCCAAAATCAAAACCCATTTTTTAATTTTTTTTCCTTTTGTCAATTTTTTTTATTTTTTTATTTCAATGGGGGAAAACATTAGATTATAATGAAGGATTTCACAAACTTTTACAATACCAATAATAACACCCCCACACATCTTCCCCACAATGTGTATCATCCCGTCCACCATGATCCCATTTACCACCACACTTCAACTTTAAAATATCTTGTAAATACCAAGAGTAGGGTAGGAATAGTTAAAAGCGGCTTGAAACTTGGATCATCCCTATAAAAGCCATTCATGGTCTCTGGGGGCTAAAAGGAGGATTGATGTAAAGGTGGTCTTTTAAGGAAAATTGGATTTTCAACAGATGCCTCAAACATTTTAAATTCATTTTTCCATAGTCATAGTTTTTACATGTTTCAATACGAGTTCTGGTCAGTTACATGTCCCAAGATCACTCAAGAAATATGCTCAAGAATAAATAGGAAGTACTTGGTCAAGAAATCTACCCGGAAATGAGAAATATAACATTGTACAATCACTCATGGCATGAATAATAATAAAAATTAGATCACATAAATTTCAGAAAATCAATGCATGAAAGATGGTAGAGAAATTTCATTTACATGAATTAATTAATTCCATCAAATCATGAGTCATCATTTCAATATCTATGCTTCATATTTAAAAAATCAATTCTTCATTTCAATCATCAGATCATATAAATATTGAAATATTAAACATGGAAACACTAGGTTCCTATGAAACTCATGTCCCCTTGATAAGTCAAGTAAAAAACTAATTCAAGTGTGGGCATGAAATTTTATCTTTGAAGCTCAAAACATGTTGTGGACTAAAATTTGGAGAGTTTAAAATATGAAACACTAAAACTGAACTCCATTTTCCCATTAAACATAGTCCTTCAACTTCACTGTATGGGGATGCCTTCCACTATTATGAACCTATAAAAAAACACCCCAATTAAACATAAGGATCATTTCATTTAAGATCAAAAAATATAGAAGGGAGGGGGTTGCATGCTGTACTACATCTAAGAAAAAAAGGAAATTGAAATCTAAATTCCTAGAAAGAATTTAATGATAAATCTTGGTACGATCCCCCAAGTGGGCCCTGGCTTCTGTTACTGCCTCCAGAGGGAAGTACCAGCTATTATCCAAAGTCTGATGGTGGTTTGGGATTCTTTGACATGAACCGCCACATTTGATTTTTCCTAGAATCCACTTCTTCTTTCTTTTTTTGGAGGACTCCATGGATAGAGTATGTCAGATCCTCCCCATTCACGATATGGTACAACTTGGAAGGTGGGGGTAGGATGAAGTATGGAACCTCCACCACCATCGTTTCTCCTTGTGAAACATTCTCCATCTCTTCTTATACTCTCTCTAGTGAATATTCGATGTCTTCACGGTGCTCAAGGTTTTCCTCAACAGGTGCATCTTATTTTGTTTCTTCATCCTCCAAGTCATAATAGGATTCATCTGATTCTGAATATTAAAAAAATGGAGATATAATCAAATTTGTTTCAACAAAATTAAAATAATTAGAGTTCAAGAATGTATCATCTCCCTGAGGTGGTTCAACTTGAATCCTTTCTTCATTGGAAAGTTCATCTTGGAGTTGATCATCACAGGATTAAGGTAGGTAGTTAGGATACTCCATTTTGAGTTTTTCCTCATCTTCATGGATTTCTTCTGTGAAATCTGTGAAGACTAGTGGCACTTTCTTCTTGACCTCAATTTTTTGAAGCCGGGTTGTAGTTCATTGACCATGGACATCAAATATTCAGGTGAGATCCATGTTGATATGCCTCTTTCTTTCTACTTTACCATTATCAAAAGCGCATCAACTCTTCGTTGGAGGGCCTCCTCAGTGAAGTTTGTTTCTTGTTCTTGCACCTGTGAGTAATTTTCCGTCCATGTAGAATAATAATCATTTGAATTTATAATTGAAAGAATATTTTTGAAATAATAAATTAAATATAACTAAGATGTGTGAATATAAAAATTAAATGAATAACTGATTGGTTCCCTGGCAACAATGCCAGTTTTGACGCATTCATGTCGCGGGGAATGGACAAAAACAATTATATTTTTCCTATGGCAGCACAGTGGCTGACCAGGGTCATCTTATTTGAGGATTCTTATCAAAGTAGTTCACTTACTTATTATATATCAGCTAAACTATCTATTTTTGTGGTTTTTTATTAAATTAAAGTGATCAAAAATAGTTTTGGGTTTTTGATTATTTAAAACTCGTAAAATGACAATTTAAACTATCATGAAAATCTAAATAGAATGAGTTAATAAGAAAGAACATGGTTTTGGGGGATGGTTAAATTTTCCATCATTATTATCCTTTATATGTTTTATTTCAGTTTGATAATACAAGAAATAAATCTCATGTTAGAACAAATATTATTTATTTATAAATTTTGGAATATCATTGAATGTTTGAGCACTCTCAATTCCACCTCCTCTTTTAATCAAAGTTGATGACACACCTTTGTCTAGGATGCGTCATCTTCCAAGACCCAGTTCAATCAAAGATGTTTCAACCATTGATTAGATCATCTCCAATGTGTGAAGAACTAACCAATGGAGAGAGGAAAAAATGATTAAATAAAAGAATAGAGATAGGTTGAGTTGCATGACATCGGAGGCAGTCACAACATTATAGACATTCTCTTTACCTATGCATGGTACTCAATTCTATCTACAAAAATAAAATTAAACATTAAATAAAATTAATGATCACTTTCAACTCCCACCATGCGAAGTCTCATGATTAGTCTATCATTTTTGAGAGTATGAGATTACTTGGTGGAGCGGGTGGAAGAAGAGATAGGGGAAGAGCGAAGGAGAAATGATGAAAAATGGATGGAGAAACACAAATGCATGGATGAATAAAACTAGAATTTGAATTACAATTTAAAATAAAACTAAAAAAAGAATAAAATGAAAATAAAATAAAAAGAAGAAATGAGGGAGGAATAGAGGATCAGCAGTGGCCCGTGCCATGGTGGGATCCCTCCTTGGCTTTCGGTGTCGAGCTTATCATTTTAGAAGGAGGAGAGAGCCTCCTTTTGTAGGCAGATTTCCGTCACTCGAAAGGTTACACATTGTTGGACCTATAAATGGCCGACTCACATGTGGAACCCTTTTTCAATATTGTTCATAAAAATTTTCGTCATTCACCCTCCAAATTTCTGAAAATTTGGACCCTGTATGAAGGAGTTATGAATTTTTTATTTTGAAGGATTCTGTTTTTGGACGAAGCTTCCGCGAAGGTTCCATTATGAATATGTCATTCAATATCCACCTTAATGGATTCCAAACTCCATTTATTTTTTTTTGTTGAAAGAATTTTTGAGTCTTATTTCCACCCCAAGTGAAATAAATGGATTCTAGGATGTGTAGGCCGTGTTTTGGTTCCTTTATAGTGGTGTGGTCCACGCTGTCTGCCCGGAACAATTTCAAACTTCAATGAATTTTTAGGACCAAAAGATGGCCGAATCAGATCCTGGTCCAGAAGACAAAGATGAAGGAAATAAAATTAGGATTCTAAAAAATTTAGATTCACTGAATTTGAAATTATATTTTTTATGAAATGAAAAAATACCCTTGTGTTAAAAATTTGTCCAAAATCCAGAATTATGCACTTTTCACAATTTTGTTCATTTTCATTCTAAAATTCGAATTACCCATTATTTTTATAAAACATGTAAATAAATGGGGTTTATCATTGAAAAATAGTAAAAAATACTCATTATTTGATAAAAATATGCACTTAAATTTGCTTTGTCAGGTACCCCCACAATTAAACCATGCTTGTCCTCAAGCATTAAATGTCAACATGGAAATCAGAGGACACCAATGTTACCAATATTCAAATTTCTATGCAATAAAATTAAACAATTTTCAATATAAAATCAAACATTAAAAAATATGCATAAAATATCAATTTATGTTCCCATTTTTTAAAGAATCCAATAATTCACATATTTTACTTTTCCCATTTGAAAATTGATGGAACTGATCCTTTCATTCATTCCAGCTCCTTGATTCATCATTATTAAACATGCAATGTCATGATTTACCTCACTTTTTTTTCTATAATCACTCATGATACAATTTAAGTGGAGTTATCCTCATATCATGAGAACATGATCATTATCCATAGGCTTGTAAATGAACTACTTTATCTACTTTGTATAGAAAAAAGCAACATAAAATCATGAGGACATGAAATAACGGTTCAAATGACTCTAGGGCTTATGGTGGGTAGGATTTTATTCTTTAAAAATTAAGGCTCAAGGAGTAGGCTAATCTCTGAAGTAAAATGCATGATATTAAAATTAAATGTTTAATTAAATTCTCCCCTTCAAAATAGCAACACCCACATCCCAAAACACAAAGAAAAGGTTATGATCAAGTAAGCATAATGGATGGTTTGTGCACCCTCTTGATTTTTTTTATTTAGTAAATTTTTCAATTTTTGAAAGTTATGATTAGATCAAAACTCACATCAATTACATAACCACATACAATCATAAGACCGCCGGTCTTAAAAATGGTGACTTTTTGTTTTCCAAAATCAAAACCTATATTTCTATTTTTTTCCTTTTGTCAATTTTTTTTCATTTTTTTAATTCAAGACTGGAAAACAATAGAATATAATGAATGATTTCACAAACTTTTACAATTCTGATAATAACACCCCCACACTTCTTCCTCACAATGTGTATCATCCCGTCCACCATGATTCCATTTAACCCCACAATTCAACTTTAAAATATCATGCAAATACAAAGAGTAGGGTAGGAATGGTTAAAAATGGCTTGAAACTTGGCTCATCCCTATAAAGGTCATTCATAGTCTCTACGAGATAAAAGAAGGATTGATGTAAAGGAGGTATTTTAAGGAAAATTGGCTTTTCAACGGATGCCTCAATCATTTTAAATGTGTTTTTTCACATTCATAGTTTTGAAAAGATTCAATACAAGTTCTGGTCGGTTACATGTCCCAAGATCAATAAAGAAATATGCTCAAGAATAAATAAGACGTACTTTGTCTAGAAATCCACCCGAAAATGAGAAATATATCATTGGACAATCACTCATGGCATGAATAATAATAAAAATCAATTCACATAAATTTCAGAAAATCAAAGCATGAAAGATGGTAAAGAAATTTCATTTACATGTATTAATTAATTCTTTCAAATCCTGAGTCATCATTTCAATATCTATGCTCCATATTTAAAAATTCAATTTTTCATTTCAATCATCTAATCATATAAACATTGAAATCTTAAACATGGAATCACTAGGTTCCCAAGAAACTCATGTCTCATAGATAAGTCGATTAAAACATTAATTCAAGTGTGGGCATGCAATTTTATCTTTAAAGATCAAAACATGTTGTGGACTAAAATGTAGAGAGTTTAAAATATAAACCACTAAAACTAAACTACATTTTTTCATGAAACATAGTCCTTCCACTTAATTGTATGGGGCTGCCTTCCACCATTATGAACCTATAAAAGAAAATACCCCAATTAAACATAAGGATCATGTCATTTAAGATCATAAAATATAGAAGGGATGGGGTTGCATACTGCACTACATCTAGGAAAAAAAGGAAATCAAAATCTAAATTCCTAGAATGCATTTAAAGATATATCTTGGTACGATCCCCCAAGTGGACCCTGGCTTCTTTTACTGCCTCTAGTGGGCAGTACCAGCTATTATCCAAAGTATGATAGTGGTTGGGGCTTCTTTGAAATGAACCACCACATGTGATTTTTCCTAGAATCCTCTTATTCTTTCTTTTCGAGGAGGAATCCATGGATAGAGTCTGCCAGATCCCCCCCCCCCCTTCGTGATATGGTACAGCTTGGAAGGTGGGGGTAGGATGAAGTATGAAACCTCCCCCACCATCATTTCTCATTGTGCAACATTCTCCATCTCTTCTTCTACTCCCTTTAGTGAATATTAGATTTCTTCAGGGTTCTCAAGATGTTCCTCAACAGGTGCATATTATTTTGTTTCATCATCCTCCAACGCATAATATGATTCTTCTGATTCTGAAAATTCAAAAAAATTGGGTGTTATAATCAAATTTGTTTCAACAAAAATAAAATAATTAGATTTCAAGAATGTATCATCTTTCTGAGTTGGATCAACTTGAACCTTTTCTTCATTGGAATGTTTCTCTTGGAGTTGATCATCAAATGATAAAGGTAGGTAGTTAGGCTCCTTCATTTTGAGTTTGTCTTCAACATCATGGATGTCTTCAGTGAAATATGGGAAGACTAGTGGCACTTCCTTCTTGGCCTCAAATCTTTTTAAGTCAGTTTGGAGTTCATCGACCATGGACATCAAATCTTTAGGTGTGATCCATGTTGACATTCCTCTTTCTTTCTGCTTTGATATTATCATAAGCGCATCAGCTCTTCGTTGGAGGGCCTTCTTAGTGTATTTTGTTTCCTGTTCTTGAACCTGTGAGTAATTTTCCATCCATGTAGAATAATAATCATTTGAATTCATCATTGAATGATTTTTTTTTAAAAAAAATAAATTAAATACAACTAAGATTTGAAAATAAAAAATTAAATGAATAACTAATTTGATTCCCAACAAAGACACCAGTTTTGACGCACCCCTGTCACGGGGCGTGGAAAAAAACAATTATATTTTTCCTAGTGCATCATAGTGGAAGGCCAGGGTCGTCTCTCTTGGGAAGCCTTCTCAATGTAGTTCACTTACTTATTCTATATAACCTAAACTATCTTTTTTTGTGGATTTGTTTATTAAATGAATGTGATGAAAATATTTTTCGGCCTTTATTTATTTAAAACATGTAAAATGAGAATTTAAACTACCATGAAAATCTAAACAGAATGAGTTAATAAGAATGAACATGGTTTTGGGGGTTGGTTAAATTTCACATCATTATTCTCCTTTATATGTTTTATTTCAGTTTGATAATCCAAAAAATAAATTTCATGTTTTAATTAATATTCTTTATTTTAAATTGTGGAATATCATTAAATGTTTGAGCACTCTCAATTCCACCTCCTCCTTTAATCCAAGATGATGACACACCTTTGTCTAGGATGGTTCATCTTCCAGGACCCGGTTCAATTGAAGTTGTTTCAACCATTCATTAGTTCAACTCCAATGTGTGAAGAACTAACCAATGGAGAGAGGGAAAATGATTAAATAAAATAATAGAGATAGGTTGATTTGCATGACATCAGAGGAAGTCACAACATCGAGGACATTCGACTTACCCGTGCATGCTACTCAATTCTATCTACAAACATAAAATTAAAAATTAAAGAAAATTAATGATCACGTTCACCTCCCCCCATGCCAAGTCTCGGGATTAGTCTCTAATTTTTGAGATTATAAGATTACTTGGTGGAGTGGGTTGAAGAAGAGAGAGAGAGAGAGAAATGAAGAAAAATGGATGGAGAAACACAAATGCATGGATGAATAAAACTAGAATTTGAATTAAAATAGAAAATAATACTAAAATAAAACTAAAATTTAAAAAAAATGAAACAAATAAATGAGGGAGGAATAGAGGAGAAGCAGTGGCTCGTGCCCAGGTGGGATCCCTCCTTGGATTTGGGTGTCGAGCTGATCATTTTGGAAGGAGGAGAGGGCCTCCTTTTATAGGCATATTTCTGACACTCGAAAGTTTGCGCATTGTTGGACCCATTAATGGACGATTAAAAAGTGAACCCCTTCTTCAATATTGTTAATAATCGTATTGGAAGTTCACCCTCCAAATTTAAACATATGTGTACCTTGTATGAAGGATTTATGAATTTTTAATTAAAGGCTTCTGTTTCTGGACGAAACTTCCAGAAAGGTTCCTTTAAGAATATGTCATTCAATATCCATATTAATGGATTCCAAACTTATTTTAATTTATTTTTGGAACGTATGTTTGAGTCCTATTTCCTCCCCAAGTGGAGTAAATGGATTTGAAGATGTTTAGTCCGAGTTATGGTTCCATTACATTGGTGTTGTTCATGCTGTCTGCCTGGGAAAATGTCAAAATTCAGTGAATTTTTAGGACCACTAGATGGCCGAATCAGATCCTGGTCCATAAGACAAAGATTATGGAAATAGAATAAGGATTCTAAAGAAATTATATTCACTGAATTTGAAATTATATTTTTTATGAAATGACAAAAATACCCTTGTGCTAAAAAACTGTCCAAAAATCCAAAATTATGCACTTTTCACAATGTTGCTCATTTTCATTCTAAAAATAAAATTACCCATTTTTTTAAAAAAACATGTAAATACATGGGGATTATCATTGAATAATAGTAAAAAATAAAAATTATTTTAAAAAAAATATATGCTCTTAAATTTGCTCTGTCAAATACCCCCACAATTAAACCATGATTGTCCTCAAGCATTAAATCTCTACATGGAAATCAGAAGAAACCAATGTTACCAATATTCAAATTTCAACACAATAAAATAAAAAAAATTCAATATAAAATCAAACTTTCGAAAATGGGAACAAAATATCAATTTAAGTTCCCATTTTTCAAAGAAACCAACAATTCACATATTTTACTTTTCCCATTTTAAAATTGATGAAACTTATCCTTTCATTCATTCAAGCTCCTTGATTCATCATTATTAAACATGATATGTCATGATTTACCTCAATTGTTTTCTCTCATCACTAATTATACAATTGAAGTAGATTTATGCTCATATCATGATAACATGCACCTTATCTATAGGCTTGTAAATGGACTACTTTCTCTACTTTGTAAAGACAAATGACACATAAAATCATGAGGACTTGAAATAAATGTTAAAATGACTCTAAGGCTTAAGGTTTTTAGGATTTGATTCTTTATAAATTAAGGATCAAGGAGGAGACTAATATCTAAATTACAATGCATGATATTAAAATTAAAAGTTTAATGAAATTCTCCCCTTCAAAATAGCAACAGCCACATCCCAAAACTCAAAGAAAAGCTTATTATCAAGTAAGCATAATGGATGATTTGTGCACCCTCTTGATTTTTTTTATTTAGTACTTTTTTTTCATTTTTCAAAAGTTATGATTAGATAAAACCACACATCAATTACCTAACCACATACAATCGTAAGATCTTCATTCTGGAAAATGGTGATTTTTGGTTCTCCAAAATCAAGACCCATTTTTCTTTTTTTTCTTTTGTCAATTTTTTTTATTTTTTTTAATTCAAGAGGGGAAAAATAGAGTATAATGAATGATTTCACTACCTTTTACAATTTCCACAACAACACCCCCACACATCTTCCTCATAATGTGTATCATCCCGTCCACCATGATTCCATTTACCCCCACACTTCAACTTTAAAATATCATGCAAATACCAAGAGTTGGGTAGGAATGGTTAAAAATGGCTTGAAACTTGGATCATCCCTATAAACGTCATTCATGGTCTCTATGGAGTAAAAGTAGGATTGATGTAAAGGTTGTAATTTAAGGAAAATTGACTTTTCAATGGATGCCTCAATCATTTTAAATGTGTTTTTTCACAGTCATAGTTTTGACAAGTTTAAATACAAGTTCTCATCAGTTACATGTCCCAAGACCACTTAAGAAATATGTTCAATAATAAATAAGAAGTACTTGGTCTAGAAATCCTTCCTGAAATGAGAAATATAACATTAGACAATCACTCATGGCATGACTAATAATAAAAATCAATTCAAATTAATTTCATAAAATCAAATCATGAAAGATGGTATGGAAATTTCATTTACATGAATTAATTAATTCATTAAAATCATGAGTCATAATTTAAATATCTATGCTTCATATTTAAAAATTAAATTATCCCTTTCAATCATCTAATCATATAAACATTGAAATCTTAAACATGGAATCACTAGGTTCCTAAGAAACTCATGTCTTTTATATAAGTCGAGTAAAACATTAATTCAGGTGTGGGAACACAAATTTATCTTTTAAGCTCAAAACATGTTGTGGACTAAAATGTGGAGAGTTTAAAAGACAAAACACTAAAACTAAACTCCCTTTTCCCATGAAACATAGTCCTTCCACTTCACTATATGGGGATGTATTCCACCATTATGAACCTATAAAATAAAACACCGCAATTAAACATAAGAAGCATGTCATTGAAGCTCAAAAAATATAGAAGGGAGGGGGTTGTATGATGCCCTACATATAGGAAAAGAAAGGAAATTGAAATCTAAATTCCTAGAATTCATTTGAAGATAAATCATGGTACGGTCTTCCATGTGGGCCCTGACTTCTTTTACTGCCTCCAGAGGGTAGTACCAGCTGTTATCCAAAGCTTGATGGTGGTTGGGGATTCATTGACATGAACCACCACATGTGATTTTTCCCACCATCCACTAATTCTTTATTTTTGAGGAGTACTCCATGGTAGAGTCTACTAGATCCTCAACCTTTACGATATGGTACAACATGGAAGGTGGGGGTAGGATGATATATGGAACCTCCACCACCATCGTTGCTCTTTGTGCAACATTCTCCATCTCTTCTTGTACACCCTCTAGTGAATATTATATGTCTTCAGGGTGCTCAAGGTGTTCCTCAACCGGTGAATCTTCTTTTGTTTCTTCATCCTCCAAGGCATAATAGGATTCATCTGATTCAAAAAATTCAAAAAAATTGGGAGTTATAATAAAAAAATTTACAACAAAATTAAAATAATTGAATTTCAAGAACGTATCATCTCCCTAAGTTGGTTTAGCTTGATCCATTATTCATTGGAAAGTTCCTCTTGGAGTTGATCATCAAAGGATGAAGGTAGGTAGTCAGGATCCTCCATTTTGTGTTTGTCCTCAACTTCATGGTTGTCTTCAGTGAAATCTGAGAAGACCAGTGGCACTTATTTCTCGGCCTCGATTATTTTTAAGTCGATTTGGAGTTCATTTACCGTGGACATAAAATCTTTAGGTGAGATCCATGTTTCTATGCCTCTTTATTTCTACTTTACCATTATCATCAGTGCATCAGCTCTTCGTTGGAGGGCCTCCTCAGCGTAGTTTGTTTCTTGTTCTTGCACGTGTGAGTAATTTTCCATCCATGTAGAATAATAATCATTTGAATTATTCAATGAAATAATTTTTTAAAAAAAATAAATGAAATATATCTAAGATGTGACAATAGAAAAATTAAATTAATAACTGATTGGATCCCCGGCAATAGCGACTGTTTTGACGCACGCCTGTGGCGGGGCGTGGACAAAAACAATTATATTTTTCCAAAGGCAGCACAGTGGCTGACCAGGGTCGTCTCACTTGAGGAACCTTCTCAGATTACTTCAATTACTTTTTCTATATCACCAAAACTATCTCTTTTGTGGTTTTTTTTATTAAATAAAAGTTATGAAAATATTTTTGGGTTTTCGCTTATCTAAAACTTGTAAAATGATAATTTAAACTATCATGAAAATCTTAACAGAATAAGTTAATAAGAAAGAACTTGTTTTTGGGGGTTGGTTAAAATTTCCATCATTATTCTCCTTTATATGTTTTATTTCAGTTTGATAATCCAAAAAATAAATCTCATGTTTGAAAAACTATGCTTTGTTTATAAATTGTGGAATATCATTGAATGTTTGAGCACTCTCAATTCCACCTCCTCCTTTAATCAAAGTTGATAACACACCTTTGTCTAGGATGGGTCATCTTCCAGGACCCGGTTCAATCGAAGCCGTTTCAACAATTGATTAGCTCAAATCCAACATGTGAAGAACTAACCAGTGGATAGAGGAAAAAATTAATAAATAAAAGAATAGAGATAGGTTGAGTTGCATGACATCGGAGGCAGTCACAACATCGGGGACATTCGCCTCACCCGTGCGTGCTACTCGATTCTATCTACAAACGTAAAATTAAACATTAAAAAAATTAATGATCACTTTAACCCCGCTCCATGCAATGTCTCGTGATTAGTCTCTCATTTCTTAGAGTTTTACAATACCTGGTGGAGTGGGTGGAAGAATATAGAGAGAAAGAGAGAGGGAGAAATTAAGAAAAATGGACGGAGAAACACAAATGCATGGATGAATAAAACTAGAATATGAATTAAAATTGAAAATAAAACTAAAATAAAACTAATATGAAAATAAAATAAAAAGAAGAAATGAATGAGGAATAGAGGATCAGCAGTGGACCGTGCCCTAGTGAGATCCCTCCTTGGATTTGGGTGTCGAGATGATCATTTTGGAAGGAGGAGAGGGCCTCCTTTTATAGGTAGATTTCTATCACCCGAAAGGTTGTGCATTGTTGGACCCATAAATGGCCGATTAACGCGTGGACCCCTTCTTCAATATTGCTCATAAATATTTTTTCCGTTAACCCTCCAAAATTCAGAATATTTGGACCCCGTATGAAGGAGTTATAAATTTTGTATTGAATTCATCGGTTTTTGGATGAAGCTTCCAAGAAGGTTCTTTTAAGAATATGTCGTTTAATATCCATCTTAATGGATTCCAAACTCCATTTAATTTATTTTGTGAACACCTATTTGATTCCTATTTCCTCCGCAAGTAGAATAAATGGATTTGAAGATGTGTAGGCCATGTTATAGTTCCATTACAGTGGTGTGGTCCACGCTGTCTGCCCAGAAAAATGTCAAACTTCAATGAATTTTTAGGACCAATAGATGGCCGAATTAGATCCTGGTCCAAAAAAAAGATGAAGGAAATAAAACCAGAAATCTAAAAAAATTAGATTCACTGAATTTGAAATTATATTTTTTATCAAATAACAAAACTACCCTTTGGTTAAAAATCTATCCAAAAATCCAAAATTATACACTTTTCACAATTTTTCTCATTTTCATTCTAAAATTAAAATTATCCATTATTTTAATAAAACATGTAAATACATGGGGTTTATCATTGTAAAACAGTAAATAATACCCATTATTTGATAAAAAATATGCACTTAAATTTTCTCTGTCAAATACCCCCATAATTAAACAATGCTTGTCCTCAAGCATTAAATCTCAACATGGAAATCAGAGGACACCAATGTTACCAATATTCAAATTTCAACGAAATAAAATAAAATAATTTTCAATAATAAATCAAACTTTCAAAAGTATACACAAAATATCAATTTATGTTCCCATTTTTCAAAGAAACAAATAATTCACATATTTTACTTTTTCCATTTGAGAATTGATGGAACTTATCCTTTCATTCATTCAAGATCCTTGATTCATCATTATTAAAGATTCCATGTCATTATTTACCTCTATTTTTATTCTCTCATCACACATGATACAATTGAAGTAGAGTGCTTATATCATGAGAACATTCTCCTTATCCATAGGCTTGTAAATGAACTACTTTCACTACTTTGTAAAGTTAAAAGACACATAAAATCATGAGGACTTGAAATAAAGGTTCAAATGACTCTAAGGCTTTAGGTTAGAAGGATTTAATTCTTTAAAAATTAAGGCTCAAGGAGGAGTCTAATATCAAATCTAAAATTCATGACATTAAAACTAAAAGTTTAATGAAATTCTCCCCTTCAAAATAGCAACACCCACTTCCCAAAAATCAAAGAAAATGTTATGATCAAGTAAACATAATGGATGATTTGTCCACCCTCTTGATTTTATTTATTTAGTACTTATTTTTCATTTTTAGAAAGTTATGATTAGAGAAAACCTCACATAAATCATCTAACCACATAGAATCATAACATCGTCAGTCTGGAAAATGGTGATTTTTGGTTCTCCAAAATCAAAACCCATTTTTCTATTTTTTTTCCGTTTGTCAATTTTTTTTTATTTCAAGAGGGGAAAACAATAGAGTATAATGAATGATTTCACAACCTTTTACAATTCCCAAATCACACTCCTACACTTCTTCCTCACAATAAGTATCATCCTGTCCACCATGATTCCATTTATCCCCACACTTCAACTTTAAAATGTCATAAAAATACCAAGAGTAGGATAGGGATGGTTAAAAATGGATTGAAACATGGATCATCCCTATAAAGGTCATTCATGGTCTCTATGGGCTAAAAGTTGGATTGATGTAAAGGTGGTCTTTTAAGGAAAATTGTATTTTCAGCGGATGCCTCAATCATTTTAAATGTGTTTTATGCACAGTCATAGTTTTGACAAGTTTAAATACAAGTTCTGGTCGGTTACATGTCCCAAGATCACTCAAGAAATATTCTCAAGAATAAATAGGATGTACTTGGTCTATAAATCCTCTAAGAAATGATAAATTTAAATTGGACAATCACTCATGGCTTTACTAATAATAAAAATCAATTCACATAAATTTCAGAAAATCAAAGCATGAAAGATGGTAGGTAAATTTCATTTACATGAATTAGTTAATTACTTTAAATCATGAGTCATCATTTAAATATCTATGCTTCATATATAAAAATTCAATTCTACATTTCAATCATCAAATCATATAGAAACTGAAATCTTAAACATGGCATCACTAGGTTCCTAAGAAACTCATGTCTCCTAGATAAGTCGATTAAAAATTTAATTCAAGTGTGGGCATGCAATTTTATCTTTAAACCTCAAAACATGTTGTGGACTAAAATGTGGAGAGTTTAAAAGATAAAACACTAGAACTAAACTCCCATTTTCCATGAAACTTATTCCTTACACTTCATTGTATGGGGATGCCTTCCACCATTATGAACCTATAAAAACACACCAATTAAACATAAGGATCATGTCATTTAAGCTAAAAAAATTAATGGGAGGGGGTTTCATGCTGCACTAAATCTAGGAAAAGAAAGGAAATTGAAATCTAAATTTATAGAATGAATTTAATGATAAATCTTGGTATGATCTCCCATGTGGGCCCTGGCATCTTTCACTACCTCCAGAGGAAAGTACCAACTGTTATCCAAAGTCTGATGGTGGTTGGGGCTTTATTGACATGAACCAGCACATGTGATTTTTCCCAGAATCCAATTATTCTTTCTTTTTGAGGAGGAATCCAAGGATAGTGCATGCCAGATCCCCCCCCTTCGTGATATGGTACAACTTGGAAGGTGGGGGTAGGATGAAGTATGAAACCTCCAACACCATCTTTTATCTTTGTGCAACATTCTCCATCTCTTCTTCTACTCCCTCTAGTGAATATTCAATGTCTTCAAGGTGCTCAAGGTGTTCCTCAATAGGTGCATATTCTTTTGTTTCTTCATCCTCCAAGTCATAATAGGATTCATCTGATTCTGAAAATTAAAAAATATTGGGAGTTATAATCAAATTTGTTTCAACAAAATTAAAAGAATTGGAGTTCAAGAATGTATCATCTCCCTGAGTTGGTTCAACATGAATCCCTTCTTCATTGGAAAGTTCCTCTTGGAGTTGATCATAAGAGGATAAAGGTAGGTAGTTAGGCTCCTCCATTTTGAGTTTTTCCTCAACTTCATGGATGTCTTCAATGAAATTTTGGAAGAATAGTGGCACTTCCTTCTTGGCCTCTAATATTTTTATGTCGGTTTGGAGTTCATCGACCACGACCATCAAATATTTAGGTGAGATCCATGTTTCTATGCCTCTTTCTTTCTGCTTTAACATTATCATAATCACATCAACTCTTCGTTGGAGGGCCTCCTTAGTGTAGTTTGTTTCTTGTTCTTGCACCTGTGAGTAATTTTCTATCCAAGTAGAATAATAATCATTTGAATTCATCATTGAATTTTTTTTTAAAAAAATTAATGAAATCTAACTAAGATGTGAAAATAGAAAATTTAAATGAATAACTGATTGGATCCCTGGAAATGGGGCAGGTTTTGACGCATGTCGGTCGTGGGATGTGGACAAAAGCAATTATATTTTTCCTAGTGCTGCATAGTGCCTGACCCGGGTTGTCTCTCTTGAGGAGCCTTCCCAAAGTAGTTCACTTACTTATTCTATATCACCTAAACTATGTCTTTTTGTGGTTTTGGTCATTAAATGAAAGTGATGAAAATATTTATGGGTTTTCTATTATTTAAAACTTTTAAAATGATAATTTAAACTATCATGAAAATCTAAAAAGAATGAGTTAATAAAAAAGAACTTGGTTTTCGGGGTTGGTTAAATTTTCCATCATTATTCTCATTTATATGTTTTATTTTAGTTTGATAATCCAAAAAATAAATCACATATTTGAACTTCTATTCTTTATTTATAAATTTTGGAATATCATTGAATGTTTGAACAGTCTCAATTCCACCTCCTCCTTTAATCTAAGTTGATGACACACCTTTGTCTAGGATGGGTTATCTTCCAGGACCCGGTTCAATCGAAGTCGTTTCAACCATTGATTAGATCAACTAAAACGTGTGAAGAACTATCCAATGGAGAGAGTGAAAATGATTATATCAACAAATAGATACAGGTTGAGTTGCCTGACATCGGTGGCAGTCACAACATTTTGGACATTCGCCTTACCCGTACATGCTACTCAGTTCTATCTACAAACATAAAATTAAACATTAAATAATATTAATGGTCACTTTAACCTCCTCCAATGCCAAGTCTCATGATTAGTCTATCATTTCTGATAGTATGATATTACTTGGTGGAGTGGGTGGAATAATAGAGAGAGAAAGAGAGAGGGAGAAATGAAGAAAAATAGATGGAGAAACACAAATCCATGGATGAATAAAACTAGAATTTGAATTACAATTGAAAATAAACCAAAATAACACTAAAATGAAAATAAAATAAAAAGAATAAATGAGGGAGGAATATAGGATCTTCTGTGGCCCGTGCCCTGGTGGGATCGCTCCTTGGCATTGGGTGTCGAGCTGATCATTTTGGAAGGAGGAGAGGGCCTCCTTTTATAGGTACATTTCTGTCACCTAAAAGATTGGGATTTTTTGGACCCATAAATGGCCGATTCACACAAGTACCCCTTATTTAATATTGTTTATAAATATATTGGTCATTCACCCTCAAAATTTCATCATATTTGGAACCTATATGAAGGCGTTATGAATTTTTTATTGAAGGATTCTGTTTTTGGATGAATATTCCATTAAGGTTCCATTAAGAATATGTCATTCAATAGACGCCTTAATGGATTCCAAACCACATTTAATTTATTTTTTGAACGCCTCTGTGATTCCTACTTCCACCCCAAGTGGAATAAATGGATTTGAAGATTTCTAGTCCGATATATGGTTCCTTTACAGTTGTGTGGTCCACGCTGTCCGCCCAGAAAAATGTCAAACATCAATGAATTTTTCGAACCACTAGATAGCCGAATCAGATCCTGGTCCAGAATACAAGGATGAAGGAAATAAAATCATAATTTGAAAAAAAATTGATTCACTGAATTTGAAATTATATTTTTTATGAAATGACAAAAATACCCATGTGTTAAAAATCTGTCCAAAAATCAAGAATTATGCACTTTTCACAATTTTGCTCATTTTCATTCTAAAATTAAAATTACCCATTATTTTAATAAAACATGTAAATACATGGGTTTTATCATTGAAAAATAGTAAAAAATACTCATTATTTGATAAAAAATATGCACTTAAATTTTCTCTATCAAATACCCCCACAATTGAACCATGCTTGTCCTCAAGCATTAAATCTCAACATGGATATCAGAGGACACCAATGTTACCAATATTCAAATTTCAATGCAATAAAATCAAAAAAAATTCAATATAAAATCAAACTTTCTAAAATCTACATAAAATATCAATTTATGTTCCAATTTTTAAAGAAACCAACAATTCACATATTTTACTTTTTCCATTGGAATATTAATGGAACTTATCGTTTCATTTATTCAAGCTACTTTATTCATAATTATTAAACATGCCATGTCATGATTTACCTCAATTTGTTTTCTCTCATCACTCATGATACAATTCAAGTAGATTTATGCTCATATCATGAGAACATGATCTTTATCCATAGGATTGTAAATGAACTACTTTCTCTACTTTGCAAAGACAAAAGACACATCAAATCACGAGGGCTTGCAATAAAGGTTCAAATGACTATGAGGCTTATGGTTGGTAGGATTTTATTCTTTAAAAATTAAGGCTCAAGTAGGAGGCTAATCACTGATGTACAATTCATGATATAAAAAGTAGAAGTTTAATGAAATTCTCCCCTTCAAAATAGGAACACCCACTTCCCAAAACTCAAAGAAAAGGTTATGATCATGTAAGCCTAAGGAATGATTTGTGCACACTCTTGATTTTTTTATTTAGTACTTTTTTTTCATTTTTCTAATGTTATGATTAGATCAAACCTCACATCCATCACCTAACCAAATACAATCATAAGATCATCGGTCTGAAAAATGGTGATTTTTGGTTCTCCAAAATCAAAACACATTTTTATATTTTATTTCTTTTTTTCAATTTTTTTTTAATTTTTTTAATCTAGGAGGGGAAAACAGTAGATTATAATGAACGATTTCACAACCATTTACAATTCCCACAATAAAACCCCCACTCTTCTTCCTCACAATGCATATCATCCCGTCCACCATGATTCCATTTACCCCCACACATAATCTTTATAATATCATGAAAATACCAAGAGAAGGGTAAGAATGGATGAAAATGGATTGAAACATGGATCATCCCTATAAAGGTCATTCGTGGTCTCATTGGGCATAAAAAAGGATTGATGTAAAGGTGATATTTTAAGAAAATGTGGCTTTTCAATAGATTCCTCAATCATTTTAAATGTGTTTTTGCACAGTCATAGTTTTGACAAGTTTCAATACAAGTTATGGTCGGTTACATGTCCCAAGATCACTCAAGAAATATGCTCAAGAATAAATAGGAATTACATTGTCTAGAAATCCTCATAGAAATGAGAAATATAACATTGGAAAATCACTCATGGCATGACTAATAATAACAAATCAATTCACATAAATTTCAAAAATTCAAAGCATGAAAGATGGTAGGGAAATTTCATTTACAAGAATTAATTAATTCCTTCAAATCATGAGTCATCATTTCAATATCTATGCTTCATATTTAAAAATTAAATTCTTCATTTCAATCATCTAATAATATAAACATTGAAATCATAAACATGGCATCACTAAGTTCCTAAGAAACTCATGTCTCCTAGATAAGTCGAGTAATATATTAATTCAAGTGTGGACATGTAATTTTATCTTTAAAGCTCAAAACATGTTGTGGAATAAAATTTGGAGAGTTTTAAAGATAAAAAACTAAAATTAAACTCCCTTTTTCCATGAAACATAGTCCATCCACTTCACTATATGGGCTGCCTTCCACCATTATGAACCTATAAAAGAAAACACCATAATAAAACATAAGGATCGTGTAATTTACGCTCAAAAAATATAGAATTGAGGGGGCTTCATGCTGCACTACATCGTGGAAAAGAAAAAAAATTGAAATCTAAATTCCTAGTAAGCATTTAAAGATAAATCTTGGTACGCTCCACCAAGTGGGCCCTGGCTTCTTTCACTGCCTCCAGAGGGAAATACCTACTGTTATCCAAAGTCTGATGGTGGTTGGGTCTTCTTTGACAAGAACCACCCCATGTGATTTTTCCCAGCATCCACTTCTTCATTATTTTTTAGGAGGACTCCATGGATAGAGTATGCCATATCCTTCCCCTTCGCGATATGGTACAACTTCGAAGGTGGGGGTAGGATGAAGTATAGAACCTCCACCACCTTCGTTTCTCCTTGTACAACATTCTCCATCTCCTCTTGTACTCCCTCTAGTGAATATTTGATGTCCTCAAGGTGCTCAAGGTGTTCCTCCATAGGTGCATCTTAATTTGTTTCTTCATCCTCCAAGGCATAATAGGATTCATCTGATTCTAAAAATTCAAAAAAATGGGAGTTATAATCAAATTCGTTTCAACAAAATTAAAAGAATTGGAGTTCACGAATGTATCATCTCCCTGAGTTGGTTCAGCTTGAATCCTTTTTTCATTGGAATGTTACTCTTGGAGGTGATCATCGTATGATGAAGGTAGGTAGTCAGGCTCCTCCATTTTGAGTTTTTCCTCAACTTCATGGATGTCTTCAGTGAAATATGGGAAGACCAGTGGCACTTCTTTCTTTGCATTGAATCTTTTTAAGTTGGCTTGGAGTTCATCGACCATGGACATCAAATCATCAGGTGAGATCCATGTTGCTATTCCTATTTCTTTCATCTTTACCATTATCATAAGCGCATTAGATCTTCGTTGGAGGGCCTCCACAGTGTAGTTTGTTTCTTGTTCTTGCACCTGCGAGTACTTTTCCATCCATGTAGAATAATAATCATTTGCATTCATCATGGAAATATTTTTTTAAAAAATAAATGAAATATAACTAAGATGTGAAAATAGAAAAATTATATGAATAACTGATTGGCTTCCTGGAAACAGTGCAAGTTATGACGCACGCCTATCGTGGGGCGTGGATAGAAACAATTATATATTTCCTAGTGCAACACAGTGGATGACCAGGGTCGTCTCTCTTGAGGAGCATTCTCAAAGTAGTTCAATTACTTCTTCTATATTACCTAAACTATCTATTTTTTTGGTTTTGTTTATTAAATTATCATGATGAAAATATTTTTGGGTTTTTGATTATTTACAACTTTTAAAATGATAATTTAAACTATTATGTATATCTAAACAGAATGAGTTAATAAGAAAGAACTTGGTTTTGGGGGTGGTTAAATGGTCCATAATTATTCTCCTTTATATTTTTTATTTTATTTTGATAATACAAAAAAGAAATCTCATGTTTGAACTACTATTATTTATTTATAAATTTTGGAATAACATTCAATGTTTGAGAACTCTCAATTCCACCTCGTCCTTTAATCCAAGTTGATGTCACGCCTTTTTCTAGGATGCGTCATCTTCAAGGACTCGATTCAATCGAAGCCGTTTCAAAAATTGATTATCTCACTCCAACATGTGAAGAAATAACCAATGGAGAGAGAGAAAATTGATTAAATAAAATAATAGAGATAGGTTGAGATGAGTGACATCGGAGGGAGTAACAACATCTGGGACATTCTCCTCAACCGTGCATGCTACTCAATTCTATCTACAAACATAAAATTTAACATTAACAAAAATTCATGATCACTTTCACCTCCCCCCAGGCCATGTCTCGTGATTAGTATCTCATTTCTGAGAGTATTAGATTACTTGGTGGAGTGGGTGGAAGAATATAGAGAGATATGGGTATAAATGAAGAAAAATGGATGGAGAAACACAAATGCATGGATGGATAAAACTAGAATTTAAATTTAAATTTAAAATAAATCTAAAATAAAACTAAAATGACAATAAAAGTAAAATTAGAAATGGGGGAGGAATAGAGGAGTAGTAGTGGCCTGTGCCCTGGTGGGATCCCTCCTTAGCTTTGGGTGTCAAGCTGATCATTTTGGAAGGAGGAGAGGGCCACCTTTGATCGGAAGATTTCCGTCCCCTAACGTTTGCGTGTTGTTGGACCCATAAATGACCGATTCACACATGGAACCTTTCTTCAATATTGGTCATAAATGTGTTTTTAGTTCACCCTAAATATTGAAGCATATTTTGACCCAGGATTAAGGAGTTATTAGTTTTTCATAGAAGGCATCTGTTTCTGGACGAAGCTTCCAGGAAGGTTTCTTTAAGAATATGTCATTCAATAGTCGCCTTAATGTATTTAAAACATCATGTAATTTATTTTGGGGATGCCTAATTGAGTCTTATTTCCTTATAAAATGGAATAAATGAATTTGAAGATGTGTAGGTCGAGTTGTGGTTCTGTTACAGTGGTGTGGTCCACAATGTCCACCCGGAAAAATATCAAACATCAATGAATTTTTAGGACCAATAGATGGTCGAATCAGCTCCTGGTCTACATGACAAAGATGAAGGAAATAAAGTCATGATTATAAAAAAATTATATTCCCTGAATTTGAAATTATATGTTTTATGAAATGGAAAATATACCCCTATGTTAAAAATCTATCCAAAAATCTAAAAGTATGCACTTTTAACAATTATGCTCATTTTCATTCTAAAATTCAAATTACCCATTATTTTAATAAAACCTGTAAATACATGGGGTTTATCATTGAAAAACAGTAAAAAAATAATCATTATTTGATAAAAAATATGCATGTAAATTTTCTCTGTCACCATACCAGTATGGAAGTGGGATAATATCAATATGGACTTTGTCCATAGTCTCCTAGGTGCTTCCAAAGGAAACAATGTGATATGGGTTATAGTGTACCATATCATCAAGACTATCCATTTTATATATATTTGGGAAGATTTTTGTCTTGATAAACATGATAGGATTTAAAATAAGAATGTGGTAGGGCTGCATGATGTTCTATTTTCAAAATTTATTTATTGTGATCCAAGGATCACCTCCAAATTTAAGAGAAGTATTCATCATGATCTCAGTATCGAAATGAATTTCAGTATGACCTATCACCCCCAAACTGATGGACAATCTGAAATTACTATTCAAACACTCAATAAAAAGCTGAACACATGCTCAATGTAATTTAAGGGTCGATGGGATCAACATCTCCCATTAGTTGATTTCACTTACAATAGTAGTTTCCACTCGAGCATTCAAATGGTACCCTATGAATCTCTATATGGGGAGAAATATATAACTCATAATTGATGGAATGAAGATGGTTACTGAAAGCCTTTTGGGCATGATCTTATTAAAGAGATGACAGAAAAGTTTCATGCTATCTTACAATACATTATGGTTTCTCAGAGTCAGAAAAAGTGATATTCCCAAAACCGTTAAAGGGACACAGAGTTTGAAGTTGGTGACAATGTATTTATTTGAATCTCATATTGGAAGAGTGTTATGAGGTTTGTGAAGAAAGGGAATCTCTTCCCTAGGTACATTGGCCCCTATAAAATCCTTGATCGCATAGAAGCAGCAACATATCAGCTTGAACTTCATCCAAATAAAGAATAGGTTTAGGATGTCTTCCATGTATCCTTCTTGAGGACATACTACATTACCTTTCAAAAGTAATAAATAAAGAGGTGTTACAACTGTAACATGACCTATTCTATGATGAGCTTATTGTGAAGATCATGGATAGTAGAGACAAGGTTCTACGCAATAACACTACCAACCTTTTTAATGTGTTTTGGGGGAGCCAAAAATACAAAGAATCCATGTGGGAACCAAAAGAGTCTATGAGGCTGATGTACCCATAGATTTTCACTTCTGAGGGTACAAGATGAAATTTTGGGGATAGAATTTCTTAAGGGGGGAAGAATGAAATGACTAGAAGTTTTGAATATTATTTTGTTTCCTAATTTTGTGTTTAATTTTTTACTCAACTAAAGTAATCCTTTTATTAATAAAGTGATTATAATTGAAAGGATACCATTGGGTTTTGAGAGTTATATAACCATTGGTTAATTATGACCATTGGTCCATATGACCATTGGAAACTATATTCTTATCTTTATGATTATTGTTTATAAATACAAGTGATCATGGTTAATTAATACTGAATGAGGAGTCAATGGCCTCATCCAACAGACTCGGGCCATACAAATCCCATCTGTCGGAGCTTGGGAATGAGGTAGTGTCAATAGGCTTTTATATGTACCAAGCCCAGGCTGAGCCTCAACATGTTAAACATGAATGTAATATCCTATGTGAGATGTTCAAGAGGACAGAAATCACCACTTGGGAAATGTTGTCTGAGATTCCCCAAGATTCTATCAACATTGAAAACCATAATCTTTGGCACTTTGCAGGTGTTATAAGGGGCCATGTGATGAGGCCTTAGTTACTTTGGGTACCAATTTTCTACAAATAATATTATTATTCCTTATTATGCTTATTGTTTTTGATTTTAAATTTCAAAATAAATATATGATAAATTTTTAGATGTTTCATATTATTTATGAATATCGATAACTAATTATTTTTATTTTTTTTAAATAATCAATAATGTGAAATTATTTTCAAAGTATGCACATCTACAGTTGTGATTAGTAATGGATTTGGAGTCTGATAAGATTAATTTTTTTTGGTGAATGTTGAATTATGAATATTATTATTACCCATATGAATAGTAATGTGACAAATGGAAACAAAACCTCACTTAGTTAAGTATATATATAATTTAGGCATCTTGAATGGTAATGTGGTATAATAGAATATGTATATAACTGTTTCACAAATTATTAGTTAAGTATTATTATTTTCTGGGGTAAATAGTGATTTTATTAAAAATTAAAAATTCTTTATTTATAAAATTTTTTTCATAAAATTTAGTTTATTTTTAAATTCATAACATCAATATTAGGTTAGGTTTAAATTACAAAAATTTTATAAAATGTTTTGTTTTTTGGTGAAAAGTAAAAATGCAGTTTTGAGTTTCGGTGTGTTTAACGACGTCATTAATGATGTAATCAGTAATTAATAATCATGGTAGAATCTTGAGTAATAAAATATGTTATTATGTGTCCCAATTATCCATTAACATGGGAAATTACCATGGTCAATACCATAGTTTTCAAATACGTCTAATGAGGTGTCCCTTAGAAATTAATTAAATATTCCCTAACGTTTCCTATAAATATCGACCCATTCCTTCATTTATTTCATTACAAATTCCTGATAAACGATTATATTGTATTTTTACCACCAAAGTAGTTTTCTCAAGGTTACCTCAAGCCACCATGGTCCTAGCCTTCTAGTTTTTGAAGATACTCTTCATGGTAAGGGGACCTTTCACCCCCCTCTTTAAGTCAACACTTATTTTATGTTACGTCTTTGAATTTCAATTTTATTATTTTTGGGTATGTTGTTATATATCATTATTGATTATATTTTTTGTAAAAAAAAATAGAGACCCTTTAAACAGTCATCAACTAATTTTATTAATTTTTACGCGACGCCATTAGGCTGCCAAATTTTCGTAAGGGAATTCTCAACTTCTCTTTTTTCCATTAAAGTTTTCTTTTATGTGGTATAACATTAATGTTTCATACCATGTTCTTATTTAAATTTTATTATCTCCCTATACTGTATTATTATTAGTTTATGGATATGATTCCCTTGTACCTTCTCTTTTAAATGTTTTCTAAAACCCCGTTGTATAGTCTTAATGCTGTAGAATTTTTGTCTCAACACCACTCTCTATTTCTTACGAAATTCTATAATTTAAATTATCTGAATACCCAAACATATTTTATTCTTGATGTATTCATAAATATATAAAACATTTATATTTTATTCTATAATTTACATACATAAAACCCTCATTCCTTTTTCCATGGGTAATAAATGACATAATGATCTTGTTTTCAATCACTTTTTAAAATGTCAGATTTTGATATGAAACCCATTTCTTTTATTACCGTTAGGTTATTTATGAAATTTTTGATTATTATATATGTGGTTCATATGAAAATAACTACATAATAAGGGTGAACCCGGATAGCGCTTCAATGCATTGGGTAAAGAAATTAATCTCTATAGATAACATGTATTATGATACCTTGATGAATAACATTGGGAATGTTTTATGACACATTGGGGATGGTCTATGGTGATATGATTATGAATATTTAAATTAAATTTTGTAGCCACATTTAAAAGTTTTGTTTTAATTCATTAATATTATTATATGCCTCTTTATTACTTCTTTATGATATTCCCCATGTTCTTATTGATATCTCTCACGTTCAAATGTAATCTATTTCACTTGTTTTCCTTACATGGCCTTTTGCATAACCTTTCCTTTGATATATATCTCCAGTTTATGTGATGTAGAAATTTTTCTTAGTATGAACTGTTCAAGAATACTTTAAATAGAATTAAAATATTATTATATGTTTTCATGTCTTATGTACCTTATTTCCAAGACACTAGACTTTAGAGTTCCATTGTCTGTAAAATGAAAAAAAAGATATGTAATAAAAAGGAGAGATGTGATATACATGGTAAATTAATTTAATGAAATCCAAATGATATTTCCATGGAATTTAAAACGATAAAATATTGAAATTTACATATATTATAAAAACCCCTAATAAAAATATTATGTCATAAAAATATTTCATTACTTCATATAGGATGGAGTGATATAACTTAGTGTCATTTTTTCCTTCATCAAGACACATTATATTTGTTTAGGAGTTATTTTTGAGGATTTAGGTGGATATAACCAATTATGAATAACAAGAAGTATCTATCACTAGATTTTTGTTATTTTTTGATTCATGTGAATAGATCAAGGGGTTGTGAGCACTGAGTTGGACATGACACCCACCTAAATACCATAGTGTAATTGAGCAGGACCACACTTGGGTAGTGATAAAAAAATATCGACCCCATGAAATAGAATATAAATGTGACAAAACATTATTAGACCAATTGTGGGGGATATTAGGACTTGATAATATAATGGGAAACTAAAAAAATTAAAATTATTACACAACACCTAGTAATCATATAGAGAACTTAATTTGGTTTTATATTATTATATAAAATAGAAAATTTTATCGACATCTACATCCCTCCATACTTTATAAAGAAAATATCTTGACTGTAATTAACTTCTATGAGTGGGACATGTTCATGAACATTGTACTGAAATAATAATGGATGCTTTATGTGCTATAAATCATGATGTTTAAACCCACATATTAGGTGAATAAATATGAAATTTCAAAATTTATAAAATAAATGGATGATGAAATAAATTTCTAGTGTTTTTTTCTATAATATATGTTTGAAAAATTCTAAATGTCTCATGAAAACATGGATTCATATATTATGATCTTACATATTCGTGATCATTATCAAGAGGGAAAAATTAAGGAGTGATATGATATTTTCAAAGCATTATTTATATGAAATCATGGATTGGGTTTTCTATATGGACCATATAGAGTTTAGATGATTGGATATATTGAGTATATATATTTTATAGGGTTTGATTTGGTTGATGAATTCGGTGGATATCTGATAATTTCATTACCACCCTTAGAGATTCACCATTATTTGTTTTGAATTTTAACATGAAAACACTGATAAGTATCTCACAAATTACCTTAATCTACTTATATAAGAATATAAGGACATATAGTGTGAAAATACTTATTATCTTATAATGATGAAGAAAAAGGAAAAAGAAATTTTACCCAAGCCTAACTCTACATCTATATTTTTTATAGAACTAATTACAAATTGAAGGAATACCACGAATAATGTAAAGACTCACGATATTAATTACTTCTCATATGGATATAATGAAAAATATAATAAAAACTATATTGAATTAAATAATAAGTAATCATTTATAAATTCTACTAGTATGTTCAACATTATATGTAATAAATATATTTTACATCTTTTCAAAGATAATAATATATTTCTTTGTAAATGTATATGTTTTAAGGGGAAAAGAAAATATAAAAATATTATATGAAATAAGGTATATTCTCTATGGAGATGAAGAAGGGTGTTTTCTAGATCATTATGAGGAAGTGAAATACTTATAAATTACCTAATATATTAATTTTTTTATATTTATTATTACCAATAAATTTTGATGAGTGTCAAATTAGATATAATGATACGTCATTTTATATTTGGAATCAATGTCATTATAGTATTCCATACTCAACTAATTTTTTATTATTTCATGAATCATAGAATTTCTAAAAAAATTAGTGATGAATAAAAATAAAAGACTAATAATACCCCATTTTGAGAATATAATTATTAGTTATGTAAAAAAGAGTGTAGTTGAAAATTTTATATCTAGAATGGTGTTTTATTTTCTATTAGGTTAAGGAACTAGTTATACTAACTAACTCCCTATCACATTTTTTGAAAAAGAATCCATTATAAATAAATGATTGATAAAAACCCACTAGAGTTAAGTGAGTAATACCACATGAATTACTATAATAGAAAATATAAGAGGAAATATTACATACTTTAAGATATTCCTTCTTGATATTTTAGGAATACACTGTGAAAAAATTAATTCTCTTAGTAAAGGATAGAGGATCCTTTGGGCGGGATTGCCACACTATATCATGACCATATTATAATTGACCATTAATATGTTAATTAAAGGTAGTATAAAAATTAAATAATTTTATACATAATTTTTTTATGATAGTAAAATGGGAATGATAAAATATCTTATATGTATTAAAAGTATTCCATTATTTCTTTCAATTTTTTTTTCACAAATTGTAGTGTCATAACTAACCAGGTTAAAACTATATTGAGAAATGGATATCATATTAATTAAAATGGGACTAGGAATACATTTGGTATATGTAATAGTGTTTGATGAATTTTAAAATATAAAATGGAAATAGGATAATTAATAGCGATTCACTTAGTGATTAATTGATGAGAATTGTTTTTCAATCAGTAAATCTAGCTACACGTGAAAATCAATGAAACACTAAGTGAATCTCTATTTATTATCCTATTTCAATTTGTGATTGTTAGATACCAATGATAGAAAAATTTTTTTTAATAAACTTTGATTTTATGAGGTAAACACTTATCCTTGAGATTGTGGGAGTAGGCTCTGCCTCTATTTATTTGAGGCTCTACATGCACATGAGTTAGAATATGAACATAGTATCCAATAAGCTTTATATAAGAATTGGTTATAGGAAAACATATTGTGAATGAAATAAATTTTTTATTTTATATTTAGGATGATTGGTGACATATTACAAATTAAGAGTAATGACTCCAGAAAGGATAAACTAAATAGAAACATTCAAATATTGACTATTATATAAGAATGGATTCATTACAATTAAATTATATGGTTGTTATATGATGGTTCTTTCTAAAATCGATACTATTGGTGATTATACAAGGGAGACTATACATAGATGATACCAGAAGATACATGAAAATCATGAATTATTATTGATCCGATTGATCATTGTGTAGATGTAGTTTATGATGAAATTTTTTTACAAGTAATTATATAAAAATAAACTGTAATTCAACTAGTCCAAACACCGTTTTATGATTACTATATTATGATGTTGGACATTAAAGAATGTTTTCATAGAATAATTCTTAATAAAATATTTTTATATGAAATTAAAGAATGGGTTGGTTACTCTAATGAATACCAATAAGATAGGAAATTTTCACATATACATTTATGGATAGTGGTAAGTATTATTATTATATAAAATTCATTTTGAACAAAGGAGTTCGACATGTCAAAAAAAAATACTTTTAGTGATATTTTTTTCAAGATAGATATTTTAAATAAATAGAACACATATATATAGTCTTAATAGTTTTCTATTAGTCATAAATACATTTCTACATCCATGATATAAAAAATTCAATAGGAGTTTTACTAAAAACTATATATAGAAATAGATCGATGGATTGAAATATTTTTTTATTGTATATATGTTGATGATGTATTGAAGGTCATATAATAGAAAAATTAAAAATTTATTTCTTTCCTAAGTCACATTGTATGAAATATCTATAAGGTAACATAGATGAGTGGAAGATGAAATTGTTATTATTCCACAAGATTAAGTTATCATAATATAAATAATATACTATTATATATACTAGTGTTTAGTATAAACATTTCATGTATCATAGAGTGAAAATATCTAAAAAATTATAAAAACTTCTTAGAGCAATATATAGAACATCCTTTCAGTACACGAGAAAGATGAATTGGTTGAGTCTATGGTAAATAGAGAAATGTGAGTACTAGTGATCCTTGGATATAAAAATAGTTTTATTTCAGGTTATTTTGATCTAGGATTATTGTGAGGTAAGTTAATATAGAATAAGGACTTATTACAACCTATGATTTACATATCTATAACTAATGAGTATGTTTTATTTTATCATGTTGATTATAAAGTAGTTTAGAAATTATTATATTTTATTTTGGGTTATACCATAATAGAATGATTATTTTCATTATTGTGATAAAAATTAACTATGGTATTATCAAGGATTTTAGGTTTCTATTAAGAGAAGAAGTAGTAGATAATAAGTGATATTAGTACATGAGATATTTTCTCCAGATAGCGTGTTTATGGTAAGAAAATTAACAATAAATACATGTAGAAATTCCTACGCTAGTTAAAAAACATGGTAGTGCCAACCGCTATAACCTAAGTCCATATAAACATGTCTAACATGTGATAATTGGCCGATTATTAGTTGTTAGATATAGTTCATGTGGTAATCTATTACAGGTGTTTCTTTAGAACCAACAACATCACACATTAGATTACCTATACTTTTAAATACCTAAATATTTATTAATTTTTTTTATCACATATTGATTTTAATGCATGATTTTAATGGGATAAATTCATAGGGTATCTATCATAATGAAATTTCTATAGTACTTCCCCACTATAATGAGAACTTTGAAATTCAATGATGATATTCCTAAGCTTAAATCTTATAGTTAAGATAACATTCTCTGATGGGACACAATGTATTTTTAAGTTTTGTTGTGAGTAATCATAAGTAGATGCGACTTCATCTCAGGAAGATTCCACTTAGTAATCTAAATGAAAATAGATTATTATTATAGAAACACCTAAAGTAATAACACATGTTTATATATATTTGGATTTTCTATATGCGATCATGTGTAAATAATATTAGTCTTGTTATCATTATTAATATATATAATTAATCACATAGTTTTATGTATAGAATGATTTCATGATTCCATATATTCACTATAAGTAAGATACATTGGGTGTGTTATGAATGATATGTTTTTAATTATTAATCCAATAAATTTTTTTATATTTTTATTTACAGAATTTAATATCCCTAGAAATTTTATTAGAATGAAATTATTTAACTAAATAAAATTTCCTTAATTTATAGACGTTTTCATTTTAAATAGCCAAGGAAAGAGACATAAAAAATATAGGTTGATGAAATATGTATACTATCATATTGATTTAGATATATCAAGAAAAATTATTTATTTTACATAGTGATAAATCACATGTTGTTATCACCACTATGATATCAAATTTTTCATCTATGCATTCGTATTAATGTTTCTAGACACAAATACTAGGATTTAATAAATATATCCAAATGAAACCAATGAAGAATCCAAGATGTTTACTGTAACAGCCCAAGATTTTATAAAAATATATTCTTTTTAATTTTATTAAAGTCTTGTGTTGTACGCTACACCAAAAGGAGCTTGCACAACACGCATCCTTGACTTGCCTTGCATTACACGCAATCACGACCTTCCTCGATAGCGTGTGTAATACGCAATACCGAGTTTCACTAAACAACGATATGCTATTAAAATATTATTAAAACTAGCCGTTATGAATAGTAATAACCACTTTTTAAAACTCTGTAAATCTTATTTTTCAAAATGAACTTCATTTTTGGATTCGGAGTATCGAATATAGCCTAAGGTAAAATTTTGGTACTTTTCGGATAACTTTCATATTCTGATGAATAGTGAAAATTACTAAATTATAATTAAAAACAACTTTTTTAATAGAAATAATTAATAGTGATAAATTATTAATTTGAGTGGTTTAAAAGTATATTTAGAATATATTTTTACAATTTAATACAATTTTGGTCATTGGATGTAATTTCACATTTAAACCAGACATAATCAAGTGTCAATCTTTTGATAGATATTGTTTCTTAAAAACACGATATTTGTTTTAACAGCGGGATTTAATTATAAAATTAATTAATGCAAATTCTATGATATGAATTTGGTAAAATAGACTTCATTTTTGAATTCGGAATATGAAATATAGCTTAGGATGAAATTTTGGCATTATTCTGAAAAACATCAATTTTTGATGAATAGTGAAACTACTAAGTGGTAGTTAAAAAAATTAATTTCTTCATATATCTTAATTTTACCGCTTCTGTGAATGGAATTTCAAAAATCCGAGAGACACGGTTGATGTCAGTAAGTAAAATGTGGTTCAATGAGATGAAAATAATTTTTGGTGAATAGTAACTTTTTACTTTTTTTACCACGGTTAATAGTAAATAGGGTAACTAAGGGTAAATATGATATTACTATTACCCTAACACATGTCCTAATTCTATTGGATAAGTTTAATTCGACCAAAAACAACCTTATTAATATAATATGACCATTTAGGTCCACTTGGATTAGATTATGACATTTAATATTATATTATTTAATGAATAGTTAAAATAGTTAAAATCAATGTTTAATAACTAAAACATTTTTAATATGGGGTTATACATAAGATAAATTAGATTGTAAATATTCATTAGAAAGATAAAACGATTTCCTACATGATGGTAGTTTATTTGTAATTTTTAGACATCAAATAATTTAATTTATTTATGACACAAAGATGATGCAGTAATTATCTTATTAGTGAAATATTGACATAATTGATAATATAAACACCAAAATAAATGTAATTTGAGACTTTTTATGAATTCCACTAATTTTATAGGTTAATATTATATATTAGTGTTGATTTAATCAACTTGGTTCGAACATATAATTCTGTTATGACTTTCACAAAAATCATATATCAAATAGTGTCAAAATTGACACAAAATAGTTTTTAAATCAAATATTATATTATTAATTGTTATATTATTCCTAAAAATCTAAGGTTCGGCCAAATGACTTAGATAAGGATATATATATTAATAATAAACAATTTGGGGTTCGTTTGGCATGTTATACTAAGTTCATTAACCATATAGTGAAAGAAAACAAAAAGACACGGTAAAAGTTAAATTAATTAACTTAGAGTTAAATCTAATTGATAAGGTTAAAATAATACCCTAAACTTGTCTAAATCCTATTGGTTGATAGGATTTCGACCCATCCCCACTTTAGCTTCGAAATAAGACCCTTTGGAACCATTATAAACCGATTTTGACTTTAATATAAAATAATATTTTGAGATATCCTAAGGTGCCCCTCTCCTCCCTTATAAAAGGGCACCTCCTCCCCCTCCTCCTCACACCGATTTGAGCACTCAAGCTCGGCCAACACCTGCCATTTTCTCCTATCCACTTCCCTAGAATAATCCTAGAGGTCCTGGTCTTCTCCAAAGACCAATCTTAGTTCCTTAAGTGGAGGATTCAATGAGGCGTTCCAAAGAAGAGGTAATATCCATTACCGATCTTTTCAATTTCTTTCTTCTTCAACTTCTTCTTCTTTAGTTGCTTCATGATAAAGTAATAACATAAGTATTACTTACATACTGATATGTTATTATAAATATGAAACAACCCTAATTCACCTTCTATCCATCCTACGGAAAAATGAAATCACCGCGTGTGCGTACGTACGGAATACCGTCTCCGCGCCGTGGTGTAATCTATTTTTCCACCACCACCTTACATGGATGGGTATAATGGTGTAAAGAATAACTATACATAGTTATTAAAACATCATATTTATTCTGATATATTGTATAATCCACTCCAATTCAATTCAATATTTATAGAAATGATATCATCGCTCGTGCGTACGTACGGACTACCGTCTCCACGACGCGATGACATTCATTCTCCATGTTAACCATTTAAGAATGATTATAATGTATATATAAGAAATAATAATGAAATATATGACATTATAAAGCTACTGGATTTATGTATATATATACATATGTATGTCATCTACTTACTACCATTTCAAGACAATAAGGAAAGGAAAACAGCGTTCATGCGTACGTACGGACTACCGTCTCCATGAACGGTGTTTTTCATTTTATTTATCTACCTATTATATATAGATATATACTGAATATATATGATATATAAATCATATTTTATATTCTGGAAGTGAGTAAATCATGATATAAGTAATAATGATGTCACGAACAACAAGTCAAAACACCTACGATAAATGAAATGATTTTACCCAAAACGCTTCTTTAACATGGAATTTACAAAAAAACGGGTAATATAATGTCATAAGTGAACCATATATGATATCATAACAATGAATATGATTCTGTAATAAGTCAATAACATGATTTAAATCATTATACAGGAGGTTCGGACACTTACAAAGCAAGTCGGACCTAAGGTAAGGGAAATATCACAATCTCATTTTTATCCGAGATTGTTTATTCGTAAGTATTTACTGGGGTGTATTTTATCATCCACTTACATGTTTCATCAATATGTAATATTATTTCCATCCACCTACAATTGTTTAAATCCATTTTTACCCTTCGGTGAGTTTTTAGTAATATGTATGAAAGGAATCTTTTGTCGTTTTTCGTACGAGGTACTTTTTGACTTTTCCGACAAAAGTACGAAGAATGTTTTTTTTAACTTATATGGAATGAATGTATTTTTAAAACATTACTTCAAAGAAGCTTCCTTTACAAGTTTTCAAGTTTATTTTTAATCAACTTATTTTATTTTAAATTCGTATGACATGTTATGAAAGGAAAAATGTTTTTGAAGTAGAAAGGATATTTTCCTCAAGAATGGAGTTCAAGTATTTTATCAAATTTATTTTCCATCTAAGAAAATAAAAGGGTTCTATTTTTATCCCTATTATTACATGGATTTTATTATGTTGTGATGGAAATATTTTTATGAATTCCTTTATCTTATATGAATTGTTTTATGATGTCATGTTGTTTAAGAATCCCATTTTTATTACATGGGTTACGCTATGATGTATGGTTTATGATTATGTGGCACACATAAGAAAGGATTCATTATAAGATGGGTGGGACCTATATCTCCCTCCAATGCATTGGGTAAAGATTTCATATCTCATGAGATAGACATGGCTGGAATGGTAGGTTATACCGGTTCAGTGAAACAGGACTGAAACGAGGGTGACTCGATTCAGAAAGGGACTTTGTCCACTAAGATAGTCTTGGCAATGAGTTTTGACTAACAAGAAATGATTCTCTATGATTATGTGTGAATACCACAAAGTTTCATGTTTTAAGTTATGATTATTGTGATTACATTTCACTGCCATGATTTATCCCATGATTATGAAATTATGCTCTCTTTTACAGGTTAAGATTTCCAAAAGTTATGTTCTTATGAATATGATGTGATTGATTTCTCTTTTGTTTACCCTTACTGAGCATTTGAGCTCACCCTTTTATGTTTTCTTTTCCCCAGGATATAAAGAAAGGTTTTAGGTAAAAAAAGGGAAGATCTTTATGGGAGATATTGAAGATCTTTCACCACCATTAGAAGATTACGTTCTGAGTTTCCAAAGACACTAAACTATTACGATCCTTGTGTGTGTGTTTTTGTTATGTACTAAGTATTCCGAAAAAGTAATGTAATGTCCATGTACGATAAGCTTCGGGTCTCTACAGTTGGTATCAGAGGAAAGGTTTAGTCAACCTTTGGAAACTAGGATGCGAAAACGTTAGTGAGATCCCTAGAGATATTTCTAAGGTATGTCTAGGGATGTCTCTAAGGTTAAGTATACGTATAGGTTATAGTCCTAGAATTGCGCTAACGATCTTCGAATTTAACCTAAGATGTTAGATATTGAGGGTACTACCCCTTTATTATGTTGTTTTCCCTAGCATGATTTTTGCCTCTCATACTATTCTTTTTGGGTTTTAGACGATGGCTGGAACCCGAAGGAACCGTGTTAATGCGGAATGTGATGGGCAATGCAATGATTGTCCCCCTGAGCAACCAAACGATATGGGAGCCGGAATGCAAAATCTTTTAGCCATGCTCACACAACTTTCTCAAGCTATAAATCATGCAGGACTTCCAAACGAGAAAAGGAAGGAGCAACATTCTGTTGAATCCTTCATGAGGCAGCGTCCACCTTCTTTCAGTGGGTCTACTGATCCATTAGTTGCTGAACAATGGATTAGTACTACTGAAAAGATATTTTCAGTTCTTCAATGTTCTGAACATGATAAAGTCATCCTAGCAGTGTAACGTTTGGAAGGAGATGCTGATCAATGGTGGAATCTTATTAAGAATACGAGGAAAAGGGATGAAATTGAGTCTATGGAATGGGACGAGTTCAAGAACTTATTTTTCAATAAGTACTTCCCTCATATTCTCCGAACAAAGATGGAGAAAGAGTTTCTTGAACTGAAGAAAAGGGATGATGAATCTATTGGTACCTATGAAGCGAATTTTACAAGACTTTCAAGGTACGCTTCTGGTATTATCATCCAACCTGAAAGTAAAGTTGATCGATTTTTCAGTGGCTTAAAACCAAGTCTTCGAAGGGCATTAGCTATAAGAGACTTCAGTAGCTATGAAGAAATTGTGCGTTGTGCTATCAAGGTAGAAATGGAAGTTGGTGTTACATATCCATCTCATGGGTTTGACAAGAAACGAAAGATGGAGTTCAAGGAGAAAACTCAGAATAATGGTGAAAAGAAGATGAATGTTTCCTTATGCACAAAGTGTGGAAAGAAGCATGGTGGAGATTGTCTTAAAGGGACTAGAAAATGTTTTAAGTGTGGAAAAGAAGGTCATCGAGCAGCTGAGTGTCGAAGTAATGGAAAATGGGATTTTAATGAAGTGAATAAAGCAAACACTGCAGAGAACGTACAACCAACACTTCAATGCTTCAAGTGCAAGGAAATTGGGCATTATGCTAATAAATTCCCTAATCCAAGGGTTAGTGATGATCGACATGAGCAACCGCTTAAGGCAAAGGACAAAGGGAAGTCACATGCGATCACTATTGGCAATGTTGAATATGACAACGATGTGATGGAATGATTAAGTGTTTATGTAATGGGATTCCAAAATAATGTTGTATCTTGGAATATTGGAATATTTATGTATTGGTCTAATGTGGTATTCAAAGTGATTGAGATATTATGCGCATAATGAAGGGAAAACGAGAAAATGAAATGTTTAACAGTATTAATGAGCTCATGATTGATATAAGGACTAAGTGATATCATAGTTTGAGTATATAGAATTTTGAGGATTTTAGTATGTGGAAGGTGTTAACTTTTAACTGCATTCATGTTTTCACTAAGGTATTCAAGAGAATAAACGATTAAGGACTTTGAATGTTTGGAATGTGACCAACAAAACATATCTTATGATATATGGGGATCGATGATGGTGTTAAATCTCTGGTAATCATTTTCACTATATTATGAGAGTCGACTGCAATATTATGGATAAGCCTAAAAGATTGGAATGGATTATGTTGGACATAAGTTAGTATTGTTTGTTTTTTTCGATATTATTGATGGGATGTTATATAGTTTTGGAAAAAGGACAACCTGCAGGACGGGCGACAGCCCATCGCTTCGGACAAGGCTGTGGGAATCGAACCCACAACCGAAGTGCGACTGGCCTTTATCGCCTACCACTGGCCTACAGGAAGTCCCTGTTTAGTAGAAACTAGTTTTATTATATTAAGCAGTATGATATATGAAGTATAAGTCCATTTTAGGAACCATATATGATTAATCTCACTATAGATCGACTTATGCATATAATTTTTGCTAACCTTTTGTTTGAGACAGATGGAATGACCCGTCATTCTATCACATGATCTGCTAATAACAAATTCAACTTCATTTATTTAAGAGATGAAGTGGAAATTGTTCAAGGCACGAACAATAGTGAGATTGTACCAAAATAAAGTAAGTATTTATTCTAATTCAAATTTTCAACTTTAGGGAAATGATCTTGAAAACCAAAAATGTTGTCCTAGTGATCTTATACCTGATGAATCAGATGGTACCTTATATCATCACAAATCTATGGATTTGTGATTACTGGCTTTTCCATAGCCATGTTCTCTACCACTCTCCATCAGAACATGATGGTTAGATTTCTCTTCCATATCCATATTTTCACCTATGTGGAAACCCAATGATTAGTTTATTTGGGTAACCGTTACGTTTCATACTTTTGTTTTTAAAGATTGGTTTTGATATTCCTTTTTACGATGTGGGTTTCTATTAAAGAAACTTTCGAATAGTAAACCATTTATAACCCCGACGAATTTCGAGGGCGAAATTCATTTTAAGGGGGGTAGAATGTCACAGCCCAAGATTTTATAAAAAAATATTCTTTTTAATTTTATTAATGTCTTGTGTTGTACGCTACACCAAAAGGAGCTTGCACAACACGCATCCTTGACTTGCCTTGCATTACACGCAATCACGACCTTCCTCGATAGCGTGTGTAATACGCAATACCGAGTTTCACTAAACAACGATATGCTATTAAAATATTATTAAAACTAGCCGTTATGAATAGTAATAACCACTTTTTAAAACTCTGTAAATCTTATTTTTCAAAATGAACTTCATTTTTGGATTCGGAGTATCGAATTTAGCCTAAGGTGAAATTTTGGTACTTTTCGGATAACTTTCATATTCTGATGAATAGTGAAAATTACTAAATTATAATTAAAAACAACTTTTTTAATCGAAATAATTAATAGTGATAAATTATTAATTTGAGTGGTTTTAAAGTATATTTAGAATATATTTTTACAATTTAATACAATGTTGGTCATTGGATGTAATTTGACATTTAAACCAGACATAATCAAGTGTCAATCTTTTGATAGATATTGTTTCTTAAAAACACGCTATTTGTTTTAACAGCGGGATTTAATTATAAAATTAATTAATGAAAATTCTATGATATGAATTTGGTAAAATAGACTTCATTTTTGAATTCGGAATATGAAATATAGCTTAGGATGAAATTTTGGCATTATTCTGAAAAACATCAATTTTTGATGAATAGTGAAACTACTAAGTGGTAGTTAAAAAAATTAATTTCATCATAAATCTTAATTTTACCGCTTCTGTGAATGGAATTTCAAAAATCCGAGAGACACGGTTGATGTCAGTAAGTAAAATGTGGTTCAATGAGATGAAAATAATTTTTGGTGAATAGTAACTTTTTACTTTTTTTACCACGGTTAATAGTAAATAGGGTAACTAAGGGTAAATATGATATTACTATTACCCTAACACATGTCCTAATTCTATTGGATAAGTGTAATTCGACCAAAAACAACCTTATGAATATAATATGACCATTTAGGTCCACTTGGATTAGATTATGACATTTAATATTATATTATTTAATGAATAGTTAAAATAGTTAAAATCAATGTTTAATAACTAAAACATTTTTAATATGGGGTTATACATAAGATAAATTAGATTGTAAATATTCATTAGAAAGCTAAAAAGATTTCCTACATGATGGTAGTTTATTTGTAATTTTTAGACGTCAAATAATTTAATTTATTTATGACACAAAGATGATGCAGTAATTATCTTATTAGTGAAATATTGACATAATTGATAATATAAACACCAAAATAAATGTAATTTGAGACTTCTTATGACTTCCACTAATTTTCTAGGTTACTATGATATATTAGTGTTTATGTAATCAACTTGGTTCGAACATATAATTCTGTTATGACTTTCACAAAAATCATATATCAAATAGTGTCAAAATTGACACAAAATAGTTTTTAAATCAAATATTATATTATTAATTGTTATTTTATTCCTAAAAATCTAAGGTTCGGACAAATGACTTAGATAAGGATATATATATTAATAATAAACAATTTGGGGTTCTTTTGGCATGTTATAGTAAGTGTATTAACCATATAGTGAAAGAAAACAAAAAGACACGGTAAAAGTTAAATTAATTAACTTAGAGTTAAATCTAATTGATAAGGTTAAAATAATACCCTAAACTTGTCTAAATCCTATTGGTTGATAGGATTGCGACCCATCCCCACTTTAGCTTCGAAATAAGACCCTTTGGAACCATTATAAACCGATTTTGACTTTAATATAAAATAATATTTTGAGATATTCCTAAGGTGCCCCTCTCCTCCCTTATAAAAGGGAACCTCCTCCCCCTCCTCCTCACACCAATTTGAGCACTAAAGCTCGGCCAACACCTGACATTTTCTCCTCTCCACTTCCCTAGAATAATCCTAGAGGTCCTGGTCTTCTCCAAAGACCAATCTTAGTTCCTTAAGTGGATGATTCAAAGAGGCGTTCCAAAGAAGAGGTAATATCCATTACCGATCTTTTCAATTTCTTTCTTCTTCAACTTCTTCTTCTTTAGTTGTTTCATGATAAAGTAATAACATCAGTATTACTTACATACTGATATGTTATTATAAATATGAAACAACCCTAATTCACCTTCTATCCATCCTACGGAAAAAATGAAATCACCGCGCGTGCGTACGTACGGAATACCGTCTCCATGCCGTGGTGTAATCTATTTTTCCACCACCACCTTACATGGATGGGTATAATGGTGTAAAGAATAACTATACATAGTTATTACAACATCATATTTATTATGATATATTGTATAATCCACTCCAATTCAATTCAATATTTATAGAAATGATATCATCGCTCGTGCGTACGTACGGACTACCGTCTCCACGACGCGATGAGATTCATTCTCCATGTTAACCATTTAAGAATGATTATAATGTATATATAAAAAATAATAATGAAATATATGACATTATAAAGCTACTGGATTTATGTATATATATACATATGTATGTCATCTACTTACTTCCATTTCAAGACAATAAGGAAAGGAAAACAGCGTTCATGCGTACGTACGGACTACCGTCTCCATGAACGGTGTTTTTCATTTTATTTATCTACCTATTATATATATATATATACTGAATATATATGATATATAAATCATATTTTATATTCTGGAAGTGAGTAAATCATGATATAAGTAATAATGATGTCAAGAACAACAAGTCAAAACACCTACGATAAATGAAACGATTTTACCCAAAACGCTTATTTAACATGGAATTTACAAAAAAACGGGTAATATAATGTCATAAGTGAACCATATATGATATCATAACAATGAATATGATTCTGCAATAAGTCAATAACATGATTTAAATCATTATACAGGAGGTTCGGACACTTACAAAGCAAGTCGGACCAAAGGTAAGGGAAATATCACAATCTCATTTTTATCCGAGATTGTTTATTCGTAAGTATTTACTGGGGTGTATTTTATCATCCACTTCCATGTTTCATCAATATGTAATATTATTTCCATCCACCTACAATTTTTTAAATCCATTTTTACCCTTCGGTGAGTTTTTAGTAATATGTATGAAAGGAATCTTTTGTCGTTTTTCGTACGAGGTACTTTTTGACTTTTCCGACAAAAGTACGAAGAATGTTTTTTTAACTTATACGGCATGAATGTATTTTTAAAACATTACTTCAAAGAAGCTTCCTTTACAAGTTTTCAAGTTTATTTTTAATCAACTTCTTTTATTTTAAATTCGTATGACATGTTATGAAAGGAAAAATGTTTTTGAAGTAGAAAGGATATTTTCCTCAAGAATGGAGTTCAAGTATTTTATCAAAATTATTTTCCATCTAAGAAAATAAAAGGGTTCTATTTTTATCCCTATTATTACATGGATTTGATTATGTTTTGATGGAAATATTTTTATGAATTCCTTTATCTTATATGAATTGTTTTATGATGTCATGTTGTTTAAGAATCCCATTTTTATTACATGGGTTACGCTATGATGTATGGTTTATGATTATGTGGCACACATAAGAAAGGATTCATTATAAGATGGGTGGGACCTATATCTCCCTCCAATGCATTGGGTAAAGATTTCATATCTCATGAGATAGACATGGCTGGAATGGTAGGTTATACCGGTTCAGTGAAACAGGACTGAAACGAGGGTGACTCGATTCAGAAAGGGACTTTGTCCACTAAGATAGTCTTGGCAATGAGTCTTGACTAACAAGAAATGATTCTCTATGATTATGTGTGAATGCCACAAAGTTTCATGTTTTAAGTTATGATTATTGTGATTACATTTCACTGCCATGATTTATCCCATGATTATGAAATTATGCTCTCTTTTACAGGTTAAGATTTCCAAAAGTTATGTTCTTATGAATATGATGTGATTGATTTCTCTTTTGTTTACCCTTACTGAGCATTTGAGCTCACCCTTTTATGTTTTCTTTTCCCCAGGATATAAAGAAAGGTTTTAGGTAAAAAAAGGGAAGATCTTTATGGGAGATATTGAAGATCTTTCACCACGATTAGAAGATTACGTTCCGAGTTTCCAAAGACACTAAACTATTACGATCCTTGTGTGTGTGTTTTTGTTATGTACTAAGTATTCTGCAAAAGTAATGTAATTTCCATGTACGATAAGCTTCGGGTCTCTACATTTAGACTCTTAATGTATCCTCTTATCATAGTTTAATATTATTTTATTATAATAATTGGATGAAATGTTTTTTTCCATATTCCAGAATAATGATTATTTAGTATTTATTGATCACATATATTATATCACAACATTTACATGTGATTTGAATATTAAATAAATATATATTTCAAAAAACTATTGAATTGAATATTTATTTTTCACCGGTGTTTATTAATATTGTAATAAATAATGTTTATTTTCACATAAATATTTATTTATTTTCACATTTTTTTTAAATAAAGATTTATTCATAAGACTGAATATAAATTTTTTTATGAAATAATAATTCTTATAATTCTAGGTTCAGTGTATGTTGATGAAGAAATGCACATTATATTAAATGAGTTCTATTAGAATTATATATTTAATATTATTGAAATAAATATTAGTTAAATTTTTGGAAATATTATTTAATTTATACATGAGGTATGGGAAATAAAAGGTAATTACAATAATAATATTATTATTATTCAATGTGTGGTTCTGTAATGATTAATAGTATACTTGATGGAATATTTTCAATTATATATTCTTTAACCAAGGACTATAACTACCTTGTTATATAATTTCCTAGGGTAAGATGAATTTTATGGGTAAATGATTTATTGTGGAAAAAATTTTAAACCCTTGATAATTCCCCCTCAATGAAGAACATCTCTTTAGTTCCTATAAAGAACAAGAAAAATCTTCCACCACCTCCCCCCCTCTCAAGACTGGTTGAATGAGATTGGGAGATATAATCCTAAATCCCAAAGAAAGTGTTCATGGATGACGATGAACTGTACAAAAGGATCATATCATTCGTGAAAACACTTATCTTTCCATCTATGTTTTTTTTTCATGAAGGAAATGTGGATTCAATCTAAGGTGATTACAATTTGTATCCTCTCAGTACAATGACTACAAAACCCAGATGAGGTTTGATGGATCAATATCTATTATGAATAAATATTACAATATTATGGTATTTTTATTGTTATTAAATTAATAATAAATTTAACAATAAAATATTCTCTCAGAGTGTTCTGGGATTGTTCATTTGATACCATCATGTATATTCATTGGATGTATAATTATTCATTATGATATGTTATGTTATCCATTGTATTTTATGAAAATAATGTTAGGTATTGGGCCCACCATAAATTCTACTTTTATTAGAATAATATTATGTATATATATGATGTGGGCCAAATCATAGCCCTAATAACCCAAAACCATATAGTGTCTAACATACTCATTAGCCCAGGTTTAAATATTCCAGTCATATATAATGTTGGTCAAACTGTATACCTACTTACCCAAACCCATATAGTATCTAACGAACCCATTAAAACTAGTCCACTACCATGTATCCATCACTATAGTGTATCATGATGAAAATGGATGTAATTATTGTACCTTCATATTTTCTTGTATGCCCCTCCTTATATTCTAATATAATATAAAAATATCCACATAACTGTATGGAATCGTGAATATGAAGTATGTCATCATTTTATCCTCTTCCTTTCAGGCATGACCGACATTATACTTCACCACATCATGGTATATTTCATTCTATAACCTTAATATGTTAAAATAGATATAATTATATCTCCTTGATCCATCATATACCATATAATATATAAAGGGAGTGTGGGGAAGATAAGATAGTTATCTATACATTCCCACACTAAGGTAGTTTTTAGGGAAAACACAAATAACCTAAAACCATTGGGAATCAATATAAATACTTGATTTAGGTGAGGGTATAAGAAATCGAATGAAAATAAAATTATGTATATCCCAACATTACACAACCTTATTAGTTTCCTACCAACATGACACTACTACACTTTATAAAGAAGACCAACATCACTATTATTCACTTTCCACTACTACCATCTATTGACCAATAACCAATCTCGTCAATCACATGGAAAACCCATATCATCATTCACTATACCCAATACAAGTTTCCTTAATCATACATTTATAGTGTTTATATTTTACCATACCTATTAAATTCATTAAAATCATGTTTCTTAGTCATTATAACCCTTATTATTTTAATCACAACCATTACAGCCATTATATATTCATTTTACAACCTACTATTTATTATCAAAGAATTACACATTCCATTCTAAATCATTCCCATTAAAAACCAGTTATTAGTCAAAAATCTAATTCAATTAAAACACATACCAATTTTCCAATCCAATCATTAGTAGTTAATTAAAAAAACATAACTTTTTTATTCCTAACTTACAGTCATATTTGTTATTACCAATTCAATCCATTCCATTGGGAATCTATAATGGAATCCCTAAATATCCACTTGACCACATTTACATCATATAAACAACCACCACACATCCCAAAAAACTAACCAATATTCACCTACCACCTCTTTTTATATCAATCACATGAAACCAATTACCACATCACTATTACATAACAGATGGGTTTCGATATCCAAATATTCATTCAATAATTTCTATCATTACACTTAACAAATTTATTACACATTTTACATGATTTAATCGATTATAATGGTGATAAGTATATAAACAACAACTCAAAATTCCATCACATCTTAAATCATCATTAAACCACATTTTCACAATATGAAGAGAAAAAAAAAATTGAAAAACAATAACATGTCACAATAAGAAACCCCCTCTTGAAAAATTATTTCATAATAGCCAAGGTAAGACATGAATATTTTTATTACCGTTATTATATGTTCTTAAAAAATAATTACATGACCATGAGTTCATGATTAGACTTTTATGAAAGGTGATTTGAGAAGTTAAAGCACAAAAGGCTACAAAATTTACAATATTTAGAAATCTTTCGTCGTCATCAACAATCCAGCACCAACCACTTAAACAATAACATGAAAATAAATAAATACATATTTGAACTACCCCGTCCCTTTAATTTATTTTAATCTAAATATTTATCATTTTTATGAAAATCATTACTATCTAGACATTGAAAGCACAATAATGTTAATAACATAGATACACATAAATAATATTTAGAGATCACCAAATCCCCTACCACAATTAATGTTTCACAACCAATCTACAAAAAAAGGTGAGGAGTAATAGTTACATTGCTCAAAACGCAAAAGTAATTCCCATGGTACCAACACATTAGTAATACTCCTTCCAAAAAATTAATTAAAAAATATGTAATCCTAGGTTACACCACTATCAAAATATCCAATAGATGAAGGTAAAATATAGAATGATGAGATAATTGAGAAAGAGGGCATAAAATCTCACATCATATGAATTATTCAAGAAATGATGATACAAGAATTGATTTAAATTGAAGAAGACTAAAGGATCCCTAAATTTAATCTTGTGACCACCTAGGGTTCAAAGTAAAAGAGTAAAATCTCAACCATGGAAGCTAAAACCTTTACTAATATAAGAAACGTGATAGTCCCTCACCATAGTTTGGTTACTCCCACCAAGATTATGTCCCTTTTGGTCAAGGATAGATTTGAAACATAGGGTTCAAAACAGTGTATCCCCTTTATTTTGAGTCATTTCACATAATTTTAAAAATTAGTCTAACGAAAACCAAATAATATTAGTTGAAAACACTTACATGGTATGATTGACCACATTTCCCCTTAAATACCCGCCATGGCCTAGAGGAATTTCATTAACCAATATTCGTTCACATAGACATGGATATTAACATGTACAAATATCCATTTATATTCTTAAAAAAAAATTACTACCTAACCATGATTCAACCCAACACTACCATGACCTCCTGTATATAAATTTTGAAATTACTTATTTCTTATATGGAAATCCCCAAGGAACCACACTCATGGTGTCAAAAACCATGGAATAATTCTCTCTTACCCATTTTACATAACCACCGCACCAAGAACATACCTATAACTAGACCCTCTAAAAATGACCGTCATACCGTAGACTAGTTGAGAACCACCATGATTGACTCCCATGTACACATCTCATACACGAACTCAACCATAGCCAAAACCACTAGCATTTTGGACTACATAAACAAAAATTCCTCTACTACTAGATCTCATACAAACTCTCCATTTTTTCTCCTATAACCTATTAATAATGGTCTACAGAATTATTTCTATTACATTAGATACCCATGAAATGATTCTCAAGATGAAGAATGAAAACCAACCCATAAAATAATCCAAAATTTGCAATCCCAAATACACCTTGAGATACACCTCTCAAACAAGGACAACCACATCATGAAAATGATTCTTTCGCATACATATTTTTTACATTTAGTGGAGATTTAAACCAATAAAATATTTTTAATAATGGTTTTATACCTTCATAGTGGTCTTACGTAGGTGTCAAAAAACAAACACGTAGTAGAGGATTGTAAATATCTCAGAACAATTTTAATTTATATTTAAATTTTAATAACATGGCATTTTAAACTATAGAAAATAGTGGAAAATAATTTGTGGTGGTTTGAAATATCACTATATGTACAAACTATTTATAATCTAATATAAATTCCACTATTTTATTAGTTTATGAGATAGAATTTTAAACTAATTCAAGTATCTGAAGTTGAAAAAAAAAATTAATAAACTTTTATATACCTAAATATATCCATATACCTACACAAAAATATGTACAAACATTAGTAGATATTTTCAATAATTTATCAATGTAATGTATAACTTCTAATTATAACACACATAATATATTAGTTTTAGTAAATATTTCTAAAAACAAATTATAATTTCAATGATATAGTGAAATAGTCGTTAAATAATGACCAACAAATAGTTTAAACCATAAATCTATATACATACAATTAAAATTTGTTTTAGAATGTTTTGATTTAATGTACACAACAATGATCATTTTTACTCATGTAGACATAAACATCTTTACACACCCTTTAATCTTATATATTTACAACTTGTTCCACATGTAGAGTACTAATTATCTATGTCTCCCTTCCATCCCTTCGGGGTATGCATTATAATTTACTTGAAAATTAAATGAATATATATATACTTAAATTTATAAAAATTAGTATTCTAAAATATTATGAAATAGTAAAATTATCCTACAAAATCTATCAAATAATGAGGAAATGTCATCAAAATAATTAAAGGGATGGGTCACAAGCTCACCAGCCAACAAAATCATGATCTAATCACAATTCTAATAACATCCTATATCAAAATCCCAAAACTATTAAATGGTATTACAATATATATAAAATTAATTTAGAATAATTCATAATTATTAATTTTTACCTCTCTTACATTATTTTCATTATCTGTTTTTTTTAAAAAATATTCATTTAGTATAAAAAAATGGAAAATTTATTATTATAGTAAGATTTCTACATTTAATAATGACCCTATTATATACTATAAGGGTAATTAGAGTGACCAAAAATTTTCATTATGTATTAACATATTTTAAAAAACTTGATGGCCTACCATAGTGATTTGATGGGGTTAAATGACATTAGTGACGAAATAGAGGTTTTAAATCAATTTTTTATGTTTTTAACATGTAGTTTATAGTTAAAATTATTATAGGTCACAAAAAAATATTTTTTCATGATGGTTATTATAATCTATCATATAATTTTTGTTTTAATGATTTTTTATGTTGGTTATAATATATCCTACATGAAAATGACATTAAATATTAGTTATTTAATAACTGAGTTAAAAAATGACATTCAACATCGGTTATAAAAATAATCAACATTGAATACAATTTCTTACATCAGTTTTATACTATACATTGTAATTTTTTTAGAAATTTCAGCGTGGTTAATCAATATGATGAATAGAAAATATATATATAAGGAACAACAATTCTAGAAACTAGAAAAAATCTTGTAAAAAACATAATTATTCATAATATTTTTCATGATTTTCATGGTCATTTTAAATATAATATTATTTAAAGTAATGATCATGTGAGGCATCCAAAGCTATAATATAGAAGTAATTTTATTCAATTAAGAATAATTTATAGTTTCAACATGATCTAAATAAGTATTCATCATTGCAATAAGAAAGGAATAATTAAACGATGTTTAATTTAGAAGGCTAATCATAAAAAAAATTAAGTAATGGAAAAATAAATGTAAATTCCATGAAGAAATCACCAAAAGAAGATTCAATAGAATGATAATGGAGATTTAAATAGTTCAATCAATGGAATTAAGAAGATGATCTATAGAGTCGATCATGAAATTAATATATGTGTCGCATAACAACATAGAAATGACATAAGTAGCACATAATTAATTTTTGGAATAAATTGATAATTTCAAAGGCATGCAATAAAAAATGGAACTCTATATTATCATGATCTAAAATTTTATGTGTCAAATTAATTATATTTTAATCAATATTAAAAATGTGTTTTTAATGTTAGTTTCTTACTAACCAATGTTAAAAAGTTCATTTTTAGGTGGGTTTTAAAATAATCGATGAAAAAAAGTGATTTTTCCTATTATTTTGAAACATATTTGACAAAAAACAACACAAATAATTATAAAATTGGAAATATAAGTAACTGATGTTAAATCCCTTTTCATAATGTTCATTTAAAAATTGACATTAAACCTCCAATGTAAAAGGTATTTTTTTAATGGTGTGTATATGTTGTAATTGTTCCAGATTCAATCAATTCGGATTTTGAGAGTGTGTCAAATGAATTTTATGAGGAATCACCAAGAAATGTTAATGATGTATGTATAGAGGATGGAAAATACGTCATTTATCAACTACTAAAAATATATTTTTTCATGAAAATTAAATTCACTAAAACAACTTATGTTTTTCAAAAATATATATTTTCAAATATGTATAGACGTTATTTTTTTAAAATTATAGACATAATTCATAAATAATATAATATTATAATATATTCACAATAATAGAAATAAATAATATAATAAATAATTAATTTATAATTGAATGAATGACTAATCATACAATCCTTATCTCCATTAATTGACATATCATTATCATGTTCTATTGTAACTTCATCTAATTTATCCTCACTTGTAAGATAAAAATTCACAATATCATCGTGAAGGATAAGTCAACATCTTTCTACTGATGGGATTCAACACCAAAAATTAATTATTTCACTTGATCACACTTATAATACATCTCCCTTCATTTTATGCTCACAACTACACTCTACCCTATGTCTGATTCATATTCTAGATAATATTCCATTTTTATTTTAATGCGATGATATAAATTTTTTGTTCATCATAATTTACAATATCTATCATGCGATGGACATTCATTGGATTAAATAGTACATAATCACTTTTAATACACATACTAATTCTGAACCACTTGTATTTCATTAAAATAAATAAAAAATCATTTTGGTAGTTTAATTTGATAATATTAGTCAAATTTTTTTAATGTCCAACTTCAATGATGGTAAATATAAACAATTCATTATTTTTAATCATTCCCCCTTATATAATAAAAAAAATCTATAACTAATTACATCGTATGATTTAAACTTCCTATCCTTATTTATAGAACCCTAAGCCAAAACATTTAAAGTATATGAAACTTTATCTAATATATAAATATTCATGACCAATAAGTAATAATATAAATTTTAACATTTAAAAAATATACATTTCATCTTATTATAGATAATTTCTAGTATCTACGAACTGTCACTACATTTAAACCATTCCATCATTTCATTATTAACAATTTTTTATATTTCTATCTCAATGCATGTTTTAATTATAAGATGTATCTTCATTTTTTTCTTCATTTATTCAATTAATGGATCTATAATTTAACAATTTAGAATCTCATATCTATGTGTATATAATAATACCATCTTTTTAGTTTAATATCCACGGTACACTTAACTAGTTGGATAATAATATGAAATATTTTAGATTTCTTATAAGGTTGAGATTGAATCTATATATCATCAACCCAACCATCTCAAATGAATCGATTAACAAAATCCTCCAAATATCTAGAATTTTTTTCTAAGACACTCCAATGTGACAATACTATAGGAAATATAGCTTTGTGGTTGGGATTTACTTTCAATTAGGATTTCAAATTACACAGGTATCTGTAAAAAATATTATTATATATAATTAAATATGTATCTAATAAATTAATTATAATAATATATTTAATAATAAAATAATTTAAATAAATTAATCTTCAATTGGATATATCCTTATATAAGGTTTGTCTCATCTAAATTTTATTTACACAAATAAATGTATAGTAAAATGCATAATTACAGTTAAAAATGTTGTGGGAAAGATCCCCTTTACATGGAAAATTGTTCCTATAAATCTATTATTAATATTCTAATGGTTAATTAGTTTTAGGGTTATATCATAAACGGTTTTAAATAATGGTGAAATCTATATTACAAAATAATTTACCTCTTAAAAATTAACACAATGAAAAAGGTTGTAACTACTATAGATAAATAAGCGATGCATAACTTTTAAAGCCATGTAAACTAATATAATTTAATGGACACATCTTGAAATTTTTCTTGAATAACAATAAGGGATTTTTTTTCAATATTTAATGTAATTTATATTTACCTTAATAATTTATTGAAAAAACTTCAACAACCTATATTCTATTCTTATCTCATGATAGTTCATGATTTATATTATTATCTTATAAATCCTGTTTATAAATAAGATGATCCTTCAATTTCCGATGCTAATTAAATTTTGTGAAAGTCTAGTTAGAAAAAACATTCATCCCAATGTGCAGGACATGATGATAATGACATATGAAATTAAATTCCAATAATAAAATGTAGAAAACAAATCTTTTTTATTCTATTACTATGATATAAATTAAACGAAAGATGTGTATCAAATTCATTTCCCAATATTATTCAATTTACGGATCTGCCAAAATTTTTCATCAATAGTTACTATGTTTTCTAATATTTAATAAATTGTGAGTAACATTGGTGGTGGTTTATGATCAATTAATCCTATTAATTTTGGGGTATTCAACTAAAATCTAATATTTGAATTTTGAAATCTATTATGACATAAGAATCTCCATTTTTTAATAAAAGGTAGTCATTCAAGTTAAAAATCAAAGTTACAAACTAGAAAATATAGACAAGTGTAAGTGATTAACTCAATAAGATTCCATGTCTTGGGAATTCACTAATGTTTCACATCAGATTAACAAGGATATTTAAAATTATTATAGTAGATGAATCATATTTTAAAACCCCATTGTTTCGTAAATTCTACATTTTTCAATTGGGAGATGAAAGTGTATATCAATTTCATTACAATGTGTCTATTTTATGTTAATAATCAGTAAAATTAGAAAGGTTTTTTTTCTAAATATTTATCCATAGCTAGATATTTCATTGGATAAAGACAAATTTAAAAATTCTATTAATGGAACTAAATGTCACAAATGAGTTGAATTTATCTGTATGCAATCGAAATCAAACATTTCTATAGCAAGATGATTAATTTGGATGCAGTTAATCCAATTTTTTATTATTATTTTGAATCTATTTAATGTCCCAAAAACTTTTAATTTAATTTTCATATCATGGAACGTTTTATGCTCAACGGTTTTAGATAAAAAGAAAAATCATTGAAATTAGAGTTTCAATGGGAAGTAACACAAAATATTAATAGAATTGTTCTTTTTTCATCATAGTATTATGTTAACTCATAGTTTTAGTAATATTCACTGACATCCTTATATAAGTTAAATAAATTTTTTACTCTCAGGAACTCAAATACTATCCGAAATATAGCATATAATCATTGAGATATTCTTGTATTTTTTTTATAATTTTTCCAGACGTAGTTACACCATTATTCGTGTCATAAAATGACCCAGGGATCGTACAATCAAGAAATGAATCATGAAAAAAATAAAACATCATTGATAAAAATTATTTGTAATTCCACATAATAACATGATATGTTATATATTTAGTAGAATTTTTTTAATTCTAGAGATATCCTCTATAGTGCTCTTGAATTCTCACATCAGCTAATTCATGGAACCCATTTTTTTCTTAGTAATGAATTATATTTAATTTATATGTTTTCCAAATACATCATTTGTCATCTTATATCTAAAAAATCAATGACTAGTATTATTTATATGTTTTAATATCTATTATGTTTCCTTCAAATTATTAATGAAACATGTAATAGGTTTTTCTATTTCATTCTATATTATTGGGGAATTATCATATTCATTATACTGATTTAAATCAGTGTTCAAAATTGTAGTAAAAATTGATTTTTTGGACATATAATAAAAACATAATAATTTCTTCAACGTCATCTGTTCATAAATTTTGTGTCACCTAAACTATCTTTTCAATTTACATTAAGACATTGAAATTCTATTAATCCATCCATGGATTAATTGGAAATAGTAATGTTCTAAAACTCCTCCACATGAAAAGAATAATGTTATGCATTAGTCTGTAATATTATCCATGTATTTTTGATATATCAGAAAATGGCCACTCATTCATAAATAAAATATATTTATATAAAAATTTATTAATAAAATAAATATATTATCTCATTATTTGATTGACAATGAGATAATAAATCTTGAATAGTCTAGGAAGGAGTTGTTAATATTATTATTGAATGTTATTTTAAGACTTTTATTTCATATCCCCATGATATATTTAATAAGATAACTAACAAATTCAAACAGAATACTCTATTACATCAAATAAAGTAGGCAGTTATACATTAAATTTAACATACAAATAAAAATTCACTAATAGAAGTAAGGGATACAATAAGATCATTTAAGGCGTTATTCAAAAAATAATAAAAGTTCAATGGAATATCCAAAACAACTGTTTCACATTGACAAATAGAATTTTTGTGTTCATTATTCATACATAAACATTTAATTAATATAAATGTTCACATCCATATATCGATATCCAAGTATATATTAAATAGTTTGAGAGGAATGTGGGGTATTCCATCCAAATTAACTACATAACTTCACTTTGTATTCTAGGTGAGAAGATTATACCACCATTTGATGTTTATAACCAACCTATATCCATTAAAAACATGGGTTGGAGACTTACGTAACATATGATATGTAAAGGGTGAAATAAATTGAAAAATTACCTTGATAGGAAGGATTAAAAATATTGATGAGGGATGGTGTGGATTAGGGTATGTTTGGACGGATAGGCTCGGAATGAGATGATAGGACAATGGGAATCTAGGGGTGTTTTATAGTAGAGATTTATTAGAAGGTGGAGTGGGGGGGGATCATGCAATGAAGGGATAAATGAGGTACGTGGGATTATGGGGATCTAGGTATAGAGGGTAGGGATCAGGGAGGGTGGTGGGGTGTATTTTTTATTATTGTAAATATTAAGCAGTGGTTTTTTTACAGACCATCAATAAATAAATGGTATTTTTTAGAAACAATTTATAAAAGAACACCTAATATCCCAAATTAAACATAATAATAATTATAGAGAACATTTTACCAAGACATGAACATGGCTCATGAAAAAATAAGGAAAAACATTGTAGCATAGAGTCACTCATTCTATCACTAACTTGATCTATGGGAAATAACCTCATAATGTTTGACAATTAAGAGATATTGTTTTCCAACAAATATGATTCTAAATGAAAGAAATACTACCTATCCTAATGAGGAGAATAAATTTCAAGGAATATTACTTATAAGCTCTATGTATCATCACATCCAAGTTTATACATCCACCACGCACTCCCCACCCTCAACATTAGTATCCTACCACAACGTCAACCTGAACATAAAAGGTATAATCCCTATGCTCTAACAATCATATTAGATACCTTATAAATAATAATCCATCTACAAAATATACATAATTGTATAGTGAAATAAGAAGAAATTTTTTTTCATTCCAACCCATATCATAATCTCCCTCATACATACTATTAATAATTTCTCTAATACAGAAATTATTTGACAGAGTTATGTTCATAGATAATTTATTTTTCTAAAAACAAAAAATTATTAATTTTTCAAATATAATCGCACATTTAGGTAAATCATGATCCTATTTATTATGAAATCATTCAATTTAATGTTAAATATCCTACAAAGTCAATCAAATTTAATATTTTAAAATAATATTTAAGATATGGAGTTAATTTATGTGTGGAGAAATAATTTCAACCAACATTTTATATGTTATTTAGAAGAAGGATCTACTTAAAAAAAATTAATAATGTTATAAAACAAAAAATACTCTATACTAGATTCCAAAACCAAACTCATTCCATCCCATTAAAATACACATCAAAACCCAACATTACTAATGGTCATCCAACAACCTTAACTAATCCCAGGAACTCAACAAATCGTAAGGCCCTTGAACATCAAATGACCCATTAAACCACAAAAAAAAATATCTTCTTACTAAATATAGTATTCTTATAGTGATAAGGACCCATGTATTAATATTGTACTTGAACTATAATAGACTTATTTATTAACCACCTCTTCTAATTGTTGGCCCCACCACTTCATGCAACACTATTAGCCTATTCACTATCTAAAAGTATAATCTTTTTGGTCACATCAGCATGATCCCTCACATCTCTCTTGGATGTAACAAAAACATTTGAAACCTATATTGAGTCCATGGAATCATGGTATAATAAATATTCTATTATTTCACAAATTTGTCAACCAAAATGTCCAGAAACTCAAAAATTATTGGAAATGCAAAATCCTATGTTCAAGCACATTGGACTGCCATCGGTTGAGCTGAAAAACCTCCTCTTAATTTTTTTGCATCTAAACCAAAGGAATGAACTCCTATATATTGAATAAACGAATTCCTACACTGAAATATCTTCAAAATCACCCTGTTACATATTCCACCATACTGATGTCACCCCTTTCAGAAATCACACTACTCGGGTAACCAAAATTTTAGATAGAGTCCTTGTAAACTCAAAGTCAACCTTTACATCTACCATCCATTACTGAACTAAGAGGCCTAAATCTGCAGTAAGAAAATATAACGACCTCACATCCTAAATTTTATATTATAACTGGTCCCATAAATCTTTCTTCCACATTCTGACCACAAAATCAGTGTTATATATTGTTAATCTGACATCTCCACAAACAACACATTAAAAATTATTAGTTCAAAAAATTATATAAAGGGAAATAATAGAAAATCACATACACCATTCATGAACCATATTCATCCTACATCATATAACTATATTATTCCTTACTCACTAAAATACCGTTTTTACCATTATTAGTGATTCAACCCATCACTCCCACTCTATCAAATAATAAAAAAATCACCCTCTCTTAGACTCTTGTATATATACCACAACAAGCACAAAAATCATAAAAAAATTCCTCAATAAAACCTTTTAATAAATTAAAAATTCCATTTATAAGAGTTTAATAACATTAATAATTCCTTATAGGTTCTGAAAATTGAACACTATTTTAAAAGATGGTTATTTATTCAAGAAACCCATGATTTTAAATCATTGCAAATAATTATTTTTTTACCCTAAAAATTATCATTTTCCCCAGAACAAATCAATTTAAATACATTTACTATTTCTTTAATACATATCCCTAGTGGTACCCATTTGTAAAATACCCAAAAATTATTTTGAATGACCACCCTTTTTAAAATTAGTATAAATATTATATAATGTAAAATTAGACTTATTAAAGAAAACGCTTTAACAAAATGAATACCATGAATTTATGTAAATAATTCTGTAGAAAATTACACATATTATTACAATTCTGGGGAATAGTTCTCAACATCATCATTCCCAAACTGAAGCAAAATCATCATTCATTATTAATGAGACTCAAGTACCCCTAAAAATTTTCCAATTTAATTCAGCATTTAAGGTTGGATATAGACAGTTCACCCATTAATATACTATATGTTTAATAAGTATAGATTTAAACTATAAAAAATTCATCATAACACAAAATATTATTCCAAAAATGAGGTTAAGGTAAACATTTTCACCCATTTAAAAGTTGTATAGATTACTAACATATATGAATTTATCAAGAGTTCATAATGTTCAATAGTCAAAATCTGTAATGGCATGAAGGGGAATGATCCAGTCATTACTTCATATTGTTTTAGCTCAACAAGTACTATACCTCCCTTTAAACAATAAAAAAATATATATTCAAAATCATATTAGCATATATACAGTCTTGTGTATAAAATAATGAAAATAAGGATAAACTGTTAACCTAAGGATAATTACATCAGTACAACCACTTTAAAATAGAAGAAGAAACAATGAGAACTTCAATAATTTCTCTTCGATATCCCACAAACCTGAATACAGTTTACCAGTGTGAAAAAATTTGCTAAGCCTAGTATCATATAGTTTATTCATGATCATTTAGTTAGATTAATTTTAATTTCACCCCTAGAATCACCCTAGTTTAATCTCATGATTAAATAATTATGACTTGTGTACCATTCATTGGTCTCTACCATGAAATCAAAATTACTTTTATATGGGTGTTTAGTGAGCTTAAGATCAATATTTCTAATTATAGTGGGCCCTAAAATCTAATTTATTATCTTGTCTCCCTTTCTGCATCACTCACTAGGTTAATTTATTATTATTTCCCTTACAAACCCATAAAACCCTCCATGGTTCCTAACTAAGATCCACAATATATCCCTCATGTTGAAGTTTTGATAACACATTTTCATTACCACCCCCATTGACAACATTCTTCTAGTATTATAGTGACGAAGAGAGTTACCCCCCCAATCTGACCACTAATAGGAAAATGAGGTCTGGAATAACATCAATGGTACAAATAAAACATATCAGAGGAATTACCATCATAAAACATAGGAATACATAATTAAAATTACCATTCAACACCAACATGGAAAACAAATAAAATACCCCACAAATTAATATAATTTTATACCGATACAAGCTCCGCAATAAAATACCAAACCCATGTCATAACATTGATGTTTTGAAATGTAAACCAACCTCAAAGTTAGTAATGTCTTTGTAAATGACTGAAATAATCCTTTAAAAACTATAAAAAAAATACTCAAACACAAAAACACACACACACACACATATATATATATATATTATTGTGACCCAACAAGTTTACATAGTATAATTCTCTTAAACTTCACTTGTTTTTATGTGTAAGAATCATACTATTGATTCTATGAACAAATAATTGATCCCACCAACACTTATCTAGTCATGAATCATCCAACCTCCCTAAGTCTCATTCTATAAGAATTAAAATATATTATAATAAAACAATATCAAAAAATATATAAAAATGGTTCCCTACAACAACTTCGCCACCCATTTTCCACCCATATACCCCATAATCAAATATATTATGCTTCAATACCTTCCACATATGTATATAAAATGTGTCTTATGGTACAAACCATCCAACGGAAACCCATAAGTTGTTTAACATTAACATTGGCACTAGTATGAATACTCCAGTCATAGTTAATGTGGGTTAGAATATAGCCCTTACATCCCCAAAACATTAAGTGACCAATATGCACATTGGCACTGATTCACATCCACATATCCATCACAATTGGGTATCATATACAACAAAAAATCAACATCAAGATACACTATTTCAATGTGTGACCCCCACTATATACCATGATATAAAAACCATGAATGTGAAAAAATAGTGTAATTGTATCACTGACAGGTGGAGGGGTGAATCGACAACACTCTTTTATTTTATATTACTATCAATTGAAACAACAATAACCTCCTATTTATGATTTCAATTCCATAAAAAAATCCAATGCACATCCACAAGAACAAAAATATTTATAAGGTTCACTATTCAATAAGAATAGATACGTCCTCAGTATGGTTTGTAAATAATCGAATAACATACAATCCACTAGAAATAAATCCTTGGATAAAAACGAGTTGGATATACTCTTTCACTTGTAAAGCACTATGTAAACAATCCCAATAGTTTTGGTGCACCCTCTTAGCACAAATTGGGTAATACAATCTTTATGTAACAACTCATATTACATGTGTTTCTTTTCAATTCAAAAAATTCATTCAACTGAAATAATATTCTTTAATTTTTTACCCTAAACAATGGTAAGAACGTATTGGACATTATTATGAATACTAGGTTTTATTTTACTAGGTTTGATTCTTCAAAGTAATAATTTTCCAAAACAGTTATTTGAGTTCTATTTCCTGATAGAATACAACTGAAACATATCAAAACCACTCCAATTCCAGAGTATCATAAAACTATGTTATATTATTCTTCAATCCAAGAAACCCAATACAAAAATTATGTAGTTGATTAATCATCCCTGATATGATGATCTACCGAATACAATTTTCCCTTCTATTTCAAAACATCTTCAATACAAGATCAAAATAGAAAACTTCTTCTTCTCTCTAAAAAAATTAGAACTTATCTCTCTACTACAGTGAAAAGTACTATGTCATCATAAGGTAAAATATAATTTTCTTATTTTTTTAGTGACTCTTGAGACCTTTGGTGGGAATCCCAAAATTCTTTACCAATTACACAAATTCAACTAAAATTCAATTTATTCTAAAATATAGGGATGAATTTTGACGTTTTCAACTCTTCTTGAAGCCTCTCAATTATTCTTCAAACTTCATCTCCTTTTTTTAGAATTTCATTTGAATATTCAATACTAAATGAGTCCAATTTTTCTTAATAATATATCTTCAATACAACGATCTATCTAAATTATAAAAATATGAAGAAATAGACACCATTATAATTTACTGAATATGATTTTCCAAACCGATTTGAATCAAAACCATTCATTAGAATGCACAACTCCCCCTTATCAATTCGTTGTACTATATCTTTCACTTTTTTTCTTGACCCACTTGAGATTAAAAACCACATATTCCCCTATTCTATTGACCAAGTTGGATAATTACACTATAATTAAACCCTTTTAAAATTGTGGACTACATTTTTGATATCATTCACTATTTTTCTTCTCTTCACCCACTTGAGAAATACATCATTCAAAATCTTGTGCTTTTATCATGAGATCCTTAATGAATTTAAAATTTCATTGAGAACAGATTTATCAACATCATTGTTGGATTTTAAAGTATCATAACTTTCCAATCATTCCCCCTTCATTCTTTACTTATCAACATGAGTACAATCATTGCAGAATATGATTGGTTTGGATAAGATCATCCTAGGTATGATAATTATGGAAACACTCAATTTTGGTACTTTAATTTATTCCTATGTTTGAGTGTGATCATCTTGTGTATGAAAAAATTTATGACCAGTCCTATGAATAATCGAATGCTATAATAAATTGGTACGACCTCTTCAATCAACAACACCTTTTTAATCGACACCACCTTTTCAAATGGTATCAATTCTTTCACTCCCCATTAATTTCATCATTATAGCATCACATGTTCACAATTCAACATATGAATTAAATGAAATAAAAATTAGCATATCATCATCATAATTATCTTTATCACAAAGAGAAGACTCTAATAATTCATAAAAACAACCACTTCTTTAATAATGAATTTAGAGTGAATCCAGTGACCATTTTCTTCCAGTAAGATATTTTCACTTTTATTAGACCCGCGGTGCATCTAATTAGATCCACTTCTTCAAAATATTTTATTCTCATTATGATGGAATTTAAAAGGGAGTCCAATAAAATGAAAAATATTTCAATTTTATTTTTCATAAAATCAAAGTGAACTGATTTCATTTCTCCCTTACTTCAACAGTTTTCAAGACATCAAAATGACAAAACATGATTACAAAACACCTTCATCATCTGCTTGGTCCTTACAATATCCTACAAGGAATTTTTTTCTACCATGTATCCTAAATCACAGTGCATTGTAACCTCAAGAAATCTATTACTTATCAACAATTATAATACTATGTAAGCCCAAAAATTATATGAAATAAGAATCATTTATAGTAAAAACATGATGTCCAAAATTTGTGATTATGACCACAAATTCATCCTTCTTCCTAAGCTCTTATCCATAATTCCATGAATTAAAAAAAATTCATAAAAACCCTGAAAAAAATAGTTAGAAAAGTTTACCCACAGTATAATACTGAATTCATAGCTTACCCACAACTCTCTCTCCTTTTTGCAATAGATTTATGAAATAATAAAATCACCCCATTGAAAATAATATCCAAAGGTAAGAAAATAGGGGGGGGGGACATAAACACATACCTCAACATTGAAGAGAAATAGCTTGGATGCATATGTTCAACCTCAATCTATAAAATGATTCCTTTGATAATAGTTTTTTCAAAATTCCAACCACTTGTTTCGATGATGGAACATACTCCAGCTTCAATTAATTATTCTTCACATTCTCTTGGATGAAATGATATTCGATATTAAAATGTTTTTGATGAGAATGTTCCATTGGATTCCTAGTGATATTGATTGTGCTTTGATTTTCATAACATCAAATAAATAGAAAATTTACTTAAACAAGTAGGTATTCTATTTGAGTTTCCTTCTACAAGAGTTTGGAAGAATATTGGGAGGCAGCAAAATAATTTGTTTCAGCTGTACTGGGAGTTAATGTATTATTTTTCTTGGAATGCTAACTATCACAATTCTACCCCCAGAAATAATACACCCCGATATGTGGATCTTCAATCATCAACATTTCCTTTAAAATCTACAACTGAATACCTATGAAAATTAATACCATCTGAGATTCAATACATGATTTTGAATTATCTGGTTCCTATAATGTATTTAATAATTCTTTTTTACACCAAGAATATGTGATTATTTTAGTTCACCATAAAATCTTTCAAAAAATGTAATAATATAAAAAATATCAGGTCTTGAGGTAGTCAAATAAAATTGGCTTATAAGTTTCTTCTGAAACTCATTCTGATCAACTTATATTTTTTCTCTATCATTACTCATCTTTTTTCCCACTAAAATCATTGTGGAAATAGGTTTTAATTTTTCCACACTGAACCTTTTCAGAATTTTATTAATATAAATTTCTTGGGAGAGAAAAACATATCTTATTATTTTTTATGATTTGTTACCCAAGAAATTATTTCATTTCTCATAGTATGATAATTTCCAATACCTTCTTCTTTTCATCATGAAATCTTTCACAACAACCTTCATCATTCCCAGTAAACATAATATCATCAACATAAATAGTTAAAATGAGGGCATAAATTTTACATTCTTGGATATAATGATTTTTATTCACTCATCCTTTTATGAAATTCATTTTACCTAGGGATGTATCAAATTTGTAATACCATGACCTCAAAGCATGTTTCATCCCATACGATGCTTTCATCAACCCACATTCGTAGATTTCATATTTCACAAATACAATTCCACAAGGTTGTTCGACATAAACATCCTCTTTAAAATTACCATTCATTATTGTGGATTTAACAAACATTTAAAAGATATTATAGAATATTTTTGAATTAATTGTATGAAATATTATAATTATTTCCATTCTAGAAACTAAATAAAAGTTTTATGAAAATAAATATCTTCTGTATGTGGATACCCTTTGAGAACCAATCCTAATATATTTTTTATAACATCACTTTCGTCATTAATCTTGTTTAAAAAAAAACCCATTTTGTGCCAATAATGTTTTTGTTTTCAGGTTTGGGTATGGGTTCCCATTTATTTTTCTTTTTAATCTGATCTAATTATTCATTCATAGAACGAACCCATTCCAGATGCTCAAAATTTTATTTCAAATCATTCAGTTCCACTTTTGAATATATAGAATTATGGTTAAGTGCATTTACTGTTCTTCTGGTTCAAACCATTTGATGTTTTTCACCAATTATATTCTGATATTTCACATGATTCTTCAACCTAGGATTATATTTTCGAGTATCTTCCTCATCACTGGAAATAGCTGAGTCCAATTCTTCTTCATGAATAGGAATACATTTATCTATATCCATATCAGAATTGTTTTCTCTAACTTTATCATATTCCTTGTCTTCCTAAGCATGTTTATATTCTTATTCATTTTCATTTACTTTCATGTAGACATAATCAGCGATTATTTTTGTTTATTTTTTAAATAATCTATATCATTTCCCTTCTAATGAATATCCAAGAGTGTTTCCATCTTAACCATTCTACTCAAACATACAATATTTTCCACCATTCTTCTTTATAATACATGGACTCCCAAAAACAATAAAGTGTTTCAATGATGGTGTTTTTCCAGAAAATAATTCATATATAGTCATAACAGATTGAGGACAATAGAAAAAATGGTTATGAATATATACAACAATGCTCATGGATTTTCTCCCATAGTGTTGAGAAAGGCCATGTTCAAGTAATATAGTTCTTCCCATTTTTACCAGGCTTCTGTTGTTTCTTTCAACATCCCGATTTTGATGGGGAGTATACGGGTAACTATATTCATGTAGAATTCCAATATTCACAAGATCTTCATCAAATTATTAACATATATATTCACCACCATTATCTTTTCATAACTTCTTCATTGAATACTCACATTCCATTTCTTCTTTTCTTCTAAATCTTTTAAACATATTAAAATCTAATGATTTATGTTTCATATACATGAAAAAAGTAATGTGAGTAAAATAATCAATGAACATAATTATGTTCTTATCTATATTTTTTATTATTTTCTCATTGACTGATAGATATCAGAATATATCAGCTTAAGGGGTTGTTTTGAATAAATCTCAAATTTCATATGTACAATATTTTTATTTTTTCATTTCTAATAGATAATGCGACACCAATATCATCTTCTTGGAAGGTCAGGAATTTCTTCGAAACCATATTTTTTATATAAATTTCTCATATTTCTTTGAATCATATGTCCAATCCTTTTAGCCAAAAATTAATCTCAACAATAGAGATCATGTAAAAAGTGTTCTGTATATCGACAACCTGAAACAGATTCCCCTTTGTACGTTGGCCTCTTGTAATAATCTTCCCATCATATTTTCTATTTACAAAAAACCCAAAATTCCTGAAGATATATTTGTTACCCTCTTATCACAATTGTGAAACACATAGAAAATTATGTTTCAGGACATCAACATATAGTGTTTTCATTGATTTTGTCTTTTCTTTTCGAATGATAGATGACCCAACACCTTTGATTTTTAATGATTCATTTTTTCGCAAAGTCTCAATGGATTCATTAAAATATTTCACATTTTCAAATAGTTTAATTTCTCCTGTAATGTGAAATAAACACCGACTATCATATATCTATGGTCATTACCCCTTTAACGCTTTCAATTTAGTTACAATAAATGATATTCTTCTTCATTATTTTCATTATTCACATTTTGATTCTGAGAATTAAGAATCTTTTGATGAGCTAGTATCAAAGAAAGACATAATTTCTTCAAGATGTCCAAATTGATCACATCTCTTACAAATAGTTCCCATGGGTTGGAACTTATTTTCAATCTTTACTTCATCGTTTTCTAGTTTCTTCAAGGAAACCTTGTCAATCTTCTTTTATTGAGGATATTGAATCCCGCTAAAACATTGCCTCTCATAACCTATGAGATATTATAAATATTGTAGGTTAAATCAATACATATTTTCCATGTGTCAAAATTCCTTATAATACCAGAAATATAAATAGAAAGACAATTTTCCTAAGAATCATCCATACTGGTAAAAATTATGAATAATTTTTTAATCCGCCTTCTTTTCATTCATTCCTGATTAATCAAACCTTATATTTCCAATTGAATTATTATTAATCGTTTCAATATTAATAGAATCATATTTATTAGAATATTTTATAGATGTAGATAAAACATTTTTGGACTCAGGATGTTTTGAAACTTCTACATTCTCAACCTTGTTCACACACATAACTTTCCCAACATTGTTCTTTTCAGAAACACTTCCATTCTTCTTATCACCCTTTGTAGGTAAAAGTTTCATGAAACTTATAATGATTATTATTACAATAACATTCACAAAATTCCATGAAATATTATTAGGAACTTTAAATTTTATCTTTAACTTAGAATGATTTTGTTGGATAACTACTATATCTTATTCATTCACTATATATTTCAATTTTTACTTGTCTCACTATTTCTTCCACAAATATCTTGTATTTCATTCATCATAATCACTATCATATTCATTACTTCTTCAGGGACAGTTTTCCATAATGTGACCAAACCTCCCACTTTCAAAAAATTTTGAGGGATGTTTACCTTTGTACATCCTTGTACCACATTTCATATTTTTAGAAAATAAGAATAAAATACCATTGATGTTTTTACATATCTCATTTTTAGAGTTAGAATAACCATCTTCTTCTTCAATAAGAATATTATTTATTTTTTCATTTAATTGGAACCATGAAATACATTTCCCTATCTACTTTTTCCCTCTTTATATATTTCTCTCTTATCATTTTATATGTAATAAGAGTGTTATGAAAATCATCATGAGATAATGTTTTAGGATCTCTGTCTCCCAATATATAATTATTTTCATTAAATTTTTTATTTAGGATTCTCAAGATAATTTTAACTATAGTTGAAACATTAGACATGTCACTAAGTCATCTTATAGTACTCAAAATTTCTTTTAATGTGGTAAAGAAGTCCCTAACCGAATCATGCTCACTCATGTTTAGATATTCATTTTTCAATATCCATATTTGTATCATTACCTTCTTGAATTTTTTATTTCCTTCATATATGTTTTCCAATTTATCCCACAAACCATTTTTAGTGAAAAATCCATTTAATCACAAGAATTCACATTCATAAAGTGATGAAAATATATAATTCTTTTCCCTTACATTATTCTCATGGTTCTTCTTATCAGTAGGTGTAAGGGAAGATTTTCCATCAATGGGTGGAATCCCAACTATTGAATCTTTAGAAACAACATAACTAATATACATATGATAATTCTACATTTATCTTTAATGATATGATAATTCATTTCATAAATGACTAGAATACCTTTACTGTTCATATATTTCAAATTCTCCACCAGCAAAGAATAAACAATGGGAACTTATGTTGTGATACCACTTCAGTTTACCCTAACAGTGTATTTGTTTCAATAAGAGTGGTAGGGAGTGAATCAGTGACACTATTTTATTTTATGTTTCTTTTTAATTGAAACAAACTTCCCCTCCTATTAATGATTTCAATTCCCTTCTGAAAAAATACAACACACATCAACATGAACCTAAATATTTACAAGGTTAACTGTTCAATAATAATATATACATCCATGGAATGGTTTCAAAATGATTTAATACCATGAAATACACTAGAAATAAATACATGGATAATAAGGATTAGGATATAACCTTTATCTTGTATAGCACTATGTGAAAAATTCCAATAGTGCATGTACACCCTTTTAAACAAAATAGTGTAATATAATATTTATATAACAAGTCATGTTTCCTATTATAATTTTAAATTCAACAAATGTATTCAATTGATATAAAATTCTTCAATTCCATACCTAGAATAAAGTTAATAACCTTCTTCTCTTTGTTATAAAAACATAGTCAAATTTTCATGTTTATGATCCCTCCACGTATGATTCTTCAAAATCAATTCTTCCAATCGGATTTCATGATAGAATAAAATAAAGATGAATCATCACCACATCAATTACTAATTACGATAAAATCTAGTAAGATTCTTCCACAGTTCAAGAATCCAAATAAAATCCCATAAAGATGATTAATTCACCATGATATGATGTTCAACCGAATACAATTTTCCCTTCTCCATCATAACATTTTCAATAAAATATCAAAATATAAAACTTATTTTTATACATAGAAAAAATAGATATTGTATCTCTATTGTAAGGAATAATACTCTATCATCAAAAAAGAACAATTTAATTTTTCCCCTTATAGATGGAACTTGAGAAATTAGGCAGGAATCCCAAAATTCATTCGAACTTACACAAATCCACCAAATATTCAATTTCCCCTAAAATCTCAGAAAGTATTTTGGCTTCTTCAACTCTTCTCTATGCTTCTCGATTCATCCTAATACATCATCTCCTAATTCATATTTTTGTTTGAATCATTAGTAAGATTTCAATAAATGAGTATGATTTCACTTAATACAATTTATTCCATACAAAGCTCTATATGAATTGGAAATAAATGTATGTAGAAATTGATAGCATTTTTTTTGTTGAATAAAATGCTCAGAAATAATTTGAATCTAAATATTTTTTTTAAATGTATATCTCCACCTTGAAAATTCATTCATAAATGTCCTTATATTATTTTCATAACCCACTGTAGATTCAAAACATCATCATCTCATTTTCTCTTGACCTAGTTTAATACCTACATAGTAATTCAACCATTTTTAAATACGTGAATACCTTGTTGATATCATTATTTACCACTCTTCTATTCAACCACATTAAAAGACATTACTCAAAATCATATTCTTGTATCATGACTTCCTCCATGAATTTAAAATTCATTTGATAATAGATTTATAATCGTATGACATATATTAGAAAGTATTGTAACTTTTCATTAATTACAGCTTCTCTCCTTTCAATTCAACCTGAGAATGATATTTTTTGAATATGACAGGTTTGGATAAGATCATCCAGGTTATGATCATTCTGGATACACTCATTCTATGTATGATCAATTTTTCTGGAGTCTAAGTATGATCATACCCTGTAATAAAAATTTAATGGCATGTACAATGGATAATCAGATGCTACAGTAACACTATATAACATCATTAATCGACACAACATTTTCAACTAGCCCCAGGTTTTCAATTGGTAGAATCTCTTTCACTCTCCCTTTCTTTCATAATCCTTGCCTCAAAAGTTCACTATTTGACATGAGATTTATATGAAATAAAAATCAGCATATCATAATAATAATAAATTTTATCATATTAAGAAGACTCTAATACTTTATCAAAACAAACACTTCTTTCAAACTAAATTTAGAGTGAATCTGATAACCATTTACATCGAGTAAGATATTTTCACTTTTAGTCATACCTGAGGTTTGTCCGATCAGAACCACTTCATGAAAATACATTCTTCTCATTATGATGGAAATTCATGGTGAGTTCAATTCTTTTAAAAACAAACCTCAAATATGATTTTTCCCAAAAACAAATTGAAGTGATTTCCATTATTCCTTTCTTCAATAGATTTAATGACAAAAAAACCAACACTTAAATAGAAAACAACTTCATCGTTAGCTTGGTCATAACAAACAACATATCCACATAATAGTAAGAAATAATGATCATCAATGAAATCAACATATTCTCTTCTCATTCCATGCATGACCCTATAATACATCATCACATTACATTATATTTCCTCATATTACAATAAACAGTTACAATACATATTCTTATACCAACCACGATATATAAAAAGAAAAAAATATTCCTAAAGGGAGAATGGGGAATCAAAATAAAAACTATTTCTATTGGGAGAATGGGGGGAGGGGGTAGTCAGCCACCCATTCCCTCACTAACCTATATATTTTGTGGAAACACCGAAAAACTTTTGGGGGTTAGTATAAATAATCAAATATTGTGAGGTGAATATCAAATCAAAAGAAAATATAATTATATATATCCACACACAACCTAACTATATACGGTTACTACTAGGAAAACACAACTAAACATATCAAGACCATGACTATATCGCTACTATTATCTATATATTACCACCACATACATGACAACATCAAACCCCATTAATCATATAATATATCCATATGATTATTCACCAAGAATGATTGGGGTTTCAATACTAAAATATCTCTATAATTTAAATTTTAATAGTCATATTACATTCATTATTCCATTAATTAAAATATTATTCCTTATTCTTCTAAACCTTTACCATTTTTAATCACAACCATTCAAACTATTAATGACTCATTTCACCAGTTATATTTTTTTATGAAGCATAAAACATTATGTTCTAGGCCATACTCACAACTATCTGATCATAATTCATGAATTACATTAAATTATAGCCTATACACATTCTTCATTATAGTTATTTTTAGTTCATTAACAGACCATAACATATTCAATTCCATATCTCCATCGTATTTATTATTACTAATTATATCCATGCCATTGGGAATCTACAATGTTGTCACACAATAATCACACAACTACACATCTATCATTCCAAAAACCACCACACATAATAAACCAATAATCATAATACCCCTTAAACTATTGTTTATATCATCCCCACAAAAATATTTACCACTTCATTCATCTATTAGATATATTTTTCTATATCCACATATTCTTATAATAAATTCATATTTTCCATGTAACTAATTTATTAATAGATTTACATAATTTAATTTATAATGAAGGTGAGAAGTATATTAACAATAGATACCAATCATATAATATTGTTACACATAATTAATCCAAATTTACGTATCAACAAGAAACAAAAATCATAATAAGTCTATAGTAGATCACCCAAAGCAATCCCCTCATTTATTAATAATTCCTTAATAATAATCATATATGACCATCCACAAATCATTACAAATATTCTAGATTCTGAAATAATAATTTCATTACTCTCTTTACAAAATACAACTTTTATGAATGATGTTTCATCACATAAAACCAAGCTTGAGTACATAATTCATTGTACTAAAAAATCATACCATAAAAAAATCCACCAAAATCCACCTATATAATAACACGAAAACATATAAATACTAATGAATTTCCCTTTCCCGTTACTTTCATTTAGCCTAATTAATTTTTTTATTATTCCATTCATTAATATACACCTTATTATAGATATAGAATCATAATTTAAAAAATGAAAATAATTAACAGATATAGATAAAAAAATTCATTACCTAGATTGAACATTTTGAAATACACTATGAGAAAATAGCAAGGATAAACCAGTTCTACTCCAAGATATTGAAAGTAAACCCCATGAAACCTATAAACAAACAATTCTCCATAAAAACCAAGATCAATGTCCATGAAAACTAAGGAGACACCACCATCACAAATTCTTCATTAAGGGGAGAAAATATATAATGTAGATAAAAATGATGAGGGGGGATCCTACACTATATGAAATGTTATTAATTCCAAAATAAAACAATTTAAAGTCATCAAAGAAGGGTGAAAGATCACTAGAAGGATCTTCCAATCCACTAGGGTTTGAGAGACAATATTAAATTCCAAGATAAAAAATATCGTCCCTCTATTTATAGAGAAAACTGAATAAGCCTTCATCATGACTAGGTAACTCACCCCATATCCATAGTCCCTCTTGTTAAATTCCAATATGAAACTACACGTTCATATGTTTCACCCCTTTTTAAAAATGGATTTAACATACACCACAATGCGTTGATTCCAATCACTCTAGTGGCATACTAGACTATGGTGTCTCTAAAGATATTGTATGACATATAAGAATTCCCATTAGTGTTTCTAGTTCATTACAAAATTAACTAAAATGTGGGGAAACCTCCCTCAATTTTTTCGAAACAGTTACACAACATGGCCATAATTTGACACAATACCCCCAAAATTTCCTTCTAAGCCATTTTAGCCTTCCCTATTTTCCTTGAGAAAATACATGAGGCACCACGCTCACGGTCGCGACCACAATGTCCTAGTGATTTCCTCTTGAATTTACTAAGACACTTAAGCATTATATTCTTAGGAACCACTCCTTATAAAACAAATGCTTAAAAATACATATTTATCTAAAACTATATGGGCCATCTCCCACCGCCACAAATCCAACATGACCTACACTATAGCCCAAAAAATGGGAGATTTGGAGTTTGAATAGTAAAAACAACACTCTCTAGCTATATAAATCATCCAAACACTCACTCCACACCTCATGAACCTAGAAATGTGACAAGTAATGGTTTAGGGAACCAAGGCTATTATAAATATTATACTCAATATCATTAATACCTTATAATATAATTAATATCATTAGCAATTAATATTATAATTACAAATATGTACCTAATTATTTCAGATTATTAATAATAAATTATATCGTAGATAATAAAAATATCTATTAATAAAATAATATAATTAGTTATATAGAAAATAATTTATAATTAAATTATTATATTTAATAATTAATATAATAATTAATATGAGATATAATTAATAATTAATAATAAATAATATAACAAATAATTAATAGTGTATGTAAAAATTAATAACATTATTAATATTTTATAGTGTAATGAATATCCTTAGTAATTTTAAAAAATAATTAACAATTTATTTATTAATAAAAACTAGTAATATAATTAATATAGTTTAAAAATAATAATAAATAATTCATTCCATTATATTAATATTAATAATTATTATTTAAATTAATAATTAATTATATATTTAAATTAGGAACTGATAATTTAACTAATTATTAATTATAATATTAATTACATAACTAACTATATTATTGATTGATTAATTATTACTAATTTTATTATTAATAATAAACATATCAATTATATCGGTAATATTATTAATTGTATTATTAATTATATTATTATTTATTAATAATGTTTTTATGTTTTTTTAATTATTATTATAATTATTTATAATTTTTAGGCAATGAGGAGGTTGTTTGAGTTCTAAATTCATCATGTAATTCTGATATGGAAAATGTTTAGACCCCCGACATCCTCCCCTAGGTGGGATTTCTGAACCATTTATTTTTATAGTCTAAGCAGTGATACAGGTGATGACATAGGTTAGGGTGCAAACCAATGTACACATTAGCGTAGTACAAAAAGTTGATAGGGGGTATTTGGGTAATGATGAATGGTCCTTTGAGCCATTAAATGTTTGGGATTTGGTATTTTAAATAGTAATAGGATAGATATGAAGCGGGTAAACACTTAGAGTGGTTTGATTTGTTTTTTCTGGCAGAAAATAGCATTTATGGTTTCAATTATTGTAACCAATATATTTATTAATAAATTATATTTATGCATATTAATAATTGTTAATAATGTTAATTTTTTAATATGAATTGATAATTATATTTTTTATTTTTTATTTTTTATTAATAAATTTTTTCTAACCATCGGTATGGGCCTTCAATCCATTAATTCATTCCGAATAAGAAATATTTATTATATTTTTCATATTATTAATTATTAATTTATTATTATGTATATTTCTAATTACATTGTAATTAATAATCAATATAATCCAGAGCTTATTCCAGAGTGGTAACAGATCCTTATTGGCATCCAAAAGATATTGGATCAAATATATGAAGGGGTGGAACATTTGAGTTCTATTGTAGCATTGTAGTATTCAATATATTAGATATTATAGTTGTTACTGTAACAATGAAACTATTCACATTATTTGGAACCTCATTCCTCCAAATTGTGCCTTCGAGCCACATGGCCTTCGGGCAACCAAAGGCCTTCGGGACAAAGCATCTCCAGGACATCATCGAGACATAGGTGAGGGAAAAAGTGTCCATATGATTGGTGTAGTGCATCAGGTATGTAGTTCACCTTGACATTATGAAACTTCTCCAGGTAGGAATTTTGAAAGTGCGATTGGTGTATTGCAACATATCATCTATCCCTATAACCACACTAGACAAAGGGGTCCCTTCCTTTTCATTTTAAAGGGCTTCACAGTTAAATGGTTCTTGGTAGAGGTTTTTACACATAATATGAATGTGATGACCAAAAAATCTTAGAGACACATCATGGAGGAAACATGATAGATAGAAATGCATTCATTGCATGGTGGGAAGATCGAAAGAGGTATTGGTGTGCTGGTACCCATATTCTGGCTCTCTAACCAAATGTGGGATTAAAGAGGGTTTCTCTAACAAGGTCCTTATATAGGGGAAATGCAATGATACTACTTAAGGAAGTGGGAACATTAGTAAGATGGTTGAGATCATGATGTGAATCTTACCTTTGCAACATGGGGCTTCGGGTCACATGGCCTTCAAGACATCAAAAAAATGTATTAGTCCTTAATGCCATTGTGTATTTGTGTCATTTAAGAGTTATCTATAAAACATATTGCAAAGAGGGTTATAGTAACTTAATAAAAAACGAGTGTTTCCCCTACTCATAAAATAAGCTTGAATCCATAAAAATTATACTAGTAAGTTATATATATATATATTGATTCAAAAATTAAATATTAATTATCCTATTTAATTAAATAGTAGTTAATGATTATAATTAGTAAAAGTTGAGAGCGTCATGATTGAGGTGCTTCATCATGGACTTCGCATATAAAATACCAGTGTTTGAATCCTGTAAGATTCCTTGGGGGATTTATGTTATATTCACTGATTTAGTTACTAACACAGGGGGTAGTAATGCATGCATGATGCCACAAGGCAGTGAAGCTGCCATGATGCAGGAAGGGGTGATTAAAAATGTATTTGCTGACATAGTTATGGACTTTGGGATATCAAATAAAGGGTTCTTCAATCTATAAAATTGTAGGACTTTATTATTTTTAATGTAGTACTTCATTCCATTTTAAATTTGTAAAGAGTCTGGTAGATGGGTTATCCCTGGGGGGGAGGCTTTCACCAATCCTCTCATCCCATGTGTGTAATTATGTGAGTGAGTTTCATTTTATTGTACAATGAGTAAATAAATATATTAATTACTAATTATTTCAATTATAATATTAATTAAAAACTATATTTTATAAAAATATTGTGAAGAATCTTTTTTTATGAAATCAAAGACCTCTTCCTATTAGAGTAGAGGGAGACCCATTACATAGACAATAATCCTAAGGACAAGTGTCCTAGGAACATGGCCTAAAAGGTTGGAGCAACATCATGCCATTAAAATCCTCTCTACATCACATGGTATCCATCATTTATGCATCACCACCTACCATCATCTTGCTAGTGTCATTTCCTCACTACATCATGTCTGCATCACTGCCTACTTGTGCCATACATGTGTCACCACCTCCATCATAAATCCCCCCAAGGGGATATCTAGGATTTAAACCCTAGGATTTTGGATAAAATATTATGAGGTTAGTTACTCAGGTACCACCCCAACTATGGTTCTTAATTATATTAGTAACCATATTATTGATTATCGATATTATATTAATTTGTAATAATTTATTTTAATTTATATTTTTATTTTTGGTTATAAAAAATTTTATTATTATTTTATTTTATCTTTATTAATTAACTAAGTAACAATAAATATATTACTTTTTATATTACTAATTTTTAATTATATTAAACTTATTGTTAAATAATTATTCATTTATTAATCATTTATAATTAATTATGTTTTGTTACTATTAGAAAATTTACATAAAAATGTTTGAAAATGTTGAATCAAAATACAACATTGATCATACTTCTATGATACCATGAACCTATCCCATATATAAGATACTCTTAGGTACAGTTTTTAGTTTTATTTTGGAATTTCTATAATGTAGGAAATTGTGATCAAAATAACAATATTTTAAATGTTTCAAATTTTCTCTCTCCATATATATAATAAAAAATAAAATAATTTACAACCCAAAAAATATGGTATTAGTACAACCCATATGGTGTCCCAAGAATTATATACATATATATTAAATAATTTTTAATGAATATAAAATTCATATCATAATAATACACACTCCATAACCATAATGTTTTAGTGTTTTTGAAGGCTAGATACATAATCGACTAATTTCATGAGAGATGTTCAACATATTGCACAATGGTCTTATCACTTAGTAACCTTCTTATACATAACTTATTTAAAACCTTTCTTTAAAACCTAATGAAAATAAAACAATAAAAATCGTGAGAATATATGCCCTATAAGATTAAATATATGAGATATCAATCAATGATCATAAGTGAGCCTTAGATGAACATAATGGTGTGATAACGTAATCCTAACTTACAAAAGTCATACACAATCAGTTAAAGATCAATAATCATGTGTCATTGAATAAGGTGTTCTAAAAACAATACAATGGAAAAAAGATTGTGGAATCATCAATAATAAATCATGATTAATTAGAATATATCATAAATATAATAAATAAGGTTGCAATATAAGAATAGTTATAAAAAATCATTTCCATATCCAAGGATCATTTACAATACTATCATAGTGGATAGAGTACCAAAGTATACTGAGTTCACTCCCTATTACATTATTTTCCTTGTCAAGGCTCATTACCTAGACTTTTATAGTGGACAACATCCCATACTAAACTCAATTCACTCCCCATTAAATTTCATATTATATTGAGAGATATTATTATTTATCAAATGGATTAGAGGTATATATAATTCCACAACCACTGATGGAAAAAATGAAAACCACATATTATTGTTCCATAAGATCATAAGAAATTCATCAATTCATCTTAGAATAACTCTTTGAAAATAAATGGGTTTTATATAGAGTTTATCATAACATTATTTACCAATGGGAAAGTAATGGGTTTTCTAGAATCATTCTTAAAAGATAATCATCAAAGGACACCTCAAGAATTATTTTGTATATTTTGATATGACAACATCCCCACTAATGAATAATGGTCTTTAAAGGATGTTTATGTTGATGAAAAATATATTTAATAGGGAATTTGACCATTTCTTTGAAAATGGAAAAATATAATTTTCATTCAATATCATTAGTAATGAAAAATTCGTAGAATATTGATATTTTTTTGGACAAAAATAATGAAAAAATATATAGTAATATTTAATTAAAATAAAGGTCATGAAAATGAAAAAAAAATCATGGAATATATGTTAAAAGAATCATTCTTTTCATATTTTTAAAAAAGTAAAACGCGAGTTGTATATAAAACACTTGAAAAGATAAATTTTAATAAATTGTAAATAATGTCAAAGGATATAAAAATAATATTCCAAAATATTTATGTATAGTTAAAAACTTCCCAAATTTTTTTAAAATGACATGAAAAAGGTAGAGATAGATTCCCGACTCGAGAAGAAGAAATAAGGTAATATTTTAAAAAAACATTTTCGTGATCATTTTATGTACCAATGAGAAGAAAATTATAATAAGAAATGAAATTAAAAAATTAAATAGAGTATATGAAATTATATGTGATTTAAATAAAAAATATCATATAATTTCTATAAATTTATATTTAACATCAACAATCTAAAAAATAAAAGAGATTGTAACATAAACCCTGACATTAAGTATTATCATGCTTCATATGTGTTGAAAATTCCAATAAATTAAATTTGGACTCATTAAAAATAAATTATAAAAATATATCCATACATAATATACTATATACCATTTACTTATAATTTTTAATTAATATATTATTAACAATTGTTCGTTGAAATGAACATACAAGTGAAAATTGGTCTATTTCCATATATGTTTCAGTTTGATAGTTCTTATACTTTCACATTAGTCATTATTTAAAAATATTAAATATATTAATCATGCCATAATTATAATATTTATTCATTATATACACTTTTATAACTATCCATATAGGTTGGTGATGAAAAACTACTAAAATCACATTATAGAGATGGTAGTTTATACAAATAAATGATTGATGCTTCCACTTTTTAATTGATGCAATGAAAGGAAGGTAAATTGAAATTAAACTTTACAAAATTATAAGTATTTCATGAAAATAATATATATTCATTATATATAACATTAAAACAATCCATGTAGTGAAAATAAAAAAAATCCATCGTATCACATTGTGGAGGTTGTGGTGACACGTATACACGTGAGATGTTATCATTTTCTAATGGATGATACTGATTTTGGAAAAGAAAATAAAATTTTCAATAAAACATATAATTATATTAAATATAGTGATATAAATATTCTTATATGGTTGTATAAAATTTATTTATGGTTTAAGAAGAAAGAAACAAGAAAAATGTCATCAAGAACACATACCTCTTATTTGGGTATCTTCCATTGAAATGAACTATCATGCCTTTTTATGAGTATTTTGGAAAAAACCTGAAGACCATTTATAGGGATTCTATAAGATTATTTGGGTTGATATTAGACAAGATAAATGGATCACATTTTTTAGATAAGTGAGATGAGGATGTTTTCTTTTATAAGTGGGTTGTAGGGAAAAATTATAAATACATGAAACCTTAGTTTATAATAAATGACTTACTCGAGTAAAGTGGTCCCAAATTAATTTTTTGATGATAATAACATTAAGGTCAAAATAATATAATCAAAATAAATCATATTTTTTGGGACAATTTAATCCCTATCAGACTGATTAATAACCTCATTTACCCTTTTTCACCCTTACCACAATGATACATATTTACCATGGTTACAATTCATTACGATAAAAAATTAAGTTGAAATTATAAAAATATATTAATTATACAAATTAAAAACATTTAATATATTTTAATCGATTCAATTCCTAAATTATTTAAAAATTAATTCTAAACTAAACATGAAAAATCAATGTATGAATTTTAACTGAAAATTCACTTTTCAATCCTAATGTGAATTTTCGTTCATTCTATATCTAAGAAAAATGATCACAAGAATGATAATTTATTTAATTGAATACTAGATATACCTGATTAATTAAACCACTAATCAATAATTATTTATTTAATTTGTTAATATAAAAATACATAGTGTACTTAAAAATAGATTTAACACTTTTTACCATCAAATGATGTTATATTCAGTTGTATACAATTAATAATTAGTGTATGAAATGATATTAATTTTTTAAAATTAAAAAATAATATATTTCATCAAAATAATTATTTCATAATAATAAAAATACATTATATAAAGAAAAATAGACTAAATTGAAAAATTGATTTGTAACATAAAATGATATTATTTTTAGAATTAAAAATCGAGTACATAATTAATAGTAACTAGTACATGGTGATTAATTGAGGAATAAATCTATAAATATTTTCCTTAATTTATTTTTTCTTATTTGTACTTGTTAATCTATCATCTTTCTAATATCAGCATTGTTTAATTATAATATTCCAATGTTGTAACATAGTTTATATATGCTCAGTGTTGGGTGTAATTAAAGCTATAAAAACAAATTATTTAAATAATGAGAAAAATATTATAATATTTAAATGAATTAAATTACATCCAATTATATGAATTTATCTCTCTTAATTTACTGTGATACAAAAAAGGGGATACTTTTTTTTCATCACATCGTCAAGTTTCTGCATAGCTTTCTTCAGTTTATGGGTTCAGAATACGAATTTGAACATGATAATGAAATTTTTGAAGAACAATATCTTTCTTTGACCCTTAATATCCACCGTTAACAATTGAATATTTTATATTTATTTCATTTTATGTATAACTTGAAGCATTCAATTACTTTCCCAACACCCAACCTCAAGGAAAAGTAATCCAAGATATAATAAACCATTGTAATCTTGCCATTATGTTATTACATAAAAATTCAAATAAAAAAATTATGAAATATATTTATAATCATTTTAAATAGTAAAAATTTATTGATTAATTCATAATAAATATGTACCCAATTTTTAGTAAGTCATTTAAGGCTAGAGAAATACATTTCCTTCAAAAATGGTTTTATCTCATTTTTTCATGTGATATTTATAATTATTTAATACCATTTTTTGAAATTTTATATTTGAAAAGTAATATAGTAATTAAAATCATCTTGTCATTATTACCTTAAGTATAATTTTTAGTAATTTTCAAAAAATATTTATTTTTCAGTGAATAGTGAGAAATAAATTTTTTTTGTAAAAATTATTATTTATTTTCAAGTAAATTTACGATTATGTTTTGAATTTGGACTTAAATTAAAAAAAATTATAATTTAATTCTAAATTATATTATTAATTATATATTAAACATAATTATATTTAATTTTGGTATAAGATATTTTTTTAGCATAAAAATATTTTTTTAAAGACCATTTTTTATGCATGTAATGTGTTTTTATCATAAAAAATTATTTTAATATAAATTTTTTATATTATGAAACATTTTTACAGTATGTATTCAATATAATATTTTCAAATTTATTTAATGGTTTTATAAGGAAAATAATGTGATTAAATTACGTTTTATAGGTAAAATTTCATTTTATATAAACATGTTTTTCTGTGGTTTTCAATTTTAATTAATATTAAATTATATCTATTATAAAAATTTTACATATTAAATTGTTTTAAATATTTTGAATCCAAATTAAATATATAATTTAATGGTTTTAAATTATTTATTTGTAAAATTTAAAAGTAAATATAACAAAATTTTGTTACCATGATTAAGGTCAAAATGGGTTTACTAGGGGTAAAAATATTCGATGAATGTATTATTTTCCCTAAAACAAATCAAATTATTATTTATTGAAACAATTTCAGACATATTTTATACTATCATAGAATTACTTATCCTTTGGAGTCAATTTCAAAAAAATGTGACCTTAAATAGTTGAAATCTATCAAGAAATTCTATGTGTGACCCTCTACTCACATATAAAAGACATCATATCATCCACCCTTATTCACACCATTTGAGAATTGAATATCATAGAATAAATTCTGAAATGACTTCCTGTAATCTTTTCAATTATTTTATATATTATTTTCTTCTCTTAATATCAATCCTTAAGGGCTTAAGGTGCATGAAAAAGTAGGTATCCCCAAGAAGACGTATAAATCTTAAACAAGATCTTTCATTTATATTTATTCTTAAACTATATCTAAACATGTTATATCCTAAATATACAGATTATTATAATATCATAAATATATTTATATGTTATTATTATTATGTCAGAACCATTTACCACATCTACTCTATCAAATGGGGGATGAAAACATTACTCATGTGTATGGCTGGACTTCCACCTCCATATAATTATACGACTAATCTTACACCACCATCATTTATGGATGGTTACGTTTTTGGGATTAATATTAATATATGATATTTCTGACATAATTACTTTCATTTAATTATAATATTTTATCTACCATCATAGATTCTCACTCATTAGTAAATGATAATGTCGTTAGTGCGTAAATGTTGAAACCACCTTCACAAAGCGATCTAATTAGATTATCTATTCCATTTTACTATGAAATTAAAAAATAATTATTTAAATAAAAATATATTATATTTAGGATCTAATAACTATTCTTTAATGTTGAATTATTATTTACATTTCTTTCATTCAATCCATCAAAAAATGGAACCATCACTCATGTGTAAGTACAAACATCCATCTCCAAGTAGTGATGTGATTATTTCATTTATCACTGTATTATATGAGTAGATATAAATATTCATATAATTAATATATATTATAATTGTAACATGATTGTAATTATGGATATTAATTAACTTTAATAAATTTTCAATGACTGTATCAGCTGAAGAAAAACATACATGAAAAACGATGCAGTTTACACCTGAAATGATGACTTTAATAGAGAATTGTTAATAAATTAGTGTTTAAGTGAAGTAAGTGGATCATATATGATATTATCTTTTTAAATATGATTATTTAATATAATTATAATAAAGTTAAATTTATTGTACCAGATGTTAGAGTTCCTACGAATCAAGTTTGATATAAGATAATGTGTTTTCTTCTCAATTTCTCATCATTTAGACATGCCTTAATATTTGGAACAATGTTCTTATCAATATGGTGAATATTTTTTCCAATAATGTAATATATAATATTATATTGTTTAATTCTTGGTATTTTTATATTCATATTATTTTAATGCATCCAATGTCATTTGATTCAATTATTACAAAATAGTTAAGGGTTTTATGTTACAATGTCATTTTTATAGAGATTTTTTGTAATTAAATTTTTAAAAATAAAATTATATTATTTATCTAAACCTTATATTATAAATTATATTATTCTATAATATGTGGTAAATTACTAGTTTTACTTTCATTTTTATTCATTATGTACTCATTATACCAAATTTTATTATGTAAAACCAACTTTATTTCTCTCATTGGTCAGGAATATTTTATTTCCTGCACATATTTTCTTTAAAATGTTTCCCAGATTATTGATACTATTAGAAACACATTTTTTAAATTAATTTGAAACTATAATTAACTTTATATATCAAGGGTGAATATTAATCTTCTAATCATTTTCCAAATATGGTATTTTTGACTTTTTCCAAAAATATGGAAGGAATTTTTATTCTAACATACACAATATGAATAGATTTTCCCACCATTTGGAATAATTTGTTTTATTAAATATTAATTTATAAGTTTATTTGGAACTTTAAAAAGAAAATTTGTTCCCTCAATATTTTTTTAATTTTAAAATTTTAGATAAGTGATTTTAAAATTAAGGCTAGTTTACCTAAGATATATTATAGTAATATTTTAAATACATTTCCATCTATAACAAATACATTTTATAATATTTTTAAAATGTAATTGGGGTAAAATAAAATGTAACTATATTTGTTATTTATTTTTATAGTATAATATTATGAATGTGAAATGCGTATGAAACCTGTATCCTTTCTACATGTTATGATTTTATCATATAATGAATGTTTTATGATCTTATGGAAAAAATATATGTGGTTTTTGTCACACCCCAACATTAGAGAGAAATAATTTTATTTTTATTTGGCATTGTATTTTTCTTAGTAGAGGTTCGGGCTGAACCTCAGGTTAGATTTTTGGATTTCTAATAAATTATGGAGAGTTTTTGGCCTACCCATACCTAGCGCACAATATCGTAGACCATGTAGCCAAACCACAGGGCTTTTGTAGTGTTTGAAAATAAAAAAAATTATTATATAAAATTTAGATTTAAGTAATGTTTATTATTAATAATAATAAAAATATTATTATTATTGTTGCTATTGTAATTATTATTAATAATATAATAATAATTAATATTATATTATTGGTATTATTTTTAATTTTGTTGTTGTAGTTTTTTTCATTAAAAATGAAACCCTAGCTAATTCGCCATTCCTCTATACACTAGTGCACCCCTTATTCTCTTTCTTATTCTTGTCCCACCTCACCGAACACTCCCTACATCCATCGACAACCCCTTGTAGGGACCCAAAACCTAACGTACATGGAAATTACATTACTTTTTCGGAATACATAGTACATAAAAAACAGACACACAAGGACCGTAATAGTTTAGTGTCTTTGGAAACTCGGAATATAATCTTCTAATCGTGGTGAAATATCTTCAACATCTCCCATAAAGATCTTCCCCTTTTTTCTTACCTAAAAACTTTATTTATATCCAGGGGAAAAGAAAACATTAAAGGGGTGAGATCAAATTCCTAGTAAGGGTAAACATATAGAACATAAAACAATCCATAAACATCTGAATGCAAAAACATGAACATAAAATCTAAACATCAATATCTTGAGAAAAGGCATGAATCATGGAAGTTCATAAGGCATATATCATTAGGGAACATAAATCATGATAAAATAGCATGGGAATAAAACATGTAATTGAGGAAAAACATTAATCACATGATATGATTTCCATAGTAGCCAAGGAATTACTGCCAAGACCATCTTAGTGGACAAAGTCCTTTTCTGAATCGAGTTCACTCATCATTTCAGTCCTGTAACCCTGAACCAGATTAACTTACCATTCCAGCCATGTTTATATCATGAGATATAAATCTTTACCCAATTCATTAGTGGGATATATAGGTCCCACCCATCTCATAATGAAATCTTTCATACTTGTGACACAACAAAAACATAAATCATTCATCATAACCCAACGAATAAAATGGGTATCATAAAAATCATCCCATCATAACATAATCCATATAAAACAAATGGATATCATTTCATCATAAGAATAGTTAAACCATGTAAATCATAGAGACATAATACTTGAAACATACACATATGAAATAATGTCATCTTAGATGGAAAAAATGGTTTTTATAAACTATTTGAAATGAATTCTTGGGGAAAATATCATTTCTTCTTAAAAATCAATTTCATTTCACAAAACATAATGCAATTTTAAAAGAAATATATTTTTTTGAAAATACTCATGAAATAATTTGGAGGAAGCTTCACAAAAATAAGGATTTATAAAACCGTAAAAATTCGTTCACGCCATATAAGTTAAAAATAACATTCTTCTCGTACTTTTGTTGGAAAAGTAAAAAAGTACTTCAAAAGAAATATTCCTTCCAAACCTTGTGGTAAAAGACATAAAAGGGTAAAAATATCTTTAAACATACATGGAATAATACTAAACATTTTATGAATTTTTTTTAAAACATGGACATGGATGATAAACATAACCCCATTAAATACTTACGAATAAACAATCTCAGATAAGAATGAGATTGGAATAATTATCCCGTACCATAAGTCCGATATGATTCGAACATATCCGAACCTACTGTATACTGATTTAAATATTGTCATTGACTTATTATAGAATAATATTAATTTTTATGATATCATATTTGGGTCACTTATGACTTTATATTACCCTTTCTTTTGTAAGTTCCATGTTAAAGCAGCGTTTTGGGTTAAGTAGTTTTATTTAACGTACGTGTTTGGAATTATTTTTCTTGATATTATTACTTATATCCTTATTTAATTTATTACAGAATTTAAAGCATGATTTATATATAATATATATTCAATATATACATATATATATGACAAATCGATTAAATGGAATGAAATACACCATTCATTGAGACGGTAGGTCGTACGTATGCATGAACGTTGTTTTCGTTTCATTATTGAATTGAATTAAATTATGTAGATGACTTACATATATATACACATAAATACAGTATTATTATGATGTCATATATTTCATGATTACTTATTATATATAATTTATAATCATTCATGAATGGTTAACATGGAGAATGAATCTCATCGCGTTGTGGAGACGGTAGTCCGTACGTACGCACGAGCGATGATAACATTCCCATGATCGTGGAATTGCATTGAAGTGTATATATAATATTTCAGAATCAATATCACTTTCCAATAATCATATATATTTATTTATCTACACCATTATACCCATCCAAGTAAGGTGGTGGTGGAAAACATATTACACCACGGCATGGAGACGGTATTCCGTACGTACGCACGCACGGTGATTTCGTTTTCCATAGGATGGATAGATGGTGAAATAGGGTAGATTCATACATATAATAACATATCAGTATATGAGTGATACTGATTTTATTACTTCATAATGAAATAACTAAATAAGAAGATGTATAAGAAGAAATAAAGTTGAAATAATCGGTAATGGATATTACCTCTTCTTTCGACACACCTTTTTGAAACCTCCTTTTAGGGCACTAATATTGGTCTCTGAATAAGACCAGAACCTATAGGATGTTTCTAGGGAAGTGGAGAAGATAAATTTTCAGGGGTTGGCCGAGCGTGAAGGCTCAATGTGGTGTGAGGAAGAGATAGAGGAGGCGCCCTTATATAAGGGAGGAGAGGGGCACCTTTGGAATAACTAAAAATATTATTTTATTATAAAGTCATATTCGGTTTTTAATATGTCCAAATTGAGTTATTTTGAAGATAAGGTGGGTATGGGTCAAAATTGTCTCATCCAATAGAATTTAGACAAGTTTAGGTTTCAATTTTAACGTTATCATTTAGATTTAACTCTAAGTTAAATAATTTTTCTTTTACCGTGTCTCCTTGTTTTCTTACACTATAAGTTTAAAAAACATACTATAACAAGAAACAATAACCTCAATTTGTTTATTATTAATATATATAACCTTATATAAGTCATTTTCCCAAACCTTAGATTTTTAGGAACAAAATAACAATTAATAATATAATATTTGTGGTAAAAACTATTTTATGTCAATTTTGACACTATTTGGTAATTAATTTTTGTTAAAGTTATTACAGAAAGCTTAGTTCTAGAATAAGTTAACTAAATCAATACTAACATGTCATATTAACCTATAAAATTATTTTAATTCATAAAAAGTCTCAAATTACATTTATTTGGGTATTTATGACATCAATTATCTCAATATTTCATTAATAAGATAATTATTGCATCATAATTGTGTCATAAATAAATTAAAATATATAATGACTAAAAATTATAAATAAAATACCATTATGTAGGAAATATTTTTATATTTCTAATGAATATTTATAGTCGAATTTATCTTATGTATAACCCTATATTAAAAATGGTTTAGTTATTAAACTTTGATTTTAACTATTTTTACCCTTCTTTAAATAAATTAATAATAAATGTACTAATATAATCCAAGTGGGCCTAAATGGTCTTATTTTATTCCTAAGATTGTGTTTGGCCGAATTAAACATATCCTATAGAATACGGACATTTGTTAATTACACTATTTACTTTTAACTGTGGTAAAAAAAGTAAAAAGTTACTATTCACAAAAATATTATTTTCATCTCACTGAACGACATTTTATTACTTGATATTAACCGTGTCTCTCGGATTTCCAAAATCCCACTCACAAAAGTGGTAAAATTATGCTTTATGTGATTTTTCAAATTCTCCTAGTAGGTAGGTAAAAGATGGTGAAAAGTTCAATAAAATTTATATATATATAATTATTACAAAATGACTCCAATGACATAAATTGAACGTATATAGGTATTATGTATCAATTTGGACCTAAAATAAATTTAAATAAAATCAATAATTATTTAAATAAAAAGTCGGTTTTTGAATAGTAACCAAGTGTTTTCACTATTCATCAAAAATTGAAAGTTTTCAGAAAAATACCAAAAATTTACCCTATGCTAATTTCGATATTATAAATTCAAAAATAAATTCCATTTTGAATGATAAATTTTCAAAAAGTGGGTATTACTATTTATAACAGCTATTTTATATAACATATCGTTGTTTAGCGAAACTCGGTATTGCGTACAACACACGCTATCATGGAAGGATACGATTAAGTGTAATGCAAGCCAAGTCAGGGATGCGTGTTATGAAAGCTCCTTTTGGTGTAGCATAAAACACAATACATTAATGAAATTAAAAAGAATAATTTTCATAAAATCTCAGGGTGTTACTCCCCTGGCCGGACACCTTCTGATTGCACACTTCTCTTGGGGGGCTAACCTTCTTACTCCACCCTACATCTGGTGGCCCGACACCCTGATCCACCCTTCCCCCACCATCCCGAACCCCTTGCTATGCCCTAGTTTGGTATGGTTCGACCCCCTTTTCCTCTCTCCTCTAGTGCAGCTAACCATTCCAATCATTTCCCGCCTCACCGACAACCCTCTCCTCCTCCTGTTTGTTGTATTCCATTTCTTTTATTGGATTTTCTTCATTTTGGAAAAACCATAATCATTGGGGTTTAGGTTTGTGCATTATTCTTGATGTTTAGGATGCACAGTTCATTTTTCAGGGTGTAATATTCCATCTATTGATGTTTTTTCGCATTATCATTTGTTCGAGGTATGATATTCTGTGTTTTTTCTATTCTGATTAAATCCATATCATTCTTGAGTGTTTTTAATTAACTTTTAGATTTGATTCGGGCCTTTATAACACACATGGTTAACATTTTTTGGGGATTTCATAGCAGTTTAACATGTCAAAAATAGTATTCGATTGAAAATTTTGGTGTATTCAAATGTGTTTATATACTTAGTGTGGAAAAAATGCATAAAGTGAGATTTTAAAGTAGAGTTGCATGATTATGGGGAAGTTTCCCATAGTATTGTTTTATTAAAATGGTGAAAATATTCATTGGAAATTACATGTGAGCATAGTAATTTTCATATTGTGTCTTGAAACTTGTTTGGAAATGATTCTATTATTTCAAAAAATTTTGTTTTCAATTTGTTAATTAGGTGGAGTTGTCTGGTTTGCTAAAAAGTAAATGGCGATTTTATGGAAATGGATTTGATCACATTCGTTGTTGGCTAAGATGTCCATTGGATGTTGGAACATACTTGGTGCACAATGTGAACATATGGATATGACCTCAAATGAAAATGGTTTAAATAGTGTTTTCCATATATTTTGGTTTTTGAAATGGATCCTATAATTTTAAATAATATGGGTTCCATTATGCGATTTCAAAATTGTGGTTTTTAAATTTCCTGATTGAATTTATGGTCAGTTCAATGATTTAGAAAAGATTTGTGGATTTTAAAAGGTATGGAATCCGATATGACATTTTGAGTGTGTGGTTCATATTTGTCTTAGTTTTGAAATAATGATTGATTCAGATTCTTGAACGGTCCATCGGTATCTAAATAATATTGGTTCCTTTGTTTTGCCTAAATTTTATTTTACTTTATTTTGATTTTTATGGATTCTATTTCTTTATTTAGGTGTATTTGTCACTACATTGTTGTTTCGAGATTCCAGGCCTAAGGAGACTCACCTACCTATGCATAGATAAGTATATATATACATAGGTTGACCCATTTATGTCTATTCATCCATGTAGTTAATATATATGTATGGTAATTACTGTGCCTATGTATATATGTGGAAATGAATATGTTGGTGCATGAATATGTGTATATACATATAAAAATATATGTAAGGATCCCCTTACACATGTTCAGGGCTATTAGGGTGTGTTCATATGGGATAGGTGACCTTATATGCATGTCAAGATGCATATTCTTAGTGTGGGATCAGTAAACATTAGATTGAAAGTGCCAAGGACTGAACATTTGGGTCGGTTCCACCATGAGGTACGATCTATATACATTTATGTTTAAATTTATGAATCATTTAATTCATTCATTTCTCACATAGTATATATATTAGTTATTTATATTGAACTATTAGTAAAATTTTATGTCTTGAATTGATGTGGTTTATTTCTTTTAATACGTGGAAATTTTATTTTGATTTGGGTTTTTACATCAATTTCATGATAAAATACCCCTTCAAACTTTGAAAATCTATTTTAGAGATTAAATGATGGTTTGTGTTTCTTAAATGGGTCTCAAAGTGTCTGTCTAGTATTCTATGTGGTGTGCATGTGGTACTTTAAAAAATGGTTTAGCATATGATGCTTATGAATGGAACAGTTGGAACTTTTAAATAATTATTTCATCAGAAAACCCTCCATGTAATGGGTCCTTGCACTATTGGTTGATGAAATATGTGAGTTTCCATGGTTTAGTGCATCCCATGTGTAAGGATGGATTAAAGGAGAGGGTCATATTACTTTGGGTGATTCAGGGGTGGCCATGTAGTGTGTGTTTATTGTGTGTGATAAATTTTCTTTTGAATGGATACATGTTTGACATTGTTGGCTCACCCCTCTTAGTCTGATCATGGGAACCTAGTATAGAGAGAAATTTTTTGATGAACAATTACTGCACTAGATTAGATTATGTACTAGGCAGTGGCCCATTGTAGGGGAGGTATTTTTGTTATTTATGATATGGGATTGGGCCCCTTGATCATGCCCAGTAGTGTGAAGATTAGGCATTTTGGTTTTATGACGTCATTAGGTAGGGCTTGCCTTGGGGTTGAGTAACATGTATTGTATGTTCTAGATTATTCACAAGCTCCTAGGATATACCATGTATTTTGGAACATAGTTTTCTATGGAAGATTATTGTGCTACCTTGTTTGGTTAGTTATTCAGGTTTCCTATTTTCCACTTCCCTTATTATGTGGATTTTGTCCCTACTTCCTTGTGTGGTGTAACCACTTTGATAGAGTGGTGGTTTGGTCTGAAAATGTATTTTGAAAATAGCATAAAAATGTTTTTCACTTTCTTTCTTCCTTTCAAATTGAGAAAAAATTCTTTATTTCTAAAATGATAATGTCTCTTTCATTAAAAAAACAATGTTTTAAATGGAAAACAAAAATGGACCGTGATTTATTTTTAAGAATAAAATGTGTGAAAACCTAGTTTTATATGTTGAAGTTAACACATGAAATTAATTGATCTTCTATTTCAATGAAATACATATTAGAATAGAATTATTTTTAGCACACCTACTATTTTTTTAATACTCACACCTATAGTTGATATTATTTTAGCTTTAGGGGGTTTTTTCTTGCTCGGATTTGGTTTTTGTAATGTGACGTTGGTTTGAGGTCAGTAGTTCCAATGGGGTCCCATGGAAGTATATACAAATATATTTTCTTGTAACTTCTAGTTTTTATTTTCATTGTTCAGTATTTATTTTTCTTTCATATATGGTCTAAATCATTCCCATTTTGTTTATTTTGATTCCCAACACTAGATGCAAAATGGTTGGTATCTGAAACGGCTTTTAGGGATTGTCTTGCACAGTATCCTGTGACTAGTTCAGTGTTGAACTGGAATGGTTCATGAAAAAATGGTATTATATGAGGTTCTTGTTATTTGGGGTTTCTATTAGTTAGTGATTATATTGTTGGGGATTAGATGGTATGCCATGAGCAGGTTCCTGATCCCAACCAGTTGTGATGAAATTCGAATTACCAAGGGTAGTCCAAGAACTGGTTCATTATGTTTTATAGGTTTGTTTTGGGATTTATGGATGAAAATAGAGGCAGGCTGGTGTCATGTTGTGATGTCACAAAGAGCAGTGTCCCATGTGGAGTCTAAAGGCACGGTTCAAGTACCTTCTAGTTACTGATTCATGCTTTGGGCATGGCTCACTACCATGTCACCGGGTGAAGCTTGAATCATAGTTCCTCATTTTGGTGGTTTGGTTGAAGTTGTAATCCACTATGGGTTTGGTTGGTGTAATTGTATTTTTGAAAATGAAATGGGTTTTTAAATAATTTTTTTCTCTAAAAAATAGATTTAAATTTTTGAAGTGGGTTTTAAAGGGAAAAAATATAGATTGAATGTTTGGTACAAGTTTGAAATTTGTAAAGAAATGGCTTGGTGAGACCTTGACATTCAATATAGAATTTTTCACATATGAGAGTATGTATAGAAATTGTGTGTTGGAACTTATAGATGAATGTGGATGATGACATGTGTAATGGTTCATGGGATTACTTGGATGCGTATATGAATTTAAAAGATTCACCTTGTTTTCTAAAGGTTGTTTTGGAAAAGGGGTGTTTTTGGATGTGTTTATATTTTTTTGGGTTTGGAGATTGTTTTTTTGGATGATGGTTTTTTTATGGATGTTTCTTTGGATTAATATTGATTTTGGATTTTAGTTTTACATGTTGTTTAGAAAATGCCTACCATAATTTCCTATGTAGTTTCTAATTAATCAAGCCCAATTTTTTTTCCTTATTATATGTTTCCTATTCATCACAGTGATTGAGGTCCATTAAAGGTAGTCGAGTGGATTGAAGTGGTCAAGTGTGTCTCTAGGGTATTTGGAACTCCTGAAGCTATAAGAGTGTGTGCTGTATAGGGTTTGTTCGAAGGTCAGTTTTGGACAAATGAGATTGGTTCCCCCCACTATCAATGAATGTTGGGATTACATGGGATTTCTATAAATCTATCTTAATTTTATGGTTCATACATGTAGAGGTGAAGAAGAAGAAATGTTAAGTGCACATGCACATACAACATGACCAACCAATGGTGAAGCTGTTTATTGACCAATTCAAGGAACTAGTTTCATATTCTCTGGAGGTAGCCACATTGGATTTGATGATGAATTATCTATTCATCAGGGGTCTTTTTGTATAGATCAAGGAGTGGGTCACCCCTTCTAAGGACCATCATTTTGTGAAGTAGGTAGATGGAGCATTTATATTTGATTTGGTCACTAGAGCATAGACAGTTGGTAATTTGACATATCGAGTAGATCGTGATGCTTTCCCATCTAGGAAGATTTATAAGACGAAGGATACTACTTATAAGGAGTCTCCTCCAATGGTTTTGGATTCTAGTAGATCGAATAATCTTCATGTGGGCCACCAATGTGTCTAGTTCGGGCACTCAAAGCCATCATGTTGTATCCCTTCCATGATTAATCATCGTTGCAACTGTCAGGGTCATTTGGATATGTATTTCTTAAAGAATTTCTTTTAAAATATTTCATGATTGGAGGATTCTAGTGACTAACTATGAGGTTGGTGATGCTTCATCCATCAAATCCCTAGCTAGTGGTCTTGGGGTGAAACTCATGCACAGTTAGGAGTTTCTATGGGTGGGAAGCCTTGGTCCAGGTTTTTTGTTCTATGTTGGAATAAGAACATTTAAATATTTTTCATTCTTCTTTTATGATGTGGAGGTTTTGTCTCTATTTTATGACCATCATTTTTTTGTAAGTTTGTGATGAACTTGTTCTATTGTAATACAAATAGTCTTATTTTTCTAGATATGGATTTCGGAAAAGTGAATTTTTTCTTAAAGTGTGTTTGGACCTTTTATGGGATGATATATGTTTAGTGTTAGTTATTTGGGGTTGATTTGGTCTTGTGAGATTGGTGAATGGTGTTTCTGGTTTGTTATTTAGTCGGAGTTTCATTCCTTCAGTTTCCCATAATATTGGGGTTTCAATTAGTATCATAAATGATTCTTGTTCTAATAGTGGAATTATTTCACTCATTATATAGATATTGGTTTTGATTGGTTGGGAGTTACTTCTTTCCCCCCGCCCTAGGATGATTTGTTTGAGTTTTAATTTCAAGGCTAGTGGATTCCTTGTTGTGGGTAGAACCCCCTTGTGTTATCCCCTTGTTTTGGGTAGTATTTTCATCTATATCTGTCGGGTGTGACTTAGGTAAAGAATATTCACCCCATGGTTTTTGGTCTCCTCTCAGTTTTGATGGGACATATGCTTGAATTTTGGTATAATTCATTCTTGGTGACTTTATGGGGGCATATTGTTTTTATTACATAGAGAATTGTCAAAGCCCAACCTCTACCACCTCTTACTTTATTATTCTATGGCTTTGGTTTTTTTCTTATTTTGTGATAGGGTTGAGTCCTGAGAAAAAGTTTCCAATTTCACATATTTTGGGAGAGTTATTAGCCTACATCTGGTTTGTTTATGGTCTGGTAGACTGTGCGGCCAAACCACACGACATGCATAGATTCTAAAAATAATAAAATTTGTTTGTAAATAAAAATAAAATTTAAGTAATGTTTAATAAAAATAAAAATAAAAATAATAATATTATTATTACTATTAATATTATTATTAATATTATTATTTTATTATTGGACCCTACTTCCTTGAGAACCCCACCCCCACTAGACCCTCCCTCTTTACGCTGGTGACCCCTGGCAGGTCTGCTTCCGGTAACACCCTGCTGATGGTGGCCTAACCTCCTTGCTCCACCCTACACATAGCAGTACAACCTATCTCCTCTACCATACTCATAGTGGAACAAACCCCCTACTCCATCATGTTCTGGTGCAGCCTGACCCCCTACTCCACCATGATCTGGTACGATCGACCTTTCGAGCCATGACCCAACTCATCGAAAACCCCCTCCTCTTATGGATTGATGTATTCCATTTAATTTTTGGTTTTTTTCAAAAAACCCCAAATAATTTGGGTTTCTATTTTTTGAGTTTTCTTGGTGCCTAGGATGATCGGTTCGTTCCCTAGGGTGTAATCATCCTGCTGTTGAAGTTTTTTTATGTTCACACATGTTTAATGTAGGTAATTCTAAGTTTTCCATTCAAATTAAATCCATATAATTCTTGAGTGTTTCTAATTAATTTTCTGATTTGATTTGCACCATTATAATAAACTTTGTTATCTTTTTTGTGTTTTTATAGTAGATATATTTGTTAAAAATTTTCTTTGAATTGAGTTTGTATGCATTTTTTTAATTCACTTTGGGTAAAAAAAGAATAAAGTGAGATTTTAATGTAGAGTGACATATTATTGTGATTTTTCCCTTAGTTTTGTTTTACTATAATGGTAAAAATATTGTTTGGCCTTTAAATGTGAACATGGAAATTTTTATAGTTTGTCTTGAAACATGTTTTTGAATGATTTTCTTATTTCATAAATGTTTGTTTCTAATTTGGTAATTTGGTGGAGTTGTCTGGTTTGGTAAAATGTAAAAAGTGATTTTCTAGAAATTAATTTGAGCACTTTTGTGGTTGGTAATGGTGTGCCACTTGATGTTGGCACGACCATGGTGCACAAGGTGCACACATGGATGTGTCCTCAAATGAAAATGGGACTTCAAATAATGTTTTCCCTTAAATTTGGGTTTCTGAAATGTTTCCTTGTCTTTTAAATAATATTGGTTCTGTTATTCATTTTCAGAATGATGGTTTTTAAATTTCTTGTTTGAATTTAGGGCCAGAATATTGATTTTGAAATGATAGGTCATATTTTAAATTTTTTAGATGCCTATTTCACAATTTGAAGGCTTTGTTGGTTTTTGTATTAGTTTTGAAATAAATATGGACTTAGTTTCTTGAATTGTGAATTGGTTTCAAAATAATTATACATTATTTTGTTTTGATTTTATTTAATTCTAGGGTATTTTATTGTTTATGGATTTTTTTTTATTAAGGTGCATTGGTCAATGAATTGTGGTATGGAGTCCCTAGGCCTAATGTGACTATCCTCCATTTGCATAAGTAATTATATATATATATGTAGGTTCCCCGTTATTTTTATATTCATCTATGGTAGTGAATATACATGTATGGTGCTAGGTGTTCCTATGTATATATATGAAAATTCATATGTTAGTGATTACAGATGGGTATATTCATGTAAGAATATAATCATGGATCCCATTACAGACGTTCATGGCTAGGTGGGTGTGTGCATATGAGATATGTGTCATTATATGTATGGGAAGCTTCATATTCTCTATAGGGTATTAGTTTCTCTTAGTTAAAAAGAACAAAGGGATGAATGTTAGGTTTGGTTCCACCTTGTTGTTGGATATCTATGCATTAATCATTAAATTTCAGAAAATTTAATTTATTGAATTCTAGACCACATTTTATATCTATTATTGATATAGAACTATTAGTAAAATTATATATCTTGTATTGGAGTGGTTAATTTCATGTAATGTTTGGAAATAAAGGGAATGATTTTTTTCCACATAAATTCCTTGATGAAATACCCATTTAGACATTATAAATGTATTTAAGATTTAAAATGATGGTTTCAGTTTTTATAAATGTGGTTCAAAATGTGTTTTTGGTTTTCAACGTGGTATGTGTATGGTTCTTTATGGAATGGTTTAGCATGTGATGGATATGAGAGGACCAGTTGTCTCTTTAAATAAAATGGTTTCATCAGAAACCCCCCTTAAAATGGGTCCTCTACCTATTGGTTGGAAAAATATGGGAGTTTCCTTGGTTTGGTTCTTTCCTTTAGAAATGATGGTTTAAAAGAGAGGGACCAATTACATAGGGTGATTCAGGGCTGACCATGATTTGTGTGTTGGTTGTGAGTGATGAACTTTCTTGTGAATGGATACTTGTTTGACATTTTTTCCTCACAACCTTTTTAGTATGAACATGGGAACCTAGACTAGAAAGAAATGTTTTGGTAAATGATTACGATACAAGTTTTCATTATGCACATGCACGATACCCATAAAATATGGGATATTTTTCATATTATTGTAATGGTTCTGGGAACCTTGCTCAAGCCAGGTTGGACAAAGATCATGCATTTGGGCATTACATCACCATTGGTTAGGGAATTACTTTAGGATGAGTCACATGTATATTATATTCTATATTATTCACAAGCTCCTAGGTTCTCCCATGTATTTTCTCACATAGTTGTCTACGGAGGTTGATTGTGGTTCCTTGTTTGGTTAGTTATTCATGTGCTTTATTTTATATTTCCCATGTTGTGTGGTTTCTTTCCCTGATTCCTTGTGTTATGTAACTACATTTAGAAATTAACGGGTTGGATTGAAAATGTTTATGGAAAAAAACAAAAAAATGTTTTCACATTATTTGTTCCGTATTAAGAGAAAAATAAAAATATTTTTCTCTTAAATGTTAGTGTACCTTTCTTGAAGAAGAATCCATTTATAATAGAAAAAGGGTAATGGATTGTGATTAATATTAAATTATAAAATGTACGAAGACCTAGTTTTATACATTGTATTTCAATCTTGAATTTGATGTATATTCTATTTAAAGGAAACTCATATGATAATATATTGTTTGGGCATTTATACTGAGTTTTAAATAGTCAAACCTATAGTTTATCATTATTTTTAGCTTTGGGTACTACTTCTTCCTCAAATCTAGTATCTGTTGAGCTACGTTGGATTAAGGTCGGTGGTGACCCATGGTGTGACATGAGGGTATGCAAAATTTTATTTTCTTGCAATTTATAGATTACATTTTCATTGATCATTAATTATTTATTAAATGGTATTTAATTTATGGTCCAAATTATTCCCAATTCATTTATTTTGATTCCTGACACTTGTTTCCATTCTACAGGGATCAGGACAGACCTTCGAGCCTTATCGTGGACCAGCTTGGGTGAATAGTTCAAGGTTGACCTGGGTTGGTTCATGATAGTTTTCATTATATGATGGGTGGTACTAGAATTACATATCCATATATATTATTAGTTGAAGAAGGACATCCCATGAAATAATAAGGAATTTAATGGAGATTCATGTTAGTTCAGTAATGGAATTTATCCAATAATACGTTTTTGCGAGTGAACCTTTACTATGAAATGATATAATGAGGAGTGAACCCAATCCATTACGGTTCTATTTTTAATGATACTTGATTAATAAAATTATTTTAAATTATTATATGCATAAAATATTGTTTTTTTATTATTATGACATGTTTTCATGGCTCATGATTGATTATTGATGATTCCACACTATTATATCTTATGCCTTTCGATGTAAATAATTTAGTCCATATTTCACGATTTGGATATATGAATTGATGGTAATGATTTTCTAATTTTTTGATCATTTTATCATTTCCTTATACTAATATTATTCCCACTTATGATCATATATTGAGATCTCTCTTGTTTACCCTTACTAAGAATATGAACTCTCCCTATCATTTATTTCCATTCTATAGGTTATTGATAAATGTTTTATGTATGTTATTTCAAACAAGGGTTTTTGTTATGAAGAAGTAAATGAGAAATTATATAGATATTTTATATACACGTTGTTTACATATCCATGATTCCAAAGACACTAGTCCACTATGACCCTTAATAATTTATTATCAAGAAATTTATTGAATATTAATCTACAATGAAGTAATATTTATTTATGAAATATATGGGTCACAAGAGGTGGCTTCAAAGAAAATGCATAATAACTTTTTTGAACTAGGATAAGGAAAATTTAATGAGAAAACTTAGGATAAGACAACATATAAGAGAAAATATTAAATTATGTTAAATTAAAAAGTGGATTTTCCCTAATAACATACACCCAAATATGGATAATACCATTGGAGGTAGTTTTGGAAAAGATGAATCTATGGGTAATAACCTTGAAAATAATTGGTTAAGTATATCTATACCACCATTCAAGTTCATAATGAGTGGAATCTTACTATTCACCATGTTTGACATTAACAGGGGGGCATTGTTATGTTAATTCATATTTTCATTATGATCCATTATGAAGTACGTTAATAGATAATGAACATGGATGACCTCGGCTAAACATAAATTATCATAGATCGGAAATTATGTGTCGTGATTTATACATCTTATAAATTATGTTAATGATTATAACATTTCATGATATGATTATTGTTTCTCTCACTATGTGTTTTAGTTATATTACATTGATAAAACCTAAAGGATCCATTTCAACATTGAATGTGAAGTATAGTTTAATTATTGTCCTCTTGATCAACTAATTATGATAAGTTATCGAAGGATAAACCTTATTATTAGCCCTAATTAGCTACAATGTCATATAATCAACAATATAAACATAGGTAAGTTTCCCTTCACAACAAATATGGGGAAATTTAATTTTATGGTAGTTCAGGTGGTAATGACCACAGAGGAATCAAATACCAGTTACCTTCATGTTTGGAATGTGAGAAGAATTAACCTAGAGAATGTATCAATGTAAAGGGAAGTTGTTTTCTATAATAAAATAAATGGAATAGAGAAATGAATTACTATGAAATTATAAGAATTATTCGTTTGAAACATGGGAATTATCTGAGTCAATTCCATATTTCAATGTCTAACTCAATGGCCAAGGAAGGGTCTATAATACATCAATAAATGATGTGGATCATGATAGTTATTACAAACTTATCTTCTACTATAGATATAAGGATATCATGTTAATGTGGTTTAGAATGTTCCCTTTAAAATTTTTATTATTCATTAATTAGTGGAATATGATTTCATTTTGAGCATTGATATCTCACTCTATGTTTACCCCTTATAAATTAATAAAATAAAAATATTAAATTTGATATCCAGAACCAAATATGATTATCTATCATTGTGATGATAAAAATGATCTTACTTTGGAAATTACATCCATTTCACGAGTCTTGATTCATATTAAATGTGGGTATATATAACAGAGGGTTGAAGAGGAACTCAACATCGATGATATGCCTATTTTATGAGAGTTTATTGATGTATTTTTAGAATTGTTACTTATTATTCCTTTAAATCACAATGTGGAGTTTTTAATATAACTCTTACCTTATTATAAACCTTTTTTAGTGTCTCTGTATAGAAGGGACCTGAATGATTTACAAGAATCAAAGAAGTAGCTTCAAGAGAATCCGAATACATGATTCATTCATCACAGTGCACTGCAATGGGGTGTACCTATTCTATTTGTTTAGAATAAGGATTGATCAATGTGTCATGATATTTATTATCGAAAACATAAAAGGATAATTATAAATAATAAGTTTACTTTTCCCTATATTAATGATTTATTTGATCAATTATGAGGAGATCAATATTTTTACAAGATGGATTTTCAATTTGTATATTATTATTGGATCCTAGAACACAATGAGAGGGGAGGGTGAATTAGGGTGTTAAAATTTTCTTTTATAAAAATAGACCTTTCTTATAAATTTGAAGGAACTAGTAAAGCCTATATGATGGAATCATGGAATTATAAATCTATCATATAAGGAAAGACAACACAATAGTTTTACTATGTTCACCAGTATGTGATAGTCTAAGGAGAATACAATAATAGTTTGTTGGTGGTACCTAAATCCACTATGCTATATTAGTCATTATTGAATGTAAATGTTTATTAACCATCACTTTTGGACAGTTAAAATGTATTTACAAAAATTTTAGGGATAACACAGTACATCATTCAAACACTTCTATCAACTCCCTTTTATTGACTACTTTGGGTGATGTCTTACACTATTTAATGACATTATGATCACATCAGTTTATTAGAAATATTTTTCCATGACTAGAAGAATGCTTTCCATGCACCAAAGTCCAAATATTATGGACATGAATTCATCATTCCAATATACTATATGTTCGACACTATTATTATTAAATCTCCCTTCCTTCACAAAACCCCATTTTGGTTTCAAAAAAACTATATCACATGTGAAACCACACTCATTCTTGAAGCTCCAAATCATCATGAAGAATTAGTCATTCATGATGAACCTTGATTTCATGGAATTCAATGTATTTAAAGAAATCCAAGTCATCATTAAAATTACTTTTTTGATCTTCCTTTTCGTAAATATGTTCATATCCATTAACTTTGTGAAGTTTATGCTCATGAAGGATTCCTAATTCACAAATATTTCATACTTAGGTAGACCTTCAAAAAATCAGGGAAATATATCCTTTTATTAAATTAAAAATCATCTCAAATGATGTGGGGGGGGGGTACCCACTTCTTTATATTCATTTCCGTTCATGAAGATCCGTGTTCCTAGTGGATATTTATCCAAATATATTCAATCCAGATCCAGATACTCTTAATTCAAAAAGATTCGGTTAGATTTTTATGATTTTAAATCGTTCTTATAGTCATATAGATTCACTATCAAACCATCATGCATTCGTGTAACTTCTCAAATTTGTGATAACATCGAATTTCAATCATGCATTCATGATGCTCCATACATTCTCAAAGCTCAACCATTATGAAACCAATCTTTTCAAAAGTCATACCTTAACCATATTTTTGAAGATCCAATACTATAAAACCTACATTTTAAAATATTACTCTTTACTCCTAATATTGAGGTGAAATATTTGGAAAAAACTATGAAATGACTCGACCTCCAACACCGAATCAATATTTTACTAGAATATCACTTTCTTTTAAAACTCCCTAATCATCCCAATGTGGATTGATGATAAGAAAAAAGTAGACTCCATTTACAACTGTGAAATCCCTTGAATACACAAATCTGTCCCACTGATTTTTTTGACAATAATTAGATAAATTCAATAAAGGAAAATCCAAAAACAAGAACTTGATAGAGATGAAATATCTAATCTATCAATCTAAGTAAATGAGTGAAAATATAGGTGTATAAAACTACAATCGAAAAAAGGGAATTTCATTCCTCCATACACCACCAACCAATCCTAAAAACGAATAATCATTGAATTTCACTTATCTACCTCTTTTTAAATAAACCCAAATAATCTGTGTTGATACATCTAATGATAAAAAACTACTATTGGATCATATCACCCAATATACCAACATAAAATCAACAAACAGATTAAAATAGTTAAAACATAGGGAGAGAGGGGAACAACTATAACATCCTCGTGCACTGGGAGGTGGAAAAATAATGAGGTTCAATAAATGCCTCTAGAATATATGTGCTTCTAATGGATTAGTCTAAATGTCAAACACTTGGTCATCAGTTCCAACGTGCTCTATTTTAATCATAGAATGTTCATCTTTTTCTTTGATGATGTGATATCTGATCTCAATATATTTGGTATGAGAGTGCTGAATTAGGTTCTGTGTTAGATTGATCACTCTATTGTTTATATGGTGAATCACCATGATATATTTCACCTCATCATCAATATCAGTTAGTCTTTTCTTCATCCATAATAGACTATTTTAATCCCTTCTCAAAGAGATATACATTTCTTTAACTATTATGAGATATGTTATTTCTTGTTTCTTTCCTAATAAGCTTTCACATTTGATTCTAATAAATATTTCTCCAGCAGTAATTGAAATTCTATCCCCCATGTCTCCAATCAAAACAGCATAAAAATAATAATAATTCATAATCTCTTCCTTTGGTAATGTATAAGCCAAAATCAAGAGTACCTTGAATATACATCATGACTCATCAAACTATTGCTAAATTATCTCCCTTCGAATTACTCTGAATGACTGAACACTAATTTTTTTTTGATTTTGAAACACACTAAAAAACATACAAGAAACACATCACATAGGTCTAAAGTAGTGGAGCCCCAAAGCATCATTGATGAGAAAGATACAACCACCAGATGGATGGAAACCAAAGTTAAGGAAGAGAGAGACATTATGATTTGGGTAAGCCTGAGACATCAAGTAATCCGCAACCTTAATACCCTCTCGCCACGTATGAGTGGTCGCAGTACAAACGCCCATCACCATTTTTAATTTTGGAAATTATCTTCAATACACCACGGGCAAATTCCACTTTCCGTGAGCGCTTTGTAGAGAATCAAACAATCCATTTCCATAGCCTTAAAATATATCTATCTTTGATCACTTAATTCCAACCCCGTAACCAAAGCCTTTGCCTCAGCCTGAATATTATCACCACTACCGTAATTGGCCGAGAAAGTAGTAATAACAAACCTCCTTTGGTCTCTAATCACACCCCCCATCATATGTCCCCTCAGGAAGGACCCATCTGTGTTGAGTTTTATCCCATCTCTATGGGGGTACCAGCAAACCCAATTCCCCTTTCCCCTCCTCACAATCTGGTTGGACGCCTCTGTATAGAACGACATCATTGATGGTTCTCCTTGAAAATTAGAACAAATGATTGCTATGTCAAGCAAATCAGTATTCATCTTGAATCCGATACTAGTGCTAGTAGCCGAAGAGTTCTTGTGACACGCTTTTTTCTTGGCTTTCCAAATGACACAACAGCCTTCCAAAAGGATGATCACCACTCCGGTTTACTTAGAACCATTTTCACATGCACCATCTATCCACCGGCTGAGAACATCCTCATGCAACCCTCCAACATCATGCCAGCCCGAGAAAGCTGCATACCCCTTCAACGACCAGCACACCCAATTGCTGTCAAAAAACAGATGCATCACCGATTCTTACTTGGGGTTTTTGCAACACCAACATTTGGGTGCCAAAGAAACCCCCATACATTGGATGTTTTCATCTATGGGAAAATCATTATTTCCCAATCACCACAAAAGGAAATTGAATTTTGGAGAGATCCCCACTGCACCACATCGTTTCTCCCCACCGGTCCCTTGCATTAGGATCCCTTTTAACACTAACATAAACCTTCATTGAAAACTCTCTCGAAGAGGAGCCTTTGAAGATTAGACTTTCAGGTTCCTCTCTAAGGACAATTTATTTAAAAACATCACATTGAGTATAATTGGGAATGGCCTGCAGAAAGGTAGGGTGGACACATGCTTATCTGAATGAGATATTCGTTGTGGGGAAAGCAAGAAACCAACGAATTCCTACTCCCCAATCCTAATGTCAGAATTTCACCTCTCCTCTCCCTACAAGCCACCTTGCGTAAGGACGCAGTACCTCTATAAACAGTTGGATAAGCTTCCAAATCCTTGACAACTGAGACCTCTCTACCACACCATCCAGGTCATATTTCTCATGCATGAGCATTCCCCAAAGCGTTCTTCCATCTATTGCCTCCCACACATGTTTTTCATGTATCTTTTTCATGGTCGGGCTCACACTCCATAAAGTGGCAAGAGGTTTTGCGAGACGCTTCCCCGATGCCCAGTGGTGACGACTTTCCAGCTGCCCATTCCATACAAAGTAAACCATGATCTTCTCCATGTTAATAAAAACACTGTTGGTAGTCTTAAAGGGGGAAGTGAGATGCATGGGGATAGAGAAAAGGACTCTATTGACCAAGGTAATTCATCCTCCAAACGAGAGGAACCTATTCTTCTAGTTGATGATTCACCCCATGATTTTGACCACAATCCTATCAAAATGATGAATGAAATGGGAATTAGGACTAGCTGGTTCTCCAAGGTACTCCATGGGAAGGTATCCTCTCCTTATATTCACAGTTTCTTCCAAAATCTCGTCCCTCTTGAACGAGAGTGACCTAGAAGAAAAATAGAGGATTTTATCCCTGTGCACCTCCTACCCACTCCATTTACAATATTCCTCCAGCAACCCATTAATTCCAATCACTGATCTCCTGCTTCCATTAATGAACATGATATTATCATTTGTGAACATCAAATGATAGATGCCTTCCAAAACATTTCTATCACGATATGCGGAGACCCCTTTTAATATAATGGCTACGAAAATTTTGAGAAAGAATAAATAACATGAGGGAAAGGGGATCCCCTTAATGTAAACCATGAATAGCTTTGAAGAAGCCAAACTACTTACAGAAAAGGAAGTGGAGATCCATGTTGAGCTAAATCAATGAAACAACAAGTCACGTGTCCAGTTGGAGAAGCCCATGCATCCCATCACCTTCAAGATAAAACCCCATTCCATCATATCATAGGCCTTTCTCATGTCATGTTTGTTAACCAGTTTACTCCTGAAGACTTGTTGTTAATCCCACTGATAATTTCTTGCACCACCCCAATCAAACCCTGGATTGATCAGCCTTGAATGAAGTCGTGTTTCTATGCTTCCATCAATGTGTTCAAGTGATGAGCCATACTTTTGTTGAGAATGCATGCAAGAACCTTATAAGGCATGTAACAGATACTTATTGGAAAACCCAATATCTAGATGTGTTGATATCAAGTATAAAAATCTTCCAATGATTCTCTGTTATTTTGTGTTATTCAAAAATCTCTCATCGTCATGCTTTACATACTTTTCCCAACCATAATCAAAGTCAACATTATCTTTGAATCATGCATGTTGAATTTATTTAGCAGCCCAATTTCATATTTTTCAAGCGAAATTAAGGTATAATAAATATTTTTAACCACCTGAAACCCCAAAAAATATATGAGTTCGCCAATCATAGACATTTCAGACATAGATTTCATCTGATTATCAAATTATTCCCTAGATCCATACCTACTTCCACTCAACATAATATCATCCACAAACACAATAACCAAAAATCAATCTTTCTAAAAATTATTCACTCATATATTATGGTCAAAAACTCTATTTTTAACCTCAATCTACTTGAGATAGGAATCGAGTCAAGAATACCATGCTTGTGGGGCCTACTTCAGACTAAAGGATCCTGATTTACTCTACAAACTTTAGTTTCATCATTTACAATCAGATAAGGTTGGTTCCAAAATTTATAGGAAGGAATAATGTTCTTTATTACTCATTATCATTTTCCATGAATGTTTTATCTAATCCACATTGATATTGGATTGATCAAGTTACACTCTAATATTTTGTTGTGACGTTCTGATAAAGTTTCTTTAGAAATGGTTTAATCTTCTGATTATTTATATGAATTATCTTCTTTTTTTTATCCCATAAGGTTTTGAAAGTAGTCTATAATTTATGTATTTGAATTTTTACCTGGTCCACTTTATTGTTCATTTTAAATCATATATATATATGATATCATCTTGGTATTCAGGGGTCTATCCTCAATGATTTTGAAATCCATACATTCCACAATCTTTAGAATATTAATATTGTAACATTTCCAAGATTTACCCTTTATTGAATATCAATGTAATAATACTTAATATGCAATATCACCTTACTTGTCTTGATTGAGATCATTTGTTTTGTATTATACAATTAATTCCAAAAAATAAGAAAATAATTCATAGAGGGATTATTTATATATGATATGTAATCTGGTTTTTGGGTTGTCCCAAAAAAATAATTTTATGATTTTGAGTGTATACTTATACTTTAATTTCATTACTCTAGTAATGTCAAGAAACATGACACTCATTAATCATAGTTATATCCATATTGTTCACCTATGAATTTCTATGTTCAAAAAACCCATTTTGTTGTGGGATTACAAATGTAGAAACCTCATTGTATATCCCATTTTTTATGTAATTTATAAATTCAATGGATATGTATTGTCCTCTATTGTCTTAATGTATAATCTTGATTGTGGAGTTACATTCAATCTCATATATATGATGACAACTATTCATGAAATCACAAAATTTTTGTTTTCTTTTTATTGACATAAAGAAATCCATTCTACTTTAATCATTAATAAAAATAATGAAGTACCCCTCTCTATTTTTTCTATCCAAATTCTTTAGAACACAAATGCATATATGGATAAGATCAAGAAGATTCAAATCCCATTTTTTTCAAAAAATATAAACTCCTAACTATATTTTTTTCAAATTCATGATTCAATTATATTTCCTTGATTACTATTTAGGTTTGGAATATTGAAAAAAATTAATAATAGATATTTTTTCCATTATCTGTTGATTAATGTGAACCATCCTCCAATTCCAATTGTTATTTTCTTCTATAACTATTATGTAATAAGTTTATTCTTTACTATCAAACTAGTATTAATTTTTATATGTTGAGTATCATTTCTAAACAAAGTAACACTAATTTCATTTAATAATTTTCCCATTATAAATACATGTAAATATCAATCCTTATTCATAGTGTTAACTCACACTCAGGTGGTCGTTCTGAAAACCATCGACATAGAGAACCTCAGTTTCCTCATATCATCATTTTCCTATTCTATTTTCCATTTCCATTGATCTTTAAATAATCTTCATTTTTGAATATCAATGTTCCATAACCCATTTTCATAACATGCATCCAAAAAAAATCTATATTTATTATCACGTGGGATAAGAATCTACCCTCAAGAATCTATGTGATATTGTTCTTTCTATCTTTGAGGGTTGTCTCTACACTATTGGATTTACCTATTGTCTTATTTTCCTTCTATATGATTCTTGATTGAGAGGAGGGAAAGAAAATAATTTCCAATCTATTTTTAAAATAAATTGGTTCAACATACTCCTATTATAATTATATAGGAGAATACATATTTCTATATGTATATCATCATAGTAAATTGGTATTGAATTGTCACCATGTCATGTATTTATTGTACCCATATTCCTATATCTATAATGAATCATATCCTATGAATTGTAAGAATAGTGTAAGAAATGTCCGTAAAAACTATTTCATCAATATAGAGAAGGACATGGTCTCAATATCCAATATTTTCTTCCTAGAACATACATATTTAGATAGCTCCATTCTTCTTCACATTAAGACATTAAATGGAATAAAAATCCATAGAATTGAAATTTCATAATAGGAGATGACTTATTATTTCCATTTCACCTCATATTCCCTTATTTTGGAAATTTATTTCACTTAAGATACTCTCCAGATACATGAAGACAATTTTCAACTATTTTTTATGTTTAATTTGAATCATTCCATGTTTAGACATTAGGTGCCTTTATGTTATGTTTAAATTTGTTCCTATATTTATTTTGGCTCACCCATTTCAGGCCTTTGAATTTTCAACATCACATAAAATTACACTTCTTACCAAAATTGTGGATTTCAATTTATTAATGTCTTTAAATACTCATTCAGAACCAAATTTAGATTTTTCTAAAAGATATTAATCCAAGAATATTCCAAACTATAATTTCTATTTCTTTTCCTTGATTTCGATTCATTTTCTCATTTACTCCATGGTGTAAAAATTTATTGTTCAATTACCTCAAATATCTTATACTTTTTCATATATTATTGATGTATGGTAATTGATGATAATTTCTTTTTTTTTAATTCCACAACCCTGTCCATGCATTATAGGGTCATTAAATGTTTTTGTACCTCACCTTCAATATAACCAAGTTATAATTTACGTGGATAAACATACTCTGATAATGATTTTAGAAAACTCTCATTTATCATTTTTCATTCCTTGATTTTTAAGAAAATAAAGGGAACCATAAATTACTAACTTATGATCTATAGGTCCAAATGATTATCTATATATTTTTTATGTTATACCTTTTCAACTGTAGAAATCATGTATAATTTAGGTTTGGATTTAAACTGTAGTTCAACATCCACTAAAAATTTATTATAATATTGTTCTTCATTGTAGATGATGATATTTCTATGAAATTTATTTCATCATTTAATTTATCCCTTTTTAGAGAATAACTTATGAGGATTATGCGTGATTTCTTCTACACATTATACATTATCTAATTTCTTTGTTTATTTAAATGTAATGTGACCTACATCACCACACCAAAAATAGGCTATCGGATGAATGAATTCAAATAATTGTTTCCTCTCTTTAATTTATGGAAAATAGAGAATTATGTGTTTATATCATATCATCCCAAAATATATAAATATCAAGTTTTTTAGGGATTTGAAATTCACTTCCATTGATACTCAATTTGTTTCATCATCTAGTTTTTCTCTCATTTCATTATCCACCAGTTTTCTTAGTAGATCATCAAGATAAATTTTAGAAAATTACTTTTCCTTAATTTATTAAAATTATGGATTTTATAGAGTTGGAATCATTTTCAATATAACATTTACAATATAAATAACATTATTTTATTCTCTATGTCATCAAATTTCTCCAATATCATCAGTAATCAGATTAAAAAAATACATTCATTTTCATTTGGATATGTTTTAGAATCATTGAACTTATTGTGGAAAACATGAAGCATGGACTCCTTCAATTTATTATCACCTTCTAATATATATTACAGTTTCTCCCACATATACTATAATGATGTGAAACTCATCAGCATAAAATATATTTTATCAGATAGAACTATAGTAAGGTAATTTTGTGCCTTGGAATCTCCATCAAAAATTTTCCTGTCTATTTCGCATTAGTGTCCTGAATCCCATGAGCTATGGAAGATAGAACATTCATCACAAGGGATGTTATATGAGATATCATTATATTCTTCCATATATTAATGTTTCATCCATCAAAAAGGGGAAGTCCCCCAACATTCATTGAATTTTCCTTAAAGTAGTAAAGATTTACCACAAAGAACCTATGATATCTGATATCCCATGTAGGAACCTATAAAATCCCAAGAGGTGAGGGGTGAATGATAGTGCTGAAATTTTATTTTAAAAAAATGGATCCTATTACCACATTGGTATAAAATTAAAAACTACATGAAAGGATCATACATTTATTAAATAATCTTATGTAGAGGGAAAACACAACTATTTTTCATACTTCACCAATAAGAGCTTGTCTAAGGATCATATGCTGATAGTGTGTTGGTCATTCCTAAATCAACTAATATTTCAACATTATTATGGAATATAGAAGTTCAAATATAGCCACTCTATTCCTAGTACACTGTGTTTAATAATTTTCGGGACAACACACTACCTCCATCCGGACAATTCCATAAAATCCACTTAGAATAGTGATTTGGGTGAAGTCTTACATAGTTTAATGACTTGATGGTCACATAGATAGATTGGGATTTAATTATTTGTCCCAAACTAGCATGAGAGTATTCATGAACCAATTTCTTAATTTTATTCACTTTAAATCCATTGCACTCAAACTGGATGTTCAATACTACTATTCTAAAATCTATCACCCTGTATGAAACACCATTATATTTTAAAGGAATTTCAGTAGTCATGAACCCAAACAATATAAAAACAATCCCAACCTACTAAAATATATCATACTTCATAAAGATCCCTATCTTCAAGAAACTCACAGTATTTAAAAAACTACTAGACATTACAAAAATTCATTTTATGGTATGCCTTAGCATCAATCAGTTCATATCCATTCACTTCACAAATGTTAATCTCATGAAGGATTCCTGATTTGTAAATATATTTAGAATAGGTTCACCTTCATGAAATCAGATCAACTCAACCTTTTCTCCAATGAAATTCTTGTAAAATTATGTGGGGGTGGATTCCATTTTTAGACATTTCCTTTTGTGAAGATTCCAACCACCAGGAATCTATTTTTCCAAACGTCTTATGTCATCTTCACTATGATCTTGATTCCTGAAGGTCCAATAAAATATTGAAAATTTTCAAACCTTCTTGTATTCATGTTGGTTTACCATAATTCCATAAGTCATTCTCCAAGATTCTCATATCCAGGAGAATACCACCATTCCATTGCTCATTCATGATGCTCTATTCCTTTATAAATCTCAACCTTCATGAAACCCTGTCATCACAAAACTCATTCTTTTAACATATTTAAGAAGTGTCAACCGTAGAAAACTACATTTCATAAATCTTTATAATTAATATTGATTTTCAGACAAAAATATGGAAACCACTGGAAAATGATTCATCCTCAAACACTGAATTCATCTTTTTCTGTAAGATCACATTCCCTGGAAACTACCATATCAAAAAATTTTGTATTGACAATAGACACAAACTAGACATTGTTACCAGCTACAAAAGGCATTAATTCCAATAATTATCGATTGAGGTTTTAATTCAAAGTCATATAATGATAAATTTATATTCAAGGTATATAGAATAAAAATTTATAGTTATTCATTTTGGGCTTACTAATTAACCTACTATCTTCATATATTTAATTAATATAGACTTTAGATATTACATTAATCAGTTTTTTTGTCATTATAGATGGTATATTATTATATTACATGAGAAATAAAGGTCATAAAGATCAAATGATTATTCTACTAAAGACCCTATGGAAGGATAATTTGTATGAAAAAGTTTAAATGTGAGTATTTTGGATAGAAACTATTTCACATATAGGTCATATAATTTTAATCGTGGGTATATCAATATATCTATCAAAGATGGATATTATTGAACATTATACCATACCAACTGCTATGAAACAATCCATAGTTTTCTTCGATTCATTGAATATTATCAATGCTTTGAAAATTATTTATCATGGATATCTAATAAACTAACAAATTTAACTAGGTAGGGAGTTCATTTTCATTAGACTAATGAGTGAAAAGAAAATTTAAAGGAACTTAACAGAATGATGGTTAGTGCTCCCATACTCACACTACCTAGTAGTGGGGAACTGTTTGTGATTTATAGCGATACATAAAGATAAGGGATGTTACGTGTTCTCAGGAAGTATGATATATTTAATGGTTATTCTTCCAAACAATTGAATGATAATGAGAAACATTACAAAACTCATGATTTGGTTTTAGTAGAGGTAATATTTACATTAATTATATGGAGGAGTTATCTTTAAATAGAATGGTGTGACATATATAATGATTATAAAATATTAAAGTATATATTAACTCATAAAGGGTTAAATGTAATCCAAAAAATATTATAGGAGATTATTAAATATTATGACTATTCAATACACTACAACCTTAGGAAAAGATCAATGTGGGCGATGCATTACTTTAGAAGGATCATGATATCTTATCCATGAAAAGAATCATAAAATATATAATATTTATGCATTAATTAAGTATGATCCATGACATACTTATGGAAATGTAGTGATGTTATCTTTATCAAATTAGTGTTCCACCATCAATACATTTAAATATTATAGTGGAATAAGATGTGGATGTGGAGCTACAAAATAATAAGAGAAGTTTTATTGAGTATGAAATTGATTTGATTGAATGATAAGGCTCAGGAACTGAGCATGTTTCTCATAAATATCATAAATAAAAAATTAAATATTTTAATCATCTCATAACTCATCATTCTATATTAATACTAGAAGTATGAAGATTTATAGTGATATAAAAGTGTATTTATAGTGGGATAACATGATGAGAAATATTACTGAGAACTATCTTGGTGCTTAGTATTTTGACAAGTTGATGCTAAGAGATACAATTCTATGGGTATGTTATAACCATTACCCACACCAGAGTCGAAATGGGAAAACATCACCATGGATTTTTTTTTTCAGACTCTCCAACACATCTAAAGGACATAATACTTTTTAGATCGCAAAAGATCATCTTATAATGTAAGAAAACTTCATTGATATTAGATAATATTTATCTCTCCATCATCTTGATAATACTCTTATGAAGGAATAGGTCATTTTACATGTGGTATGAAATTATAATGTATTTGATTAGGATCCGAAGTTTACCATAAAGTTACAGTGAAGTATTCAGAAATATCTAAATATAGTGTTGCGTTTTAGCAATCCCTATCAACATAAGATAGACGACCAATATACTAGGACGATTAAAAACCATCAAGATATCCTAATATTATATTATATATTTCTAATTTTTTAGGGATCAACAACTTCCTGTGAGTATTTTTAAAACAATATATTACACTTGATCATTCAGATGGATCTTTATGAATACCTCTTTGGAAATCAAATTTACAACACTGAAATACTGGGATAAGGTTATAGAAAAAAAAAATATGTATTGAGCTAGATGAAGAAATTCAAAATACGGTTAGATCCATTCTACAACATCACATGGTATCTTAGAGTTGACATAAGATTTATGATGATAATAATCAGGGAGATTTGGAATTAAATATTAATGAGAAGGTTTTCCTATAAATTTTTCCATGGAATAATGATATAGGATTCAAAAATAATATAGATTTGAGCCCTTGGTATATATTTATATTCTATATTAATGATTGAGTAGAAACTATATTGTAACTCTTGGAATACCTACCATACCTCTCGCAAGTATATGATGTGTTACATGTATCTCCTTTAAGGAAATACATACCGAATCAATAAAATATACAAAAATTAGTAGTTATAAAATCGGTTCATGATTGTTTAATAAAGTTTAATAGGAATGAATCTCTTATCATATAGATAAATTTATACTTAACAAGATTACTAATCTAGTTAAAGTTATATGGAGGAATAATAAATTTATGGAAGCTAAATCAGAACCTAAGGACATGATGAAGTATGGCTATTCCTATTTATTTTTACAAGAGTGATATAATTTCAATGATTAAATTCATTTTATGGGAGCATAATGGAGATAACTATTATTTTTTATGTATTTTATTTGAAATAAAATTTTAAATATTTGATATCTTTCCTTATACACAACCCTGAGTGTATATAAACCATGATATAGTATACCATTATAACCTATCAATCAAATTATAATGTATGAATAGTTATAATCACATTATTAAAAAATATATAAAAATTTTAAATTGTTCAAATTTATTTACTAATATATAATAAATAAGCACTCAATTTTTAGTAATTTTATTTCATGATTTAGAAATATATTTTCTTTAAAAATGGTTCTTATCACATTTTGGCACATGAAAATTATAATTAATGTATACAATTTTTTAAAATTGTATTTTTTAAGGGTATATAAATTTAAAATTCAGTATTTCAATATTAGTTTTGGGTGAATTATTTCGATTTTTCTAAAAAATGTATTTTTCAGTGAATTAAGAAAAAACCATTTTTCGTAAAAATTATCATTTATTTTCATGTAAAAATAACATTATTCTTTGAATTTGTTATTAAAATAACATAAGTATAATTTCATTATAAAAAATAAAATTTATTTCATTTGAATTATGATTTTACTTGATTTTGATATAAGTTAATTTTTTAGTTGAAATTCATTTTTTAAAAAACCATTATTATGAGAGCAATGAGAATTTATCATGATAAATTAAATTAATTAATATCTATTGCTTATTTTAATGTATATTTTAGATTATATTTTAAATATAATATTTTTTACTACATTTTAAGGGTTTTAGAATCAATGAAATGGAAGCAAATTGAGTTTCATGCTAAAAAATTCATTTCTCAAAAATAGGTTTTCATTGTTATTTGCACACTTAATTAAAAATAAATTCTTCCACTTATATTAATTTAATATTTTAAAATTGATTCAATATTTTATTTCATACTAATTAATATACGTAAATAGATCAAATATAATTTTTTTTCACAGTTAATAGTAAAATCAATAAAACATTGTTACCACAATTAATGTTAAAACGAGTTTCTTGTTGAGAGGGTAGAACCATGAGATACAGGTATGATTGCCACAAAAATGTATAAAGGTTTTACTTATTAAAGATATTTCAAAATTATATTATATTATATTTTAATCACTATACATTTGGTACCACATTTCCCTAAATGTGACCATAAATCATTGAAATCCTTTAAGAAATTTAATGTGTGCCCAAAACATATAAAAGAAAACATATACTCCTCCCATATTCACACCATTTGAGACTTATATATCATCAAATTTACACTAACAATAATTTTTATAATATTTACATTCATACTAGTTATTCTTTTCTTCACTTTAGACCAATCCTTTTACGATTAATGTGAAATCCAAATGTTATTTCTCAAAGAAGAGGTAGAAATGTTAACATCTCATTCAATTTTATTTCTTCTGAAAAACTGATATAAAATTAATATATACATAAAAAATTAATAATATAGTATCCTAAATGTAATTATATTTTGTTTTTATTTTTAAAAAACTATTTACCACCTCTTCCCAATCAAATAGGATATGAAATCATCACTCGTACATACTTGTGGACTACTGCCACCACATAGTGATAAAATCAATTTTCCACCACCATCATTCTTGGATTTTTATTATGATTGGTTTAATGTTTATATATTATATTCATGATTCAATTTTTTTTATTTAATTATAATATCTTATCTACCTTCTCACCTTCCAATCCATTGGTAAATGATAAATCTCTCATGCGTACGTGTGGACTTCCACTTCCACAAAGTGATGAAATTTATCCCATTTATACATTACTTATATAGTTAAAAGGATTTATTAAAATAAATATATGATATTTATGAAAAAATAATTTTTATTTAATGTTTAATTATAATTTAATTTATTTGGATCCATCAATTAATAAATGAAAAACATCACTTCTGCATACATGTAGACTACCACATCCACATTGTGATGTAATTCATTTTTCATAAACTATTTATATAAATAGTTATATATATAAATATATATTATTATAATTTTATCATGATTAAAATAGTTGATACATATGAACCAAGATCAATTTTCCAATACTATAACTAGTGAACCAAAACATATGACAAAATTGAAGTAATTAACACCCCAAATGGTGACTTTAACAATCAATTGTTCCTAAAAATGTTTTGAAATTTTATAGGTGGAATATATATTATATTATATATATCATTATTATTATTTAATAAAATTATAATAAATATAAATATATTTTAGTTATGGTTAGATCACTTAAATTCATGTCGAATAGATGGAAATGGATTTTCGTCTCAATGTATCTTCATTGAAAATTGTTTTATTATTTAATATTGATTATTATCCCTATGTGGTATCAATTACCTAAGAATATATTATGGAATAATAAATGATTAAATACATTTTTGATATATATTTATATAATTTTTAATCATCCAATGTCATTTTACTCAACTATTGAAAAAGCCTTATGAGTTTTATGTTACATTTTCATTTTTACTGGGATTTTTTATGCATATGTTTCATATGATTAAATTATATGATAACTATCTCCAAAATTATATATATTTTATCATCATTTGGTTATTTATATATATATAATTCTTTTCATTAATTTTCTTTACCTTAAGTACTGATAATACCGAAATGTTTTCTAAAGAAAATTCGCTTTATTTCTCCCTTTGGTCAGAAATGTTATCTTCAATATCTGCAGTTTCATTAGAATGTTTTGAATAATGTTCTTACTATTAAATAAATGTTATGTAAACACATTTTTAACTATAATTTACTTTATTCACCAATGTTTAAAGGATTCATATTATAATTTTCTAAACAAGGTGATTTTGACTTTTTACTAAATATGTGAAATAAATTTTTACTTTAACATACAATGCATGAATTAATTTCCAAACAATAAAGTATAAATTTATATTTTAATATTAACTTACAAGTTTAATTGGTTGTTTTAAAACATATTTTTTCTTTAAAATTTCAGAATTTTTTATATTTTATATAAATTATTTAATAGTAATATAGTCTTTTATTCAAGAAATTATCCAGTTATATTTTAATGGAATTTTCATTTTGAACAACTTCCAATGATATATGTTCTGATTTACCAGGGACCTAATCCATTGGTAGAATATTTTTTATTTATTTGTATGGTTAAAGATTATGATGATGTAATTTTTATGAAACCTTTTTTACACTCCATGGCTTATGATTTGATAATATGATGAATGTTTTATGATCCTGTTTAACACATATATAAGGTTTCCATTTTGTGATGGTTGGGACCATAATTAAATATACTTCTATTTCATTACATAATGTAGCATATCTGATGAGATAATAAGGATTGGAATGGGGAGTGAACCTAGTTTAGTAAGTGAAGTTTCCCAAAAAGAATATATTGGGAGTGAACCTTGACTAATTATTTATGGAATGGGAAGTGAACCAAATGTAACACAAATAGATTTCATTGTATTTTATCTCTTCAAAATAATTCAATAACTTGCGCTTCACGTAAGACCGAGTTCGAGCACAACATGACTTACCAAACTAGCCATTCAAAAAGCATTAATGAATTGTATTGACTGAATTTTGAAATTTATATACTCTTTATAATTTTAAAATCCATATCATGTTTTTATTAGACATAATATAAGAACAAATTACTATTTTTCAAATAAAAATGTATTTTTTTTAAAAAAATATTTTACAACATTTTAATGCTGAACCCTTTAAAAAAATTATTTGACACTTTTATATATTCAATTTAATGAAAATAAATTTTTCTTTAGAATTGGGGCATAAAAATCCAGTTTGGAAAAATTTTTGGTACTTTTCTGATTTACATTTATATTTTGATGAATAGTAAAAAATACTAAATTTTAACTGAAAAAACTTTTGTAATGGAAATAATTTCTATTGTTAAATTATGAATTTGAATGTTTTGGAAGTATAAATAGATTAAATTTTTATTATTTAATACAATTTATTCCATTATAAGTAATTTCACATTTAAATTTGACATAAACACATGTCAATCTTTTGATATTTTTTTATTTTTAAAATCCCAGTTTTTAGTTTTGACAATGAGAATTAATTTAAAATTAATAAATTAAACTTCTATGTTTTCAATTTGAAAATATTCTTCATATTTGAATTCTGAATATCAAAATTTTCTTAGTGTTAATTATTTTTATTTTTCTGAAAACTGCCGATTTTTTATGAATAGTAAAAAACAATCCTTTATTGTTTAAAACCGACATTTTATTTAAATAATAATTTATCTCCTTCTAATTTATATTAAGTCAAAATAGATATATAATACCTATATATGTTCAATTTAATTCATTGGAGTAATTTTATAATAATATTATATGTATAAAATTTTATTGAACTTTTTAACTTCTTTTACCCACCTTCTAGGCACATTTGAAAATTAGCATAAAATGTAATTTTACTACTTCTGTGAATTGAGTTTCATAAATACGAGAGACATTGTTGACATCAGTGTGTAGAATGTGGTTCAATAAGAAGAAAATATTTTCTGGTGAATAGTAACTTTTGAATTTTATTTACTACGGTTAAAAATAAATAGGGTAATTAAAGGTAAAAATGATATTCTAATTACCCTAACACATGTCCTAATTATATTGGATATTTTTATTTTGATTAAAGTCAACCATATGAATAAAATATGATCCTTTTTTATCCAGTTGGATATGATTAGAACATTTATTATTATTTTATTTAAAGTAGAGTTAAAAGTGTTAAATTCAAATTTTAATGACTAAAATTTTTTTAATATAGGGTTATACATAAGATAAATGTGACTATAAATATTCATTAGAAAGCTAAAATGATTTCCTACAAAAAAAAATTTTATTAATAAATTTTAGACATTAAAACATTACATTTAGTTGTGAAACAATGATGATGTAGTAATTACCATATTAATGAATGATTAAAAAATTGATTTTTTAAATAACCAAATAAATGTAAATTGAGACATTTTATGTATTCTGTGATTAAAAATCAATTAGTAAATAGTGTCAATGTTGACATAAAATAGTTTTTAAAACAAATACTATTTTATTAAATGATATAAGAAGACTAAAAATCTATGGTTCAACCAAATGACTTATATAAAAATATATATATCAATAATGAACCACTTGAGATTATCTTAGCAGTTTAAAGTATGTTTATTAACCATATAGTGTAAGAATACAAGAAGACATGGTAAAATTTAAACAATTTAACACAAAGTTAAATCTAAACGATAAGGAAAATATGGTGACGTAAATTTATATAAAACATATTGGTTGAAGTTATTTCAACCCATACCCACCTTATCCTCAATATAAATCTATTTGGAGACACTAGAAATATAAAATTATTTTATTATAAAATAATATTCCATTCTTTTCCTAAAGAGACCCTCGCCTCTCTTATAAAAGTATACTTCCCCTTCTCTCAAAATCAAATCTCCAAAGCCATATTTCTCGTCCAAACCCTACTTAAATATCCTCCCAACTTCCCTCACTTAAATCTAGAGGTCTTACATTGATTAGATAACAATTATATGGAGCCCATTTGATCAAATCAAAAGGAAGGAACCGTAGAAGAGGTAATAATTTCATTAGCTATTTGAAATTTATTTTCTTCTTCCACTTCCTCTTCCATTGTTGTTTCCATACCCAAATTATAACTCTATAACATTATACATACACTGATGTTATTATAGATATGGTAAAACCATATACGTTATTCTATCCGTCCTATGAACGACAATGTCACCATACGTGTGTACGTATGGCTTACCGTCTCTACGTCATGGTGTGGTTTGTTATCATTTTTTAAAAGTGTATAATATTGAGTATAATTGATGTAAATAAAAAAGATAAATTCTAATGATTCTTTATATATAATATACCCACTAAATATATATGATTTCGCTATTAATAGAATTATATCATTGCTTGTGCGTACGCATGCCTTACCATCTCCACGACGCGATTAGACTCATTTCCACATTCATCATTCAATGGAGATTATAATATATATATATATATGTATATATATAATAATAATTTAATATATTACATAATAATTATACTATATAAATATATATGTATTTGCATAGAACTCATTCACTTACTTCCGTTCAATATGATATGAAAACAGAAACGACGTTTATGCGTACGTACGTCCTGCAACCTCAATAAAGGGTGTCTTTATGTCATAAATAAATCTATTATAAATATTAATATTCTAAATATATATGATATATAAATCATGTTTTATATTCTGAAATTATGTAAATCATTATCTAAATGATACAATTAAGAATAACAACCTAAAACACGTAAGATAAATAAAGTGATTATAACCTGAAATATTACTTTAACATGGAAATTATTATTAAATAAGTATAAAGTCCTAAATTAATCATATATTATATCATAAATAATAATATGATTTTGATATAATATAATAACATACTATGGTTATTATATAAGTGGCTAAACATACTATTGACTAAATGAAAGTACAAGGTAAGGGTTAACTCTTCAATATCAGTTTAATCCGAGATTGTTTATCTGTAAGTATTTCTGGAATATATTTTCATCCATGTCCATGTTTCAAAAAAGAGTTCTGAAATAGATTCTTTTTACGAGACCCTTTATCCAAAACATATTTTTTAATGTTTTAAATATTTATTCTTCAAAATAATTCTCATTAATGTCCATGTTTTCAAAACGGTTTTCATGATTTATTTATATGGAAAAGATTGTTATAAAATGTTAATTCCTTTAAAATGTTTAAATGTGGTATGTGACACATTGATTGACAAATATATTTCAAATTAATTCCTTTATAAATGTGTGACTTTTAAATGATTTCACAAAAATGGATATTTATCTCATAAAGTTTTACTTACCATTTTCAACTATGTTAACATCCTTTAATAGATATTATTATTGATGAATTTTGATTTATTTTAATAAAATAGTCAATATTGAATTGAATGAGTTTTGATATTTTTGAATGTGGATGCGTGATTTATATACCGTTCATGGGTTATGTTTGAAGAATTGGAATTTTATATGCTAGTTCTATTACGAATGTTTAGGTTATGTTTACTCATTTTCATATGTGGAATGCAATGGACTTAGTAAATGATGGGTGGTGCCCACAATAGCTCCTCGATGTATCAGTAGGTATCATGAGAAAAATTAGTTTCTTGGTATAGGGCCCTGAATAAAATTATTTGTAGTCCTGTCATGAGGCATTGACTATGTGTTAATGATGTCCGATGATAGGAATTCCCTTGTTAGGAAATTAATTATTACATGTTATTATTTGACTATTAGAATATCCATGTGCATGTTTATATGGTAATGTTTGATTTATTTTTTCTATATTATGATCAAGATTATTTTTAGAAGGTTGTTTTTTATTACACATCTTGCCTTAATAGTTTATAGCTTCTGCTAAATTATTTACCCTTACTGAGCATCTCAGCTAACCGTTTTCTTATGTTTTATTTGCCTAGAAATCCATGAAGTATAATGTGATTGATATGCAGGGTTATGCTAGGGGAATAATGACATTATCAAAAGATTATTTATGTGGTGTTTTATTTTTGAATGTGTAATGTAATGTTCATGTAAGTAATATATTTTCTACGTCTAATATACTGATCGGTTCTTCGGGACATGATTCCTTATAATCATGCCAATGTATTAAAGTAATGAACCGGCTCCGGGCTTCTGGGGTTGGGGCATTATAGTTGGAATCAAAGGATATTTAACAAAAACCTTTGAAATATATTAAGAAATACTCTGATTAGAGAACACTGTCTAAGATAGACTTTGAGGATTAGTATAGAAGAACATCCTAATGTTTTAGTAATATAGATATTATGTGGGTTTTTGAAGAAATACATCCTTATCTTAATACGAGCAGGTAGAGGCAGCTCTATAACAATTGCACCTAGTAGTGAAAACTCCGACAAGGTGTTTTGGGCTTGACCTAGAGTATCCTAGTACACAAAAATGGGTCTTTCTACACTATTGGATACGATACATACATGATATATTCTTAAGATAATTCAAATTTTCTTTAAAATCCACTATGAAGGATTTTTTAATAAATACATCGATAATGAAAACATTTTTTATGTCTATATATTATATGAAAATATTATCTATTTATGTTAGGTATTTTACATGTTTGGAGTTATGCATTGCGATTTGTAAACTATCCTTGTGTATGCCATTGTTTAGAAATGGAACCCATTAGAAGGAATGAGAAATCCAACAATACACATTATCTTAATAGAAATACGGATCATAACTTTCCTATTATTAAGAAAACATTTAGAAGTTATATAATCTCCCACTTATTTTCATCAAATGAATAAACAGCATCATGTGTTTAAAGATAAGTGAATACTTCTCTGATTTCCATGGATTTGATGGGAAGCAAGAAAAGAAAATGGTGGTAGAGAGAAAGATGGGTAAAGGGAAGAGGGGAAAGAAGGATGTTCCCATATATGATTACTGTGGAAAGAATCATCTTAGTAAATGTTGAAGGGAATGTGAGTATGTTATATGTGTTGAGAAAAAGGATACCACTTTAATGAATGCAAAGGTTAAAAAAAGAATCAAATGTAAAATGCTTCATCTGCAAGGAGTTGGGACACTACGCGAATCAATGTCCCAATCATCAGAGTATACCCAGAATGCTACTATTGGATAATAATAACGTTATGATACTACCAAAGATGAAAAGAAATTATTAGTTTTCATATGTTTTTATTAATGAATTTTTTCCTTTTAGTATTGTATTAATGATGTACTAGTTATAATAATTTTAAATTATATAAGGATTGTACGGAAGAACGTTTTCATTAAGGATTTGATATTTTAGGGTACCATGTAATGTGACAAGGTTTTAAGTAAACAATTTTGGAAAATACTTGGTTGGGGGAAATATAACCCATAATATGTATCAGAAACTATGATAATTATTTTATAATAAGATATAATTGAGTAGGATAAATTATATATTATATTATTGACAACCTTGGAACTAATTAACTTTTTTTTATTCCAGCACTGTTGGAGTTTACAAAATTTTTGGATATGAATAGTATATCAAATATTCAATAAATAATAAGGTAAAACAAATTTAATCAATAATGTTTTATGTTAATTCAGGGTGTTACCATGTTTTAAAAGAATATATGATGAATGTATTCATATGTTTTTATATGGGAAAAGAGATCTTCATTATGTTTACCTTCCGTAAAAATTTTGGACTGTGATTTTGGGAAAAAGTATTTTGGATAATTCTAATGGTTGGCATGAATTAAGTTGGACAATGGATTATTTTGTTTAAGGTTAAAAAATTACTTATGATTATTTTGGATTGTAATTAAAAGGACAAACCGAAAGTCGGGCGATAACCCGTCACGTCCGACAAGGTACCGATACTTGAACCCACAACCAAAGGGAGACAAGAGTGCATCACCTACAATAGGACTACATGATGTCCCAGTTTTTATAATTTAGATTTTTAAATAGATTGATATATGAATTAAAAATTAATTTTTTTAGATCCCTCTATGATTAGGATAAATACTATATTTTTGAGTTCTATTATATTTTGTAGTGAAAGGTTAGTTTGTAGTAGAAATTAGTTAAAGGATGGAACTCTACATGTTAGGTATATTTCATTCCTCTTATTCTATGAAGAAATTATTTCATATTCTTTAGGGAAGATATCATAAAACCAAAAATTTATTGTCCTAATACCTTTGGTTTTATTGAACTGATGAAATGTTAAATCATCATAGATTGATGGCATTGGGTCCTTCAATTTTATAATTGTTTTGAATTAATGATCTCAATCACTCCCTACATATATTTATGTTTTTCCTAGAATTATGTTTCAATAATTTCCACCAATGTTCTTTTATTCTAAACCCAAATTTGGTTGTGACTTTTTCATTTCTCATTCCCTTGTATTAAGAGTAAATTATTTAAAACCAATTTCCAATGTGGGTTTTCCACAAAGGTATTTCTTTATTTATAACCTTATATTTTCGAATAGAAAGGTCAAATTGAGAGGACACAATTTATTGAAGGAGGGTAGAATGTAACACCCTAATATTTCATAGTACATTATCTCTTCAACTTAATTCAATAACATGCGCTACACACACCATTGAGTTCGAGCACATCACGAATTACCAAACTTGCCGTTCAAAACGCTGTTATGAATATTATTATTTTAATTTTGAGTTTTAGATACCCCATATAATTTTATAATCAATATTATGTGTTTATTAGTAATAATATATGAACAAATTAATTTCTTTTCAGATAAATGAAATATTTTTCAAAACATGAAATTGTATCACCTTTTAATGGTGAACCCATTTTAGAAACAATATTTGAAACTTTTATATATTCAATGTAATGAAAATAAATTCATCATTAAAATAATGAAATAATAAGTTAGTTTGGATAAATTTTTGGTACTTTTCTGATAAATTTTATATTTTGATGAATAGTGAAAAATACTAAATTTTTATTGAAAACAACATTTTTAATAGAAATAATTTATAGTGTTAAATTATGATTTTTTATGTTATGGAATTATAATTAGGTTATAGTTTTATCATTTAATACAATTTAGGTCATTATAAGTAATTTCACATTTAAATATGACATAAAAACATGTCAACCTTTTGATAGATTTTGATTTTTAAAAACACATAATTTGGATTTGACAACAGGAATTAATTTTAAATTAATAAATGAAAATTCTATATCTTGAATTTCGTAAAATAGACTACATTTTTTAATTCATAATATCAAAATTATCTTAGGGATAATTTTTGGTATTTATCTAAAAACATTCAATTTTAGATGAATAGTGAAAAACAATGCCTTATTGTTTAAAAATGAATTTTTATTTAAATATTAATTTTTTTTATATTTGAATGTCAATGTATATATATATTTCATATATATGTTTAATGTAATTAATTAGACTTATTTTATAATAAAATTATATGTAAAAATGTTTATTGAATTTTTTAACGCCTTTTACCCACCTTCTAGGCACATTTTCAATTTTTCATAAAATGAAATTTTACCACTTATGTGAATTGAAGTTTAAAAATATGAGAGACATGGTTGAAATAATTATGCAAAATTTGGTTCAATAAGATGAATATAATTTTTAGTGAATCGTAAATTTTGAATTTTATTTACTGCTTATAAATGTAAATAGAGTAATTAAATGTCAAAATGATACTATAATTACCCTAACACATGTCCTAATTCTATTAGATAAGTGTAGTTCATCCAAAATCAACCTTACACTAAAATATGATCCTTTTTGGTCCACATGGAGTAGATTAGCTCATTTTTTATTATTTTATTTAAAGAAGAGTTAAAAGTGTTTTATTTACATTTTCATAACTAATAAATTTTTAATATAGAGTTATACATAAGAAAATTCGACTATAAGTATTCATTAAAAAACTAATAATATTTCCTGCATAATTGTACTTTATTCTTAATTTTTAGACAATAGATAATTAAATTTATATGTGACACAATGATGATATAGTAATTACCTTACTAATGGAAGATTAAAATAATTAATATTATAAATATACAAATAAATATAAAATTAGACTTTTGATGCATTACACAATTTTTTTCAGATAATAGGACATTTCATGGTTTATTAATTGATTTTTCTCAGTTATCATGTTTTTAGGAATTTAACAAAAATCAATTAGTAAATAGTTTCAAAATTGACATAACATTGGTTTTAAAACGAATAATATTTTATTAAATGATATAATACTACTAATAATCTAAGGTTCGGAAAAAGGATTTTCATAATAATAGATATATCATTAATAACCACTTGAGGTTTTCTTTGTAGTTTATAGTAAGTTGATTAACCCTGTAGTGTAACAATACAAGAAGACATGGTAAAAGTTAAACAAATTAACTAACAGTTAAATCTAAAATATAAGTTTAATATGGTGACCTAAACATGTCTAAAACCTCTTGGTTGAAGGGATTTAGACCAATCACCAACTCATCATCAAAATAAATCCAATTTGAACAATTATAAATCGAAGATGATTTTATAATATAATAATATTTCATGCATTTTCTAAATTGACCCCCACATCTCTTGTATAAGGTCGTTTCCCCTTCTCTCAAAATCACTCCACCAAAGCCATTTATATCATCCCAACCCTGGTAAACTATCCATCCAACCACCCTAAATTCAAACTAGAGGACTTACTTTGATCAGAAAGCCACCCTACCGAGACCTTCTGATCAAATAAAATGGAAGCACCCAAAAAAGAGAAAATAATTTCATCACCTCTTTCAAAATAACTTTCTTCTTCCACATCCTGTTTCTCTGTTGTCTCCATACCAAAATAATAAATCAAGATCCATATTAATACCTTGATTATATTTTAAATATGTTACAAACATATTCCTTATTCTATCCATCCTATGAATTATAGAGTCACCATACGTGCGTACGTACGACATACCATATCCACGTAGTGGTGTTGTTTGTTATTCGACACTTCATTATTTTGATGGGTATAATAATGAGATTAATTAATGTAAATAATAAATATATCATTTCAATGATCATGTATCTATAATATACCATCCAAATATATATGATTTCTCCATAAATATAATTATATCATCACTTGTGCATATGTATGACATACCGTCTCCAAAACGTGATGAGATTAGACTGATTGAATGGACCGAAGGACTCAATATTTATTTATTTTTGGATAAACCAGCTTTTAAGGAAAAATGGGGAAACCTCACATGACTTTAAAGAAATAGATACATAAACACAACCAAATACCAAAACATGACTACTTGAAATTCCCCTCCCCATCATCAACATAGTTATGGAAATCCTCCACCGACGCAAGGATACTCAGAGAACTGTCCCGTGCAAAGAGGCACGAGCCTAGTACCGATTGCTAGGCCATACCCTCTCAATATTCCAAATCTGAATAGCCTTTTATAGTGAATTATACCTTCTCTTATGTCCTAATCTGAATCATTTCCAAGTAGAATTTCTGGACCAATCCACCATCCAAAAAATTTGAACCATCAAATGTAAAACTGATTCAACATTCCCAAATGTTATGACCATAATCCAAAAAAAAACCAAACACCAGAGAACCTCAGTCACCAAGATGCAGCTCCACAACCTACAACTCTCATTACTAACACCAGCTAAAACCAAGAGTCCAATATCAACATCAAAAATTCTAAACCAATGGAAACCAGACCAGAGCAGATTGTGATGGAAGATCTACACAGCACACCTCAACCCTCACCTGCACTGTCTGGGAAAACCGCAGCCAAGAACCTCCATCATTTTTGCCAAGAAATCCTCCTGTGATTCCAAATTGGCGACTAAGCCGTTGAACCATCTTCTATAGGACACCAAGATCTCAGATTCTCTCACTCCAAAATCAACACCAAAACTTCGGATCTATGGTAACACAAATACTTCCACAAATCAAGAACAACTTCCTCAAAAACTGCTTCACTACTTCACCATCACTCGAAGACGCATAACAACACCACCATAAAACCCAAAATAGCCTCGCAAAAACCCAACTCCAATAGAAAACGACCATGAGAAGATACGAAGATGCATTCAAAACAACATTAAGGGAAAACTAATCCCTAGATCTAGAATGAAAACCCGAAAAAAACCAAAATTGTTCGCTAAAAGGAAGAAACTGAAACCATCACCAGTGTACCTGTGGAAAAATCCCATCACGATCCAAACCCAAATCCCGTCGCTTCCAGCTAGGTCATTCGAGAAGACCCTGACAGCTCTCAACCCACATCCCAAGATGCAACATCCCCTCAGGCCACAGAATCTGGATCTTTGTCGTTGCACCAACACTGCACTACCATGGAAGCCCTATCAGACACAAAGGAGTTGAGCGAGAAGCAGGCCAACAGTAATGTAAACCTCCAAGAAGAACGAGTCCATGAAGCCGCACGACACCACCGCTGTAAGAATCCACCATCACGAGCTCACCGAGAATGAGGAGGGGAGTCGAACCGAGTACGAAGAAAGAAGGAGGTGGCGGTGATGAGGGGAAGCCCTAAAATTTCAGCGCCCTTTATGAGATCATCCGTCCGTTAGAGGTAATCAAAACACAATGAGATTCATTTCCATGTTCACCTTTATATGATATTATAAATATATAAATTTAATGAGTATGTAATATATGAGAAAATAATTCTACTGTAAATAAATAAATAAATATATATATATATATATATGTATTTATATAGATCTAATTCACTTATTCCGTTCAATACAATATAAAAACAGAAACTTCTTTTATGCATACATACGACCTACCTTCTTCCATAAATGATGATTCCATTTCATCAATATATCTATTATAAATATTTATATTTTGAATATATATATGATATATAAATCATGTTTTATATTCTCGATTTAATAAAATCATGATCTAAGTGATATGATCATGAATAACATGTTAAACCACGTATGATTATGAAAGTGATTATTACCCTTAATGTTACTTTATCATGGAAATTATTATTAAATGGGTAGTATAAAGTCATAAATGAATCATAAAATATATCATAGAAATTAATATGGTTCTATTATAATGTAATAACATATTATGGTCATTATACAAGAATATAAACGTACCCTCAACTACAGGAATGTACAAGGTAAGAGTTTACGGCTGAATCTCATTTTTTATCCAAGATTGTTTATGTGTAAGTATTTATTCGGACATATTTATCATCAATGTCAATATTTTATAGAAGAGTTTTTAAAATAATTATTTTTATGTAACTCTTTAACTAAAACTTCATTTTAAATGTTTTAAATTTTTATTCATGAATATCATTATCATTAATGCCCATTTTTCTACATTCATTGAGGATTTATTTATATGGACATGATTGTTTTAAAATGCTAATTCCTTTCAAATGTGTCAATGTTTTATGGGACACTTTGATTCAAAAATATATTTTAAATGACTTTATAAATGTGTAACTTTTAAATGATATCACAAAAAGGTATATTTCTCTCAAAAAGTTTCACTGATCATTGTCCACCATGTCAGCATTTTTACTATATATTATTCTTGATTGTGGCTGATTTATTATAATACAATATTATAAATTTTCTTGATTTAGTAATGATAATTCTGATTGAGGATATCCTATTTATATACCTTTCCAGGTTTATCTTTGATGTTTTAGAATTTTTTATGGTAGTTTTAATACAAATGTTTATGTTATGTTTCCACATTTTCATATGAGAAATATAGTGTACATAGTATGTGACGGGTGAATCCCTCTATAGCTCGTTGATGCATCGGTAGGTCTTAAGAGAAAAATTAGTGACATGGAACTAAGACTTCACAAAAAAATTAGTTGTAGTCTAGGAACGAGGCCTTGACTATATGGTAATAATGACTAGCGTTAAGCATTCCCTCATTATGAAATTAATTATTACCAGTGATTATTTTACTAGTAGTGCATCCATGTGCATGTTTATATGGTAATGATGGATTTATGTTTCCCATATTATTTTAATGTTAATGTTTAAAATCATGTTGTTTTTGGGACATGTCTTACCTTAAAAGTTTATATATTTTGAAAAATTATTTACCCTTACTGAGCATCTAAGCTCACCCCTTTCTTATGTTTTATTTTCCAAGGATTCCAAGAAGTGTATTGTGATTGATATGCTGGGTTAAGCTAGGGAAAAATGATATTCTCAAAATATTATTTATGTTGTGTTTTATGTTTCAATGTGTAATGTAACTTCCATGTATGTAATATATTTTTCGAGACTGCTAAATTGATCGGTCCCTCGGAACCTGATTCCTTTTAATCATTCCAATGTACTAAAATAATGCATCGACTCTAGGATTCTGGGGTTGGGGCGTTATACCCATTCGAATATTATTTTATTTCTAGTGATCCATAATTGAATTATTATGATTATGTACATTCCAAAAGGTTTTATTCTTATCATTATGATATGATTTCATGGCACACGATTTATTACTGATGATTCTAAACACTTATGACTTATTTATTTTGATTGGTAAATCATTAGACCATGATTCTTGATTATGATATATGAATTGATGGGTATAGTTTATAAATTTTTTGTTTAACTTTTCAAACCCTTATTATTATATTATTCTAACTTATTATAATTAATTTTTATATCTTATGTTTACTATTACTGAGAATTTGAGCTCACATTTTCTTTTGTTTCTCTCCCGCAAGTTATGGAGAATTTATTTACGTATGTTTTGTGTAATAGGGTGATAGTGTTGAAGAATTAAATTTGAAATTATGTTGAACATTTATGTGCAAGTTGTTTATGTATAAATTTTATAAGGACTATAAACCTCTATAGTTTTCCGGAGGTTTTTATAGTGAAATATATTTCAAAAAAATCTAAAATTATTTAATATTTATGTATGAAAAATATGGGTCACTATAGCTCCTAATATTCCTACTAGTAAAGATCATGCTCTAGTAATACAACCTCTATGTTCAGTACATAAAAAGTATCTGTTATTTACTTCCTCAATAGAGATATACAATACATATCATGATCATGCGATAGGATTATTGGGGTTTACATTATATAATAAGATTCCCTGATCTGATTATGAATCTTAATGGGACAGATATATTTATAGATAATCATTCCTTTCATTAAAAATCTAACAACCTTAATCAAATGATATATTCTTTTTGATTCCTTGTCACCAAACTCAAACAAAAATTATCACTAATGATTATTAGCATAACTCTTCAATTGAATATTATTTATCCTCATGTTATGTGGGGTGGATATAATCTTATTTTACATTTAATTTACTTCTTCAATTGTCGATATATTTCCTTCTCCAACTCTATCCCTATATGTTTAGTTCCACACAAAATTCCATAGAGGAATTCATAAGGATCCATCAGATTACTTTAGTGAAATATATTATTATATGATGATATGAATAATGAAAGGTGTTTATCCCAATAATATTTTAAATCCATATAAAAATTTCCCAACATATCTTCTAGGCTTTGAATGGTCCTATTAGAAAAACGATATATTTGAGGATGGCATATAGTGTTAATTCCCAATTCCATATTTAATGTTAACTAAATAATTCTCTAGAACATTGAGGGAATCCTTATATCAAAATCAAATACCATAGAATTTTGTACCCCATGAATCCTTACCACTTACTCTATATATACCCTTTAAAGCTGATCTTGAGAGAAATCATATGTGATTATAAAAATATTTTCTAACATTTTATTGTGATCTATTATAACACAAATAAAATTTTGGCTATAATTTTTTGGGGTGTCCAAAATTGAAATACATCATGAGGTTTTCCCATTTCCACTTTGGTGTAAGAAGTGATTATAACATCCACTTATAATTCTATCTATCATATTTACATTTCTAAGATACCATGTAGTGATATATATACTCCACAATATCCTTTTATTGTTTTATCACTAGAAATACTCTTTCATATCTCTAAATATATTCTTACTTCCAGGATGGATAGGGAATGAGGAAATATAAAATTCATACAATAGATCATAATTTATTATTTGTTTTCTTAATAAATATACTCAGTTCCTAATGTCTTTAATTCCATCACATACATGTTTGATGTTAGGATCATTTCTCACATTCTTTTTTAGCTCTGTATTCTATTTCTATTCATATTTAATCCACGTATGAATAGATGGTAGAACATTCATTAGGGAAAGATAAGATATATCCAATATCGTTATTCTTTTAAGATCCATTTTCTAAAAAAATATAAATATTAAATCTATTTCAGTTCTCAACATGGAATAACATCTATGGTCCATACAACCAATACCATCATCCACATTTTATACTTTACTAGGGTAGTAGTATATTGATAATTTATAATATTTAATAAACTCTAGCCACCTTATTTGATTCATATTCATATATTTGTATATGAATATATAATTCAATATTTTATATATATATATATATATATATATCAAACCTTTCACCAAATAGATTATGCCTTCCCATTTTCAATTAAAATATCAATAATTCTAGTTGAAATCCCGATTCCTGTAATTTTTTTGGATGAATATTCAATTGGTAGGAGCCATAATATATTAAAATATAATTATATTGGAGAATTCAATCTATTACCTTCATTGATTCATCACTATATATCCAAAAACCATCTCCATGGAAAGGTAGTGTGAGCAAAGGAACACTTACCCACCTTATTTTTAGATCCTCAAAATATTCATCAAATTATTCTATCTAAAGTAACATATCTCCCTTCAATGCATACATGGTTATTAGATTATATAACAGGGATATATTCGTCACAATGAATCAGTAGTATCAAGACAACCCAAGAAAACCATGAATCTATGTCACCATGGTTTTTCTAGGACATTGATAACTAATTACCATCATTGAATGATCCTTTGATATACCCATTATTGATATTATATAGTTAATTAATGAAATATGTAATAGCTAAAACTCATAGTTGTTAAATCTGGAATACAAAATATCCTTCTTCAAACGCTTAAAAGGAATCTTCCAATGATGTTTATGATCTTCTATTCTCTTCGAATATATATGAATATTATTTATAAATACAACCGAAAATTGATTAAGGTAATCTATAAAGACTATATTCATTAAATCCCTAAATATAGTATGGGAATAATTATGTCTAAATTTTAAAATTATAAATTCATAATTTCCATATATTGTATCGATGTTTTTCATGGTAATATATTTCTTTTTAAGCCCCAATCTACTAAAATCCCAATCGAATATCGATCATGTAAATTTATTAATATCCTCCTAATAGATTGATAATATCATAAATATATAGTATAAGATACATGTTATTTATAGTGATATTATTAAGTTCCCAAAAATCAATATAACGATGCATTGACCAATATTGATTCTTATTAAAAAATATGTGTACCCCATGGTGACATACTAGGGTGTATGAATCAATTATCTTGAAATTAAAATATTTCCATCTTTAATTACTAATACATAATAAAGTCCATTATATATGGATACATTCAAATAGGTATAGAACTATGTAAGAATTCTATTGAAACTAAACTCTATGATTCAAGGGGGATATTAGGAAGGTATTCAATAAATACATTAGAATATTCATATAAAATAGAAATATCATAAATATTGATTTCATATGTAACCATTTGGGATAAATATTCATCATTAATACGTATTAAGACACATAAAATTAAAGTTATTACAATTGGTTTTTCATATTCATACTCACACTAAAATATTATAACAGGTTTGTTCATAATAATAAATATGATTTTACTTCATTGAGAATTGTCATAATCTATATATAATGATAGACAATACATTATAAATAAAAAAAATTAAACTCTACAGATCTTAATAAGGGTTGTAGGAAGCACATTCCCACAATCTTATAAAAGAGATAAGATATAAACTTGGGATACGATCATCATACAATTACATGATTTTATTTTTAATATAACATTTAATAATTTTGGATATAAATTAATATTCATTGATAATTTTCATGATATATATGAATTAATATGTCTATTATCATGTACAATACATTAATATTTGAATGTTCATTCCACCAACTCTTCTTCATTGTTTTATCTCTAGTCCTATACCAAATCCAAACTGGTTAGCAATATTCAAAAACACCTTTTATGAAATAATGAAATTATATGGTTATGAAAATCATTCTTATAAAGTCCAAAATTGTGAAATTTTCTTTAAACACAATTCTCTTAAGGTTCATCCCATATCACAGTGGATTATCAAAGGTTTTCATAGATTCGATCATATCCATCATCAATGTGGATTATAATGAGAAAGTAAATTAACCAAACAATATCCCCTTGGTGTGTCAGTACAGGGGTGCAGTTAAGCCTATTTTCATGTACCAGGTGAAGGTTATGTTAATAACCAAACATATTTTCTGGTTTATCACCCCACATTAGATATACGTAAAATCCTACATCTACTTATTTTATCATGATAGGTATGTCATTTCTAGGAAACAACACTATATATATATATTAATATAATATTCAAATGTTATCCTATAATTAGACTTATTCCAGCAGTTTTCACCTAATATTTCAAATCCTAATCACCAAAACTAACTTAACCGTGTTCTAAAACCAACCGATGGATGATAATATTTACATATATAAATATTACGTCATGCTGGATGAATATTCAAAACATATCACAATAATAAATTCCCTAGAAAAATTAAGGTTTAGTTTATTTAGAGACTTGGTACATAATTTACGTATTTTATTAAGTATCATTAACATATCCCACATATTTCTTCTTACATTACACCCATGTTATGAATAAACTATTTAAAAAAATTCTTTACAACCCAGGGAAAATGAATTATAGAGACATAAGATAAACATTTATAAATAATACATTGATTATTTAGTTTAATTTATACATATGAGAAATAGTATCACAACTAGTGGATAGAAAGATTCAGTGTATTGGAGACCATGTACATAAACACATTATTTTACATCACATGTTGAAATTTCACTATATTCCAACCACACTAGATCCATTGATTGAAATATCCTAGTGATAATAATATTTATAAATAGGGGATAGAAAACATATGAAATGGGTGAGCTTTGATATTCAGTAAAGGTAAACATAAGTGATAACTTAAGATTATTCTATAGGTATAATCATGATACATATGAAGCATGTTTCCAAACAATCATAGCTCATTAGTCATGGAATAATTCTTGGCATAACATAATAACTGAATTTGTCAATAAACATGGTTTTTGAGAGTTTAACATAATATTGATAACATGAATATTACTATGACACCATTCCTATATGGAAATGACATTATTATAATAAAATTATACCATTGGGAAGTATAAAAATTTCATGCTTCATGTTGTCCGAAAAATTCCATTACTTCATGTTGTGAACAAACAAAATACCAATGATTGATGTTGAGAACAAAAAAAATCCCATGCTTCATGTTTTGAACAAACAAAATGTCCATGCCTGACATCCTTACCTCATGTGACAAAAATCTATAACCATCCCATTAGAGGGTGATATAGGACCCTAACCAAAATCATCAGTACATATGAATTCCTTAAAATTCTAATAAGTAAATATATCCAAAAAACCTATAGGGAAACAATTGGTTTCATTAATCACATCCTAAAGAACTCAAGGAAATGATAAAATACTGTTTCACAAAACATTAAGATGGTATCTCCAAAATATACGTCAAACATATAAACGATAAATACCAAGAAACCAATCACCCTAACAAAATATTGAAAAAGAACTTTCTAAAGGTGATTTTTAGAAAATAATTTCAAAATAAATAGATCCATTAGACATTTAATATATATATTTTTTGTAAAGTCATAAAATGGATTTATAAAATTATTTTATCTTTATTATAATAGATGATGTTATCATTACATTGAAAAGTATTTTTTTAAAAGGTGAAGTGAACTCACGTTTTAAAAATAAAACCTTTAAATATAATTATCAATAATAAAGAATTTTAAATAAATAAAGGTTGTAAAAAATAATGCGGAGTGGAAGATAAAACATTTGATTTTGAAATGATGTAAAACAAATTTCAACGTTTTGAATTTTTTTTATTTAAGTCCCACATAAAAATGAGTAAAAATAATAATTTCATAGACTACAATGAAAATATGAAGATCGCATGTGAAAAAATATAGTTGTGTTTTCATGAACAACATCAGGTTCCTTAGTATCCCGATAACTGAGCTGAAACTAACATAGCCTAATATGCATTCTTAATCCCCATGAGTTTGTGAATAGTAACTAACATCATAAAAAATAAAAGTGGGAATGATTTTTCCAAAATATTTGTGGAAGAAAGATAAAATGACAATATCCATAAAAAATAATCCCCATTAGGAGAAGTGCACTGAATTAAAATAGGTATAAAAACCCCAATGTACTATAGAACAGTACTTGTAAACTATAAGAACATAACTAGTCCTAAAGGAAGAAAATCTAAAATTCAATAGGTCAATAGCTATAATCACCTCCATGTTGTGCTTTAACCCTACTTGATCCAAGAGGGTGATAATCTAAAAACAGCCAAATATACGTGTAGGGTGTGGGCTAAGAGCCCAGTAGGGTCTCACCAAGGATTCTATAGAATATGAAAATAATAAATTAATGAAATAACGAATTAATGCTCAAATAAAAAATTATATAAGTTTAGAGAAAAATTAAAACAATTCACACATTACATTTCAAATAATGATAATACATTAAACAAACAGATTCCCAAATTATTTATATAAAATATTATATATAAATTCATTGGGAAGGTAAAATAGTTTTCAAAAATTAGAAGACTTGTATATATAATATATAAACAAGTTTGCAACACGGTCATCTATTAAAATGTATGGTAGTTTTAGGATACAATATCTTCACACACTTAAAGTTGATCATGGAAATATATATATACAGACCTCCCATTCACATTGGAAAAATGCCACTAATCACCAACTCATTAGGGATGTGACCTACTGCACTAGGTTTTATTTCAGTTGTAAAGTGTCAAAAAGGTTCAATTTGAATAACACACTAACTAACTAGGAATTCATATTCTCTAGTATAATATATGATGGGAAGTTTATTTTAAATTGGTTCAAAATACAATTCATCCTATTCAGCCATTCCAAAAGTTCAAATTTTTCATTTAAATAATAAAACCCTGATTTTTAATCAAAACATTCCTTTTTAAAAGATGAAACCACTAAGTTTTTATAAAAAAATATTTTATTCCATTTTATCAAATACTACATAGAAATAAATTTACGAAAATAAATTTCTTAATTTAAACTAAAAATTTTAATTTCCACAATTTTCCATGACTTTCTCAAACACAACTTAATTCAACTGAATTGGGGGGTTTTCCAAATTGCATTACAAATATTCAATTTCCCATTATAATAATCCAATTAAATGAAATTGGATTATTAATAAACAAATTGATTTTTTTGAAGTAAATGAATTTATATCAAGAAATTCATGGTTAATAAAATTTATCCATCATAATGGAACTACCTAGCTTTTTCTCAAGAATTAAAATATCGAAATGGAAACCTCCAATAATAATTATGGCATAGATGATCTAGAAACGTAGTATAGAAACATAATTCAACAACATAGAGTATAGATCCATCAATCACGGGATGATCTATCAAACTCAAAGTAATTATAGAGAAATAAATGGAGAGATGAGGAGAATTATTACCAAGAACATCATACCATAATCAGAACAATGATCAATTGTTGATTGAAATGAATTGGAAGGGTTGAAGGATCCAAAATCACATGTCAAAGGAACTTGGGTTGAGAGTAAATAAATTTAGGGATGAGGAGAAGAAAACACATACAAGGTGAAAGTTAAAAAACCATCGGGACATACCAAATGTGTAACACCCCAAGCTTCTACGGTACGTTTCCCTTCGAATAATGTGATAGCGTGTGTTGTACGCAACACCGAGTTCTAACACACCATAACTAATCAAACTAGCCGTTATGAATAGTAATACCTACTTTTTGAAATTATATATATTTTATATTTGAAAATGGACTTCATTTTTGGATTCGGAATATCGAATTTAGCCTAGGGTGAAATTTTGGTACATTTCGGATAACTTTCATATTTTGATGAATAGTGAAAATTACTAAATTTTAATTAAAAACAACTTTTTTAATCAAATTAATTACTAGTGATAAATTATGAATTTTAGTGGTTTTAAAGTATATTTAGAATATATTTTTACCATTTAATATAATTTTGGTCATTGGACATAATTTTACAATTAAACCGAACATAAACAAGTGTCAATCTTTTGATAGTTATTATCTCTTAAAAACACGCTTTTTGTTTTAACAGCGGGAATTAATTTTAAATTAATTTCTGCCACTTCTGTGTTTTGAATTTAGGAAAATGGATTCCATATTTGGAATCAGGATGTTCAAATTGTGTAAATAGGTAACTTTTATTTTTAGACATTTTGAATAGTTACTGTGGTAAATATTTTATTTACCATGGTTAAAGGGTAAATCCGGTAAATAAGGGTTACAAAATAATATTATAATAATACAAAATTACCCTAAAACGTGTCCTAACCTTATTGGTGGACACATACCCGACCATGGGAATCCTTGGGTCAATTTGGGGACCCCTTGGAGCCACTTGTATGTGGTAGGGACACTTTATATTAATAAAGTTAAAATAAAAATAAAAATGGCATAAGCTTACATCTTTTAGAAGAACAATTTTTACATATGGTTATACATGTTGGATTTTCGATTATAAATATTCATTAGAAAGCTAAAAAGATTTCCTACATAATGATATTTTACTTATAATTTTTAGACATTAAATAATGTATTTTATTTATGACACAATGATGATGCAGTAATTACTATAATAGTGAAAAATTAAAATAAGTGATATTATAAATACCCAAATAAATATAATATGAAACTTTTAATGAATTAAACTAATTTTCTAGGATAATATGATATATTAGGATTGATTTAATTGACTTTGTTCGAAGTAATAAATCTGTTATGAGTTTCAAAAAAATCAACTAATGAATAGTGTCAAAATTGACATAAAAGAATTCTTAAAACAAATATTATATTATTAATTGATATTAAATTCCTAAAAATCTAAGGTTCGGCCAAGAGACTTATATCATGATAGGTTAATCATTAATGGACCACTTGGGGGTCTCTTGGATGTATATAGTAAGTTTATTAACCATAATATATAAAATACAAAGAGACATTGTAAAATTGAAACTAATTAACTTAGAGTTAATACTTAAAGATAAGGTTAATATAAGTACCCAAACCTGTCTAAATTCTATTGGATGAGTTTCTTTCGACCTATCCCCACCTCATAATTTGAATAGTCAACTTTGGAGCCTTTAGAAACCGAATATGAATTTATTATAAATTAATATTTCTAGCTTTTCCAAAGGTGCCCCTCACCCCTCTTAAAAAAGGGCACTCCTCCTTCTCATTTCTTCACACCTTCAAAGCCTTTTGGTTCGGCCAAACTCTGCCCAAATACTCTCCCAACATCCCTCAATACATCCTAGAGGCCTTAGTTTGATCAGAAAGCCAACCTAAGGAGCCCTTTTGATCAAATCAAAAGGAAGAACCCGAAGAAGAGGTAATGATTTCACCACCCTTTTCTACGTTCATTTCTTCTTCCACTTCTTCTTCCTTTGTTCTTACCATTCTGAAATAATAACTCCAGTATCTCACATATACTTTGATGTTATTATAAATATGGTACAATCATATTCAGTATTCTATCCACCCTTTGAATAACATGTCACCATACGTGCGTACGTACGGCTTACCGTCTCCACGTCGTGGTGTAATTGTTATTCAATATAATATTATTTGGATGGGTATAATAATGATGTGTAACTCATGTAAATAATAAATATAACATGTTAATGATTCTGTATATATGATATACCATCCATTTATATATTATTTTAATATCAAAAGAATGATATTGTCGCTCGTGCGTACGTACGGACTACCGTCTCCACGAACGCGATGAGATTCATTCTCCATCGTAACCATTAAAGCGTAATTATCATTTTATGATTTAAAAATGATGTTTAAGGACTTGATATCATTCTGGATATGAATAATATACAACCTATCCTTTACAAACATGTCTTACGTAACAAAACATATGAAAGAAAACAAGTAAGTTAACACCCGAAACAACGATAATACTAAGATATTATTATCAAATCAATATTAAAAGATCATATATGATATCATATTAATGTATATGATTCTTGTATAATTTAATAACAATTATTTCACCATTATACAGGAGGTTAACCTACCACAACCAAGGAAAAGTACAAGGTAAGGGTTATTTCACAATCTCTTCATTATCCGAGGTTGTATTATACGTAATAATCTACTGGGATCTCTTTATCATCCACATCCATGTTTCTTCGAAATGTATTTCAAAACATTTTTACTATTTACAAGAATATGGGTTAAAGTCATTTATACCATTGTTTGACTTTTTATAAGAGGTTTATAAAGGAATCATTCCGTCGTTTTCAAAACAAGGTCCTTTTTAACCTTTTCGACAGAATTGAGGTAAGAATGTTTTTTTAACTTATACGGCGGGTGCGGTTATTTTACGCCGTTATAAAATCTTCAAAGCTTTCCTTACAAGCTTATAAGAATATTTTCAAAGAAAATGTTTTATTTTATATGGATCTTAAATGATTTCAAAATAAAAGGAGATATTTCTTTAAAAAGAATTTTGATTTCATCTATGTCAACATCCTTTGATGGATTTTAAGATTATTTGAAGTTGATTTATTATGATACAAAACTTCTATATTGTATTGAAGGTTTTGTGATATGTTTGACTGTGGATGTGCTATTTTTATACCATTCATAGTTTATTGTGAAAGTATTGACATTTCGTATGCTAGTTTTAATACGAATGTTTATGTTATGTTTAAACCTTTTCATATGGGAATGCATTGGACTTAATAAGTGACGGGTGGAGCCCGCTATAGCTCCTCGATGCATCGGTAGGTCTCATGAGACAAACTAGTGTCTTGGCACAAGGCCTTGACAAAATCTTATTTGTAGTCTTGGCACGAGGCCTTGGCTATGTGGTTATGATAGTCTGGCATTATGCATTCCAACATTATGAAAGTGGTTATTGATTTTTGCATGTGATTATTCGATTAGTAGAATATCCATGTGAATAAGTAAATGGCATTATTTCATTTTACTTTTGCCATACCATGTTGAAGTTCAATTTTAAAAGGCTTTTGTTTTAGTAATGCATTGCCTTAAATGTTTATTCTTATTTATGAAAGTTTCCGCTATATTGTTATCCTTACTGGGAATTTGAGCTCACCCCTTTTCTATGTTTTATTTTTTCCCCAGGATGTGAAGAAGTAAATTATGAATGACCTGCAGGGATATTATGAGGGGATAGTAGTGTGGATTATGGAGACATTATGTTGTTGTAGTAGTTTTTCATTTTATGATGTAATGTAAAACTTATGAATATATCTAGTGTTTCCAAGGCTACTAAACCAATCGGTCTTTCGAGATTTGATCTTTCTTGTGATCATGCCAATGTTATGTAATAATGCACCGACTCTGGGTAACTGGGGTCGGGGCGTTACAGTTGGTATCAGAGGAAGTTTAGTACAAACCTTGGAAGCTAGATTTAGATAAACTCTTATTAGAGCACATAGACCTAAGATGAACTTTGAGGATTAGTATAGAAGAACTTCCTAGAATTTTGGTATTGTAGAGACTTTGTGAGTTTTCCGAGCAATACATCCCTGTCTGGATACGAGCAGGTAGAGGCGGCTCTGGCACAGATGTACCTAGGGGTAAAACCCGAAAACACCGCTTTGAGCTAGACTCGAACGGGAACTGGTGCACGACAACGGGCCTTGCTGCACTCTTGGTTACGACACTCCCGGGGGATATGCTTAGGATAACTCTCACTTTCTTTACAAATCATTATGAAGGGTTTATGAGTATATACTTCCTCAAAGAAAACATATTTATGATTATGGATTATATCCATAGATAGTTCAATTTATGTTTAGTGTTTTATAAGTATGGGATTATGTATTTTGATTCATAAACTGATCTAGTTTATGACATTGTTTAGAAATGGCGCCTAGTGGAAGAAATGGAAACCGTATCAATGCACGCACTCCATGTAGGGATTGCCCTCCTGCTCAAGATAATTATAGTGGGGCTGGTGATGCAACTGGTGCTGATCAGCTAATCACCGTACTGGGACAACTTACTCAGGTTATGAATAATAACCTTACCCGTATGGAGCACCCTGATCTGCAGCGTGGAGGATCAATGTTAGATCGATTCATGAGACAACAACCACCAACGTTCAATGGGAGTACAAATCCCTTAGTAGCTGAGCAATGGATATTTTCCCTAGAGAAAATATTTCAGGCTTTGGGGAGTAGTGAAAGGGAAAAAGTTACCATGGCAGTTTACCGCCTCACTGGAGATGCTGATCAATGGTGGTCATTGATTCAAAACATGAAGGAAGATGATGAAGTATCAAACATGGAATGGAGGGAGTTCAAAGATCTGTTTTTAGAAAAATACTTTCCTCGCGACCATCGAGCAGATATGGAAAGGCAATTTCTGAGTCTGAGACAAAAGGAGGATGATAATGTCACAAAGTATGAGGCTAACTTTACAAGGTTAGCGAGGTACGCTGGTGATTATATTCGCAACCCAAGAAGTAAGATTGATCGTTTCTATGATGGGTTAAAACCATTTCTCCGTCGAGCATTAGTCTCACAATCCTTTTCATCGTACGAAGACATTGTCTCATGTGCTATCAAGACCGAAAAGGAATTCTCTAAGTCTTATGACTTTAAAGCAAAGCAAGAGAAGAAGAGACCTGCTGATCAATCTGGGAATGGAAATAAGGGGAAGAAGGGAAAGGTTGAATATCCATCTTGTGGTAAGTGCGGGAAGAAACACCCCGGTGCTTGCCTGAAGGGAATGGGAGTCTGTTACAAGTGTGGTGAAAAAGGCCACCAAGCTCATGATTGCAAGGGGAAGAAGGAAGCTACCAATGTTCAGTGCTACAATTGCAGGGAGATGGGGCATTATGCAAATGCATGTCCTAAGCGTCAGGAGAACTTACCTCAGAAAAGGCCAAGGGATCAAGGCCAGGCTTATGCTATCACTACTGCTGAGGTAGAAACTCCGAAAGACGTGGTGGCAGGTAATTTAATGGTTTCCTCAAGTTTAGCAAATGCATTATTTGATTCTGGATCATCGCATTGTTTCATATCTTCCCAGTTTGCTAAGAAAATTAGATATTTCCAATTTGATTTAATAAGGGAGTTGTCAGTTAAAACTCCTAAGGGAAGTATCGTTGCAACAAAGTTTTGTGAATCAGTCCCCATTAGAGCACATAAATTTTCTTTATCTGCTGATTTCATCGTCATACCTATGATTGAGTTTGATATAATCCTCGGTATGGACTGACATTCGGACTATGATGCGAAGATTTATTGTAAGAAGAAAGAGGTTACGATTCTCGATGATAATGATAAGGAACACCTTATTTTTAGAGCAGAATCGTCACCACCTAATTCTTATTTAGACCCACCCCCAGTAGCTCAACTTAATTCAATTATTGGGGAGGAAGAGAATGAAGTAACTATCGGTGAGGAAAGGAATGTTCAAATAGAGGGTGTACCTGTTGTGAAAGAATTTGTAGATGTATTTCCGGAAGATTTACCTGGATATCCTCCAGAACGAGAAGTTGAGTTTTCCATTGATTTGATTCCTGGATCAAGGCCTATATCGAAGACCCCTTATAGAATGGCCACTGTAGAGTTAGTCGAACTAAAGAAACAACTAGAGGAATTGAGTAATAAGGGATTTATTCGCCCTAGTGTTTCTCCATGGGGAGCCCCTGTTCTTTTTGTTAAAAAGAAAGATGGATCTATGAGGTTATGTATTGACTACAGGGAGATCAATGCTATAACGATAAAGAACAAGTATCCCCTACCTCGTATTGATGATTTATTTGACCAACTGCATGGAGCTCAATACTTTTCAAAGATTGACCTTCGATCTGGATACCATCAGTTGTGTGTGAAGAAGGAAGACATTCCGAAAACAGCATTTCGAACCAGGTACGGGCATTACGAGTTTACTGTAATGCCGTTTGGATTGACCAATGCACCCTCTGTATTCATGGATCTGATGAATAGAGTTTTCAAGGAGTATCTCGATGAATTTGTGGTAGTATTTATTGATGATATATTGGTATACTCCAAAACCTATGAAGATCATGAAAATCACTTGCACATTATCTTGAAGACTCTGAGGAGGCATGAATTATATGGAAAGTTTAGCAAGTGTGAATTCTGGCTTTAGGAGATTTCTTTTCTTGGACATATTGTCTCTAAAGATGGAATCTCTGTTGATCCTTCTAAGACCAAGGCAATCCAAGAATGGCCAGCACCTACGAGTATAACTGAGGTACGTAGTTTTATTGGTTTGGCAGGTTATTATCGACGTTTCGTCCAGAATTTTTCCCGATTGGCAAACCCATTAACGAAGCTCACACGTAAAGGGGTTAAATTTGTTTGGACAAAAGACTGTGAAGAATGTTTCGAAGAACTGAAGAGAAGATTAGTCAATGCTCCTATATTGACTCTACCATCGGGGAATGATGGGTTCGTTATTTATAGTGATGCATCTAAGAAAGGACTTGGCTGTGTCCTTATGCAGAATGATAGAGTTATTGCCTATGCATCACGACAGTTGAAAATTCATGAACAAAACTATCCTACTCATGATCTTGAGTTAGCAGCTGTGATCTTTGCTTTGAAGATATGGAGGCACTACCTCTATGGTGAAAAATGTGAGATTTATACTGATCACAAGAGTTTGAAGTATATTTTCTCACAAAAAGAACTCAACATGAGGCAAAGGAGATGGCTTGAATTACTCAAGGATTATGATTGTACGATACACTACCACCCGGGGAAGGCAAACAAGGTGGCAGATGCTTTGAGCAGAAAAGACCATGGAGTTTTGAACATGATGAGAATTGAAAGGGATCCAATTTTCATGGATCTAGTGAAGATGGACATGGGAATAACCAGGGAAGGTGAAACATCAATGCTTTTTCAAATGGGTGCCAAACCATCTTTACTAGAAAGGATTAAGAGTTTTCAGACCGATGATGAAGAATTTCAGAAGAAGATTAAAGCTGTGAATGATGGGAGATTGAGAGACTTTGTGTATGAAGATGGAACTTTAAAATTTGGAAAGAGACTTTGTGTTCCCAATATACCTGATCTAAAAAGGGAATTGCTGGATGATGCTCATAGTTCCAATTTCTCTATACACCCTGGGAGCACCAAAATGTATAGAGATTTGAAGGAACATTTTTGGTGGGACAACATGAAGAGGGAGATTGCTGATTTTGTATCAAGATGTATGGTTTGTCAACAAGTGAAAGCTGGAAGGCAACAGCCTGGAGGAGTCATGCAACCTCTTCCCATACCGGAGTGGAAATGGGACAATATTACGATGGACTTTGTCATGGGGCTACCAAAGACTTCTAGAAGGAACAATGCAATATGGGTTATTGTTGATCGTCTTACCAAGTCAGAACATTTTCTTGCTATAAGAGAAGATCTACCCCTGGAACGTCTAGCAAAACTATACATTAATGAAGTTGTGAGACTTCATGGTGTACCCCTATCGATTGTTTCTGATCGTGATCCCCGTTTTACTTCAAGATTCTGGAAAAGTCTTCAGAAATCCCTGGATACTGAACTTCATTTGAGCACTGCTTACCACCCTCAGACAGACGGACAATCAGAACGGACTATTCAAACCTTAGAAGACATGTTGAGATCTTGCTCACTTGATTTTCAGGGTATGTGGGATCAATATTTACCTCTGGTAGAATTTTCCTATAACAATAGCTTCCATTCGAGTATTCAGATGGCACCATATGAAGCGTTATACGGAAAGAGATGTCGTACACCAACCTGTTGGGATGACGTTGGTGAAAGAAAACTTGTAGGCCCAGAACTGGTGGAGGAAACGGTGGAAAAGGTGAAAGTAATCCAAAATCACATCAAAGCAGCTCAAAGTAGGCAGAAGAGCTATGCCGATAATCGAAGGAAGGATTTGGAATTTCAAGTCGGTGATCATGTTTTCCTGAAGGTATCTCCGTGGAAGGGAGTCATACGTTTTGGTAAGAAAGGTAAATTGAGTCCCAGGTACATCGGACCTTTCGAAATTCTAGAACGAATTGGGGCTGTAGCTTACCGATTGGCAATGCCGCCAAGTCTCTCCAAAGTTCACGATGTGTTCCACGTATCTCTGTTGAGAAAATACATGCCTGACCCAACGCATGTACTCACCTATGAGGAATTAGAACTGGAACCGGATCTGTCTTATTGTGAAGAGCCCGTCAGGATTCTTGATACAAGAGAACAAGTACTGAGAAACCGGACGACGCGTCTGGTAAAAGTTTTGTGGAGAAATCATAAGATGGAAGAGGCAACGTGGGAACCCGAGGAACTTATGATGAAGAACCACCCGAGTCTTTTTATGCAGTAATACCCTAGAAATTGCGAGGATGCAATTATTTGAAGGAGGGGAGAATGTAACACCCCAAGCTTCTACGGTATGTTTCCCTTCGAATAATGTGATAGCGTGTGTTGTACGCAACACCGAGTTCTAACACACCATAACTAATCAAACTAGCCGTTATGAATAGTAATACCTACTTTTTGAAATTATATATATTTTATAATTGAAAATGGACTCCATTTTTGGATTTGGAATATCGAATTTAGCCTAGGGTGAAATTTTGGTACATTTCGGATAACTTTCATATTTTGATGAATAGTGAAAATTACTAAATTTTAATTAAAAACAACTTTTTTAATCAAATTAATTACTAGTGATAAATTATGAATTTGAGTGGTTTTAAAGTATATTTAGAATATATTTTTACCATTTAATATAATTTTGGTCATTGGACATAATTTTACAATTAAACCGAACATAAACAAGTGTCAATCTTTTGATAGTTATTATCTCTTAAAAACACGCTTTTTGTTTTAACAGCGGGAATTAATTTTAAATTAATTTCTGCCACTTCTGTGTTTTGAATTTAGGAAAATGGATTCCATATTTGGAATCAGGATGTTCAAACTGTGTAAATAGGTAACTTTTATTTTTAGACATTTTGAATAGTTACTGTGGTAAATATTTTATTTACCATGGTTAAAGGGTAAATCCGGTAAATAAGGGTTAAAAAATAATATTATAATAATACAAAATTACCCTAAAACGTGTCCTAACCTTATTGGTGGACACATACCCGACCATGGGCATCCTTGGGTCAATTTGGGGACCCCTTGGAGCCACTTGTATGTGGTAGGGACACTTTATATTAATAAAGTTAAAATAAAAATAAAAATGGCATAAGCTTACATCTTTTAGAAGAACAATTTTTACATAGGGTTATACATGTTGGATTTTCGATTATAAATATTCATTAGAAAGATAAAACTATTTCCTACATAATGATATTTTACTTATAATTTTTAGACATTAAATAATTTATTTTATTTATGACACAATGATGATGCAGTAATTACTATAATAGTGAAAAATTAAAATAAGTGATATTATAAATACACAAATAAATATAATATGAAACTTTTAATGAATTAAACTAATTTTCTAGGATAATATGATATATTAGGATTGATTTAATTGACTTTGTTCGAAGTAATAAATCTGTTATGAGTTTCAAAAAAATCAACTAATGAATAGTGTCAAAATTGACATAAAAGAATTCTTAAAACAAATATTATATTATTAATTGATATTAAATTCCTAAAAATCTAAGGTTCGGCCAAGAGACTTATATCATGATAGGTTAATCATTAATGGACCACTTGGGGGTCTCTTGGATGTATATAGTAAGTTTATTAACCATAATATATAAAATACAAAGAGACATTGTAAAAGTGAAACTAATTAACTTAGAGTTAATACTTAAAGATAAAGTTAATATAAGTACCCAAACCTGTCTAAATTCTATTGGATGAGTTTCTTTCGACCTATCCCCACCTCATCATTTGAATAGTCAACTTTGGAGCCTTTAGAAACCGAATATGAATTTATTATAAATTAATATTTCTAGCTTTTCCAAAGGTGCCCCTCACCCCTCTTATAAAAGGGCACTCCTCCTTCTCATTTCTTCACACCTTCAAAGCCTTTTGGTTCGGCCAAACTCTGCCCAAATACTCTCCCAACATCCCTCAATACAACCTAGAGGCCTTAGTTTGATCAGAAAGCCAACCTAAGGAGCCCTTTTGATCAAATCAAAAGGAAGAACCCGAAGAAGAGGTAATGATTTCACCACCCTTTTCTAAGTTCATTTCTTCTTCCACTTCTTCTTCCTTTGTTCTTACCATTCTGAAATAATAACTCCAGTATCTCACATATACTGTGATGTTATTATAAATATGGTACAATCATATTCAGTATTCTATCCACCCTTTGAATAACATGTCACCATACGTGCGTACGTACGGCTTACCGTCTCCACGTCGTGGTGTAATTGTTATTCAATATAATATTATTTGGATGGGTATAATAATGATGTGTAACTCATGTAAATAATAAATATAACATGTTAATTATTCTGTATATATGATATACCATCCATTTATATATTATTTTAATATCAAAAGAATGATATTGTCGCTCGTGCGTACGTACGGACTACTGTCTCCACGAACGCGATGAGATTCATTCTCCATCGTAACCATTAAAGCGTAATTATCATTTTATGATTTAAAAATGATGTTTAAGGACTTGATATCATTCTGGATATGAATAATATACATCCTATCCTTTACAAACATGTCTTACGTAACAAAACATATGAAAGAAAACAAGTAAGTTAACACCCGAAACAACGATAATACTAAGATATTATTATCAAATCAATATTAAAAGATCATATATGATATCATATTAATATATATGATTCTTGTATAATTTAATAACAATTATTTCACCATTATACAGGAGGTTAACCTACCACAACCAAGGAAAAGTACAAGGTAAGGGTTATTTCACAATCTCTTCATTATCTGAGGTTGTATTATACGTAATAATCTACTGGGATCTCTTTATCATCCACATCCATGTTTCTTTGAAATGTATTTCAAAACATTTTTACTATTTACAAGAATATGGGTTAAAGTCATTTATACCATTGTTTGACTTTTTATAAGAGGTTTATAAAGGAATCATTCCGTCATTTTCAAAACAAGGTCCTTTTTAACCTTTTCGACAGAATTGAGGTAAGAATGTTTTTTTAACTTATACGGCGGGTGCGGTTATTTTACGCCGTTATAAAATCTTCAAAGCTTTCCTTACAAGCTTATAAGAATATTTTCAAAGAAAATGTTTTATTTTATATGGATCTTAAATGATTTCAAAATAAAAGGAGATATTTCTTTAAAAAGAATTTTGATTTCATCTATGTCAACATCCTTTGATGGATTTTAAGATTATTTGAAGTTGATTTATTATGATACAAAACTTCTATATTGTATTGAAGGTTTTGTGATATGTTTGACTGTGGATGTGCTATTTTTATACCATTCATAGTTTATTGTGAAAGTATTGACATTTCGTATGCTAGTTTTAATACGAATGTTTATGTTATGTTTAAACCTTTTCATATGGGAATGCATTGGACTTAATAAGTGACGGGTGGAGCCCGCTATAGCTCCTCGATGCATCGGTAGGTCTCATGAGACAAACTAGTGTCTTGGCACAAGGCCTTGAAAAAATCTTATTTGTAGTCTTGGCACGAGGCCTTGGCTATGTGGTTATGATAGTCTGGCATTATGCATTCCAACATTATGAAAGTGGTTATTGATTTTTGCATGTGATTATTCGATTAGTAGAATATCCATGTGAATAAGTAAATGGCATTATTTCATTTTACTTTTTCCATACCATGTTGAAGTTCAATTTTAAAAGGCTTTTGTTTTAGTAATGCATTGCCTTAAATGTTTATTCTTATTTATGAAAGTTTCCGCTATATTGTTATCCTTACTGGGCATTTGAGCTCACCCCTTTTCTATGTTTTATTTTTTCCCCAGGATGTGAAGAAGTAAATTATGAATGACCTGCAGGGATATTATGAGGGGATAGTAGTGTGGATTATGGAGACATTATGTTGTTGTAGTAGTTTTTCATTTTATGATGTAATGTAAAACTTATGAATATATCTAGTGTTTCCAAGGCTACTAAACCAATCGGTCTTTCGAGATTTGATCTTTCTTGTGATCATGCCAATGTTATGTAATAATGCACCGACTCTGGGTAACTGGGGTCTGGGCGTTACAAAATGTGTTACCCAATTACACATCTTAAAATTGAAAAGTCCCAAAATCATCAAAAAAACCATAAAATTTTGTTTTAAATTGATTCTAAATTATTTAATAACTTACACAAAGTGTATCCACAATAAAGGGCATTTAAATACCCATATGGATGTAGAACTAGTAGTTTTTATGCTTAAAATTCATCAAATATGTGACTTTACCATTATATGTTTCCTCCAAATTCCTTATCTATAAATCTCAGGTTGTATGGATACATGTACGCTAACCCTATTAACTAAAATATATGTATTTGTTGGCACATTAAATATAAGGTGGATCTGATCCATGTTGGTGACAAGTTCATCACTACCAAGGTATCCTAAGATTAGTGCTCCTTTTTTGTGCCCTTTGTTTATAGGAGTGGTGAAAATGTTCCTAGAGAGGTTCTTGGGAAGGACCTCTACATTTTTGATATAGGATCAGAGGCATGGTTATTAGAAAGTGATTTTAATGTTGTTGCAGATCCAACGTAGCGGAAGGGAAGGGGCCCATTAACCCGTATGGCCAGCCTCAACATCAATTTCTTCATGGAGGGAAATGGGCTCTAAGAACTTGGATATGTGGGTGAATGGTTTACCTGGGTTAATAACCAATGGGGGAACCACTGCACATGGAGAAGTCTGGATAGATGATTGGGAAATATGTAGTCCATCTCAACCTTCTTCAGATCAAAGTAGATCATTTTGTTTGTGGAATCTAGGATCACTCTCCTATGCAATCTCTCCGGACATTGTGAAAGATCTCCAAGAATGATTCTACTTATTGTTCATTTGGAAAAGTATACTGAGATATTAGGGTCTAGTTCGTAACACCTAGAATACACCTGTCCAGGGGCACAAATCGAAAACATTTCACAATAAGATGAGTAGGTTAAAACCAAGTCTATAGGTATGGTCGAATGATACACACCCCTGGATGGTAAGTTGTAGATAATAATATAGGATGTTGATGGCCATAAGAGGAGTCTAGAGGATGAGTGGGATGACTGGGTTTTTGAGAAACACATAGGGAAAATGAATATTCTTGCAGACATGTTTTTGAAAAAAGAATGGTTGGCCCGAGATTGGTAAGGGATTAAAGAACTTAATGAGGGACGTTAGAAGAACAATTATTTTAACGATTGTATAAAGGAGAGGAGGTAGATGATCGATCCAAATATCATAGTAGATAATGGATCTTATACATTTGAAAGCGATGTGGTAGGTGGCCTAAGAAGTTTTTTTCATTTCTATTCTTGTCGGTCCCAACAAACACATTACAAATAGATACCCTTTATAGGAAACATACCTATTTGATGTTATTCACTCAGTATTATATGCCTCATACAATGAACGCATGAATGAAATACTGACTAAGGAAGATATTTGAGATGCTACGATGAATTTTTACCCTGAGATTTATGCAGGTCTAGATGGATTTCCTGGTTCATTCTACAAATCATCATCAGACATCATTAAGGAGTATTCGGTAAAGGCAGTGAAATATTTTTTTGGGGAGGGATCTTATCTTGAGTTTCTTATGCCACAACAATGGTACTTCTACCTAAATCCAAGAATCCCTCTTTTATATTGAATTATAAATCAGTAATCATGTGCAACGTTCCCTATAAAATCATTGATAGTATTATGAATTCCAAGTTGGCCATCCATCTCCCTTGGTGGGTTTTGCTGGAACACCATGACTTTGATAAGGGATGCTCAATACAAGAACCCATTTCCCTTTCTCAAGAAATGTTTGGTGACATAAACATCAGTGCAAATCGGTCCAATATATCCATAAAATTTGATATTAACAAAGGCTATGATCATGTGGAGTAGAGGTTCATTAATAAGGTTCTTGATGGTATGGGTATATCTTTTGGGAATGTTGATATCATCTTATACTGTTTAATATCATCCTAGTATGTAGTTACAATCATGGGGTAGTCCTTGAGATTATTCAAGGATATCTGGGGCCTAAGGAAGGGGGATCCGATCTCTTGAGGTATGTTCATTCTAGTCCTGGAAATACTTAGTCATCTCATTCATTGGAGTATTAATAATGGGTTGATTATCCGGTATAATATAAAATGGATCCTACCTGTAGTGCATCACATCATGTTCACTAATGATTCCATCATATTTACGAATTCCTTGTGTAGATCTGTCTATGTCTTGAAAAGGTGTTGGACGAGTATATCCACTTGAGTGGGAAAGTCATCAACCACAACAATAGATACTTCTATATCTAAAATGGGTGAAACTCCCTATGTTTTCCACTATGAGCCTAAAACATGACATGTAGAGAGGAGATCTCACCCTGGTATACCTAGGTTCCCCCATGTCATCAGGTAGAGTTTGAAGCCATGAATTTGACCAACATGATACCAAGACAAACAACCAGTTCAGGAACTAGAAGAACAATTACCTGTATTTTGGGTGATGTATCGTGCTGCTAGAAAATGCAATCTAGATACACTAGTGCATGATAAATCATATAAGAATGTTCTGAATGGTGTCATGAAAAACATTGACATGAGTTTGTCTAGTTTCATCTGATACTCCCTTTCCTTAGGCAAAAGGAACTGGTCCTCCTTGAGCAAGATTGAAAGGCCGGTTTGTGAGGGGGGAATCAATGTTCGTATCCAAGAAAACAATGTATACTTAATGCATGACATATTATTATGGGGTGTTATAAAATAATGTACTATGTGGGGGAAGAACATACAAAACTATTACTTGGGAATCTAATCACTAGTAGAGGGCCATGTTTCATCCATTGTATCAATGACTTGTCCTCTTATTTATATCCTACATCCACACCCTATTTGGATGGCGGGGATAGGGGAATTATCCTCTTAGAACCAGAACTGATGTGTCACCATTATCAGTTTTCAATGGTGCCATGTCACAAACATCACCTTTAGGGAGGCCAACCTTTTCCAGAATTTTATCATGACAGTTATGGATAGAGATTAAAATGATCTATTCAACATCATTGAGCTGAATTCAGACCTGGATATGTGTGTCTACACCCCATCCCACTATGGGTTCTTCATGAAAAAGGATTTTAGGTAGTTTTACAAATATCAGGTTCATGAAATTGCGGACACATGGAATTAAATACTATGAGTTAAAGTTATACCTACTATATTTAATTTTATCATATTGAGAATTCGGAACAAATCTGTCCCGACAGATGAGAATGTAAATAGGTTTGGGGTTAACATGGCGTCTAGATGTGTGTGTTGTAAGTCTCATTATGTGGAAATCATGGATGATTTTTTTAAAGTGAATGGGACCGTGAGGTATGGACCTATTTTAGGGGTCTCACTAAGGAATTTAATCATTTAATGGATGGATTCTCCCATTTAGATAGTTAGTACCTAGAATCCAGAGGAAGCAGCCCAGAAAAAATTGCGAATACTGTGGTTTTTCATGTAGGTTTCTGGTGCATTTGGATGGTGTTAAATAAGGTGAGACAGGGGGTTAATTCACGATGACATGTGCTATAATTTTCGTAATGAAAAATCTGTTATGTGACTTGGCCATGGCTATTTGAAACTAGAGGGAAGCACCGTCTCTCAACCAATTTCAAGAAAGGTCCATGGAGGTGCTCTTGATCAATGGGACAAAGAGAAACTTGGATCGTTGGAACCCTCTAACTAGAGGGTTAAAACTCAATACTGAAAATTCTTTTTCATATAGTATATTGCATGGAGGGGTGGGGGGTGGGTAATTTCACTGGGTCAGTGTTCATGGATTTTATAGAAAGGCTATGTCAAGGTATCACTCTGTAGGGTGAGGCCCTAGTGATACTTTATGGTCTTATCTTGTATAGTCAATGGGATTTGATCATATATGAAGTGGAAACAGACCCAATACTAGTGCACAAGTCCCTAAATGACCATTTCAATTCTCCCTAGAAGATCTCTTATGCCTTCTGAAACTGTAACCGTATACTTGTCCAAAACACCAATGTGGGTCGCACTTAGAGTTAGGGAAACAATGTTGCTGATCACATGGCTTTAAAAGATATCTCTAGCATAGAAGATGTATGCTTTCATAATGTTTATTACATGAAAACTAAGGGGGTCTATTCGATCAGAGGGTATTCCCAAGGTCCACACTATATTAGGACCCTTTATCTCTCAGATTTGTGGGAAGGGGGTTTGGGGGTTGGGGGATGCTTTGTACTTCTTTTGTGTGTATTTTTCAACTTTTCCTTGAATAAAAATTTACATAATGATGATGAATCTTCCATATCAAATAGTTGAGGCCACTTCTCTATCATCTATGCCTCGAGCACCGACGTCTCATGAAAATATGAACCATGCTACCACATAACCTTAATTAATGGTTGCTTTATGCCAATAACTACCATAGATTTAGAATCAACTACCCAAACTAGCCATTCATTCATAGATAAATTAGGTTCCATATCATGTTCACTCTATATTCGTACATGAGATGGATTAGAAATATACACTCATAGTTTAGATACATATAACACCTTATATATCTACATATTCTATGGTGGAAGTGATAAATGGTAAGAAACATTCCCCACCTTCTCAAAAACCTCAATAGTTCTCAAAAAACAAGGATCATGTTTCTTTTTCCCTCCTAAGACAACAGTAACCCATATGGGGTGAAACTTTTAAGAACACCTTATCACTAATTGGAAACTCCAATGATCGGTGATGAGATTAACTATAAATAATATACCATATATATGTCATTAAATTCATCCATTGAATAACTAAATATTTTTGGTCATCTATTGAACAAAGCCTAGTCTAACCAAGGAACAATCATGATTCCTTGACCAACACAATAGAGATGTTCATGCCCAGCCTACAAGGCCTCAAAAAAATCTATTCTGATCAATTTAAAGTAAATTTTATTCTAAGAAAACTATTCTAGAATTATATGTTCATCCCATGATCTAAAAATGTTGAGAACAAAATAGTGATTCATATCCTAAAGAATCATTATAGAACTTCTTGTCTAGACATCTGATAGATTTTCTTCCATTATCAAACGTACCTAAGATCTTGTTTCCTCTTGAATGACTCTCTAAAAATTGATAAGAAAACCAAGGATCCCTATCAGAGACTATATAAGTTTTAACTCAATGAAAATGAACAATCTATTTCACATATATATTTACCAACTCCTCAACTTTGGTTTCATCATGAATGGATATAAAGAGATTTGATTTATTAAACCAATCAATCCAAACCCATATTGCATTATTATTTCTACAAGTATGTGATAACCCTACAAAAATGACTATAGAGATATCATCCCTCTTTGTAGTAGTGATTGGATGTTTCTAATGTAAATATTAGGGGTTATCATTCTCATCCTTGACCCTATGGCATGTATAATAATGAGAGACCTATTCATCAATGCGCCATCATATACCAAGACCCTAGAATCAATGATGCATGTTATAGAACAGATTTTTTGTTCCTCGGTGATGTTTCCACAATGAATTATAGAAATAACTATCTCAATATTCCTTACCTCTAACAACATAACCACGAAATTATGATAGAAAATATTTCCCTCTTTGGATATTTTCCTCTCAACAACTATCTCCCCACTATAAATAGAGTCTCTAATTCTACAAAACTCATCATCAAGTTGTTGTTCCCATTGAATAAACTTGGTAAAAGTCGATATAAAATGATAAATTTCCAAATAATCTCCAACACTTAATTTATAGATTCTAATATGAAATTGTTCAATGAAATCCATCTAGCCCAACTCTTTTGAATATTATTTTACAACCTATGTTTTATGTTTATAACTCAAAGGATTTGCAACGTCATTCCATTTATTTGGTGTATAGGTGATGTCAAAGTCAAAATATTTCAATTATTCAACATGATGCCTCTTTTCGAAATTAAAATCATTTTTAGAGATGATATAAATTATCCCCTTATGGTCAGGCAATGTGGCAAAATTCCTTTTAAAGGTAATTTCCTCAACTCATAAGAGCATGCATCACAACATCATGTTCAAGGTATTCAGTTAGAATATTCTCCGTGAGTGTCCTGATCTAACTAGAGCTCTAAGATATGACATGGTCACCTTACATAATAACACAATGTGAACCTAAACTCGATGCATAAAAGAATACAAAATAGCCATGGGAAGCCTCTAGAAGTGTCCATAGTAGAGTAATAGTCAAAAGAACTTTTATATCAACAAAAGAACTCTGAAATTTTTAATCCTAAGAATACTTTTCTATTTTCCATGGTAAATCAATCCTTGGAGAAGCGAACATTGATAAGACATAAAATAACCTGTCGTAATACCAATCTAGACCCAATATGTTCTGAATCATGAAAATATTTCATGGTTTCTACTATGTCATAGTGGCCTTCACCTTCTTAGGATCAAATGAAATACCATTTTGGGACACAATTTGTCCAAAGAACTACACTTCATGGATCTTGAAATCTCATTTTGAAATTTTCGAATTTCATAAGTGATTTTTTAACAAAATCAGAACTATTCTTAGATGAATAACATGATCCACCATGTACAGAGTGTAATCAAAGATGAAATATAAAAATAGTACCAAAAGGTATCAAGATACTCATGAAATATTATTAAACCCATAAATACTCTTTGATTATTGTTTACAGAAAAGGGCTCAACAAGGTACTCATAATGGTTATACCTAATTTGAATGTAGGTTTTCCAAATGTTATATTCTTTTATACTCATCTGATAGTTACCAGATCATAGATAAATCTTATATAAGTACTTTTCCCCTATCAACTAATCAAAAAAATAATCAGTCCATGGACACAGTTAGCTTTTCTTTAAGATGACTCCATTGAGATTTCAATAATCAAGATAAAGGTATAGTGATCTATCATAATTCTTAAAAAATAGAACTGACGCTTCCTAAGTAGGCATAGTCAGGAATATAAATCCTTTCTCTATATGATCGTCTAATTAAGTCTTCATATCTTTTATTTTAGTTGGTTCTATGTGGTATGATTGAATTGACACTATTTGAGTACCACATACTAAATTCATAGAAAACTGTACCTCGTTTTTAGTTGGTAGAGTAGAGAAGTCCGAAGGAAACATGTCAGGAAATATGATCACAACTGGAGGGTGATCTCCACTCAAAGGTTCTCTCTCCAAATCAAAATATAACACTAATATTTCTTTCACCAACTACATATAATAAGTTCTAAATCTACTAGAACATGGGTCCCATTATCCTAGAAGTATACAATATACACTATCAGGTGTAATATAAGTGACCCATCAAAGATAATAATCAATTTTTTCATTTTGTGCAATGATCCACTCTATTCTGAATATGATGTCAAGTGGGTTCATGTTGAAAAATTGGAAACTCCATAAAAGCTCGATATCTAATATGGATAAAACAAAAGAGGGACTATAGAGGCCCTTGTCCCTCCTTGTTCTGACGGGTTTAGTAATATCCATCACATAAGAAACGATTCATAAGATGATTTAGAATTTTAAAAATGTAGGTTTAAATGAATGAATGATATACACCCATATCAAAAAAAGATATCACTAACGATGAAGATATAGTCATGGTACCTCTAATAGTCAATGGACCATTAACTGCTTACTTTGGAGACTCTTCCACTATGTGAAGAAGCCTTCTTCCAGATGCATATGGTTGGAACCCCTTTATACATGAAGCAAATAATTTCCCACTGTTTTATATGATATCATATTTACATTCCATTATGCAGAGTGGAAAAGCTAAAGCATAACTTTTGTAAGTGTTCTGAGTTCCCAAAGGATCCACTTATCTTGGGTGCCTCATCAAAAAACATATTTGAATGTTCTGACTTTCCACACTCATAACAAATCAAAGGATCAATTCTAGAAACTAAAAGAGGTTTAGGAAAAATATATTGTCATTATCCAACCTGAAAATCATCATTATTATAGTTTTCATTAAATTAATTTTCACTAACACTTAGAGAAAGAATCTCCTAACAACCCCGACTTGCTAACCATGTCCATTTCGACCATCAAAACTCTATCTATCACAACATCATAAGAGGGATGTATTAGAAAGAAATCCCAAGTTTGAATATCTTCTCAAAGAATGTACTCAAACTGTTGAGTCTTCATTTTCACATATGGTACAACCTCAGGTGAAAACTACAATAGCCCTTCAAAATGGTTCACATACTCTATAATTGTTTGTTAGCTAACTAAAGATTTAAAAACTTTAAATCCTTAGTTAAAAAATTTACTCTGGATAAAAATAGTTCATGAAAAGATCCTTGAAATAATTACACTCTAAGAAATCATGTTTCTTCACATTAACCATTATATCCCACCATCTACATATTAGTCCCTCTAGCATTTATGAGGCACAATTCACCTTGATCTTCTCATGTGTCTCTATGAATTCAAACAAAATATTGATCCATCACAATAATGTTTCAGCTCTTGAGAATAATTGGAGCCTTTGACCGATGGTGGTTTCTAGGGAATTAACTCCTGAGTGTAATTCCAGATAACAACCCTATGAGGTTCTACAATTGGAGCTTGAACATGGACTAGTGGAAGTGCCTATCCTCGAGCATGGATAATACACACAATCTACTCAACAAGACTCAGGTCTAAGGGAAGATTTTATAATTGTGGTTTAGCTAAAAAAATTTCCAAGATCCAATTCACATGTATTCATGAAGGCATGATGATACACAATATTAGAAGAAAATAAAGAAGACATTAGATTGACACTGAAATAGGGAAACATGGGAGATTAATCCCATTAGATAGAAAAAAATGGATTTAAATCAATCCAAATCAACAGTTGAGAAAAGTGTTGAACTATTCCTTAAGACATATTTAGCTAAAAAAATCTAGTGACTTAAGGTTCGTTAGAGTGAGATTTGACCATGCAGTCAACTGCAACTATATCTAACATCCTGAAAATAACAAACCAATGGATACCGACATCAAAATAAGATAACTCTAGAACTTTTATACCACCTTTACAAGAACTATCCGGTTTACCCTGGTAACTCGATAACGAAACCAGACTAACATGGCCTAAAGGGAATTCCCAATCCCCATAGTTTGGTGACTATAACATATAATCATAAAAAATAAAAGTGGGAATATTTTTCCACAAAAATTATTAACAAAAGATATAAAAGTTGAATTTTTAAAAAAGAAACTCCACATAGAGACATTAACCAAAAGTCAAATTGGTATAAAAACCCCAATGTAATATAGAAAAATACGAAAAAGTTGAATCAATAGCCCATATTCCTAAGGGAAAAACTCTATTATTCCATAGATCAATAACTAGAACCATCTCTAAGTAATGTGTTACCACTGATCGAACCTAAAAAATGATAATCTTTAAATACCCAAATGAAGAGGTATTTTTTGAGCTAAAATCACAGAAATGTCTCACCATGGATACAATTAAAGATGAAAACATTTTAATAACCAAATAAATCATTCAATTTCAAATAAACTTGTATAGAATTTTGGATCATAATTAAAAAAATTCATGATTTGAATTTCCAATGACAGAAATAAATTAAACAAATGTATTCAAAAAATATTTATGTAAAATAGATTATATAAATTCATTAGGCATGTAAAATAGATTAAAAACATTGGAAAAAATTTATATATCATATATAAATAAGTTGGAAACATGTTCATGTTCTAAAAGGTACAATAGCTTTGGGATATGGTATCCTCCCACCCTAAATGGAGATCAGGATAATATGTGTATAAACACAACCCTCTAACACTGGACATAGGCGACCTGCCACCATCCCATCAGGGATGAAACCTACTACACTAGGTTTATTTTAGTGGAAAAACTTTAAAAGAGTGTTATCCCAATAACTCAATATCTTACTAGGATTTCAAGTGTTGTAGTAAAATCAATGATGGAAATTTTATTTTAAAACTATTCAAAAAATAATTCATCCTATTCATCCATTACAAATGTTCCAATTTTCCATTTAAAAATACAAACAGATGTTTTTAATTAAAAAATTCATTTTAACATGTTAAAACCACTTGGATTTTATAAAAAATAATTTAATGAAATTTTTTCATATAAAACAATGAAATCAATTTCAAGAAATAAATTTAATTGTTTTAATTCCATATTTTTATATAAATTTCTCAATCAGACCTTAATTTTATGAAATTGAGGGGTTTCCCAATTTCCCTCATGAAATTAATTTTCCTATTCAAATCCCCCAATTCAATGGAATAGAGTTTTTAATAAACCAATTAAAATAAAGGTTCAATTAATTTAATTTAAATCAATGAATTGAATTTAAATTATATCATTCATGGATAATCACATTTGTCCATCATAACAAAACCACCTACCATTATCATTAAAATACAAATATCTCCACAGAACCCACCAATAATAATGAAAGAACAAAAGATCTTGGAACTAACCATTGAAACAATATTTTACAGCACAAATATTGAATCCATCAATCCCATGATTATCCATCAAACTTCATGGAAGGAAATATAAATAGACGAAGAAAAAGGGAGAACAGTAACCTGGCGAGTCACACCGCAATCACAACAATAATCAATCACTAACATAAATGACCTATGAGGGTTTGAGGGTTCCAAAATCATCTAAAAAATGCTATTAGGTCGAGGGAAAATAAATTTTAAGAGTAGGAAAAGAAAACTCAACCGAACTACATATAAAAAAACCCTGTTAGGACTTTCCATGACGTGCAACCCAATTACACATCATAAAATATAAAAATCCAAAAATAACCAAAAAACCCATATCCTTTTGTTAAAAAGAGATTTATTATTATTTTATAACTTACACATAATGTATCTAAATTACATGGAATGTAAATCCCCAGTAGGATACAAAGATATATGTTTTCATGTTAAAAATCTAACAAATCTATGACTTCACCATTATAGGTATCCTCCCAATTTCTTATCAGACCTATCCAAAAAATTAGAAATGAAAACCATAAAAGGTATTAAAAAATTCCAATTATTAATTTAATGAAATGATAAATTTATTCAATGTACAAAGGTGAACATTATTGGGAAATGAAAATATCGAAAATGAGGGGTAACCATCATTAATGAGGATGAGATTTATTCATAACATAGTTTCATTTTCAAAAAGGAAAAACGAATAATTATGGTAGATTTAAATAAAAAAAGGATTGTTCAGGATATAAATAGGGTATACCATATGAAGTTATTAATGAAAATTAATGAAAAATATTACAACTCAAGAAGAAGTTTGAGTTATGGAAAACCATTACATTTTAGGGATGATATCAATCATTATAACTCATAGGGAAAAAATGAATGGAAGTGGAGTTTATAAGATCAATAGTAAATTAAGATAACATATTTTAAAGGGAATCAGTTATACATTAAAATGTCTTATTGGATCATTATAACAAAGTATGATTCAATGAAAGGTCACCATGACAAAAACCTTTACAACTTGAGAAGCTTTTAAATTAAAAATATTTGAAAGAGAGGGAATTAAATTAATTATGAATTTTAATTAATAAATGATATTTTTTGATATAATATACTAATAAGGTACAATACTCACCCCGAAAATTTAATTAGGTTTGTAATGAAAAACATTTCCCAAATGAAAGAATTTGAGATGAAAATTTGTACTTAGTCTTTATTTTTTATTTACATTCACCAAACATGCTATATAAATAATTTTATTTTATTAATTATAAATCCATGAAAATTATTCATAACTATTACCATTAATACTACCTAATTAAAACCATTTCGATGATATATATTATTTTTTCACATTATTTCTCTTATTTGGTGTTTATAATTTTAATGTTTATACTATTTTGTAAGAGCAGTGTTAGTATTTTTTCTTCTTCCAAAGATTATATTTCTCAATTAATAAATGTTATAATAAGTTATGTTTTATATGTTTTAATGAAGTTAAATTTTCTTTCCTAGTTTGTTCATTTTTTATCGAAATTATGAAATAGAAAATAAGTTTTTCATGGATTTTTAACATTTTAAGGGTGTTTTATTAACTAATGAAATACATATTGAATTATATATTGAAAAAATTATTATTATTTATAATATTTATAACATTTTATTCCAATAATTATGTTTTCATAATTATAAACAATATAATTTCATAACATTTTTCAAGTAGGTTTTCAAACAGACCAAAACATGAACAAACAATGATTATTGTTTAATTATGAGATGATTAAGTTACACTATCATTATCCCTATAGAATAATGAGATAATTTATATAAGATTAGTGTGATATTTAATAATTATAAATAATTATGATAATAAGCAAAGAAAGTGAAATAATTTCCTATTATGAATAAATTTTTTTCATTTTAGTTAGTTTTTTTCAGATAGTTAGTTATGTAATGAATATTTATTGTTCATATCATGAAGTGGATATTCAAATTCATTTCAAAAAGACATATTAATATCATAAAATTAATATTTATCCTATAAATGGATCATTATAACAATATTATAAAGGCATAAATGAAAAAAATCTCATTTGTTCATGGATTCAACATTCCTCACACAACAATAATTCACAATTTCACTTTTCTTAATGGTAAAGTGAAAATTTGAAAAATTTTGATTCCAATTATACAAAAAAATTTAGTATTATAAAATTTCTATTATCATCGTATAATATTTTAAAAAAATCTTTCAAATGGAATGGTAAAAGGAAAATATGTTAGTGAAAATATTGAATATACATTGAGAACATTTGGTTTCTCTTAAAAGTATTAATGATAAATGAAGTGATTATGATTATAACTTGTAAAAATACTTATTATCTTTAAATAATATGATATGAGAAGGAAATATGGTAGAGTTTCATTGGGAATAATAAATTTTAGAGTGGAATTATATGGGATGGTCGGAGGCCCATTTAATATTTGGTGAGAATGACATTTTAAAAAAAATATTCAATTAATATAAATGAAGAACATGCTAAAACTGTCAAGTGGATGTAAAAATAGAAACTAATTGAGTTTATGGTGAGAAAAGGTAGATTATATCTATAAAAATCAATTAAATATTTGTTTTTATCAAGTATTAATACCTTTAATACAAGAATTTTTACCTTATCCATTTAAGATTTTAACGAAGTAAGTAGTATTTACCAAAGAAAAATGAATATTTATGGAAAAAATAAACGGGAACTTATTGGATAATTTGGAAATAATAATAATAAAAATAAATCATTTTTGTATGATTAAATTTATAAAAGTATAAAAAGTTAATTTTAATATAATAAATCTATAATGTTCTAAAACAATTTTTTGAAAAATATTACACGAATTCTAAAATATATGTCCTTGGTTTTTAATAAAATATCAATATTATAAAATGTAATAAATAAAATATAAAATAATTATTTGTAAATAATATGGATTCACATATTTATAAGTCAAATTTATATACTAAAAATGATATAAAATCATAGTATGAGAAAAAAAGGTATATTGCACAATTCACCTAAAAATTACTTTTTAGAAAAATATAAACATTTCACCCAAAAAAAAACTTTGAACTCATTAATTAGAAAAAAATATTTTCATTTTATCAATTTAATATAATAAATTTCTTATATTTTTTTATGAAATTTAAAAATTAAGGATAAACTAACACTAATGAAAAATTTATTTTTAAACATAATATGATCTTATTATTATTTCACATAAATTAAAATTTTAATGATTTTTATATATATTAAATAATATATAATAATTTTTTCAAAGTGTTCAATTTAATATATTGTTATAAAATATAAAATACCTAATAAAACTATTCAATGAAAAAAATATTAACCTTATATTGCATATGCATTAAAAAACACAATTAAAAAATTTCTAAATTATATTAGAAAATATAATTTTATGAATCCATTGAAGAAAGATATTTTTTTAATTATATATACACATCATCTTATATTTTGATAATTATATATATTTTTATATGTAAAAAATATGTGTATATATATATAAATTTTTAATGTAAATGTATTATTTCATGTTGAGTTCAATTATTTCAAATTTTTTACTTGTCAATACATGAATTTAGTACACATATTAGACACATGACCAAAGAATATATATGTAAATAATATTTGCAACAACTATATTTTCTAGGAATATATTTCATTCATATATATATCCTTACTATAATTTTTCAATCCACACTACCATATTTCATAGTTTTCATTTTATATTTCACGACACGATTTCTCATTTCTTGATATTCTTTCTCATTTTAGTTTTATTATAATAAATGTGATTAATAAAGGAAACTATAGTCTTGGGGTGTTTCATTTTATAATGATAATATTATTTTTAGATTATTTCCCCTTTTTAATTTTTTTAGATTTTATAGATATAATCATCCATGATGTGTAATACTTAGTCTCATTGGATTTTTTATTACACTTTTCTACGAATGAAAAAAATGTTGACAGAATATTACGTATATTGTATGAATTTTTACCTAATTTTTAACATCCCAAGCAAGTAAATAATTGTGGATTTTCATATCTATGTCTATATATTAATTATATAGTGTTTTAGAGACTTAAAATGAGAATAAATCCACTCTTAAGCATATAATTCTCTAATATTTTTAAAAGATTGTTTCACTTCCTTTTGATGGAGAACCATTTTTAAATCTATATTTTGGTAATTTTATAAGATTTACTTGTCAAAATAAAATTATTCATTATAATTGAGACATTGAAATTTACTTTTGATAAATTTTTGGTATTTTTCTGACAATGTTCATTTTTTAATGAATAGTGAAAAATACGGCATTTTACATCAAAAATGCTTTTTCATCTAATTTAATTATATGGATAGATTATCATTTTAATTGGTTTTAATTTTTAAATATAATATCTTTTTACCATTTAATCCAATAGTAGTCATTGGATTTAATTTCACTTTGAAATTGAACACAAAAATTTTCAACCTTTTGATAGAAATTGTTTCTAAATAACCCGCTATTTGTTTTGACAACGGGAATTATTTTTAAATTAATTATTTAAAATTATGTGTTTGGAATTTGGTAAAATGGATTCCATATTTGGAATAAGAAGTTCCAATTTTTTTAAATAATACTCTTTGGTTTTTGAACATTATGAATAGTAACGATAGTAATTATCATTAATTATCGTGATTAATTAGTAATCGGGTAGTTAAAGATAATAAAATAATATCATAATAATAAAAAATGACCCCAACATGATTCCTAATGCTACAGGGTGTTTCATGGACGACCTTGGGATGCCTTTTTCCAAACATAGGGACCCCATGGAATCACTTTAGGGTGATAGTGACACTTTATCATTTTATTTTTAAAGAAAGGAGAATATTCCAAAAGTATGTAACACCAAAGTAAAAAAAATTTAAACTTGTCTAAATATATGATCTCTTAGACTATAAATAGTGATTGGAAAAATAAAATTATTTCTTACATCATAGTATTTTTTTATAGTTTTTTGATATTAAATAAATTAAAGTTTTTACGACACAATGATGATGTAGTGATTACCTCATTAATGAACGATTTAAATAAAATGAAAAGATAATGTAAAATATAAGACATTAAACTTGTCAAAAACCATTTGGATGAGTATATTTCCAACCCTTATCACCCAATACTCGAAATATATCAATATAGGACCTTTAAAATCCGAAACTCATTTTAATATAAAGTAACATTTCTTGACATTCCAAGAGTGCCCCTCCTCCCTCTTATAAAAGGCCCCCACCTCTACCACCTTAATCACACCTCTCAAGCCATTGGCTTAGCTATTCTCTTATCATTTTATCTCTCCACATCCCTATCTTCATCCTAGAATCCTTACCTTAGGCAGAAAGCACATCATGAAACCCTTTTGGTTCAAACCAATATGAGTTACCCAATTTAAATGTAATGTCTTCACTTGGGTTATTTTTTTTTATTTTGATTCTCCAACTCAATAAACTCTTTTTATTACTTTATTTTTTTAACAAAAACAGTATATTCAATATACTAGGATGTTTTTATGAGAAGTATTCGAGCTACACTTACACACACCTCCGTCTAATGGTTAAAGAACATATTGTTTCTGTGGATGGTGAATTTCTGCCTCACGAAACGATGATTGTTCAATATTATTTTAACACCTTTCTTGGAGGCCATTAAGATGTCACTCCATTTATATATGATATATATATTATGTTTATGTTTTCCTTATGCTTCTGTATTTTTCATTTATGGAATACCTTTATGGTTTCCATTAGGGGTAAATGCGATATCTTCATTTTACGAAGTGTGGACTACCGCCCACTCAAAGTGATTTGATTCGTTAATGGCATATGTGGGATGTATAAAGTATGGAGTTAATGATATTATATATAATATTTAATAGAATTATAATATACCTTTATATCATTATGAATTAATTCCATTAAATACGAAATAGAAATGAAAGTAGCGTTCATGCGTACGTACGACTTACCGTCTCCATTAATGGTGCATTCCATTTCTTACCTCTAAATGTTATGTAATATTATAAATGCATGTATATACTGGATATATATGATATATATGATATCTAAATAATGAATATAATTCTGGATATACTGTATATTTTACCACATGATCAACTTGTAAATTATAAGGAGATTATTCTTGACACAAGTACCAATGATCGACAAAATGACCGTTATTAACTTAAATAATTACATAGTGTTCATAACATGGTAATAAGTGATGTAAATGGAATACTGAAATTGAAAAAATGTTCTTAAGAAATTATATATTAACTCATGTTTATTATTCAGGAGACTAAATAATGATCGAGTCATGCCGGACACGAGGTAAGGGACTTTGTCTCAATCTCCTGTCATTGAGGCATATTTTCTTTTATACACAAATTTATTTTATAAGTTGTAGAAACTCTTTTTTAATTTATGTTTATTCAAAATGAATGTTTTTTATATTAAGTATTTTACTAAACGACAAAAGGGGATGTTTTTTTCATACGTATGCAGCGACAACGACTTATCCACTGTCGTGACCATTATTTGAGTTTCAGCTTCCTCTAAAGCCATAACATTTTTTAAATGAAAAATAAATACCATGTTTTACTTTTCTTTTATTTTGGTATTGAAAATGGTTTTGATAATTTTTTTTATAAATTTGTTATTGATATCTTGTAATTGAAATTTGTAAATGTTATGTTTCCTTTATACATGTTTTATGTTATACAATTATTTTATAGTTCTGGGGAATTGTTTATGAAGACGGGTGGTTTCATGATAAAATAAGGGCCAGTGTTCCCGATATAGCTCTCCAATGCATTGAGTAATGCAAAGGAGTTAAATTCTAAGGTTTCTCCTAATAGATTTAGGGAATATACTATGATGGGTATTCCAAATGTAACCATGAGGGTTACTCCCTACGTAAGAATGTTATAAATGTCTCAAGTTACCTTTATGTCTTATGATTTCTGTGAGTTATTCATGATTTGATGAGATATGTTAAAGTGATTATGTTTTATGAGTGAAGTATGATTTCATTGATTATTATGTGTACATGGACTAAGGTTTTCATTCCGTATTTTTATATACCTTACTGATATTTTTATTCTCATCCCATGTTTTTGAAATGTTTTTCACAGGTCAAGGGAAAGGTACATGATGTGATGATTGTGTCAAGGAAGTGTCATGGAAGAATCCATGTTTTGTTTTAAATATGTTTCGTTTGATGTGAAAAGTGAATATTGTCTTTTATGTAACCACCTTGTTGAAATATTGAATGAAATGCATGATTTATGATCTAATTCTCTAAAAGTCTAAACCTGAAAATATCCTCAATGTTTATTCTTCAAATAACTCAACATGAAGTGATGTTTATGGCTGGGGCCTTATAGTTGGTATCAGAGGTTGGTTTAGATAACTTTAAGAGTTAAAATTATAATAAATTATTATCCAAAAATATTTTTTTATGGTCAAATTGATATGATATATCATTTGATGATTACCAAGTTGCTTCATCTAAGACATGTTTGTTCAGAATGGTTTTCTATGGAGGAAACCGGGAAGCAGTGCTAGGGAAGAATACAAAAGGAAATAACCTTCCGAATCATTATCCTAAGATGGTAAAAATTAGAACTAAACAGTTTGTTGCAGTAATGGCGCAGTTGACTCAAGTGATGAAGGGTGGTGGTATCCATGCATGAGATCAGCCAGATCAACCGTAGAGGAACATGTCAGTGGTGGAACATTTCATGAGGCAACATCCCCAATCATTCAGAGGATCATCTGACCCTATGCTATCTGAAGGGTGGATTAAAGCACTGGAGAATATTTTTGATGTCATGAGGTGTTCAAACATTCAAAAGTTTAGTCTTGAAATTTATCGTTTGGAGGGTGAAGCAGATCAGTGCTGGTTGATGGTTAAAAATATCAGGGATGCTGATGATATTGATGCTCTCGACTGGGATGAATTCAAAGGTATATTTCTCGAGAAGTATTTTCCTAAGGATTTTCGACATAGGATAAAAAAAATTCTTGGAATTGTGGAAAGAAGACGACTCTGTGGCTAATTATAAAGAAATGTTCACTCGAGTGGCAAGGTATGCTCCAAATTTTATCCGAGACATTGATATTAAAATCCATTGTTTTTACATAGGATTAAAGGGAAAATATCTAAGGGCATTATCTTCTCTTTAGTTCAAGGGTTATGAAAAGCTTGTTCGATGTGCTGAGAGGGTGGAAATTGAGTTTTCCAAAGATCAAGTGCTCTATAACAACCAACATAAGAAGAGACCAAGGTGGAAGGAGAAAGTGATGAATTCTTCAAAAAGGTATGATGGTAAGAAAACTATGTTTCCAGTTTGTGATAAATGTGGTAAAAGGCATGCTGGAGAATGTCTTCTGAATTTTCGAAAGTGATGCCGATGTGGTAAGATGGGACATAAGGCTCGTCATTGCACTGAAAATGATCAGGGTGATGGTAAGACCAAATTTGATTTATAGTTAGTGAAATGTTTCAAGTGAAATGATATGGGTCATTATGCAAACGAGTGTTCGAAAAAGAGATCAAATGATGGGAAGCAGTTAGAATAAAATAAAAAAGGAGTGGTGAAATCTTTTTCAACTACCATAGTAGATGTTGGGCCAGAATATGAAGTGGTATTAGGTACATTGTTTGTTTTCTCAGATTATGCTAATGTGTTATTTGATTCAGGGTCTATACATTCTTTAATCTATGAAAACTTTTCTAGTAAATTGGAAATTACATCTCAATAAATGACTCCGGAACTTATGGTAAAAACACCAGGGGGAAATGTTGAGGCAAAAATAATTTATAAGAGTCTTCTTATCCTTATCCGTGGAAAGAACCTACTTGGAAACCTTTTTACGTTACCTCTAGTAAAGTTTTATGTTATCCTGAGTATGGATTGGATCTCTGTTTACCATGCTAATATTGATTGTAGGGATAAATAAGTTTCTTTTCAGAAAGACTTTCAGTTTGTGTACAAGAATGAATCGTTACTGATTATAACATATTAAGAAGATGAGAAAATTGTAAAATATGAAAATTCCACATATTGTTGAAAACAAATGAACCATTCAGATTAATGATGTGCCAGTGTTAAATGAGTATCATGATGTTTTTTCGTGATGAGTTGCCTGGAATAATACCAGATAGGGAAGTTGAATTTACCATTGACTTAGTTCCTGATGCTAATCCAATTTCAAATCCCCCTTATCTAATGGCTCGAGTCGAACTTTTAGAGTTGAAGGAGAAATTGCAGGATTTCTTAGAGAATGGTTTCATTCAACCTAGCACATCACCATGTGGTGCTTCTGTCATATTTTATAAAAAGTAAGATGGTTTTATGTGACTTTTCATTTATTATAGAGCCTTGAATAACATCACTGTTAATAAAAAATATCCTTTTCCTGATACCGATGATTTATTTGATCAACTTTAGGCAGATCAGTATTTTCAAAGATTGACCTGAGATTGGGGTACCATCAGTTGATGGTAATGGAAGAAGATGTTCTAAAGACCGTGTTTTATTCAAGATATGTCCATTATGAATTTTTAGTAATGCCTTTTGGGATAACCAATGAACCTGCTGTATTCATGGACCTTATGAATATAATTTTCCCTGTGTTCTTGGATAAGTTTTTGGTTGTTTTCATTGATTATATTTTGGTGTTTTCTAAAAGTAAAGTGGAGCATGAATGTCATTTAAGGGTTATTTTTCAAACCTTAAAAGAAAATAAATTTTATGGGAAATTCATCAAGTGTGATTTTTGGTTGCATCAAATTTATTTCCTTGGTCATATTGTTTCAAAAGATGGAATAATTGTTGATCCTACAAAGACAAATGTTGTTGAAGAATGGCCAAGACCCACAAATGTAACTGAGATTTGTAGTTTACTTGGTTTGGTTGGATATTACCAAAGGTTTGTTAGAAAGTTTTCCCGGTTATCTAGTCCAATGACTAAGCTAACTCGGAAGGGTGTTATGTTTATCTAGACAATAGAATGTGATGATTGTTTTAAGGAATTGAAAAGAAGATTGGTGAATTCTACAGTTTTGACACTACCTTCCAGGAATAGTGAGTTTGTTATCTACGGTGATGCTTCATTGAAAGGACATGGTTTCTTCCTAATGTAGAATGTAAGGTAATTTCTTAAGCTTCACGAAAATCGAAAACTCATGAGGTAAATTACCCTACACATGATTTGGAATTAGCTGCTGTTGTTTTCACTTTAAAATTTTAGAGGAATCATTTGTATGTAGTAAAGTGTGAAATATATACCGATCATAAATGTTTAAAGTATATTTTCCCCATAATGAACTGAACATGAGATAAAAGAGATGGCTGGAATTAATCAAGGATTATGATTTTACAATTCATTATCATCCGGGAAAAGCAAATAAAGTGGCTGATGCTTTGAGTTGAAAAAGTAATGCTTCATTAACAATGTTGCATTTGGAATGTGATCCGTTGGTTAATGATTTGATGAACTTTGGAATAGAAGTTGTTGGTGCAGGATGTTCTTCTGTTTTTTTTCAGGTATTAGTGAAATATTCTCCATCAGAGAGAATTAAGCAAGCACAGAAGCAAGACAGTGAGTAGAAAAAAATGGTAGTGCTAGTTCAGAAGGGTAAGTTTCCTGAATTCAACATTGATAATGACTGTGTTTAGAGATTTGGGAAGAGATTGTTTGTGTCATGTGATTCACAATTGAAGAGAGAGTTGTTATGTGAAGCTCATAGTTCTCCGTTTTTAGTTCATCCAGGCTGTATTAAGATGCATAGATATCTTCGAGAAAACTGCTGGTGGGATGTAATGAAAAGAGATTTTACTGATTTTACTATGATGTGTTTGACTTGTCAACAGGTTAAAGAAGAGCGACAGTTACCGAAAGGGATACTTCAAACATTACCAGTACCAGAGTGTAAATGGGAGAATATATCCATGGACTTCGTTGTTAGATTGTCGAAGACACCTTGACGTAATAATGCATTATGGGTTATTGTTGATCGCTTAACTAAATTTGCTCAATTCCTTGCTATTCAAGATACTTTTTCCCTAGATCAACTTTCTCGTTAGTATCTTAAAGAGAGAGTCAAGTTACATGGAGTTCTCCTCTCCATTTTATTTGACTGTGATCCCAGGTTCACTTCTAACTTTTGGGAAGGCCTTCAGAAGTCATTGGGTACTGAATTAAATTTTAGTACAGCTTTTCATCCGCAATCAGATGTGAAGTCAGAACGAACAATTAAGACCTCAGAGGATATTCTACGTTCTTGTTCGATGGATTATCAGGGATGTTGGGACCAACATAATTCGTTGGTTGAGTTTTCTTATAATAATAATTTTTATTCTAGTGTATAGATGTCACCATTTGAGGCATTATATGGGAAGCGATGTCGAACTCCATTTTTTTGGGATGAAGTGGGTGAAAGGTAGTTGATGGGACCAGAATTGGTAGAAGAGTTGAATGAAATAGTTCAGCTGATACAAAGACACATGAGAACATCTCAGAGTAGGAAAAAAAGTTATTCGAACAATAGGAGGAAGGATCTCTCTTTTGAGGTAGGTGATCATGTTTTTCTCAAAGTTTCACCACAGAAAAGTGTGATGAGATTTGGAAAGAAAGGAAAGCTGAGTCAAAGGTTCATTGGACCATTTGATATTTTAGAGAGAGTTGGATCAGTTTCATACCGAGTGGCTTTACCTCTGAGTTTATCTCAGGTACACAGTGTTTTTCATGTTTCAATGTTAAGGAAGTACATGCAAGATCCATCTCATGTTTTGAGTCCAGAGGTAGTTCAGTTGGAGGAGAATCTATCTTATGAGGAACAACATGTCCTGATTATTGACCACAGGGAGCAGGTGTTACGAAATAAGGTGATTAATCAAGTAATGGTTTTGTGGAAAAACCACATGATTGAAGGGGAAACATGGGAATCTAAAAATGCAATGAGGTATAAATACCCCCACTTATTCAATATGTAAATAAATTGCAGGGACACAATTTTCAAAAGTTGGGAAGGATGTAACATCCCAAGTAAGTAATAAATTATGTATTTTCATATATTTTTCAATTTATGAATTATATAGTGTTTTAGAGACTTAATATGTGAATAAATCCAATCTTAAGCATAAAATTCTCTAATATTTTTAAAATACTGTTTTACCGCCTTTTGATGGCGAACCATTTTTAAATCTATCTTTTGACAATTTTATAAGATCTATTTGTAAAAATAAACTTATTAATTATAATTGGGACATTTAAATTTACTTTGGATAAATTTTTGGTATTTTTTTGACAATGGTAATTTTTTTAATGAATAGTGAAAAATATTGCATTTTACATCAACACTACTTTTTCATCTAATTAAATTATATAGAAATATTATCTTTTTAATTGGGTTTAAAGTGTAAATATAATATATTTTTACTATTTAATCCAATGGTTGTCATTGTCATTAATTTCACTTTGAAATTGGACATAATCAATTGTCAATCTTTTGATAGAAATTGTTTCTAAAAAAACCGCTATTTGTTTTGACAACGGGAATTATTTTTAAATTAATTATTGAAATTTTTGTGTTTGGAATTTGGTAAAATGGATTCCATATTTTTAATTAGAAGGTCTATATTATGTAATTCATACTCTTTTGTTTTTGGACATTATGAATAGCAACGTCGGTTATTATATTTAATTATCGTGATTAATTAGTAATCGGGTAGTTAAGGATAATAAAATAATATCATAATAATAACAAATGAACCCAAAATGTGCCCTAATGCTATTGGTTGTGTCATGGAAGTCCATGGGATGCCTTGTGCCAAACTTAGGGACCCCATGGAATCACTTTTGGGTAAGAGTGACACTTTATCATTTTATTTTTAAAGAAAGGAGAATATCACAAAAGTATGTAATACCTAAGTAAAACAATTTTACTTTTTTCTACATAAATGATCTATTAAACTATAAATAGTAATTGGAAATCTAAAAATATTTCCTACATTATATTATTTGTTTTATAATTTTTAAACATTAAATAAATTTAATTTTTTATGACACCATGATGATATAACAATTACCTCATTAATGAACGATTTAAATAAAATGAAAATAAAATGAAAAATATAAGACTTACACTTGTAAAAAACCTATTGAATGAGTATATTTAGAACCCTTATCACATTATACTTGAAATATATCAATGTGGCACCGTTAAAATCCGAAAATCATTTTAATATAAAGTAACATTTCTTGGCTTTCCATGAGTACCCCTCATCCATCTTATAAAATACCCCCACCTCTATCTCCTTACCCACACCTCTCAAGCCATTGTCTCGGCCAAGCTCTTCACATTTTATCTCTCCACATCCCTATATTAATCCTATAAGCCTTACCTTAGGCAGAAATCTCTTCAAGAATTCCTTCTGGTTCAAACCAATAAAAGTTACCCAATTTAAATGCAATGTCTTCACTTGTGTTCTATTGTTTTATTTTTCTTCTCCAACCCTCTAAAATATTTTTATTACATATTTTTGTGACAACAACAATATATTCAATATACTAGTATTTTTTATGAGAATTATTCGAGCTACACTTACACAAACCTCCGTCTAATGGTAAAAGAACATACTGTTCAATTGGATGGCGAATTTCTTCCTCACGAAACGATTATTGTTTAATCTTCTTTTAACACCTTTCATGGTGGAGATTAAGATTTCACTCTATTTATATATGATATATATTATGTTTACATTTTCCTTATGCTATTTATTTTTAATTTATTTCATACCATTATGGTTTCCATTATGGGTAAACGCGATGTCCTCATTTTAGGAAGTGCGGGCTACCGCCCCCTCAAAGCGATTTGATTCGTTAATGACATACGTGGGACGTATAAAGGATGGATTCAATGATATTTTATATGATATTATACTTGAATTATAATATCCCTTTATATAATTATTAATTCATTCCATTAAATACGAAATATAAATGAAAGTAGCATTCATGCGTACGTACGACTTACCGTCTCCATGAATGGTGCATTTCATTTCTTACCTTTAAATGTTATGTAATATTATAAATGCATTTATATACTGGATATGTATTATATATATGATATCTACATCATGAATATAATTTTGTAAATAATGGATATTTTACCACATTAACAACTTGTAATTATAAGGAGTTTATATTAGACTCAAGTACCAATGATCGATAAAATGACCGTTATTAACTTAAATAATTACATAGTGTTAATAACATGGAAATATGTGATAAAAAGGAATAATGAACTTGAAAAAGGTTCTTTATCAAGTATAAATTAACTCATGTTTATTATTCATGTGATTAAAGAACGATCGAGTCAAGTCGAACACGAGGTAAGGGACTTCGTCTCAATCTCCTTTAATTGAGGCATATTATATTTTATACACAAATTTCTTTTATATGGTGTATAAACCCCTTTTAATTTTACATTTATTCAGAAGGAATCTTTTTTATACGAATCATTTTACTAAATGACAAAAGGGAATGTTTTTGTCATACGTATACAGGGACAACGACTTCTCCGCTGTCGTGACCATTATTTGAGTTTCATCTTCTTCTACAAGACATAACATTTTTTAAATGAAAAATAAATACCATGTTTAGCTTTTCTTTTATTTTGGTATTTAAAATGGTTTGGATAATGTTTTTATCAATGTGTTATTTATATCTTGTGATTGAAATGTGTATATTTTTTGTTTCCTTTATGCATGTTTTATGTGATACAATTATGTTAATGTTCTTGGGAATTGTTTATGAAGACGGGTGGTTTCGTGATAAACTAAGGGTAGGTGAGCCCGATATAACTCTCTAATGCATTGGGTAATGCGAAGGGGTTAAATGCTATGGTTTCTCTGAAGAGATTTAGGGATTATATTGTGATGGGTATTCCAAACCTAACCATGAGGGTTACTCCCTATGTAAGAATGTTATAAATGCCTCAAGTTACCTTTATGTTTTATGATTTCTATGATTTATTCATGATTTGATGAGGTATTTTAAAGTTCTTATGTTTTATTAGTAAAGTATGATTTCATTGATTCTTATGTATACATGGACTAATGTTTTCATTCCGTATTTTTATATACCTTACTGAGCTTTTTATGCTCATCCCATGTTTTTAAAATGTTTTTCACAGGTCAAGGGAAAGGTACATGATGTGATGATAGTGTCAAGGAAGTGTCATGAAGAATCCATGTTTTGTTTTAAATATGTTTCCTTTGATGGGAAAAGTGAATATTTTCTTTTATATAACCACCTTGTAAAAATGAGGAATGTAATGCATGATTTATCATCTAATTATATAAAACTCTAAACCTGAAAAGATCCTGAATGTGTATTCTTGAAATAACTCAATATTAAGTGATGTTTAAGGATGGGGACTTATATAATGTGTTTTAATTCCTTTGATCACATTGAATGAATAATTTTAAAACCATAAACATTTATATTATGAAATGAATATTCTTAAAAAAACTATGTTGTTACATTACCCCACATAAAATAAATTGAAACCTAGAAATTTTAATTACTAATCACAAAAAAAGTAATTAAGGATATTCTTAACATATTCATCATTCAGGATATAAACTCAAATATGACATCTACCTTAAAATTTTATGTTATATCATGTTACTTATCTTTCTTCATAAAACAATATTCATTCATACAATCATAAACCTATGTATGTATATACTCAAAATATATATTCCATATTGCATAAATCTCTCAAAACCATCTAAATATTCACAATAGTGAAACAATATAATCATCCTTAAATTAGAACTCTCATTAAGCATAAAATAGGAATAAGCACTATTTCAAAATGTCACACACTATTAAATATATACCGTAATCCATAAAATGATATAAACCTCACCAAAAATCTCATGAATTTATTATTAATTTAATCATTAATGAAATATAAGTCTTTAAATACTATCAAGCCACTTTTCTCAAATTTAATCAACCATTAATTATCACGACATAAATAATATGTTAATCCTAATATTTTTCCATACCATAATCACGTGGTATAAAATATTTAAATCTAAAAATTTTACCTTATAATAAAATAACATTCCAAGGTTGTTGATACAATTTTATATATGCCTCCAAATCATAAAATAAAAACCAACGAAGAAAGATCCATAATTTTTTTATTAAATCCATGAATTATTAAATATACCATAATTCCATAAATAAATATCAATCGCTAATGAAAATTGAAATTTCATAACCTATCCCCCTAAAGGTACCCCTCTATGGCCAGAAATGATATAAGGGATATTTGAATACTAGAATATTCCCTCCAATAGGCCACAAGTCGATGAAAGGAACCGAGGACATATCAAGCACTCTAATGAGATTGATTACCCTCTAAGATTTGATAACAAGAATGATATGAGTTGAAAATTAAAGAAATACTTCTCATAATAAAATTAAATATGCAGAATACATATATGAATTTTCATACAATGGAATAAAAGAGAAAGCTATAACTACCAAAAGAAAATTCCCCCACATTGACCTAAAATACCAATGAACTCCTAAAAAACCACACACTTTTTTAGTTTCTATAATAGAAAATAAATTAGGTCAGAAACCTAAAATATAGTTTAGAAAGATGTTGGGTGATCATAACTGCTGTATTGTGTATTATCATCCCTGGAGCCTCTCAAGAAAAAGATGAATAATGTATACTAATGACCAATGAAAAAAGTGAAACTAACTTTTCACGTAAGAAGGTTTACTATATTCCCAGCCTCACTATGAAAATCATTCACCAAATAACTTATAAAAGATATCATATAATATAATATCAAAATAAGTTACCCACTACCACTTCCCCAATATTTTTCCATTATGCTCCAACGTCTCACATCCTCAACCATATCTCCCTAAAAATTTCATCCTAAAGAAACATAGACTAAAGTAACACCTCATTCATCTTGTCCACAACTAAATCTAATCACATTATAAGGACCTATGCCTTAAACCATAATTAATATTGAATTTAATAACTCGTAGTTAGTATCTTTTTAGGTTTAGAGTTTTGGAGAATTTGGACATAACTATTACATCTCAATCATTACAAACTAGACACATCTACTCGGCTTCCATTTTTTTTCACAAAATAAAAACTCTTGAACAAAAGATTCATGTCTAGTTCCTTGTTTTAGATATCCTGACATTTTCTTGATCCCATCCTTGACCCTATTCAACTTTATTTCCTCTGAAAAACATTTCAAAAAAACATGGGATGAGCATAAAAAGCTCGGTAAGGGTTACACAAAGAAAGAAAACTGTTATTTTTTCAAAACAACATGTAAACCATGAATACATTATCAAAGTAATACTTTTCACATTTCTGAAGTAGTAAATATTCTACACTGAATAAAAGATCATTTCTTACCCTTTTGTAAACAAAATAATTACCATAAAACCCATATAAATATCACATAACATATAAAGGTAACTTGGTACATAAACATACATAAATGGAATAACCATACGGTCGACTTCCACACATAACACTTAATGGAATAGTCATATAGCCGACTTCCACACCCAATTCATTGGAGGATATAATGTAACCACCCGTCCTGGTATTCACGGAACCACCCATCATATGGTTTATCACGTAAACACCGGTCAAAAGTCCAAGTACCATTATAAAATCATAACACATAAAACAATTATAATGGAAAGAAAATATTTCTACATTTCAATAATAATATATCACTTAAATATATTTCCATAAAAAATCCATTATCAAAACCATTTTCAATACCAAAATACCTAAAATAGTATATGGTATTTATTTAGTTTTAAGAACATTATGGCTTGTTGAGGAAGCCAAGGGTCAAATAATACTCGCGGTGGCGGAAAGGTCATTGTCACCACGTACGTTAAAAAGAAACATACTTCTTGACGTTTAGTAAAATGATTCGTAAAGAAACGTTTCCTTTGGAATAAAAGTTAATGTCAAAGGGGGTTTATACACTGTATAAAAGAATAATGTGTATAAAACAAAATATGCCTCAATGAAAGGAAATTGAGATGAAGTCCCATACAAATATGGTATCTTTAGATTATGGATAAATCAATTACACAATTTATGTGTGAAAATTATAAATACACCCAATATAAGTGGATATTAAGTGTAAAATAATCATATTCATTCACACATATTCATAGCATGTCATGTTCAAGGAGTACAAGTTTAACCCAAAGTATTGAAGTTGTTTTAAGAAGTTCCATTGCAAAAATTCGACAGCCTAATGACGTCACATTAAAATTCATAAAATTAGTTGATGAGAGAGAAAATTGTATTTCATCACTTGGACATAAAATTTACATCAATAAGGATATAGAAAAACATATCACCACATAATAAGATGTAAATTAAAAGACCAAAAAAAAGATGTCTTTTAAAAAGAGGAGGGTGAATGGTTCCCTTACCGATTAGGGTATCTTTTGAAACGTACACCCCATGACAGAAGGACCATAAAAAATTTATGTAAATACTAACAAAAGAATGTATGTTACCCAAGGATTAGACTAATGGGAAGTACATACACCAATCAAATGTAAATAGTGGAAAATTTAGCATAAATCTAACTAGAATAAAACAGAGATGAAAAATCCCTTACGAAAACTCTGCAGCCTAACGGCGCCACTTAAAACTTCTAAAAATGGATTTATGAGAAAAAATAGGGTATCTAATAATATGGACATATAATGTAAAGAATGAGGAATATAAAATAAAATCCCCAAACAAATGAAAAATGAGCTTAAAAAATTTCATAAATGACAGTACTTAAAAAGAAATAGAGAGGTAGGATCCCTTACCTCAATTCTGACTTGTCTTGTTTGTTTCTTTATATTCCTGAATAATAAACTTTGGTCAATTTATAATTTATTAAGGACCTCATTTTAAGTTTATTATTCAGTTTATATAACATATTATAATCTTATAATAATTGGCTAATAATGTGAGTTCATATCAGACATTTTTTGTCGATATTTGGTACATGAGTCAAAAATAAACTTGTTATAATTACAAGTTGTTCATGTGGTAAAATATCCATTATATCAAGAATTGTATTTATTATTTATATATAATATATATAATATATATCCAGTATATACTTTAATTTATAATATTACATGACATTTAAAGGTAAGAAATGAAATGCACTGTTCATGGAGACGGTAAGCCGTACGTACACATGAACAGTACTTTCATTTATATTTCATATTTGATGGAAATAAAACTAAATGAGATATATATATTATAATTCCAGAATAATATATATGTTATATAGGTCACATATGTTCATTAACTTCATTATTTATACATTCCATGTATTGCATGAATGAGTCACATCACTTGAGGGGGTCGTAGTCCACACTTCCTCAAATGAAATTATCACATTTGCAAAACATGAAAAGAATAAAGGTATATTTTAAATGTAAAATACAGAATAATAGAGAGGAAATAAATAGAATATATATCATAAATAAATATTGTTACATCATAATGTCCACCATGAGAGGTGGTAGGAGGGGATAGAACAATCATCGTTTTGTGAGGCAGTAATTATCCATCCATGGAAACAGTGTGATCTTTAACCATTAGATGGAGGTGTGTGTAAGTGTAGCTCGAATATATCACATAACAACATCCTAGTATATTGAAGATACTTTTGTTATTACAATGTAAAGGAATAAATAGAGTTTAGGGGGTTAGAGAAGAAAAATAAATCAAAAGAACATAAGGGAGGAGATTACCTTTAAATCAGGTAACACTCTTTGGTTTGAACAAAAAGGGTTTCTTGAAGAGCTTTCTTGTGACAACCGGGTCCCGGTGGCAGCCCAACCACCCGCTTTAACATGGTCGTCGGGTCCTGGCCCACCACTTACCACCAGTTGCCCCGCAGACATGTGGGGCCCACCCCAGGGTCCACCCACATGCCTGAGCGGGTCAGGTAACTTCCCCGAACGATAAAGGGTTAAATGACTAAATGATATGACTCATGTCAACAAGGTGCACCTTCTTTTTCAGGAGGCTACCTGATTAGAACTCCACAGTAAAGCGTGCTTGGCCTGGAGTAGTGATCATGATGGGTGACCACCCGAGATGTTTTTCAGGGTGTGTGTGAGAGAGGACAAAGCACACTAGAAAGGACAAGTGTTGGCCTGTGGGGACTGTCATTAGTCAGATGACCCGTTCAGGCATGTGGGTGGACACTGGGGTGGGCCCGACGTGTCTGCGGGGCAACTAGTGGTACTTGGTGGGCCAGGACCTGACGGCTATGTTAAGGCGGGGTGGTTGTGCTGTCACTAGGGCCCGGTTGTCACATTTGGTATTAGAGGAGGAACTCAGCCTTAAGTGAGGTGTACTGCCTGGGTTGAGATGTATGGCCCACAACGAGGGTTTTGTTCTCTAAGGGGGGGGGGTGATTGTAACATCCCCGAATGATAAAGGGTTAAATGACTAAATGATAAGACTCATGTCAACAAGGTTCACCTTTGTTTTGAAGAGAATACCTGATTTGAACTTCACTGTTAAGCGTGTTTGGCCTGGAGTAGTGATCAGGATGGGTGACCTCCTGGGAAGTTTTTCAGGGTGTGTGTTAGTGAGGACAAATCTCACTAGAAAGGACAAGTGTTGGCCTGTGGGAACTGTAATTAGTTAGATGACCCGTTCAGGCATGTGGGTGGACCCTGGAGTGGGCCCCACGTGTCTGTGGGGAAACTTGTGGTACATGATCTGGATGGGTGACCTCCTGGGAAGTTTTTCATGGTGCGTGTGAGTGTGGAAAAATCACACTGGAAAGGACAAGTGTTGGCCTGTGGGGACTATCATTAGTCAGATAAACCGTTCAGGAATATGGGTGGACCCTGGAGTGGGCCCCACATGTCTGTGGGGAAACTGGTGGTACTTGGTGGGCCAGGACCCGATAGCCATGTTAAGGCGGGGTGTCTATGTTGTCACTGGGACCCGGTTTTCACTGGTCATCTGACTAATGATAGTCCCCACAGGTCATCACATGTCTTTTCTAGTGTGCTTTGTCCTCACTCACACACACCCTGGAAAACTTCCCAGAAGGTCACCCATCCTGATCACTACTCCAGGCCAAGCACTCTAAATTGAGGAATTTTAATCAGGTAGGCTCCCGAAAAGAAAGGTGAACCATATTGACATGATTCATATCATTTAGTCATTTAACCCTTTATAATTTGGGGATGTTACAATAACCCCCATTTAAAGCACAACACCCTCGTTGTGGGCCCTACATCACAACCCAAGCAGTGCACCGCGCACTTATGGCTGGGTTCCTCCTCTGATACCAAATGTGACAACTGGGTCTCGGTGGGAGCACAACCACCCCGACTTAACATGGCTGTCAGGTCCTGGCCAACTAGGTACCACCGGTTGCCCCGCAGACACGTGGGTCCCACCCCAGGGTCCACCCACAAGCCTGAACGTGTCATCTGACTAATGATAGTCCCCACAGGGCAACACATCTCCTTTCCAGTGTTCTTTGTCCTCACTCACACACACCCTGAAAAACTTCTCAGGAGGTCACCCATCCTGATCACTACTCCAGGACAAGCACGCTTAATAGTGAAGTTCTAATCAGGTATGATCCTCAAAAGAAAGGTGCACTTTGTTGACATGAGTCTTATCATTTAGTCATTTAACCCTTTATCATTTGGGGATGTTACATTTGTGCCTAAGGTGAGGCTTCAATGATGAAGATAGGGATGTGGAGAAATGAAATGGGCAGGGGTTGCACGAGCCAAAGGCTTGATAGGTGTGGGTATGGAGGTAGAGGTGGGGGCCATTTATAAGAGAAGAGGAGGGGCACTCTTGGAAAGTTATAAAATATTACTTTATTATAACATGATTTTCGGATTATAAAGGTACCAAAAGGATATAAATTGAGTCTATGGTGATAAGGTTTCGAAATCCACCCATCAAATAGGTTTTTGAAAGGTTTAAGACTTATATTGTACCCTATCTTATCATTTTATTTAAATCGTTCATTTATGAGATAATCACTGCATCATCACAGTATCAGAAATAAATTATTTGATTTAATGTCTAAAAATTATTAAAAAAACATCATGATGTAGGAAATTTTTTTAGCTTTATAATAAATATTTATAGTAAAAAATATGACTTTTATAACCCCGTGTTAAAATTGTTTTATTAAAACAATACATGTTTGTGAAATTTTAATTTTAACTTTAAATAAAAAGTTATTAATGTCATTTTCCTACCAAAGTGGCTTCATGGGGTCCCCAAGTTGACCCATGGATTGTCTTGTTCGGCCATGACTCATCCAATAAGGGCAGGACATGTGTCATTGTCTTTTCATATCATTATAACACTATCTTTACCTTAAATTACACTAATAACCTTTAACCGCGATTAATAAAACTTAAAAGTTACTATTTACCAAAAAACTATTTTAATCCCATTGAACCACATTTTACATCTTAATGGTAACCATTTTTGTTGGATTTTTTAAAATAAAATTACATAAGTGGTAAATTTTCATTTAAACAAAAAATAAGTTTTTTAACTGCCACATAGTGGTTTCACTATTCATCAACAAATGAAGTTTTTTAGAAAAATAAAAAAAATTCACCCTAAGCTATATTTGAAATTCCAAATTAAAAAATGATGTATATTTTCCAAAATTCAAAACATATAAGTTGCATTAATTAATTTAATAATTAATTCCTGCCGTCAAAACAAATAACGTGTTTTTAAGAAACAATATCTATTAAAATATTGCCACTAGTTTAAGTCCAATTTCAAAGTGAAATTAAATCCAATGACCACCATTGGATTAAATGGTAAAAATATATTCTAATTTAACATTAAAACCAATTCAAAATATGATCTAATCATATAAATAAATTAGATTAAAAAGTGTTTTTGATTAAAAATACAACATTTTTCACTTATTCATTAAAAATGAACTTTATCCTAAAAATACCAAAGATTTACACAAAGTAAATTTTGATGACCCAATTCTAAAAAGAATATTATTTTTTCAAATATAACATATATAATTGTCAAAAAGTGGATTTAAAAGAAGTTCTCCATCAAAATGCGGTTAATCAACCTTTTAAAGAATATTAGAATATTTACGCTTAAAATTGGATTCATTCGCATTTTAAAAATATATCATTTATTGGAAAAAAGAAAAAATATTTGACAAAAATATATAATCATTTTTTAGTTAGTTCTATTTATTCCCTCCATTACAACGGCTAGGCGTTAACTAAAATAATATTATTTTATTATTAGAGTGCAACGTAAGATTTCTACGAAACTCGTTGTTGCGTATTGGGTACGCCATCGAGCATTGTGTTCCCTTTAAATTAATATTAACATTTTATTAAAAAATATGGTTAAATATGAAAATGTAATATTTTTTTGTTTACCTGTGATGTTAGATCCTTCCCCCCTTTTGGAAATTGTGTCCTCACAATTTTAAAATTGGTCTTGGAAACTTCATTGAAAGCCCCACATCAAAAAATGAGTAAATTAAATGGTCACTTTAATGAATGAAAGGGAAGTGAAAAGGTCACCCGAGTTAACCCATACTAGGATTCCATGTAGGAAAACATGGATATGTAAGAAAAAACAAAGGGTCATGTTCTGAGGGAGAGTGATAGAAAATATATTTAGGAGAAAGTTAACCACCAGAAAATGACAAACTGGTGATGGGTTAAATTGTATTTGTTTCCCTAGTAGGAAAAGTTAAGAGACAATATTTTTGTTTTTAAGTTACTTTTCATTGAGGAATTTATTTATGAGCTTAATTAAATCATAAGGAAACATACTTACTTGTCATTTAGACTCTCATCTCCTACTATATTTCTTACACAAACTCATATTTTCTCCAAAAGTCGAGTATTTAGGATGACTTTTTCACATTAAGAGAGATATAATCAACGTTTAGAGAATCACCTAATCCACAAAATAAAAATATATATTTCCCATGTTATCAGACCTTCATTAAAAACAATATTGTTAGAACAATATAAGATAATCCACAAAAGGATAATCGTTTATAAAAAGAAAATATATTCTTAATCTCCAAATTTTTTCCAACAAAACAAAAAGTTCAACGAAGACCATTCGATAAAAAATTTGTCCATAAAATTCTTCAATGTAAACCAAACTAAGAATGAAACCTAAATATTTGAAGGTTTTAATCACATAGTCTTCCAATGTAAAAATAAACATTTATCTCCAAATAACATCAGTTTCACTTAAAGTCTCATATTGAAAAGTAATTAATCTAATCATATATCCTCCTTGATTGGTCAATATTTTCTTAGATAACCCAAAATAAACTTATTATTGATTCATAAAATCATATAACTAAAAAGAATATGTCATAATAACCATGGACTTCACGTAGTCCAGTGGTAGGCGATAAATACCAGTCGCACTTTGGTTGTGGGTTCGATTCCCACAGCTTTGTCTGACGCGACGAGTTGTCACACGGTCTGTGTGTTGTCCTTTTTCCAAAACTATATAATTCATAAAACATTCCCCAAAATGAGATAAAATCTTAAAAAATAATCATAACATATTTTAACCTCAAGTTTATCTCATGCCTGTAATTTTTCATTATAACATATAGTTACCCATAATTACCTCAAATGTAAGGATCATATAAACCATAATGGTTACCTTTATAATTATCACATGAACTTCAACATCGAGTTAGTTCTCTCGTACATGATGCATTAGAGAACTCACCAAGATTCAAGTGGTTGATCATGACTCCTGATATATGTATTAGGATTTCCACGTGATTTCTCATTGAATCCACCATTTCATCCAGTCTTTTAATCAGAGAACCACCACAGTTTCCTTCAAACCCATTGTCACATTGGTGCATACTAGATCCGTCCATTTACTAAAAATAAAATTCTCCATGTGAGTATATCAACAAAATCCTCATGTACTAAAGAGGAAGATACACACTAATATATACATATCCAAGTTATCTCAAACTCATTCCAAAATTCAAAAATACCAATGACTCTATCTAATATAATAACCATTGTGGTTATACACAACTTGTCAGTTATGCTTAAACTACACTCTAACATCTAATGTTATCTAAACTGACCTATGATACCAACTATAAGGACCCGAGCCTTAAAACTTACTTAATCTTGAATTGAATAACTCACATTGAGGATATTTTCTGGTTTAGAGTTTTAGAGAATTAGGACATAACTATTACATCTCAAATATTAAAAAGTAGACACATCTACTCAGCTTCAATTTTTTCACAAAATAAAAAATCTTAAACAAAAGAGTCATGTCTAGTTCCTTGTTTTAGAAATCCTGACATTTCCTTGATCCGATCCTTGACCCTATTCAACTTTATGCATTGTGAAAAATATTTCAAAAAAACATGGGATGAGCATAAAAAGCTCTGTAAGGGTTACAGAAAGAAGTAAAACTGTTAGTTTTTCAAAACAACATGTAAACCATGAATACTTTATCAACGTAATACTTTTCCCCTTTATAATGTAGTAAATACTCTTCATTGAATAAAAGATCATTTCTTACCATTTTGTAACCAAAAGAATTACCATAAATCCATATAAAGATCACATAACATATAAAGGTAACTTGGGACACAAACATACTTAAATAGAATAGTTATACTGTCGACTTCCTCACATATCACTTAATGGAATAGCCATACAGCCGACTTCCATACCCAATGCATTGGAGGTTATAACGTAACCAACCATCCTGGTTTTCACGGCACCTCCCATCATATGGTTTATCACGTAACCAATCTTCTAAAGTCCTGGTTTCATTATAAAATGATAACACATAAAACAATTACAAAGGAAAGAAAATATTTCCACATTTCAATCACAATATATCACTTAAATATATTGCTATAATAAACCCATTATCAAAAAAAATTTCAATACCGAAATACATAAAAGTGTATATGGTATTTATTTACTTTTAAAAATAGTTCGACTTTTTGATGAAGCCAAGGATCAAATAATACTCACGGTGGCGGAAAGGTCGTTGTCACCGATTATGTTAAAAAGAATCATACTTTTTGTCATTTAGTAAAATGATTCATACAGAAAAGATTAATTTGGAATAAAAGTCAAAGTCAATGGGGGTTTATACACTGTATATAAGAAAGTTGTTTATAAAACAAAATATGCCTCAATAAAGGATATTGAGACGAAATCCCATACAAATATGGTATCCTTAGATTAAGGATAAATAAATTACATAATTTATGTGTGACAAATATAAATACACCCAATATAAGTGTATATTAAGTGTAAAACAATCAGAGTTATTCACACATATTCATAGCATGAAATGTTCAAGGAGTACAATTTAAATCCAAAAGAATTGAAGTTGAGTTAAGAAATTCCTTTGAAAAAATTCGACAGCCTAACGACGTCACATTAAAATTAATAAAATTTATTGATGAGAGAGAAAATGGTATCTCATCACATGGACATAAAATATACATAAATAAGGATATAGAATAACATATACCCACATAGGAATATGTAAATTAAAATTACAAACAAAAAGAAGTCTTTTTAAAAAGAGGAGGGTGAAAGGTTCACTTACCGATTAGAGTAACTATTGAAACGTACACCCCATGATAGAAGGACCATAAAAAATTTATGTAAATACTCATAAAATAATTTATATTACACAAGTATTAGAGTAATTTTAATTACATACACCACTCAATGTAAATAGTTGAAATTGATTCATAAATCTCACTAGAATAAAAGTGAGATGAAAAATCCCTTACGAAAACTCGACAGTCTAATAACGCCACTAAAAACTTCCAAAAATGGATTGATGAGATAAAATAGGGTCTCTAATAATATTAAAATAAAATGTAAATAATGAGTAATATAAAATAACATCCCAAAACCTAATAAGTATGAGCTTAAAATAAATTACATAAAAGAGAGTACTTAAAAATAAAGATAGAGGTAGGATCCCATTCCTCAATTCTGACTTGTCTTGTTCATTTCGTTATATTAATGAATAAAAAACATTGGTAAATTAATAATGGCTTAAGGAACTCCTTTTAATATTATTATTGAGTTCATATAACATATTATAACGTTATAATAAATGGTTAATAATGTGAGTTCATATTAGACGTTTTTATCGATGTTTGGTACATGAGTCAAAAATAAACTAGTTATAATTACAAGATATTCATGTGGTAAAATATCCATTATATCAAAAATTATATTCATGATTTATATATCATATATTTAATATATATCCATTATATACTTTCCTTTATTATATTACATAACATTTAAAGGTAAGAATTGAAATGCACCGTTCATGGAGACGGTAAGCCGTACGTACGCATAAATGCTAATTTCATATCTATTTCGTATTTAATGGAATTAAAACATAATGAGAGATATATATATTATAATTACAGTATAATATATATGTTTTATTGGTCACATATGTTCATTAATTTCATTCTTTATACATTCCATGTATTGCATGAACGAGTCACATCACTTGAGGGGGCGATAGTCCACACTTTCTCAAAGGAAATTATCGCATTTTCACAACATGAAATGAATAAATGTATGTTTTTAATGTAAAATACAGAAGAGTAGAGAGGAAATAAATATAATATATATCATAAATAAATAAATTTCCATGATAATGTCCACCATGAGAGGTGGTAGGAGGAGATAGAACAATCATCGTTTCGTGGGGCAGTAATTCACCATCTACGGAATTAGTAGGTTATTTAACCATTAGACAGAGGTGTGTGTAATTTTAGCTCGAATAAATCTCATAAAAACATCCTAGTATATATAATATACTAGAGTTATTACAAAATAAAGGAATAAAAATATTTTAGGGGGTTGGAGAAGCAAAATAAAACAAAAGAACAGAAGAGCGGACATTACCTTTAAATCAGGTAACTCACTTTGGTTTGAACCAAAAGGGTTTCTTGAAGATCTTTATTCCTAATATGATGCTCAAATGATGAAGAGAGGGATTTGAAGAGATTAACTGGGAAGGTTTTGGCCGAGAAAAAGGCTTTAGAGGTGTGGGTAAGGATGTAGAGGTGGGGGCCGTTTATAAGAGAAGAGGAAGGGCACTCTTGGAAAGTTATAAAATATTACTTTATTATAAAATGATTTTCATATTTTAAAGGTCAAAAAAGGATATAATTAGAAGATAACGTGATAAGGATTCTAAATCCACCCATTCAATAGGTTTGTGACATGATTAATACTTATAATTTACCCTATATTCTAATTTTATTTAAATCGTTCATTTATGAGATAATCCCTGCATCATCACGGTGTCACAAACAAATTAATTTATTTAATGTCTAAAATATATATAAAAGAATCATGATGTAGGAAATATTTTTATATTTTTAATTAATATTTATAGTAAAAAATATGTCTTGTATAACCCCATGTAAAAATTCTTTTAGTAAAACAATACATGTTTGTGACATTTTAATTTTAACTTCGAATAAAAAGTTATTAATTTCATTTTCCTACCAAATTGGCTTCATGGGGTCCCCAAGTTGACCCATGGATTTTAATGGTCGGCCATGACTCTTAAAATAAGGGTAGGACATGTTTCATTGTCATTTAATATCATTATAATATTATCATTACCTTAAATTACACTAATTACCTTTAATCGCGATTAATAAAACATAAAAGTTACTATTCACCAGAAAAATATTTTAATCCCATTAAACCAAATTTTACATACTAATGAAAACCATGTATGTTGGATTTTTGAAAATCAAATCACATAAGTGGTAATGTTTCATATAAATGAAAAATCAGTATTTTAACTACCACTTAGTGGTTTAACTATTCATAAAAAATTGATGTTTTCAGAAAAATACCAAAAATTCACCCTAAGCTATATTTGATATTCCGAAATCCAAAATGATGTCTATTTTCAAAAATTCAAAACATATAAGATGAATTAACTAATTTAATAATTAATTCCCACTGTCAAAACAAATAGTGTGTTTTTGAGAAACAATATCTATTAAAAGATTGACACTAGTTTAAGTCCAATTTCAAAGTGAAATTCATTCCAATGCCCATCATTGGATTAAATGGTAAAAATATATTCTAATATCACATTAAGACCAATTAAAATGATTATCTAATCATATAAGTAAAATATATTAAAAAGACTTTTTGAATAAAAATACAACATTTTTCATTTATTCATTAAAAATGAACTTTATAGTAAAAATACCAAAAATTTACACAGAGTAAATTTTGATGCCCCGGTTATAAAAAGAATATTATTTTGTCAAATATAACACATAAAATTTTCCAAAAGTGGATTTAAAAGAGGTTATCCATCAAAAGGCGGTTAATCAACCTTTTAAAAATTATTAGAATATTAACACTTAAAATTGGATTCATTCGCCTTTTAATCATCTAGCATTTATTGGAAAAAAGTAAAAATATTTGAAAAATATATATAATCATTTTGTAGTTAGTTCTGTTCATTCCCTCTATTACAACGGCTAGGTTTTAACTAAAATAATAATATTATATTATTAGGGTGCAATGTAAGATTTCCAAGAAACTCGGTGTAGAGTATTAGGTAAGCCATCGAGCATAGCGTTCCCTTTAAATTAATATTAACACTTTATTAAAAAATAAGGATAAATATGAAAAAGTAATATTCTTTATTTACCAGGGATGTTACACACATACCATGAACCCTTCTTAACACATCATCTAATCATAACATACGACATCTTTAGATAGTAACCAAGTAGTATTTAGGATCCAAAAAATTTCATTTTTCATGTATTATACATCAAGTTATCAGAAACCATATATGAAATACATATAATAATCCATTAGATGCAATATTCATAGATAAATGTGTGTGAGAAAACCATAATACATTACATCTCTTTACCCACATATAAGGGAAAGAAAACCACTATGTACTACAGCACATAATACTACTAGTCCAAGAGAGTATAGCAAGAGGGGATAGTCTACCATCCATTCCTCGATAACCTAGATGTTGGGGGGAAAAAGACTCCGAGAGTTCACTAGGTGTCAGTTTCCCAACCGATATGTGGTGGGTAGATTATGAAATAAAAAATCATATAAGATATAATAAAGATCACAACTAAACAATGTTCATGGACCTATTCATAGTCTCAAACGTAATTATCATCTCATTAACACTTGACTGCAATTGCTATGGGTTATATATCCAATAATTATACAAGAATTTAGGAATAATATATTTACTTATTTCCATTAAACATTCTACATTATGTATTCTTGTTTCAATTAAAATTTAATATTACATTATATTTACTTTAATATCATCAAAAATGGATTTCATACCTTCCAGACATAAACCAATTTATCCCATGAATTCTCAGGAGTATCATTATTTGTGACATTCCATTAAGTACCAAAGCCAAGGGTTAAAACATTTATTATTTCATATCCTGCCAAAATTCTATTTACTCTTGGAATTATCCTAGGCTAACATAAAAAAAGATGGATAACCAAGGATGACCAGTTGTATCAAGAAGTGTGGAAAGGAATATTGGTAAACAAAAAACTTATCCATCTGAAATTTATAGTAGACTATTGTCTTTATGACCCCCAAATCTAGTTTCCCATAGCTAGTAGGCTATTCTTTATGTGGAAAAGGTACGAGATATTACATTCAAAGGATCAAGGTTTAAAATGAATTAATAGAATAGACACATTACATTATAATTTTAATACATAAATCTACAAATCATTTTTCTATAACACTATCCTTTTTAATCATAGTATCCCACTTCATTACCCTGGGATCTTATGAAATAGAGTAAAGGCGGGGAGAATAATTGATTTTTAATAAAAAACGTACTAAAAAATCTAATGAAGAATAAAAATGGAAAAAATAATTCATGATTATAATTGAATCAATAAAAATTGATGTATATGTTTAATCTATAGAAGAATGAAAAATTAATTAACACATGGAACCTAATTACAATCTAAAATATAGAAATGTTTAATGCCGGAAATTATAAAAAACTTGTCTAGGCCTTGTGGGAATACATTATATATAGAAGGTAGGGATTCTACAATTACCCTATTTTAGTATTACCCTAAAACCTACCAGTTCATTGATGTGATACATAACTCAAGGCCCCACCCATCACATAAAATTAGAACTCATAAAATCAAACTCCAAATGATTATAGCCAATACATGTCATATTGTTTTAAGATGAATAACATAGAAATTCATGGAAAACAATCCTAATGTAACTTATAATAGATTATTTCACCATGTGGAACAATACATTGTTTAGTCCATTAATAATTTACCTAATAAATTAATTATGTATAATGTTTTTGAGAATTATCTCAACACATGTAAAGAATAATTATGGATTCATAGTATTCAAAAAGTACCATTAATAAGTGATTTATATGGAGTTGTAATTGACACATACTTATCAATATTAAGAATTTTAAATGGGTTTAGGATGTTTATTTATAATTTTAGGACACCAAATATTATCTTACAATATACACAACGATATAAATTTTATGTTTTAATAAATAAAGAGTATGATTATTATACACATCATATTCCTCTAAAGTTTCAAATCTTGTGTGCAGTAAGGGACCATTCACCATGCACTAGGATTATGACTTGGATATACCAAAAAAACAATTTTTTTGGGATATTTCCCATATTTTAGTATAATCTAAAACCTTATCCACTTTTAGTGCCCATATGGGGATCATTTTCATAGAAAGTCAAACAATTTTTTCTTAACAATAATATAGTATTTCAATTGATATGAGGAAGTTTATTTATTGTAAAGACTTGTGAATTGGGAATAATATGAGTGAGAGGAATGATCAAATGATTATATTTTTTTACCTTGTATCATTAAATTAAACTAACAATGTAATGGGATTACAAATTATGGATTAAAAATTGTATGTTGATGATAATGTAAATATTAATTGTAAGGTTATATGGAGAGAATAAACCCTTACTTCAACTTCGTAATAATATATAAAATTCATATAAACTATGTTTGTTTGTTAATATTGTAAGGATAATAGTTAAATTTCTATGTAATAATGTTTATACATATCATGTAATAATATAAAATGAAACTTTTATTGAGATTTAAATTAATTAAATCCAAATTGGAAATGATGTGAGAGAGAAATAGGAACCGTAAACTATGTCGAGTTTAATATTTTTGGAAATAAAACCCTGATCCAACCAAAATATTAAATAATTATGTTAAATATAGTGGAGGGACTCCTTAAGAGATTAGTGACGAATAAAATTATAATTTGGTGTGTGCAGATGGGAGGTGGGGTAGGTATTTACCAGTGTTGTTAGTGTAATTTCGTATAGCAATTTATCAATTTTTTTATTATTCCACTTTTTTAGTGGAGCTAATATTTCATAATCATTAATGGTATTTATATTACTCATATAACTTATTTTTAAATAATAAATGAATAATTTCATGTCAATATTTATATTTTTATCATAAACAATTAAGGAGAGCATTATTTGAATTCATTCAAATACATCACTGTTTAATTTTTTGACCATATATTTAAAAATACAAATCCCAATTATGATTTTATTATTTTTAAGGTTTTTGGTTAAAATAAAAAAAAAATCAATTAACCTGTGATTTAGCCAATTCATCCAATTTATGTGTCATATGGACAACACAAGTGGGCCCAAAGAATCATTCCAACAAACTAGATAAGTATTGATGTTATATTTTTTGTAATTAAAATAGATGTTAAAATTAAATTATTCTCAACCACAAGTCCGTGGATATTAAATTACAGAATGTATAACATTATTGATCCCCAACTCATCCAATAACGGTCCAAATCCATCAATGAAAGTCCAACCCACAATTATATATGAGATTTTTGCAAAACCCAAACATATTGTATTGACACCCCATATTGACATCCAGTTGAGGTAGAATATTATGATTTGATATTTAAGCATTTGTAAAACCAACATTATTGAAATAATGGTTAAAATTTTAGGATATATTTTCGATCTAAAATAAATTCACATTGTGAACTTTGAAAAAGTATGGATAAAAATAGACAGTGTAACATGGTTTAAGAAAAAATCCCTAAATTTGGAATAAAAATCCCAATTACGAGATAAAATGGTTGGATAACTCTCCTTATCCATATATAAAACATTGTATAATAATGTTTCTCTATATATATCTATCTAAATAATCAAATGATCGAGCCAACATTAAGTATAATTTTTGAATGAAAATATTCCACCACCTTGGGTTATAAATAAACTCCTCTATTATCCTTACAATGTGATTGGGTTTTAGTGCATAAGAGGATACATTGGAATTAAAATTGCATTGAAAAATTCCTAGTAGTACCTTAAAAACTAATTTTTCTTCTTTATATACCATTCCTCCACTCTTTGTTTTCATGTTATTTTCTATTCACATTCATTTTTAATCCCATAATTGTTTGATTTTTAAATTTTTTTAAATATTAATTCAAGTATCTTCATGATATTTTATTATAATAAACCAAATATAGTGTAATATTAATGGTATTAAAATAGTATAAATCAATTTCAAACCCTTTCCTCATTTTCTTTCTTATTAAATCAAAAGTGTGCATTTAACTCCATTCATCATTCATGTGTGTGTTTTTTGCACTAATATTATCTTGTCCCATTATTTTTATTATATTTTTAACTCACCACCTTAAAAATCATAATCTAGATTTATAACCATCTTAATGTACGAGTAACTCATCAATTAACATGATTCCATGTTTGGTGATTTGAAGTGAATGTGATCTTTTTCTCATTAGATATTCATTGGGTTAACATTGTGTATCCTAAACATAAAATGTCCTAGATTGTTGAATTTTTATTAACATGTGTGTTTCTTGGATTATAGAAACCATAAATAAAATAACACAAACATTTATTTATTGACATTAAAACTCTATTTATGTTAAGTCTTTGATTAAATACTCAACACTTGGGAATCACGGTCAAAATCATCTTGTGAAGTAGGAGTTAATTTGAGGCAATATAATGAAAATATTAAGGATATCGTAATACTAAATCCATAAAAATTAAAACAACACAATCTATATCAAACTATTAAAAAATGAATCCATCAATACATTTAATTATGTTCTACAAAAAACCCCATATTCAAAATACTAGTCAATCATAAACATTGTCTCTAAAAAACGCACCACCACAGAGGATTTAACCCATGTTCTTCTATACACATTAATAGATAATTAGACCTTCGAATAGTCAATATGCGAAAATTTGATGTGCTTCATGTGGAACTATTTTTGGGGATGGTGTACTAGAAGTCAATAATTGTTTTTGTAGGAAAACAATAAAAAAATCAAAAAAATCCAAGAAAATAATCTGAAAAAAAAACACAAATAAAACCCACATTCAAATTAAAGCCATGAATGAAAAATCCCAAATAAAATCTGTCATTCCAATAAAAATCATAAAAATGGAAATAATAAAAAACTACACTCCTCTTCCTTTTAAAATTTATCTAAATGCTCCATAACCTCCAAAAAAATCCATTAGATATGTTTTCCTAGAAAATTGTGCGAACACTTGGCCAAATTAGGAGGAACATTATAGACAATAAAATAAGAAAACAGAAATTCATTTTACTTCCAATTTAATATCATATGGTCAATTTTACGATGAAAACCAAATAGAAATTGACTCTGTTGATATAAATTTTCAGCCCCTTGGTATTCAATATCCATGCATTGAGGTTTATTTAAAACTCAAATCGAGTTTGTTTCATCCTGTACCTCATTTTCATAGGCCAGTCAGTGAGCTTACACATCCTTAACATAATGATTTTCATGTGGTATGCTCAAATATATAGTATCAAGGTGTTTCTGAAGAAAAAATAAATCTTCCAGCATTCCCTTTCACCCTATAAAACACTACAATGCCATGGCTATATTACCACTCTCCTGGTTCCTAAATCACATGGAATGAAATCAAGTGACTATTCTTAGTGAAAGTCTTATTTTCTTCTCCAATTTATTCTTTCTAAAATGAAATTAGTTGTATCAATAAATCCTACAATGAATCAATACATGAAGATAACTCTAATAGATTCTAGAACTGGTGATGCACTTATTTAAAAAACACCTATGGTTGTAAAATATCTCATAAGAAATATGGCAGTAAACATGTAATAATTCCATACATGAGAAAATTGTCAAGATAAAATGGTCTTATGGAATGTATCCATAGCTAGAAACACTATTATCAAGTAGATTTGTGAACTTATTGGTCTAGTGAAAAAACTAGTAGTGGCTTCCAATGTTCCAACCTCATCTTATCCACAATCTCTATTCCTTGGACATGTAAAACATTGTGGAATTTATAGCTCATCGAATCATAGAACTATCACTTGTATACAAATTAAAGATGATATACTATATTATTCTATTCCAATGGAGGTAAATTCAATCTTTATAACTTGAATACCAATCCTAAACAATCAGGTCATTTGATTAGAAACTCCAACTAACCCCACTGTGAGTTCTCTTATTCTACCTATAACCCTGGCCTATGTTATTTGTAATCTCATCTCTCATCCCCCTCAATCCCCTCATCAAAATAAAAATCAATTAAAATATGTTCATGGTGGTGGAATCTTATGAAAACCTTATCCTTTTTTCATCATCATCAATGGAGAAATTATCCTCTTCAATTATACTTTCCTAGTTTGACTTCTCATTTCCCAACTAAATTTACTCACAATTAGAAGAAACCAAATCAATTAAATCCTAATGCGGACATTCCTCTTATACTATGATGATTTGGGAAAGATATAAAATGTATGAATCCTTCTTTAACCATTATAGCCTCAAAATAATGAAAACCAATTTGGTCAACATTAATCCCACGTCACCCAGTAGTAACAAACTAATTATTCCCAACTCACAGCTCAACCATTTCCCAACCCAAAGGGTATTGTAATTGAAATTTCACCTAGATCAAGAAATAAAATATCCATGCATTATAATGGATCATATAATTAATCATTAAACATTGAGTTGGAAAAGTAAAAAAAATCTTCTGAAAATGAACTCTAATCCACTCCGTCACCTCCTTCCATTGCTCTAAGGAACCTGATTCCTTTTCCTCAAGCCATATCTAATACTAATAATCCCTTTAAACCTTATTCTAAAATTGTCATCATTTCTAGATATATTGATTTCAATGTTCATTATTCTATTTGATAAAAAAATTCCTAAGTATAAAATCATTGTTAAGGACTTGTGTACACATAAGAAACAACTTAGGACTATTGAAAATGCTTCAACCTGGTAGTACATTCCCCTAAAGTGAAAAGATTTAGGTACCTCTATAGTTCCTCAACAAATATATAGTCTCAACATTGATGATGAACTAATAGAACAACGATAATCAATAAAATTCTTGATTAAATCCATATTCACATACCCTGGTCTTCTTAACTTACACCCAATTAGTTTTTCACATAGTTAACCAATAAAAGCATTACTAGTCTGGAGGGAATATCAGAGGATGTCCTTTTTCGGGGAAATGGTCATATCATCCTACCTGATTTTTATATACTTGATATGGAATTTGAGACAAATTATTTCCAATATACTATTATTCTATTAATACCTTCCCTCGTGGCATTTAGAACCAAAATTTATATCTACACTGGAATCTTATCCATGGAATTTGTTGACCTACCGGATAAAATCAATAATTTTCAAGCCATGGGATACCCATCAGAGAATATATTTTTATTATATATCCATACTTTTTAATGTTTATTTGGAATTGTGGTGAACCCTTATCTATCACATTCATCCTATTATAATTATAGAGGAGTTTTTGACTTTATTATCCTCATTAATCATGTTGTAAATGGAGAAGTTGTTGTTGACCTTCTATGAGTAAAATCTATCAATAAAAATGATCTTGAAAAATCTTTTTAATACCATCTAACATATGATATATTCTTGGATGATAATTTGGAAAATGAACTAGAATGCTTACTTTTGGATTCAAATAAGGTTATCCAACATTCTTTATTTCCTATTCATGATTATGAAAATTATCTTTTAATTAAATAGAACCATGAACCAATGTGATTATCATGTCAAAATGGTAGTGAATTTTGTGATATTTTCTTCCTTATCAAAAAATTGATAAAATGTGAGGTATAATTTAATCATTAATTTAAAAAATTATTGATATTAATTATCTATAAAAATCTATTCAATCTGCAGTCCCCTTTAATCATCATTACTCCATATTGGAAAGCGATTAAAAAAATGAGTGAAAAAATGGGATCCCATAAAAGGATTTTGTGTTATTCAAAGCATACATAAATTCACCATAATAATTAAGTAAACTTATTTAATTTACTAGAATAGAAAACTAGAACTTTTTGGGAAAAAATAATTCCTCAATTTGAATATCAAATGAAGGATACATGCATTCCCAATCTACCACCATTTAATTAAAATAACTTCAACTAGTAAGTGAAGATATTATCCAATGAACAATGAGACCCCTAAAAGGAGAAATATTTTTGAATGAATCGAGAGTTGAAAAAATACAGTCTTCATCATTGCACTATGTGTAGTCCAATATAATATAATATATGTAGAAAAAATAAATTCATCAATTCTTTGGATGAAACCAATTTTTTATTCTTATTTTATTAAATTTATTTTCTTTTTCTACATTAAATAAATAATAAATTTTCTTTTTGATTCTCTTATAGGTAATGGAGAATTTCAAAAGCATCAATAGAGTGGAAAAATGAACTATGAACCACATTGACTTCCACCAACCCACTATTGGATGGAGACCAAAACCCACCAAATAAAAAACAGGGGAAATCTTTCTCTTTAACTCTATCTACATATCATCCTCCTATTTATCTCATTATTATTTTTTCCTCTATCATTATTAGCTTTTTTACCAATTTCATCATCTATCCCTTTCCCCTCTTTCTTTTTTGTTTGGGTGTGTATTTTAAAAATATAAAGAAAAAACAAAAAAACTAAAATAAAATTGTGTGAATTACTAACCTTTAAAGTTTTTAATTTTTTCCAAAATTTTTTTAAAGACCAATTAATTTTTTGCATCTCATTTTTTTATTTTCATCATAAATTGGATGATGAATTTTGTGTCAATAATAGTAAAATTCTAATGCCTAATTTTAAATTTGGAAAATGTTTCTTCCCCAACCATGAGGGACAATGATATCTTTCAGCCCATTGTAAAGTATGAATATATATTCATATTATGAGTTTATTAACCCCTGGTTGTGAGTCTTCAGTTTATGGGCCTTCTAGATTAAATTACTCATATATTTTACATTAACAATAATGAGGCATTTTATAAACAATATATGAATTAAAATATCCAAATAGAATCTCATTACCCTTAAATCGATCCTTCTTTTGAAATCCCATTTGGTCATAAGAAATATATTTTTTAATAGCCACATTACAAACAAACAACCTTTCCCACCCAAATGTACAAGAATTTTCTACAGAAAATTTATTGAAATTTTAGTGTTGGGGGAATTTATTTCCTTCTCTGTATCATTTTCTTTATTTTTAACTTGTCATAAAATTTTTAACGGAATGAATTTATTTAAGTGTGTGATTGAGGTTTTAATTATGTGAGTTTTGGAAATGAATATGTGTTTTTTTTTCATTTTGTAATAAATTTATTGAATATTGTTAAAAAAATAAAAAAACTAAAAACAGATGAAAAAATAGGTTTTTTTCTAGTTAGGTTAAAAATAACTTGTAATCAACCTTTTATATTACTATAACTTTTAAAATTAATTACATTTGGAGAATAAAGAAGTATTTGAAGATGATTATGAGATTTTTCCATGTAAAACATCAGAATAAAAAAAGGACACTTGAATTAACATTTTCTGTATCGATGAGAGAAGTTGTGTGTTTTTTAAATATTTCATTTTCTTCATCCTATAAAAAAAATTTATATCTTTTGTTTCATCCTTAAAATATTATTTTCTATGTAAATATTGGTTACTATAACCTTCCACATCTCATTTAAAAAAAAATTATTTATTTTTCCATTATGGTGTTTTACCCTTATTTTACACTCTTTTTTGCATTATATTCATATCATACCATATCCACTATGATCCCACTTAAAATTTCTCTTGATTATTGTACCCTATATAATAGAGAATAAAATGTGAGAGTCCCTTCAAACTATAATATTATTAATGTTGGTTAGTGGGTTTGTGGACCTCCAATAATAAATTTATATCATCTTGAGGGGAGTGGGGTTTGAATGACCGTGTATTACAATTCAAATTTTGAACATGAAAAAGGAAATAAAATTAAACATTAATAAAATAAAAACATTTTGTGGTATAATTAATAATTGTGCAAAATAGAATTATCCTCCCATTATTGGTGAATACAATTAATATTTATTACTTAGTGAATTTGATTTTGTCTTCATTTTCTGTTTGTGTGCTTGAGAAATCTTATTATATTAACTATGGGAGATTTTTTATTAAAAAATAATTAATTATTTTACATTAATTTTATCAATGATTTTTTACTAAATAATAATTAATTTCTCGTACATGTTCATATTTTGATCACATAAGAAGATCATTGTTCTAATTTATTCAATTATACTACAATTTGTTTCATTGACTATATATTCCAAAATACTACATGATATTATTTGATTATTATTTTTCAGTGTTCTTGATTCAAATTAGTACAAATAATTAAATTTCATCATTTTTATATTCTTCTATTTGAAGGGCCATATGAACCCACAAGATGGGCCAAATAATCTGTCAAAGAAACATGAAAAATAGTGATGTTATATTTTTTGGGATCAATAAAAAAGTCCAAGTCACATTATTATCCACCATAATTATATGTATTTGACATTACAAAATTGATAAAAATATTAATGTCCTACCTAACCAATAATGGGCCCAATCAATGCATGAATGTCCATCCCACAATTCTGTCTGAGATTTGAGTACATCCCAAAATTATGGAATTTACTCCAAATATTGAAATCCAATTATGCTAAAAATTTACAGGTTGAAATTAAAGGCATATATGATCAGATTTTTTTAATAATGGGTTTATATTTTATGTTATATTACTGTTATAAAATCAATTTACATCGTGGACATTGATATATTATGGATAAAAATTGACCACAAAACATGGTTTCTGAACACACCAATAAAATTGGATAAAAGTTCAACTTAGCTCAAAACATTGAGTGTGAACTTTCCAAATCCATATATAAAATATTTAATAATAATATTTCTCTATACATTTCTATAATTTTTGATAAATGTTCTATACACTTTGTGATATAGTTTTGGAATCAAAATAGTTCACCAACATGGGCTATAAATACACGCCCCTATGTTCCTTACAAGGGGGTAAATTTTTAAAGATTATAAGGATAAATTGGTATAAGCATAACATTTACAATGTCTATGAATTACTTACTGAAATCAACTCTCTTCTAAATATACCATTCCCCCACTCTTGGTTTTCATTTTTTTCAATCGCTTTTATTGGTAATCTTGCAAGTGTTTGAGTTGTAATTATGTTTGAAGATTAATGTATATCTCATAATAATATACTTTTAAAATATACATTCTATAGTGTAGTATTAATGGTCTTAAAAATTTTAAATCAAGTTGAAAACACATTCCTCTTTCACATTCTTATTCAACCAAAAGCATGTGTTTTACTCTCTTCACATTTCATGTGTGTGTTCGGTGAAATACTATTATCTTATACTGTTATTTTTATTTTCATTTTAACTATTAAAATTAAAAATAAAAAATTAAATTAATTACTATATTAATGGATGAGTAAATAACTCATTTGTGTGATTCATAATTTTTAGATATCAAGTGATTGATGGATATTTCTCATTAAAAATTCATTACGTTAACATTGTGTTTGTCGAACATAAAAATTCAGGTATTACATACATGTTTTATTTAGTATATTATATATATGGAATATTTTAACCATAAATAACTATATTAAACAGGTATTTATAGATATTATAATGCTTGGTATGTTATGTATTGGATTAAATCCTCAACACTAGGTAATTCTGATCAAAATCATCTTGTGATTTAGGTGTTAATTTAATGAAATATAATTCACTGATTAAGGATATCATAAAATTAAATCCCCCAAAATTATCTCACCCAAGTATTTATCAAACACCTAATAATTTTAATACATCAATCAATTTAATTAAGATCTTCCAAAAAAACACCCATTAAATAGAAAAATCAATCATAAACAATCATCTTTGAAAAATGTACCATCATTAAGAATTTAACTCAAGTGCTTCTACACAGATTAGTAAACCACCAACCCTTTTAGTGGTCGATATGTGAGAATCGACCGGGATTTAGCCCCATTATAACCATTATATTCCTCTATCACCCTTAATATCCAATTATATTTTTAGTGCCTAAAAAAGTGAAATATCACTTCCTGGTCTAAAATAGGTCATGATTAAATAAATATTATATCATAAATACTATAGATACCATATTTTAAATTTTTAACCATTTTTAATGTATTTTACTAATTTTATCAATAATTAAAATATTTAACCCCTTGGATAACTTTGAGATGCAGATTTAAAATATGAAATCCATTTTATAAATTTTTTTCTCTATTTACCTATATTTTACCATTTAATTTTAAGTTGATACATTCATAAAAATAAAGTATAAAAGTAATAATCCATTAAATTTCACAAATAATTTTCATTATAACACAACTAAACACCTAGACAGAGTAACCATAACCATAGAAGAGTATATATTTAGGTTACATTGTTTAATGGTTCTAATTCATGGGGTGGTTCATTTAACATTAATCGGATGGTGATATCCACTAACTTGAACTTATCATAGAGATGGTTCTACTCTAACTCCACTTGTTTATTTTCTTATTGGTTTTGGTCAAGAGAGAACACTAGTGATGATACCTTCTATAAAAGATTTAATAAATGAGCTTCATAATGTATGTTATTACTAGTTAAATGCACATTTAATCCCAAATATGATAAATAAAAACCATCATTACTGATAATATTGACTAATCCAAATGGTGTTTACATAATTTCTATACCTCTAGTAGTCATAATGCCCAATGGTAAAATTCACCGATGAAAATGTTAACCAATGATAATAATGAAAAATGGTTATATTAATCCTTATTTATAACTTCCAACATGTATATCTCTTTATATCATTATCAATGTTCTTAAACTATGCCAATATAAATGTTTACTTTTTATTCTTAGTAAAATTTTAACTTTTATACTTGTTTTTATTTTTTGTGTTTGATTCACAGAAGTACAATATTATAGTGTTTCTATAAATTGTTACCCACTTAATTGTTCTAATATTTTCTTCATTAAAAAATATATTTAAATTGATTTTTCACTTTTAATATGGGTTTTACCATTAAAATTAAATAATAATGCCTTTATTAGTCAATAATATTATAATGAAGGGTTTACTTATTATTACTGATTCTTTGGTATTACATTCATCCCCCTAAATTTTTATTCTGTGAAATTTTAAATCAATATAAAATGTTGTGGATTTGAATTTCTTATAGAATCATTTTCACCCTTGTTTCCTCTTCCAGTAAAGGAATCATCCGATGACTCTTCACTAAATGGGATGTTCTATTTTGTAGTTAATCTTCCCTCTTATAATTAATCAAAATAGGATATTCCTCATATGATATGTTTGGATCTAACTGAATATGATCATATTTTTTATCATAGTTTGGGTTGGGAATATAAATTCATAGAAGTGATATATGGGTGATATCCTGAACATGGGATACATTTTGTGGCATTGAAAATGATATTTCACTTCTCCAATCAATTCAAATTTTCCAAACAAATCAATGAATATTGGAATTAATTTCTCTTTATTTCTAAATCTCAAAACCTCATTCTATGCATATATCATGAAGAATACATAGTACCACACATAGAATTGAGTATCTATCCTTGCATTATATGTTCACATTTTTTTTAAATTGGGATTCTTTTATATTCTTATGGATGGATCTCACCTTCTCATTGTCCACTCCATGAGTTTTAGACCCAAAATATTCTTTTCTCCAACTTCATCCCAGTATGTAAAATGTCTACATCTCATTCTATATATGGATTTATATGGTTCCATGTTAACACATGATTTGTAATTTTTATTGTTTGAAAAGTACACATGTGGTAAATAATGATTACAAATTCCTTAAAATTCAATATTGAATGGACTTATCATATCCTCCAATTTTTTGATAGTCTGTTCATACAACCCATTTATTTAGGGATGATAGATCAAGCTAATATTAAGGTTAAATTTAATTCGTTATTGAGAATCCTCAAATTATTTTATGTGAAAATTAGGTCTTGATTAGAGATGATTTATAGGGGTATTTCATGGAGTTTTACAACATAATTTATATACATCATTGTGAGAGAGTCCAAAGAATATTCATCTATAATTACAAGAAAATGTTTTGACTTTGCTAGATTATACACAATGAACCATATATCATTATTCCCTTGAGATGTATAAGGAATACATTTAGTAAAATCCATTTTAATATTATCCATATTCCATTTTAGTATATATAAAGGCTGCATTTTTTCCTTTCAGAAGTTTTATTTCATCCATCAACATCTAGAATACTATGCATCTTAATTATTAACATAAATTTCTACCTTCATATATTCCTACATGAAGTTATCTCTATTATCCTTATAAATATTGGTATCACTATTATATTTAGAAATGCTTGACCAATTATCCTCATAAAAAACTTCCTTCTTCATCACTAATATAGATGGAACACAACATTCCAAATCATAAAACTCTATTACCACCAATGTCAATCGCTAGTAATATCATATTGGTCACATATTCCATCGTATTTTATAGGTATTTATCACCTCATTGGGATTTCTTAATTCCACATATTAATGATTATGGAGTAATTAAAAGGAATAATAGTGATTATTCTCTTAACATTATATTGAACAAGAACATCCTTACAAGGTTTTTGTAAATTTGATCCTTCCTTACCCTCAACATTGATATGAAACCATATTATTTTATACTCAAAGATTCTAGCCCCTTTTTTACATCCCAGGATGATAATGGATAACATAGTCATAATACTTGGGTATTTATAACCATATTTTCCCCCCATATTACGATATTTATGAGTATATATAATATTTCAAACTCTTGTGGTCTAGGTATATATCATATTTCATTCTATATAGTCAATTATCCATGTATTCTTTGAAATAATTAATAACTTCCAATTAGAATCATGAGTTGGATAGTCAATCTCATAGGTTATAAAATTTATTGATTTATATCCCCCAAATCTATCATTTTACATTAGAATATATCCTAGACCATTACTATATGAATTACTTTAAATAAAGACGACTTATTTACTGTATGGATGATTAAAAATAGCTGTATTCACTAATATCATATTTAATTCTTCAAAACTATATTCAAATTTCTTTTTCATTTTAACTTAAACATCCTTATGTGTTAGGTAGTTTAATATATTATCTATTTGAAAACATATAAAAAACAATGATAATATCCCACAAGCCAGAGAAAACTACATATTTATGTTATGTTGTGGGGTTTTCGACATTCCTTGATAGCCATCATCCTTCAATAGTCAAAAAATATACCATCCATAGGCAAAATATTGTCAAGGAAAGAAACATATTGAAACTAAAATTCACATTTACAAAATTTACCATATAAATAGTTTTCCATAGAACCTCAAGAATAATTCATAAATTAGTTTCATGCTACTCATAACAATGAGATAATATGACAATTCCATCAATAAATATAATTTAAAAAATTACCATGGTAGTAGTTTAATACTAAATTCACCATGTATATAAATATAGTGATATAATTTTTCAATCCAAATGTCATTACTACGAACATGTAATGACCATACCTCATGTGAAAATATTTCATTAAAATGTCCTCTTTTTTAACTTTTAATTGACGATATCAAAATGGAGATCATTATTCGAATAGAATTTATCCCCTTTCTATCCTTACATAGATTGAGGTAGGTGATCTTTTTGGATACCTGTTTATTTATATTAAGTGTTTGGGAAAGGCAAGGGAGATTTGGGGAGTGTTTGGAATGGTTTTGGAAATGATTGACGGAATTTTTATGGCTGAACAGTTTGAACACGGTTAGGGGAATACTTGTGATAATCCTAGGTAACTATGCGATATTCCACTTTTCAGGTACTAGTATCTACATGGTTAGGAAATGGTTATTCAAACCGTGTGAGCTAATCATGCGTCCTGTTAAATTTTTTTAATTGGTTTAATTGGGATTGTCCCTATCTATCTCTTTTATCCTATCATACAATCCTTTTTTGGGATTCCTTGATATCAAGGGATATAGGGTAAATCCCACTCATTTCGAAAGAATATATAAGGAGTTTCATTACGGTTTCAAGGTAGTTTATCTCGGGTATGTCTCTCCTTTTGGTCGCTAGTGATTTTCTCTAGATCTACTCTTTCCTATCTCCCAATTTTCTATATCTACATCTATTGCATGTAGATATATGGGTTTTTACCTTAATGGATGATATTATGACTTTTTGATGATATGGAATGATATCTAGAGTGGTTTTGGTGGTGCATTCACTCGAATTTGGTTTGCGGTTTCTTGTGGGTTGATTTTACTGAAACCATATGGTAGGTGGATTTTTTCTTGATGCTACATTTCTAGAACTTGAGGCATTGTTTTCAATTAATTTTTTGTTTGAAATTAATTCTGAATATGATGTGTGAATCTTTTTGGAAACACATTACTGATTATTTGGGTATTTTTGGTAAAATTAGAAAGTATTGAAAAAGGGGTTTTGCTGTGTGATTTTAAAATAATGATTTTAAAGTGGATAATGTTTAGAATTATGGAAAATGTTCTATAAATGAATAATTTCAAAAATGATGATTCTTCGTTGAAATGTGGTTAGGAATGTAAATGTTTAAAGACTATATACAATAAATTGGGGGTCATATTGATGTGTTTTGGCATGTGTTGGAAAAGGTCTTGTTCATAATGTGTGGCTTTGGTGTGTTTATTATTGTCCGATGATCCGTTTTTATTGATTTTTTTTTATTTTGTGTGATTTTATAGAGAGGTCTCTCTATATAAGGGGATGGATAATGGATGTAATAGCCACCATTATGGACAAGTGGTCGAGAAGTACCATTATTTTGGTGAAATTTTAAATGGGCTTGGATGGGAAGTTCCTACATAGTTATTTGACTTGTTCTGTGTTTTTATTAAAGATGATATTTTTTTGTTCTGATGTGAAATGGTGAATTGGATTATGTTATGATCTCTTAACATTCACATAGGTTTCATGGTTTGGGTATGTTGTCTTGGTATGGGTGTTTTTGGCCTATCAGTAATTGTTGAACAATTCGGTGTTTTATATAAACTATTTTATATAAATGTTCTATCAATTTTATCCTTGTGGAGTGTATAGGGTAGTCATTTTGGGAAATCAAATTGATTATTATTTCTCACCCCCACCTATTCAAATTGGTTTTTTTGTATATGGTGTATTCTGGGAGACATGTAAGAGTAAAACATTTCATTTTTCTAGCGGTTATTCATAATGCATGAGTGGTTTTGTAGTCTATGGAGCATGGATCTTATTTTGGAGTAGTGGAGGGTGTCTTGGTTTACATTGGGTCTCATTTTTATCCTTTCTCTTGGTACTATGTCTTTTTTTTATTATGGTTTTGTTGTATTTGTTTTGGGGAATAGTTATGGAAGAGTATAGTAATATATAGTTCAGGTTTCTATGATAACATGCATCATGTAGTTTTTTAACTATTGGATAGTTTGGATGGATGTTTGATTTGATAAGAAAATCATTCCCCAATTTATTCTTGAATCCCTCAGCATTTATTTCAGGCCTTTGGCATCTTGTGAACGTCGCTTAAGGAATAGTATCCACTCCCCACCTTATCCACTTTATTGGGTGGAAATGGGTGAGACTTCGATGATTGGACCAAGCCTTTTATAGGAGATTAATGAGAAGATTATGCTGACCAGATAAAGGATGGATATTGATCAATGTCATCAAAAAACTTATACAGACCATCATCGATGACAATTGTCATTCGAGGTGGGTGATCATGTGTTTTTGGGAATCTCTCCTAGGTTGGGATATCCTTGGTTTTGAAATTAGGTTATGTAATTATCAAGGTACATTGGGACTTTTTAGATAATTCATAATATTTGAGAGGTGGCTTATCAGTTGTCTTTCTCACCATAATTTATTGCGGTGGAAAATTTGACACCTGTGTCATAGTAGAAAAAGTTTCATCTAAATCAAGGCCATGTGATTCATTAGGATCATGTTGATCGAAAAATAGATTCTTCTTTGGTGCATGTTCCATTGTAGAGTGTGGATAGGAAATATAAAGGCTTTCATGGGAAATTTATTAGTTTAGTTTGGGTTTTGAATAAATTTGATTAGATTTATTAAGAGACTTAAGAGCGAGGGAAAAGGATGGATGAGCCATGGCATGAGCTCTTTCGGTACATAAGTGGTTCTCTACTTTATGAGGAAGAAAAGTAAAATGGTGGGGATAATTTTTCTCCCTCAGTTTGAGGTATGTGACCTTTTATGATTACTTTTTGTGTATATTAAAATTTTTGGAATGGTTTTGCAGAGTTTGAAAGTGTTTTGAATGGTTTTGGAAAATTGTGGAGGCCTTTTTAAAGATGTACATTTTTAGCATAGTTAAGGGTTACCGTGCAATAATCCTAGGAAACCATGTGATATTCCACTATTTGGACATTGTCATCCGTATGGTTAGTACACAATTTTTCAAACTGTGAGTGCTAACCATGTGACCCTTTAAATTTAGTTTTTCTAAAAGAAGGGTTAGTCAGTATTGGACCTAACTCTCTCCTTTATCCTCTCATACAATCCTTACATGGGATTACATGATCTCATGGGATAGAGGGTATCTACCAGCAATTTTGGATGGGATTTTATGGGTTTTCATGATGGTTTGAAGGTAGTTCAACTTGGGTAAGTCTCTCTTTTTGGTCGCTTGCGGTTTTCTCTAGATATACTCTTCCCACTCCCTAGGTTTTATAGACATACATCCTCTGTGGATATATATATGTGTTTTATTACATAAATGATGATATTAAGATTTTTTTATTATAGGAAAATACGTATAGAGGAGTTTTGGTGGAGTGTTCACCTAGATTCGTGTTGCGGTTTCTTATGGGTGGATTTCACAAAATCCCTAATGTTAGTTGCTTTTCTATCAAATACAGATTGTGAGATCTTAAGCCATTTTTTCCAATTAATATTTTTATTGAAATTAAATTTTAATATAATGTGTGAATCATGGTGGAAATCTATTTCGTGATGATTTGGGGATTTTATGTAAAATTGGACATTGTCTCAAAATGAGGATTGTTTGTGTCATTTCAAAATGTTGATTTTAAAATGGATAATGGTTAAAATTATAAAAAATGTTTTATAAAAGATGAATTTAAATAAATATATTGATTCATTGAAATGTGTTTTGGAAGGGAAAATGGTTAAAGAGTGTTTTCAATAAATGGTGGTATTTTTTGAAGAACTTTGGCATGTGTTGGAAATGGTTGTGTGCATAATATGTGGCCATGGAATTCTTATACTTGATAGTTGGTCAAGCATTATACCTTGTGTTGATTGCGTGTGAAGTGAGTGGTAAGTATCACTATAATAGGTGAGTGATAGTGGATGGATGGGACACCATTAGGGATAATTGGTTAGGAAGTACCGCCTGTTTGGATAAATAATAAACAGGTTTTCACAAGATGTTCTACAGTGGTTGTCTGCCTTGATGTCTATTGATATGTATGATGAAAATTATTGTGATAATGAGAAATGGAGAAATATCTTATGTAATGATTTCTTGGCGCTCCCGTGGGTAGCATGGTTTGTGTAAGGTGTCTTGTTAAGGGTGTGTTTGGCTTATCGGTATTTGTTGAACTATTTGATGTTTAATATAAAGTGTTATATATAAATGTGCTAGAAGTTTTATCCTAGGGAATTGTTCGGGGAAGTCATCTGGGAAAATCCTACTAAGTATCATTACTCACCCCTTCTTTGGATATTTGGTTTTTTCTGATGTTGTCTTCCAAGACACATGTAAGAGTAAATAATATCATTTTTCTAGTGGTTCTTTATGTTTCTCGGTTGGTTTAGTGGTGTTTGGAGCACAGATCGGGTTGCGGAACAGTGGAGTGTGTCTTGGTTTACATTGGGTATCTTATTTAGCATTTTTCTTGGTACTCTGTTGTTTTTTAGTATTTTTTTCTTGTATTCAATTTTGGTAATTGTTAAGGAATAGCTTGGTTGTCTTTTGGTAACATATGGTTCGAGTTTCTATGTTAATGTGTGTCATTTATTTTTGATAGTAATGGATTACTTGGTTGGTTAGTTTATTTTAAAAGAAAACCATTCCCCAAATTTTTCATTAATCCCTCGACATTTATTTCTATCCTTTGGCCTATTGGGGAAATCTCTTAAGGTGTAATAACACCTCACCACCTTCTCAGGTGGGAATTTTATCTTAGAATTCCGAAGAAATATAAGGTGTTGAAGGCACAGTTTTGGTGGAAAGTTATGTAAAGGGAAGTTCCCAAGATTGTTTAGAGATGCTTGACATGTCATCAAGTAAAGGTAGAGCATTAGTAGCCATTAGGAATGTTGTAATATTAGCCTATTCTAGTGTGGATGTTGGAAAAAATACCGATGAATTTAGTGATAGGTCTCCCATGAACAATCTGGAAACACAACTCCATATGAGTGATTGGGGATCGACTCACAATGTTGGACCATGTCATCAAGATTTTTGAATAACATATTGTAGAATATCTATCAAAAATCATTATCAGAGAAGTGGTAAAGAGGAATTACATTCTAGTTTGAATTGTATCAGATAGATATTGGAGGTTCACATCTTGTTTTTGGAAATTCATGAAACAATCCCTTGGGACAGAGTTGATGATGAACACATCATATCATACTCAGATAGGTGGCCAATCAGATAGGATGATATAAACATTAGAGGATATGCTTAGGGATTGTGTGATTGATTTTGGGGGTTCATGTGAGGTGCACGTACTGTTGGTGGAGTTATCCTATAATAACAGTTATTAGGCATCAATGCATAAGAATCCTTTAGAGGAATTGTATGGACATTTGTGTCATTCTCCACTATGTTGGGTGAAAAACATGTGAGAATTCAATGAATGGACTGACCATTGTCCGTGCGACTATAGAGAAGATAAAGATCATTAGAAAGTAGATGTATAAGGCTCAATGTTTTCAAAAATCATATGTGGATCATCATTGACGAACATTATCATTTGAGGTGGGTGATCATGTGTTTTTGAGAATCTCTCCTAGGTTGGGTCATTTTTAGATTGGAATGTTGGGTATTTTATCTTTGAGGTATATTTCGATTTTTGTGATACTTGAGTGGATTGGATACGTTTCTCATAAGTTTTCTTTTCCACCACGGTTTTGTATGAAGCACAATGTGTTTCATGCCTCGTTGATGAAAAACTATTAGCTGGATCAGTACCATGTGATTTAATGGGATCTTGTTGAGTTGGAGTCATATTCTACTTTAATGCACGTGCTAGTGCAGATTTTGGATAGTAAGTAAAATGTCTTGAATGGAAAATCATTGGATTAATTTGGCGTTTGTGGCTACATGGTCAGATTCCGTAAGAGACTTGGGAGCGGGAGAAAGAGATGGTCGAGTAATAACCCACGCTCTTTTGGCAGAATGGCGGTCCTCTCATTTCTAAGGATAGAAATTTCAATTTCGGGGAGAATGTATCACCCTAGATTTATGTTTTGTGACTTTTTTGATCTTTTTTCTATATATTAAGTGGTTGTTAATGGTTTGGGAGATTTTAGTAGAGATTTTAAATGTTTTTTAATAGTTTGGAGTCCTTGTTAAGGATTCATGGTTTGATCATGGTTAGGGGACACTGTGAGATAATCCTAGTTAACCATTAGATATTGCACTATTCAAACGTTAGCATCCATATGGTTAGAGAATGGTTTTTTAAACCATGTGATCTAACCAGGCGACCCATTAAACATAGTTTTTTTAAAAGGAGTTAGTCGGTATTTCTATAACTCTCTCCTTTCTCCTCCAATGTGAACCGTACATGGGATTCCATGATCTCAATTTCTAGAGGGGATCTCCCACCCATTTTGGAAACAAATTTTGAGTGTTTTTTATTGTTTTAATGTGGTTCATCTCGAGTAAGTCTCCCCTTTTGGTTGTGTCTGGTGTCACTAGATAAACACTCCCTTATCCCTTGGTTTTCATGACCTAAAAATCCTCCATGTTGATTTAGTGTTATTTTTTATTTAAGTGATGATATCAATACAATTTTATGATAGGGAAGAAGATGAATAATGGTTTAGGTGGATCATCTACACAGATTTGAGGGATGGTGTATTGTGGGGTAATTGCGCCAGAACCCAAATGTAGGTGCCTCCTCTCTAGACTCCACTTTGATAGAACTTGGGGCCTTGTTTTCAATCAATTAATTTTTCTTTAAATTAATAGTAAATATGATGTGTGAATCCTATTAGAAACACATTGGTGATGATTTGGGGATTATGGGTAATGTGGGACATTATTGCGAAAAAGGGGTTTTGTTGTGTGAGTTTAAAATGTTGATTTTATTTTGGATAACTGGTTGAATTATGGAAAATGTTTTATAAAAGAATAATTTCAATAAAAATGTTTCTTCATTGAAATGGGGTTTGGAATAAAAAATGGTTAAAGAGTGATTTCAATATGTGGGGGGATATATTGAAGTGTTTTGGAATATGTTTGAAATGGTCTTGTGGATAATGTGTGGCCTTGGTGTCATAATTCTTATTGGATGGTCAAGTATTATGGATTGTGTTGATTTTGTGTGAAGTTGGTTAGAAGCCTCACTATAAGAGGTGACAGATAGTGGATGGAATGGCCACCATTATAGATAATTGGTTGGGAAGTACCTATAGTTTGTAAAAATAGTAAATGAGATTGTATGGGAAGTTATGTCAGGTTTTTTCCTTGTTTTGTGTTATTATGCAAGATGAAAATTGTTGTGATAATATGAAATGGAGAAATGGATTATGGAATGGTTACTTGAATTTCTCTTGGGTTGCATTGTTTGGGAAAGGTGTCTTGTTAAGTGTGTTCTTGGATTATTGGTAATTGTTATATTATTTGATGTTTTATATAATCTATTTAATATAAATGTGATAACAGTTTTCTCCTATCGAAGTGTGTAGGGAATTAATTTGGGGAAATCATGCTGATTATTATTAATCACATATTCTATGGCACTATTGTTCTTTTAATTATTTTTTATTCTAGGACACATTTAAGGGAAAAGCATCTCATTTTTCCAGCAATTCTTCATGATGACAAGGTGGTTTTTTGGTTCGTAGAGCATGGAGCTTGTTATGGAGTCGAGGATTGTGTCTTAGATTACATTGGGTCTCTTTTTTAACCTTACAATTGGTCCTGTGGATTTGTTTTAGTATGGTTTTGTTGTATTGGTTTTTTAATTGTAATGGAATAATTTGGTTGTCTTTTGGTAATATATGGTTTGATTTTCTATGTTAATGTGCATCATATAGTTTTTATAGTATTATCTTGTTTGGTTGGATGTTTTTATCAATGGAAAATAATTCCCTAATTTATTCTTCAATCCCTCGGCATTTATTGCAATCTTTTGGCGTCTTGGTAATATCTCTTAAATTTTAGTATCACCTCACCACCTTCTCAATCCAATTTAGAAGGGGTGGGGTGTTACATTTCATAATTATAAGGAAGTTAATATTTATTAATTATTTTAATTCCTTTAATTTCTCTATAATTGATGCATAATGTAATTATCCCATACATCATCTTCCCAAAAAACTTAGGGGATCTTTATGGTGAAACACTTGGATGAGTGAACACTTTATCACAGAAATCATTTAATTTTATATTCAACATTACTAAACCCACTGGAGAAATATTATAATGTGTCTTAGATATCTTATTTTCATCCGAGAAGATATCAATAGTTAGTTAAATTTATAAATCAGAGGTTAGACAATTTAATTCATTAAGAAATGCATTAATATCATATCTCACAACTTGAACCAATTATATTATTATAAAACCTTTTCCCACTAATGTTTTAATTCTATCCATATCCTTTCTAAGACTATCATTAATTTCTTCTATTGTGGGATAGATAAGGAAAATATCTAGGTAATGACATCACTTCTTTAAAAAAATCCTTAGTTACCTCATAAATTCTAATTTTTCCCTTTAAATAATTCATATAGTATAGTGTGAGCGCCAATCCATACAAATCATTTTGTCAAAGTCAACCATGGGTATAATAATTAAGTCTTAAATAGTGTAAGTATATGTGTCATATTGGGGACTGATTGATACATCCTTGTATTAATAATATTTCTATTGGGAGTCTTGAATGATAATACCCTTCTTAAGGTTTTTGTAAATATAAAATTTTCTAGGAAAACATGGTTGATATAATGAGTAAAAAGATTCAGAATCAAATATAACATTTTCTAAATTTGAGAATATAATTAAAATACCTGACACCACATTCTATTAAACTTCATCATCAGCTGTAGTGATCCCATAAGCTAGGAACATCACCCTTGGCCTCTTTCGTTGTAGATTTAATTAGTGGAAAGTATTTGATTTGACTAATTCTCCATTTCCTTATAGTTGAATCATCGTATGTTTTATTATTATCTATTTTATTTTGACTGATGATCTAGCCTTACTTTATCTCTAAACTTATAGAGAAATTTCAAGCCTTTTGAATATGTCATAGTCTATTTCTTCCCATAGTAATGTCATGTTAGAAAATCCACCCTTCCCTTATATTTCTCTTTTGAATTTCTTTCATCATATAGATCAACCATTCTCTTCTAATCATGGTTCCCATTGAATATAAATGATTAGAGGACTCTATCTTAGTCATTATAGGACTTTTTTTTATATTTTCATATGTTGATAAATTTTAAAATACCTTGGATCATAGAAGACTAGGATTAAACCATCAAATAAGTGATTGATCTTCCCTTTAGTGTTTCTTTGAAAATCCCTAAAATAACAAGATAATCTTGTATTTTTATTCTCTTTCTCAGCAAAAACCTCTTATCCTATTTTCCATAGGTTTATGAATTTCCATTCAATCTCTGCATGTTTCCTTGAAGGAATATTTTTTTTCCAAAACATCATATTTAATGAATTCCATTCCATGATATTAATCTCAAAAACGTACATAGTATTTTAAATTAAGGACCACTATTGGTTAACATCACTTATTTTATTATACATATCCATAATTTTGTTATCTCTCCCATAAAAACCTAATTAAAAATATATTTTCCCTAGAGACTCAATCCATAAATCATCTTCCAATGAATTAGTGGGGGATCTAATAGGTGGAGGTTTTTGCCTCATTAAATGATAAAATGTCTTCAATACCTATGAAGGTGAAATTGGATTCTCCTTGTAGGAATATTTTGTTTTCATAATCTGATAATTTTTCTAGAATAGTCATAATTTTATCTGTAGAAATATTTACTCCATATTCCAGATTATTAAGAAATCTATTGTATTATGAGTTATTATTGGCCTAATTTCCAATTCATCTAAAAATTATATTATATAAATATAATTATATAGATTAATTAGTGAACTTATAATATTACTAATACAGTATACTATCAAAAAATTTATAATAATATCTATAATTTTTTTTCTAGTTTTGAAATATACGTTCTCTTCCTATGATTTCAAATATCTTGTTCCAAATTTTTCTACAAAGTATTCTATTTATACTAACCATAATACCCTAAAAATGGCTGTCTTGAGTTTTTGGGTTATTTATTACATGGAAAACATAGTTCTAGGTATTAAATTAGATGGATCAAGGATTTGTAGTGCTCAAGATACTAGATATTTTACATTAAAATTTTAAGACAAGAAATTACAAATATTTATTCCATATAACATCATTAATAAATCTTATTATTCCACTTCATTACCTAGGAAAATGGGTAAACAAATTAAAAGAGGCAAGCTTAAATGATTAGTAATAGATTAATGTACGACATAAGCTAATAGATGATAAATATGTCATATTAAACATGATGAGTACAATTTAATCCATAATAATGATTACATATGTGTAATATATAGTAGAAAGATAAATTCATAACCACAGGTAACACAAAAAACCTAAAATATGGAATTTTATAGTGTTAGAAATCACAAGGATATCATCGAGGCCACATGTTATGAAATTATACATAGTGGGTAAGGACACTCCCATTTCGCTATCTAAGTTTTCCAATGATGAATACCAATGCATTGAGGGGATATATAATTTAATTATCCATGATTTATATAAAATAACAATTAATTCCACCACATTCCAAAATATTATAGGCTATACACGGTAGAATGTTCAATAATGACCAACTTAGAAATGCACGTCACATTATCCCAATGAAATGTGTCTTACATGATATTACCTTGTGGAATAATAAATTATACAAGTCATTAATAGAAATAAATTTTCAAGTAATTCATAATAATTTCATATTAAATTCCATTAACAAATTTTCAGAATAATATGGGATTAACAATTTTCAAAAAGTAACCACAAAAAGAGATTTATAAGAAGATTTAGTGTAATGTTACTTATCAAGATTGTTTATTTTCAATGTGTTTTGGAAATTTTATTTAAAATTTTAGGAGCCTAAAGAAAAACATAAAATATATAACACTGTATAAATTCAAGGTTTTGGTTTAAAAATAATATGATAATTATCCATAGCATATCCCCCATGACTGTCAAACTAGGTGTGTAGCAAGGGCCCACATATCATGCTGTTAAATGATGACTAAAATACAATTTAATTACACTTTTCTGGTGTATTACCTCTTGATTAATCTAAAAAAAACCAAATCAACAAGTATTATCGATATAGGGATTTATTTAAATGGAATATCTCCCCATTTTTATTGTACCAAGTTATATGATTTTTATGGATAGGAGGAGGTTTATGCATAATAGTAGTTTATGACCTCAACATAATGTGAGTAAAAGAAATGTCTGAGTAGGTTATAATTATAATTAATGGAACATAAAATTAAATAAAAATGATAATATGAAAATAACTTGTGGATTAAAATGGGTATGTTAATGGTAATTCAAATTGAAATTATAAAGATAGAAATAATCAACACTTCATCATATTAACTACTTGAAAAACTAGTATAATGTAATGGGATTGGATAATGTATTTCTGATAATAGTAAAATTGGGAGATATTAACCGTAATACATATCATGGAATAATATAAAATGAAAATCTTAAACATATTAAACCACAAAAATCCAAATTGGAATTGAAGAGAGGGATATAGTAACCCATACCTCTCTTCAGTTTCTTAAAATGGAACTCGACTATTTACCCAACCATAATATTCAAGAATGATAATAGATCTACATGAGGGTTTCCATGAGAATAAAATGTATAAGAAACTTTGTTTTTTTAATAATAATTAGAGGTTGTGGTAGGTATTTATAGGTGTCGTGATTGATAGTTCATGGAAGAAATTGTTAATTTATTTTTAATTTTCTTTTTTGGGTCCCCCACTATAACCATTATGTTATAATACAACCCTTAATTCCAAAATATAGTTTTTAGTCCTAAAAATATTAAAATAGAACTTACCTGGATGAAATGAGACATTATTACATAAACATAATGTCACATATTCTGTATTTTATTGTATTCCCCTATTTAACTATATTTTACTATTTTTCTAAGAAAATTAAAAAATTCACCCCTGGAAATTGTAAATATAATGATTCAAAATATTAAATCCATTTCATAAAATTAATTCACTATTTACAAAAATATTAACTTTTATAAAATGTTGATACATTCCTTAAAAATAATTAATAATAGTAAAATACCTTTAAATTTTATAAACAATATTCATTTCAGAACAACTCAAACCCTAAATACATAACTTATAATAAAACCATCATTTTACCTAATTATATGTTTTGATATTTTGGTATTTTTAAGGTGTAGTTTTGCAAAAATTTATCGGGTGGTGATCTGCACAGACTTGAAATTCACCCATAGATGGTTCCTCTCTAACATAAATTGTTGAAGTTCAATTTAGTTTTAGTTCTAGGAATTTAAAAATTAAGATTATAAAGGATGACCATACTTTTAAAATAAAAATTTCCACCATTCTATTATTATTAAAATTCAATGTTAACCTTAATATAGATTAATACAAATGGTCTGTTCTAATTATCTATACCACCAATGGTCATTGTAGTACCCCCGAGTTGAGGTATGTAGCCTTTTTTATGAATTTTTATGTGTTTAAAGTGCATGGGATAAGTTGGGAAGAGGTTAGGAGAGTTTGTAACGGTTTTTGATGAGTTTGGAGGATTTTAAATGGGTTCATGGTTAGAGCACGGTTATGGGAAACCATGTGGATGCTCTAGGAAACCGTGTAGGGAGAGACAATAGGCTTTGCACGGCCTGCGCACGGTTTTCCAAACTGTGCGGGGTGACCGTGCAGACCCTTTCCCTCTAGGCAGTAGCGTGCGCATGATTAGCGCACGGTTTTCTAAACCATGTGGGCTAACCATGCGGCCACTTAATGCTGGTTTTTTTAATTCTGATATCCTATAGTCTTGAACTAAAACACTCCAATCTTCCTCCCACTCGAGCCTCACTCATGTTTTTCGGTTCTCAAGGGTTGGAGGGTCTCTCCCACTCGATTTGGAAGAATTTTGAAGAGGTTTCTTGGAGGTTTGAAGGTGGTTTCTCCCAGGTAATTTTCTCCTCTTGGATTCTTTGTTTTTACCTCTAGATCTAGGTCCCTATCTTACTTGGTTTTCTATATCAACAATTTTTTTGTGTAGATCTAGGGTTTTGGTTTTCTTGGATGTTAATGATAAGGCTTGTGGATGTTAGGGAAAGGGATCTAGAGAGGTTTCGGTGGTGGATTCGCTGGATTTTAGGCGCGGTTGTTTGTGGGTCAATTTCATGGGAACCCTAAAGGTATGTGGATTCTCTCTCAACTCCACTTTGTTAGAACTAGTGGTTCTTTGTTACAATTAATTTTTGTGCTCAAAATTAATTGTGATTTGTTATGCGAAATCGGTTGGGAATCTATTTCGGGATTATTGGGGAAAACATGTGTTTCAGGGTGAAATTCTATTGTTGTGGATTTTAAAATAGAGGTTTTAAAATGGGTTGTTGAGATTGATTTTGGAAAATGGTTGATGAAAAATTGTTTTAAATAAATGTGTTTTTATTGAAATGTGGTTTGGCATGTAAAAGTGTTTTCAATAAATGGATGATTTATTGAAGTGGATTGGTATGCAATGGAATTGCTTGATTGCTGGTTGTTTTGACATTAGTGGGTTATATGATTGGTTATGACTTGATTTGAATGTTTTGTGGAAGTTGCGAGAAGTACGACTAAAATAAGGGGATGGATAGTAGACGGAAGGGACACCATCAAAGGATAAGTGGACTGGAAGTGCCACTAGGTGTGAATGGGTGAATGGGTTGGACATAAGCTCCACCATTTGGTTGTTTTGGTTGTTTGTTGTGCATTTCTTGCAAGTTGGAAATTGTTGTGCTAGTGTGTGAATGATGAAATGGCTTGTGGCATGTTTGGTTGGATTTCCCTTGGTTTCTTGTTTTGGGTGTGGTGGATTGGTAAGGGAAAGTTTGGATTATGGAAATGTTTTCACTTTTGACTATTTGTTTTATAAATTGTTTTATATTAATGTCCTAATGGTTTAATTTTAGTGGCGCATGTATGGAAGTCATTTGGAGAAAACCTAATGAGTTTTAGTACTCACCCCATGCTTTGGCACTATGGTGTCTTTGCAAATTTCATGTACCGTGACGTGGGAAAAGGTAAGGCATCTCCATTATTTAGTGGATAATTGTGATGTGATGGTGGGGCTTGGAGGTTGGTGCTTAGTGTGGAGTTTTGGTTGTGTCATGGCTTGTGGTGTTGGTTTTTTAGTTTCTGCATTGTACACTGATGTTGTTGGACATGTGTATTTGTATTGGTTTTGGTATGTATTGTGGAACAACATGGTTGTCCTTTGAGAATACAAGTTTGAATGTTTTATTGACATGCATCATATAGTTATTGTTAGTGTATTGTTTGGTTGGTTTTCTCTTAAGGGAAAATCTTTCCCCAATTTGTTCTCAGAGCGCTCGTCATTTATTGCCAGCCTTTGGTTCCTTTGGAAAATCTCTTAAGGCCATGTAACACTCACCACCTCCTCATGTCAATGAGGTAGGTGTGGGTTGTTACAAGTGGTATCAGTTTGTTCGGTACTTAGATTTCTAGTGAGAGTAGTTGTTTGGTCACTTTGGCCCTTTGGTATTGGATTTGACATTCGTTTTGGTATATTCCATGAGTTGGGATAGTAGCAAGGAGCATGAATGTTGGAACATGGAATGTATAGCATAAAAGGACGTAGCAACCCCTCTTATTCTAAACTTCATGCCACCATATAGTTGGGTACATAAGTGTTTGGGAGACACTTATAAGCATTGGAAATATCATTGTCGTGGGTGTATCCAATGAGATGTCCATGGAATATAAGGTATTAATAAATTCCCTCTAGGATGCATATTTCATTGGGGGTATAATGATTTTTGGTGTCATATGAATGTGTGAAATTGTAATATGAATAAATTGGAATTTTGAAAATGGTTTTGTTTTCAAATTTTTGAAACATGGAAAATGTAAACATGTGGAAATCCTTGTCTGATAGGGTTGTGTAGTGTGATTTGAAATAGGATTTTGTGATCTCTATGGAAGTGAGACTCTTGGTTTATTGTTTTCTGTTTATAGAAATTGCATCGGGTAGGCGTCGTAGAGACCAACCGGAGGAGGCTACTAATAATGTGGTAGCACCTGATCCTCAGGTGAACCAGAATCTAGTGCAAAGTATAGTACAAGATTTCCAAGGTATAGAAAGTGGAAATAAAATTGATGAACCAAGGAATGTGGATCATGCGGTTCCGTTTCAATAGCAGAATCCACCCATCGTCAGGGGTGATTTAGAGCAGGAGAGGGAAGAAGCCTGGTTGAGTATAATGAACAAGATCTTCGAGTTCTTGGGAACACCGGTAGAGATAAAAGTGATGTTGGCCATGTATATGTTGGAAGATCTTTCCCTTCAGTGGTGGGAATTGGTAGTCTTGGAGGGGATGGACTAGTGTATGATGTAGGAAGGCTTTGAAGAATTGTTTAATAAAAAATTTGAGCCACATACGTTTTGAATTCAACACACCACTGATTTCCTCGATTTGAAGAAAGAGCATATGTCTGTGGCGGAGTATGCAACAAAGTTTACGAACATAGTGCAGTTTTAACTCGAGTTGGCGGGTAGCAAGTCGTTGAAGTTGAGGATCTTTGAAGAAGGGTTACGCCAGAAAATCCGTTCAAAGATACTGGTGATGTGTACAGAAAATTACACTGAGATGATGAATAGAGCCTCGTTGGCTGAGCCGGATCTGTTGGGCACTCCGAGCGGAGGAAGCATGGTGGTACCCATGGGGAATAGTTCGAACTATAACGCTGGGTTCATGGGGAGTAGGGGAACTTATTTCCAAGGTGGTAGTATGACATATAATCCGATAGCAGGATCAGTGAATCTTCCTCCAAATCCCCAAAGCAAACTAGGATGTTTTTAGTGTGGTTCGACAACCACATCAAGCGAGATTGTACGGAACAACCTCGAGCATGTAATAATTGTAAAAAGATGGGGAATATGCAATGTTATTGTTGTAATACTCCTAGGTTGGGTGCCCGTGATAATTCTCAGGGATCATAGACGTTGTATAGTTTGACGGGACGAGGGAAGAAGCATACCCCTCACCCGCATGGTAATGTGGGTCATGATGATTCTCGGAATACCGTGATGCCTTAGACGGGAAATAAAGAGTAGAGTGTGGAAAAAAAATGTGTTTGGAGCTGAGCAGGTTGTGGTGGATGATCCATCAGGTCCATCCACAGTGCGAGGAACTATTATTTTAAATTCTACCATTATGGAAATTTTGTTTGATACGGGTTCTTCACACTCTTTCATTGCTGCATGTGCAGTTGATTTGATTGATATAATGGTAGAAATTATGCCCTCAGTTTTGAAACTTCAAACTCCTATTGGTCGAAGAGAGGGTCAAGTATTCCTGTGTAGAGCATGTTGTATCGTTGTCGGTGTGGTGGAGCAAGTGTATAATTTTTCAATTCTTGCGATGGATGGGTATGATGTAATCCTGGGAATGGATTATCTGGTGGCGTTTAACACCCCCATTTATTGTGATATGCGAAAAATGGATTTTATGACACATGATGGTGTTAGGCATCTCTTTATAGGAGAGAGGCATGAAAGGCATGGTGCAATGGGTTTTTTGGCACTAGCAGTGGGTACGTTATCTTATCAGTTGGAGGTATTTTCAATGGAATCGGTAGAGGGTGTTGAGTAGAGAATTCTTCTAGTAGTGGTAGATCAATTCATGGATGTTTTTCTTGAATAATTCTCTGGGATACCTCCCATAAGAGAAGTGGAGTTTATGATTGATCTTTTTCTGGGGACCAGTCATATATCAGTTCCGTCTTATCGGATGGCACCAACTGAATTACGGGAATTGAAAGTCCATTTAGAAGAGATAGAAAACAAAGGATTTATCTGGCCCTGCACATATCCGTGGAAAGTGCCGGTGTTGTTTGTGAAAAAGGTGGCTGGAACTTTTAGGCTCTATGTTGATTGTCATAGACTTAACCAAGTTACGATAAAGAACAGATATCCACTTCAACGAATTGATTATTTGTTCGAATAGTTGATGGGAGCCTAGTGGTTCTCCAAGATCGACCCGAGGTCAGGATATCATCAATTGTGGGTGAGGAAGGACGGTATTCCGAAAACAACATTCATAGGTAGATATGACCATTATGATTATGTGGTTATGCCCTTTGGTCTAATAAATACACTAGCGGTGATCATGAAATTGATGAATTGGGTATTTCAAAGATATCTGGATTCATTTATGGTGGTGTCTATAGATGATATTCTGGTGTATTCAAAGACAAGGGTGGAGCATGAGAATCACTTGGCGATAGTGCTGGGGATCTTGAGGGATCATCAGTTGTATGTCATATTGTCAAAGTGTGACTTTTGGATACAAGAAGTTCATTTCCTTGGACATGTGATTTATGAAAACGTTGTTTAAGTGGATCCAGAAAAGATAGAGGATGTTGTCTCATGGAAACCGCTAAAGAATGTGTTTGAGATATAGAGTTTCAGTGGTCCAGCTAGGTTTTATCAGCATTGTATTCATAATTTTTCAAGTTTGGCTTTGCCGATGATAGCTTTGACAAGGAAGAATGTCCCATTCCAGTGGAATGAATTGTGTTAGCAGTGTTTCGAAGAGCTAAAGGGTCGTCTTACATCAGAACCAATCATTGTTTTTCCAAAACCAAAAAAATGGTACGTGGTGTATTGTGATGCATCGGGATCAGGTTTGGGGTGTGTTCTTATGCAATTGAATCCTGTGGTTGCATATGGCTCACGACAGCTGAGAGTGCATGAGAAGAACTAACATAATCATGATTTAGAGTTGGAAAAAGTGTCCCATGCTTTGAAAGTGTGGAATTATCATATCTTCGGTGAGAAATTCACGATATATAGAGATCATGAGAGCATGAAACAAATTTTGTGACAAATTGATTTGAACATGAGGAAAAGGAGATGGATGGAATGTCTCCAAATGGTAGAATTTGACATAATGAATACACAATTTAAGGGAAATTTGGTGGCAGATGCATTAAGTAGAAAATAATATTTTCAGATTGTAAAACAGGATCAGAATAGTGGCAGTTGCTGCCTGTTATAGCCGATATGCAGTTGGAATGTGAGGACCAGGGTGATAGAGTAGTCTTCTTTCCAGTTTTGTGGATTCCTGACATGGTTGGCCTGGTTAGAGAGGCACATATATCTAATTCTGAGTGCGTGGCCATGGGGTCGAGACTCAATGGGGGGGAGACCATTTAGGGTTAGGTGGATCTAATGTGGAATTTATAAATTCTTGAGATGGATGGGTATGATGTATTTCTGGGAATGGATTGGCTGGTGGCGTTTAAGGCCCACATTGATTGTGATGTGCGAACAATGTCTTTTATGACACACGATGGGGTTAGACAACTCTTTATAGGAGAGAGGCATGAAAGGCAGGGTGCAACGGGTTTGTTGGAACGAGAAGTGGGTATGTAATCATATCAGTTGGTGGTATTGTCATTTGAATTGGTAGAGGGTGTTGAGAAGAGTGTTCTTCCTACAGTGGTAGATCAGTTCATGTTTGTTTTTTCTGATGAATTCTCTGGGTTACCTCTCGTAAGAGTAGTGGAGTTTACGATTGATTTCTTTTCAGGCACCAGTCCTATATCACTTCTGTCTTATCAGATGGCACCAGCTGAATTGATGGAATTTAAAGTCCATTTGTAAGAGTTAGAAAACATAGGGTTTATCCATTCTAGCACGTCTCTATTGGAAGCGCCCGTGTTTTTTGTGAAAAAGGAGGATAGATCTTTGAGGATTTGTGTTGATTATCGTAGACTTAAACAAGTGACGATAAAGAACAGATATCAACTTCCTAGAATTGATGATTTGTTCGACTAGTTGAGGGGAGCTCAGTGGTTCTCCAAGATCGACCTGAGTTCGAGATATCATCAATTGTGGGTGAAGAAGGATGATATTCCTAAAACAGCTTTCAGAAGTAGATATGGACACTATAAATATGTGGTTATGCCCATTGGTCTAAAAAATACATCAGTGGTGTTCATGGAATTGATGAATCTGGTATTTTAGAGATATCTGGATTCATTTGGGGTGGTGTCTGTAGATGATATTCTTGTGTATACAAAGACAATGGTGGAGCATGAGAAACACTTGGTGATAGTTCAGGGGATCTTGAGGGATCATTAGTTGTATGCCAAATTGTCAAAGTGTGACCTTTGGGTACAAGAAGTTCATTTTCATGGCCATCTGATTTCTGAAAGGGGTGTTTCAGTGGATCTAGAAAAGATAGAGGATGTTATCTCGTGGCAACCACCAAATAATGTCTTTGAGATACATATTTTCCGCGGTCTAGCTAAGTATTATCGGCATTTTGTTCATAATTTTTCATGTTTGGATTTGCTGATGATAGATTTGATAAGGAATAATGTTCCATTCTAGTGTAATGAACAGTGTTAGTAGCGTTTCAAAGAGCTAATGGGTCACCTTACATCAACACCAATCTTGGTTTTCCAGAACTAGGAAAATGATACATAGTGTATTGTGATGCATCGGGATCTGGGCAGGGGTGCGTTCTCATGCAAGGGAATCATGTTGTTGCATATGGCTCACGATAGTTGAAAGTTCATGAGAAGAACTAACCTACTCATGATTTGGAGTTGGAAACAGTGGTCCATGCTTTGAAAGTGTTGTGTCATTATGTATTCGTTGAGAAATTCACGGTATATACATATCATAAGATCTTGAAACACATTTTCTCACAAAGGGATTTGAACTTGAGGAATATGATATGGATGGAATATCTCCAAATATTTTATTTTGACTTAATGTATACACAAGGTAAGGTAAATTTGTTGGCAGATGCATTATTTAGAAAATCATATGCTCAAATGGTAAAATAGGAATCAAACCAGTGGAAGTTGATGTCTGTTATAGACGATATGTGGTTGGAATGTGATGACCAGGGCGATAGAGTAGTCTTATTTACAGTTTTGTGGATTCTTAACTTTGTTGGCATGGTTAGAGAGGCACAGATATCCGATTATGAGTGTGTGACCATGGGGTCAAGACTCAATGGGGGGGAGACCATTGAGGGCTGGAAACTGAATGGATATTCAGTTTTGTGTTTTCAGAAACAAATTTTTGTACCAATTTCTATTCAGGAGGATCTTCTCAGGGCGTGTCATCCTTACTGGTGAGATGTTCATCTTGTAATCCAGTAAATGTATAAAGCATTGAAAGCACAGCTCTAGTGGGATGGTATGAAAAGAAGAGTGTCAGAGTTTGTTTCTAGATTCTTGACTTGTCAGGAGGTCAAGGAAGAACATCAGAGGCTAGCAGGAAGGTTGTAGTCATTACCAATCCCTGTTTGGAAGTGGAAGAAGATAGTGATGGATTTTTTCACAGGTCTCCCGATAATAGTCAGAAAGCATGATTCCATATGGGTGATAGTGGATCGGCTAATGAAGTCATCCAATTTCATCATGATTTGTGAATCTCATATGGTGGAGGATCTTTCCAAAATCTATATCCGGGAGGAGGTAAAGAGTCCTGGTGTTCCAGTTTCGATCGTATCTGATAGAGATCCGAGGTTTACATCTCATTTCTAGAAATCCGTTCAACAAGACCTTGGAACTATGTTGACCTTGAGTACGGCGTATCACCGTTAGATGGATGGTGAATCAAAGAGGATAATACAAACACTGAATGATATGTTTCAGGGTTGTGCCATTGATTTTGGTGGATTTTCAGTTGATCACTTGTCATTGGTTGAGTTTTCTTACCTTAAAAGTTATCCTAAATCCATACATATGGCTCCGTTTGAAGATTTGTATGGGTGGTCGTGTCTTTCTCCACTATGTTGGGTGGAAACAGTTGTCCTCGATGGTTAGATCAAGCCTTGTCCAAGAGACTATATAGAAGATAAAGGTGATCAGAAATAAAAAGGAGATGGCTCAGAGTCATCAGAAATCATATGTGGATCATCATCAACGGTCGTTGACGTTTGAGGTGAGGGATCATGTTTTCTTCAGGATATCTCGTAGGTTGAGACATCATCATATTGGGAAGCATGGAATGTTATATCTGGGGTATATTGGGCCATTTGAGATTCATTAGTGGTTTGGGGAGGTGTCTTATCGTTTGGATTTACATCATAGGTTTAGTACGGTTCACAATGTGTTTCTTGTGTCGCAGTTGAAAAAGTATCATCCAGATCGAGACCATGTGATTCGATGGGATTATGTTGATCTAGAACAAGATTCTTCGTTGGTGCATGTACTAGTGAGGTTTGTGGATAGGCAAGAGAATGTCTTGAGTGGTAAAGTCATTGGTTTAGTTCATGTTTTGTGGCAACATGGTCAGATTTAAGAGGAAACGTGGGTGTGGGAGAAAGAGATGATCGAGCAGTGGCCCGAGCTCTTTCGGCAATGTTCAGGTTAACTACTTCCCGATGACGGAATGTCCAATGGTGGTGAGAATGTAGTGCCCCTGTTTTGAGGTATTTAGCCTTTGTTTATGGATTTTATGTGTTTAAAGTGAATGGGATGATTTGGGAAGAGGTTGGGAGAGTTTGGAATGGTTTTGGATGAGTTTGGAGGGTTTTAAAAGGGTGCACAGTTTGAGCACGGTAACGGGAAACCATGCGGATGATCTAGGAAACCGTGCAGGGGGACATTAGGCTTCACACGGCCTGCACGTGGTTTTCCAAACCAAGTGACGCAACCATGCATAACCTTTCTCTCTAGGAAGTAGCATCTGCATGATTAGTGCGTGGTTTTCCAAACAGTGTGGCCACTTAATGTTGGTGTTTTTATGTCTCGACTCCCTCGGTCTTGACCTAAAACACTCTAATATTCCTCCCACTCAATCCTCACTAATTTTTTTCAGTTACCAAGGGGTTTAGGGGCTTTCCCACATAATTTTTAATTGTTTTGAAGAGGATTTGTGGTGGTCTGAAGGTGGTTTATCCTGGGTAAGTCTCTCATCTTAGTTTCCTTGTGTTTTCTTCTAGATCTGCATCCCGCTCTTTCTTGGTGTTCTAGATCTAAACTTGTTTTCTGTAGATATATGGTTTTTGTTGCCTTGGATGTTAATATTAAGTCTTGTGGATGTTAGGGAAAGGGATCTATAGAGGTTTCTGTTGTGCATTTTCTAGATTTGAGGCACAGTTGTTCATGGGTCGATTTCTTGGGATCCCTGAAGGTACATGGCATCTCTCTCGACTCCACTTGGTTAGAACTAGTTGTTCATTGTTTAAATTAATTGTTGTGATGAAAATTAATTGTGATTTGTTATAAGAAATCAGTTGGAAATCCATTTGGGAATTTTCCGGGAAAAGGGGGTTTCATGGTGAAATGCTATTGTTGTGGATTTTAAAATAGATGTTTTAAAATTAGTTGTTGAGACTGATTTGGGAAAGTAGTTAATGAAAAAGAAAATCAATAAAAGTTTTTTATTGAAATATTTCTTGGCATGGAAAATTGTTTTCAATAAATAGATAATTTATTGAAGTGGATTGGTATGCAATGGAATTGTGTGATTGCATGTTTTTGTGACATTGGTGGGTTATATGATTGGTTATGACTTGATTGGAATGTTGTGTGGAAGTGGTGAGAAGTACCACTATAAAATGGGGGTGGATAGTGGACGGAAGGGCAACCATCAAAGGATAAGTGGACAGGATGTTCCACTAGGTGTGAATGGGGGAATGGGTTGGACAGAAGCTCCACTATTTGGTTGTTTTGGTTGTTTGTTGTGCATTGTTTGCATGTTGGAAATTGTTGTGCTAGTGGGTGAATGATGAAATGGCTTGTGGAATGTTTGGTTGGCTTTCCCTTGGTTGCTTGGATTGGGTGTGATGGCTTGGTAAGGGCATGTTTGGCTTATGGAAATGTTTTCACTTGTGACTATTTTATATAAATTGTTTTATATAAATGTGCTAACGGTTTTATCATTGTTGTGTGTGTAGGGAAGTCATTTAGGGAAAACCTACTGAGTTTTAGTACTCACCCCCTTCTTTGGAACTGTGGTGTCTTTGCAGATGTCGTGTACCATGACATGGGAAAAGGTAAGGCATCCCCCTCCTTTAGTAGATCATTGGGATGTGATGGTGGTCCTTTGAGCTTGGTGCTTAGTGTAGAGCTGTGGTGGTGTCAATGCTTATGGTGTATGGTTGCTTAGATTCCGCATTGTACTCTAATGTTGTTGGACATGTCTAGTTGTATTGGTTTTGGGATGTATTGTGGATCAACATTGTTTTCCATTGATTATACATTCTTGAATGTTTTATTGACATATGTCATATAGTGTTTGTTAGTGGATTGTTTGGTTGGTTTTGTCTTAAGGAAAAATCATTCCGCAATTTGTTATCAGAGTCCTCAACATTTATTTTCAGCCTTTGGTGACTTGGGAACATCTCTTAAGGCCTAGTGACCCTCACCGTCTAATCATGTAAATGAGGTAGGGGTGAGGTGTTACAAGTGGTATCATTTTGTTCTGTACTTAGCTTTCAAGTGAGAGCAGTTTTTCGGTCGCTTTGGACCCTTCGTTTTGGAGTTGACATTTTTTGTGGTATATTTCTTGATTTGGGATTATATCAAGGTGTAGGAATGTTGGATCATGGAATGTATAGAATAAATGGATGTAGCTAACCTTTTTATGCTGAACTTCATTATACCAGGGAGTTGAGAACATAAGTTCATGGGAGACACTTATAGGCATTGAAAATCTCCTTGTCGTGGGTGTAGTAAATGAGAAGTGCATGGCATATAAGGTAGAAATGACTTCCCTTTAGGATGAAAATTTCATTGGGGTATAATGATTTATGGTGTGATACGAATGTGTGAAATTGTAATATGAAAAAATTTGTATTTTGAAAATGGTTTGGTTTTCAAAATGGTGAAGCATGGAAAATATGAAATTGTGGAAAGCCTTGTCCATAGTGTTGTGTAATGTGATTTGAAATGGGATTCTGTAATGTCTACGGAAGTGAGACTCGTGGTTTTTTGTTTTCTATTTATAGAAATAGCATCGGGTAGGCGTCGTAGAGACCAACCAAAGGAGGCTTTTGGGAATGTGGTAGTACCTAAGCCTCAGGTGAACCATCAACTAGTGTAAAGCATAGTGCATGCTTTCCAAGCTGTGTAATGTGGAAATAAAATGGACGATACAAGGCATGTGGATCATGAGGTTCAGTTTCAAAAGAAGAATCCACCCATCTTCAGGGGTGATTCTAATCCGGAGAGGGAAAAAGCATGGTTTAGTAGAATGAACAAGATCTTTGAGTTCTTGGGAACACCAGTAGATTTAAATGTGACGTTCGACACGTATATTTTTGAAGATCATTCCCATCAATGGTGGGAGTTGGTAGTCAAGGAGGGTACGGACCAAGGAATGATGTTGGAAGGATGTAAATAATTGTTTAACAAACAATTCTACCCACATAATTTTATAATTTAGCACACGAATGGTTTATTTAGTTTGTAGCAAGTGCATATGTCCATGAAAAAGTATGCTCTTTGGTTTGAAGCAAGAGAATATGTCCATGAAAGAGTATGCAGCTAAGTTAATGAACTTAGTGTTGTTTTCACCTGGGGTGGCGAGTACCATGTCGTTGAAGGCGAGGATCTTTAAAGCAGGGTTATGGAAAAAAATCCATTCAGTGATAGTGGTGCAGTGTATAGATGATTACATAGAGATGGTGAATAGAGCCTCGGTGGCTGAGCGGGATCTGTTGGGCGATCTGAGAGGAGGAAGCTTGGTGGTAACAAATGTAAATAGTGGGAACTCTAATGATGGGTTTAATCGGAGGAGGGACACATATTCCTAGGGTGGGAGTATGACATATAATCCAATGGTAGGATCGTTGAATCTTCCTCTGAAGCCCTCAAACAAACCAGGATGTTTTCAGTGTGGTTCAGTGAGCCACATCAAGCGAGATTGTACGAAACAACCTCGATCATGTCATAATTATAAATATATGGGGAATCTGCAGCATTATTGATGGAAATCTGCATGTTCGGGTGCACATGATACTTCTTAGGGATCGCATACATCGTATGCTTCAACGGGATGGGGGCAGCAGCATACCCCTCAACAGTAGGGTAAAGTGGGTCATGGTTATTCTCGGAATACCACGACACCTCAGCAGGGCAATAAAGAGAATAGCGTAGAAACCAAAAATGTGTTTGGAGCCGAGCAGGTTGTGGTGGATGATTAGTCAGGACCATCCACAAAGCGAGGTACTATTATCTTAAATTCTACCAAGATGTTTGTGTTTCTTGATACGGGTTCATCACACTCATTTATTTCTGCACATGTGGTTGATTTTCTGGGTTTAACAGTATAAATGATGCCCAAGGTATTGAAAAATCACACTCCTCTGGGTCGAAGAGAGTGTCGATCCTTCTTGTGTACAACATTTTGTATCGTTGTGGGTGTGGTAGAGCTAGTGTGGGATTTCTCAATGCATGAGATGGATGGTTATGATGTAATCCTGGGAATGGATTGACTGGTGGCATTTAAGGCACACATTAGTTTTGATGTGATGACAGTGGAATTTAGCACACATGACAGTGTTATAAATCTCTTTAGAGGAGAGCGGCTTAAAAGTTAGGGTGCAACCGGTTTTTTGGCTCCAGTAGTGGGTACGTAATCATATCAGTTTGTAGTATTGTCGCAGGAATCGGTAGAGGGTGTTGAGAAGAGTGTTCTTCCAGAAGTGGTAGAGCAGTTCATGTTTTTTTTCTTGAAGAATTCTCTGGGTTACCTCCCATTAGAGAAGTGGAGTTTACGATTGATCTCCTTCTGGGGACTAGTCCTATCTCACTTCTATCTTATCGTATGGCACCAGAAAAATTGAGGGAATTGAATGTCCATTTGTAAGAGTTAGAAAAAAAAAGGTTTTATCCGTCCTAGCACATCTCTGTGGACAACAACAGAGTTGTTTGTGAAAAAGGTGGATAGAACATTGAGCCTCTGTGTTGATTATCTTATACTTAATCAAGTTATGATAAAGAAAAGATATCGACTACCACGAATTGATGATTTGTTCGGCAAGTTGAGGGGAGACCAGTGGTTCTCTAAGATTGACCTGTGGTGGGGATATCATAAATTTTAGGTGAGGAAGGATGATATTCCTAAAACAGCTTTTAGAAGAAGATATGGCCTTTATAAATATGTGTGTATGCCCTTTGGTCCAACGAATATGTCATCAGTGTTCATAGAATTGTTGAATTGGGTATTTCAAGGATATCTGGATTCATTTGTGGTGCTGTTTTTAGATGATATTCTGGTGTATTCAAAGACAAGGGTGGAGCAAGAGAAACACTTGGTGATAGTGTTGGGGATCTTGAGGGATCATCAGTTGTATTCCAAATTGTCAAAGTGTGACTTTTGGATACAAGAAGTTTGTTTTCATGGTCATTTAATTTTTTAAAGTGGTGTTTCAGTGGACCCAGAAATGATAGAGGCTGTTATCTCATGGAAACTGCCAACGAATGTGTTTGAGATACAGAGTTTCTATGGTCTATCTAGGTTTTATCGACATTTTGTTCGTAATTTTTGATGTTTGGATTTGCCGATGACAACTTTGACAAGGAAGAATGTTCCATTCTAGTGGAATGAACAGTGTTAGTAGTGTTTCGAATAGCTAAAGGGTTGTCTTACATCAGCACCAATCTTGGTTTTTCCAGAACCAGGAAAATGGTACGTGGTGTATTGTGATGCCTCAAAATCAGGGTTGGGTGGCGATATCATGTAAGGGAATGATGTGGTTGCATATAGATCATGACAATTGAGAGTGCATGAGAAGAACTAACCTACTCATGATTTGGATTTGGCAGTAGTGGTCCATGCTTTGAAAGTGTGGTGTCATTATCTCTTTGGTGAGAAATTCGATGTATATACAGATCATAAGAGCTTGAAACATATTTTCTTACAAAGGGATTTGAACTTGAGGCAAAGGAGATGGATGGAATATCTCCGAATTTTATAATTTGAATTAATGTATACACAAGGTAAGGGATATTTGGTTTCGGATGCATTAAGTAGAAAATCATATTCTCAGATTCTAAAACAGGCATCAGACCAGTGGTAGCTGATGTCTGTTATAGACGATATGCAGTTGGAATGTGAGGACCAGGTTGATAGAGCAGTCTTCTTTCCAGTTTTGTGGATTCCTGACTTGGTTTTCCTCATTAGAGAGGCACAAATATATGATTCTAAGTGTGTGAACATGGGATCGAGACTCAATGGGGAGGAGACCATTGAGGGTTGGAAACTGAATGGAGATTTAGTTTTGTGTTTTCAGAATTGGTTGGTTGTACCTATTTCTTTTTAAGAGAATCTTTTTTGGGTGTATCATTATTATAGGTGGGATGTTCATCATAGAATTCAGAAAATGTATAAAGCATTGAATGCATAATTCTAGTGGTCTTGTATGAAAAGAAGAGTGGAAGAGTTTGTTTCGAGATGCTTAACTTGTCAGCATGTCAAGGCAGAACATCAGAGGCCAGTACGAATTTTGTAGTCATTACCAATCTGTGTTTTGAAGTGGGAGCCGATAGTGATGGATTTTGTCATAGGTCTCCGGAGAACAATCACAAATAATGATGCCATTTGGGTAACAATGGATCAGCTATCGAAGTCGGCCCATTTCATCCTGATTCGTGAATCTCATACAGTGGAGGATCTGTCCAAAATATATATTTGGGAGGTGGTAAAGAGACATGGTGTTCCAGTTTCGATCGTATCCTATAGAGATCTGAGGTTCACATCTCGTTTCCTAAAAACCTTACAACACGTCCTTAGAACTAAGTTGACCATGAGTATGGCGTATCACCCTCAAACAGATGGTCAATCAGAGAGGATGATACAAATTCTGGAGGATATGTTGTGGGATTGTGTCATTGATTTTTTTTGGATTTTGGGTGGAGCACATGTCGTTGGTTGAGTTTTCATACAATAAAAGTTATCAGGCATCCATACATATGGCTACGTTTGAAGCGTTGTATGGGAGGTTGTTCCATTCTCCACTATGTTGGGTGGAAACAGATGAGTCCTCGATTATTTTAATAAGCCTTTTCCAGGAGACTACAGAGATGTTAAAGCTGATCAGAAAGAGAATGGAGAAGTCTTAGAGTTTTTATAAATAGTATGTGGATCATCGTGGACAGGAGTTGTCGTTCGAGGTGAGGGATCATGTTTTCTTGAGGATCTGTCCTAGGATGGGACATCGTCGGTTTGGGAAGCAAGGGAAGTTATCTCCGAGGTATATTGGGCCTTTTGAAATTCTTGAGTGGGTTGGTGAGGTGGATTATCATTTGGCTTTTACACCTAGGTTCAGTATGGTTCACAATGTGTCCCATGTGTCGCAGTTGAAAAAATTTCATCCAGATCGTGACAATGTGATTCGAATGGATCATGTTGAGCATGAACCAGATGATTCGTTGGTGCATGTTATAGTGTGGGTTGTGGATAGGAAAGAGAATGTAATTTGTGGTAAAATCATCTGTTTATTATATTTTTTGTGGAAACATGGCAAGATTAAAGTGGAGACTTGGGTGTGGGAGAATGATTTGATCGAGCAGTGGCCTGAGCTCTTTCAGCAAAGGGCAGGTTCACTACATTCCGAGTACAGAAAGTCCAATGCTGGGGAGAATGTAGTACCCCTGGTTTTGTGGTATATAGCCTTTTTATGCATATTTATGTGTTTAAATTTCATGGTATGAGTTGGGAATAGTTTGGGAGAGTTTGGAATGGTTTTGGATGAGTTTGGGTGCTTTTAAATGGGTTCACGGTTTTAGCACAGTTAAGGGAAACCTTGTGGATGCTCCAGGAAACCATGCAGGGGGAGATAGTAGGCTTCGAACGGCCTGCACAGGGTTTGAAAAACTGTGTGATGAAACCGTGCAGACCATTTCTCTCAAGCCAGCAGCATATTCACAGTTAGCACATGGTTTTCCGAACTGTGCGGGCTAACCGTGCAGCCACATAAAGTTCGTGTTTTAATGTCTGGGCTCCCTCGGGCTTGACATAAAACACTCCAATATTTCTCCCACTCAAGCCTCACTCATGTTTTTCGGTTCTCAATGGTTGGTGGGGCTCTATCACTCTATTTGGAATCATTTTGATGAGGTTTCATGGTGGTTTGAAGGTGCTTCCTCTAGGGTAAGTCATCCTCTTGGTTTCCTTGTGTTTCCCTCTAGATCTGCATCTGTCTCTTTCTTGGTTTTCTGGATCTAAACTTGTTTTGTATAGATCTAAGGTTTTCGATGTCTTATATGTTAATATGAAGGCTTTTAAATGTCAGGTAAAGGGATCTAGAGAGGTTTCTAGGGTGCGTTCACCGGATTTGAGGTGTAGTTGTTCGTGGGTTGTTTTCTCAAGAACCCTGAAGGTAGGTGGCTTCTCTCTCGACTCCACTTGGTTAGAACTAGTAGTTATTTGTTAAAATTAATTTTTTTGCAGAAAATTAATTGTGATTTGTTATGAGAAATCGGTTGGATGTCCATTTGGGGATTTTTGGGGAAAAGGGGGGTTTCATGGTGAAATGCTATTGTTGTGGATTTTAAAATAGAGGTTTTAAAAATGGTTGTTGAGAATGATTTGGGAAAATAGTTGATGAATTTTATTTTCAATAAAGGTGTTTTTATTTAAATGTGGCTTGGCATAGAAAACGGTTTTCAATAAATTGATGATTTATTGAAGTGGATTGGTATGCAATAGAATTGGGTGATTGCATGTTATTGTGAAATTGGTGAGTTATATGCTTGGTTATGACTTGATTGGAATGTTGTGTGGAAGTGGCAAGAATTACCACTATAAAATGGAGATGGATAGTGGATGGAAGGGAAACCATCAAAGGATAAGTGGGCGAGATGTGACACTATGTTTGAATGGGTGAATGGGTTGGACATAAGCTCCACCGTTTGGTGGTTTTGGTTTTTTGTTGTGCATTTCTTGCAAGTTGGAAACTGTTGTACTAGTGTGTGAATGATGAAATTTCTTGTGGAATGATTGATTGGAATTCCCTTCGTTTCTTGGTTTGGGTGTGATTGCACGGTAAGGGCATGTTTGGATTATGGTAATTTTTTCACTTGTGACTATTTTATATAAATTATTTTATATAAATGTGCTAATGGTTTTATCATAGTGGAATGTGTAAGGAAGTAATTTAGGGAAAACCTACTGAGTTTTAGTACTCACCCCTTTCTTTGGCAATATGGTGTCATTGCAGATGTTTTTTGTCGTGATGTGGGAAAAGGTAAGGCATCTCCCTCCTTTATTGGATCCTTCTGATGTGATGGTGGAGCTTGGAGCTTGGTTGTTAGTGTGGAGTTGTGGTGGTGTTATGGCTTGTGGTGCTTGGTTGTTTAGTTTTCAAATTGTACTCTAAAGTAATTGGACATGTCTAGTTATACTGGTTTTGGGTTGTATTGTGGAACAAATTGGATTTCCTTTGAGAATAATAGCTTTAATGTTATATTGACATGCATCATATAGTGATTGTGAGTGGATTGTTTGGTTGGTTTTTTCTGAAGGGAAAATCATTCCCCAATTTCTTCTCGGAGCCCTCAGCATTTATTTCCAGCCATTGGCGCCTTGGAAACATCGCTTAAGGCCAAGTAACCCTCACTGCCTCCTCAATTCAATGAAGTAGGGGTGGGGTGTTATAGTCATAATGCCCAATAGTTAAATTGGATAATGATAATACTAAACAATATTATAATACAAAATTTTCAAATTAATGAATATATATACACCCCAACGTCTAGACCCCTTAAAACCATTCTCTATGTTTTACACCATGTTAATATTAGTTATTATTTTTTTTCATAATAAATATACGTCTCATATACTTGTTATTAATTTTTTAGTTTGATCCGTCAAAGTATAAGAATATTGTGTTCTTTAAAATCATTAAATTAATTAATGTATTCTTTTTAGGTACTGTCATAAATTTAAATACTCAATGTTTTTATTGTATTAATATTTTTTGTAAAAATATGATGAACAAATAAAGTCCTCACTATGCTAAAAATCATGTGATGAATGGTTTATTTACTGTTACATAATATTGAGTATTACATTGTAAAAAAACTATCCCAACATTTATCACAACATCAAAAAATCCCTATTTCAAGCCTTTTTCTTAGTTTCAACTCCATCTGTCATAGTACTATATATATCACCATGTATCTTTCCATATCAAGTGTTGACTACTGCCATAAAATCAGGTCTCCCACCAAATCTCACCAAAAAAAAACCATCCAAGGTTTACATCACCTCACATCAAAATTCTATCATATTGATTAAACACATGAGGAAGAACGAAAAATGAAAATTGTTAATGGGGAAGAAAGTCCCTAAAACCAGGTCATTAATCCTTTAGAAGAAAAAAACCTCTCTCAGTCCCATGAAATTATCTTTGTTAAACAAATAGTTAATTCATAAATTTAATTAACTAATTAATTTATGAAACATGACACCAATAGAAAACCTAGGCCTAAACTATTAGAAACTATGATTTATTCCAACATACATTCAATAATAACATCCAATTTTATCAAACAATATGAAAACAAATTCAATTAAAACATTCCACTTTATTATTTCATCAAAAATCATACCAGCTTCACATTCTGTATATTGTTCCATTAACATAAAAAGGAAATTTTTAATCAAAAATGATTCAAAAATAATTTGATTTCCAATAAATTGTATGAATAATTGTTCAATTATAACATGAATCATAAATTCATTATACAAAAAAACATTAGAAAATTTATGTCATTTAACCATTTTCATCATAAAAACATGATAATAAAAATAATAAAAAAAGATAACACACTATTTAGAATATAAAGAGGCGAACCATTATTACAGTGGAGGAATATATGATCTATAAAGCTATAAAAATTACATGTCTTTAATCTGATAAAATAATTAATAAGGTTTTCTCCACAAACACCATACCATATTAGCTTGATAGCTTTATAGATGCACTTATAATAAAATAAGATTAAATGAATCTCATATCTCTGGGATTTTAAGATTATTTAAATGAAAATAGAATAAAAATTTATATATATGATCACCTCCCCCACAAGGAAACCATATCCCTCTAAGGATGTTGATTCACAACTTCACCAAAAACATCAAAATAAATTCATAACAAAGAAAGAGATCAACCACCATATCATGGAAATATATCATGGGAGTAAAATTGATTCAATCCATGAATGACCATAAAATAAAGGGGTAAAACTCATAATGGTTCACCTAAGATAAAATGCGGAAATCTAGGGATCTGTCCCTATCTAGAATGATTTATAATAAGACAATTAATAACCTAAAAAATACTAAAATTTGGAGAGATTAATAATGATTCACTGAAAAACATGATTGTGTTTGGTTTATAGGAACACTACATTACATAGACTCAGAGTGTGAAGGCATAATTCATATCATGAAATGTTTTAGTTTTTAGACACAATGAAAAATGTGTTCCCTATACTACAAAACATGGATTAATTCATGTCATAAACATATTTTCCACATTATGAGTATTTGGGAAAAAATTCATCAGGTTCAACCTCATTCATTCATATCATTAACCCACTGTCCACATTCTGAATCATACCATATAAAACTCTCCTTCCAATGATTCAAACTACTACATCCCACATCATGAACTATATTTCCTGTCATGAACATCTCCTTCATATAAATTTCAATGCCCAAACTACAATTATCCTCCTATAGTATTCTGTTATGCACCATAGTACTATGAAATAATGAATGGAAAAGACTAAATTTATTTGTATTTTTACATAAGATACCTATCAAACATTTACCCGTCATTATAATTTAAAACTAATCACAAAAGAAGAAAAGAAAATGGGTCATCTGAATAGACACCCCATGAGATACCTCTCAAGAATCGATCCATCAGAAGAGATCAACCACGTCACATAATGGAAAAAAATTAAAACTACTCAAAAAAAATACTGAAAAACACTCTCCTTGGGTAGATACATATAAAATATGAGAAATTATATAAATCAGTCATCAATGAAGAGGAAACAATCTCACAAACATGATATAGGTCAACAACCAAAAAATGAGCATCACTATAAGTGAATAGATATACATAAAAAATGTCATAATTCTAAGTGCATATCTACAAATCATGATTCTATTCACTAACCTACACACCACTATGCTTCGAAAATACAAGAACCAAGGGAATAACCTATCATGAAACACCTTCTCTTTGTTGTAGTCGATCACTAAATGAATCTCATTAAAGGTTATATCATCATTGAAATTGATCTCTACCAAATTGATGTTGTGAGGGTCATCATAATGATAACATTGATACTATAACTCATAGAATACCTCATGTATCTATCTATTATATTGGGAATGTGTTATCTCATAAAATGTAGATCTAACATAATCCAACAGCTCAATGGCCCTAAAATAGGGGAGAAAGATTACTCCCATGAACAAAGCTTTTTTCACAAGATTAAGAGAAACCGTATGAAATAAATGGACTTCCACATAAAACTATATATTTCATATCTTAATATCCACATAGGATTTAAGATTATATTGGCTTAGATTTATCCTCTTGTAAATCACCTGAACCATATCTATCGCAATCTATACTAGTTCTGGCCATATAATTGATGACTCTCCAAACCCAGTCCAGTACAATATAGATAGGTAAGTTTGGATATAAAATGATTCAAATAGTGTGATACTAATAGTGGAGTGAAAACTATTATTATAATAAAACACATGTAATGGTTTTTCCTTATCCATGAACGCCTAAAATCTTTGACAGAGGGGAACAATGTTTCCTCAGGAGTTTTGATGTTCCCCTATGTATGCTCATTTATCTATGGATAAAATTTTGTCATAGTGGATATCTATGAGAAAAACATATACTAGACCCCTCTCTAAATCCTACAGGTAATGTGAGGATCACTATCAGACACATCATCCTCTAGAAATTGTGGAGCCTTACCAACTCCTCCAAATAATTCCTTAATGAAACCTCTACTAATAATGATACTTTGATCACTAATATGTGATAATATTTTTGAATTAGTCAAATATCACCCATATAACATCATATCCTCCTTGAGATATAGGTAAAATGGTGAAAATTTCCATTGTAATACCCTCTGAAATCCTCTGAGGAACATCTGATGGGTCAAAAAAATCACAAGGAACTTGGTTTCCAACCTTCTCTTTCTAAAAGACTAAACATCAGATGTAGATACCCGAAGCCTGACATACATGGAAATTACATTACTTTTGCAGAATACTTAGTACATTACAAAAAACAGACACACAAGGACCGTAATATATTAGTGTCTTTGGAAACTCAAAATATAATCTTCTAATCGTGGTTAATGATCTTCAACATCTCCCATAAAGATCTTCCCCCCTTTTTTACCTAAAACCTTTATTTATATCCTGGGGAAAAGAAAACATAAAAGGGGTGAGCTCAAATGCCCAATAAGGGTAAACATATAGAACATAAAACAATCCATAAACAATTGAATGAAAAAACTTGAACATAAATTCTAAACATCAAAATCTTGAGCAAAGACATTAATATTGGAAGTAAGTAAGGAATATATCATAAGGGAACATCAATCATGATAAAATAGCATGAGAATGAAACATGTAATTTTGTCATCCATTAATCACATGTAATTATTTCCATAGTAGCCAAGGCATTGCTTCCATGACCATCTTAGTGGACAAAGTACCTTTCTGAATCGAGTTCACTCCTCATTTCAGTTCTGTAACACTGAACCAGATTATCTTTCCGTTCCAGCCATGTCTATCTCATGATATATAAATCTTTACCCAATTCATTGGAGGGAGATATTGGTCCCACCCATCTCATAATGAAATCATTATTTCGTGTGCCAAAAAATCATAAATCCTACATCATATCATAACCCATGTAATAAAATGGGATTCATAAACATCATGCCATCATAACATAATCCATAAAAAATTGATATCATTTCATTATAAAAAAATTTAAACCATTTAAATCATAGAGACATTTTACTAGAAACATACACATATGAAATAATGTCATCTTAGATGGAAAATAGTTTTGACAAAACACTTGAAATGAATTCTTGAGGAAAATATCCTTTTTTCTTTAAAATCATTTTCTTTTCACAAAATTCCATGATATTTTAAAAGATAAAGCTTTTGTTGAAAATAATCATGCAATCTTGTAGAGGAATATTCTTGAAAATGAGGTGTTATGAAACCTTAAAAATATGTTCATGCCATATAAGTTAAAAATAACATTCTCCTAGCACTTTTGTCGGAAAAGTCAAAAATTACCTTATATGGTAACCAAAGGAATGATTCCATTCATACAATTTGGTAAAAAGTCAATAAAGGGTAAAAATAAATTTAAATATTCATGGAAGAATAGTAAACAATTTATTAAATCATTTTTAGAAAACATGGTCATGCATGATAAACGTAACCCCAGTAAATACTTACGTATAAGCAATCTCAGATAAAAATGAGATTGAAAATTTATACCTTACCATAGGTCCGATATGATTCGTACGTATCCAAACCTCTTGTATAAGGAATGAAATAAAATCATTGACTTATTACAGAATCATATTCATTTTTATTATATCATATATGGTTCACTTATGAATTTATATTACCCGTTCTTTTGTAAATTTATGTTAAAGTAGCATTTTGGGCAAAATCGTTTCATTTGTCGTTCGTGTTTTAACTTGTAATTATTCATATGATTACATATATCATGATTAATTACATCCATAATGTAAAACACGATTTATATATAATATCTAATCAAAATATACATATATATAATGGATCGGTAAATGGAAAGAAATACACCGTTCATGGAGACGGTAGGCCGTACGTACGCATGAACACAGTTTTTTCCTTACTGAATTGAATGGAATTAAGTAGATGACATAAATATATATATAAATAAATCTAGTAGCATTATTATGTCATATATTTCATTATTACTTATAATATATACTTTATAATCATTCTTGAATGGTTATCATGGAAAGTGAATCTCATCGCGTCGTGGAGAAGGTATTCCGTACGTACGCAAGAGCGATGATATCATTCCCATGATATTGGAATTGTATTAAAGTGTATGTATAATATTAAAGAATCAATATCAATTTAAAATAATCATATATATTCATTACTTTCAACATTATACCCACCCAAGTAAGGTGGTGGTGGAAATTAGATTACACCACGGCGTGGAGACGGTATTCCGTACGTACGCACGCGCGGTGATTTCATTTTCCGTAGGATGGATAGATGGTGAAATATGGTTTTTTCATACTTATAATAACATATAATTATATGATTGATACTGATGTTATTACATGATAATGAAACAACTAAAGAAGAAGGCATGGAAGAAGAAATAAAGTTGAAAGAATCGGTAACAGACATTACCTCTTCATTGAAGCGCCTCTTTGATACCTACTGATAAGGCACTAAAATTGGTCTTTGAAGAATACGAGGACCTCTAGGATGTTTCTAGGGAAGTGGAGAACAGAATTTGGCAGGGTTTGGACGAGATTTAAGGCTCAAAGTTGTGTGAGGAAGAGAGGGAGGAGGTGCCCTTTTATAAGGGAGGAGAGGGGCACCGTTGGAATAACTAAAAATATTATTTTATTATAAATTCATATTCGGTTTTTAATATCCCCAAATTGCGTTATTTATAATATAAGGTGGGTATGGGTCTAACTCCTCTCATACAATATAATTTAGTCAAGTTTAGGTTTCTATTTTAACCTTATCATTTATATTTAACTTTAAGTTAGATAATTTTTCTTTTACTGTGTCTTCTTGTTTTCTTATACTATAAGGTTAATAAACTTACTATAAGAAGGAAAAAAAACCCCAAGTTGTTTATTATTTATAAATATACAATTATATAAGTTATTTGGACAAACATCATATTTTTAAGAATAAATTAATAATTAATAATATAATATTTGTTTTAAAAACTATTTTATGTCAATTTTGACACTATTTGGTAATTGATTTTTGTGAAAATAATAATAGAATTATTAGTTCGAAAAAAGTAAACTAAATCAATAATAACATTTCATATTAACCTATAAAATTAGTGTAAATAATTAAAAGTCTCAAATTACATTTATTTTGGTATTTATAACATCAATTATGTTAATATTTCATTAATAAGATAATTATTGCATAATCATTGTGTCATAAATAAATTACATTATTTAATGACTAAAAATTATAAATAAAATACCATTATGTAGAAAATATTTTTATCTTTCTATGTAATATTTATAGTAGAATTTATCTTATGTATAACCCAATATTAAAAATGATTTTGTTATTAAACATTGATTTTAACTATTTCAACCCTTCTTAAATAAATTAATAATAAATGTCCTATTCTAATCAAAGTGGACCTAAATGGTCATATTTTATTCTTGAGGTTGTTTTTGGTCGAATTACACTTATCCAATAGAATTAGGACATGTGTTAAGGTAATAATAATAACATTTCTACCCTTAATTATCCTATTTACTTTTAACCGCGGTAAAAAAAGTAAAAAGATATTATTCACCAAAAAAAATTTCATCTCATTGAACAACATTTTAGTCCTTGATATTAACTGTGTCTCTCGGATTTTCAAAATTCCACTCACAGAAGCGGTAAAATTATGTTTTCTGTTAATTTGCAAATTCTCCTAGGAGGTAGGTAAAAGGCGGTGAAAAGTTCAATAAAATTTTTATATATCTAAATTTATTATAAAGTGCATCCAATGAATTTAATTGAACATATATAGGTATTATGTATGAATTTTTACCTAAAATAAATTTAAATAAAATAAATAATTATTCTAATAAAAAATCAGTTTTTAAATAGTAACCCAGTGTTTTCAGTATTCATCAAAAAATTAAATGTTTTCAAAAAATTCCAAAATTTTACCCTAGGATAATTTCGATATTCCAAATCCAAAAATGAAGTCCATTTTTGAAAATAAAATTTCAAAAAAGTGGGTATTACTATTCATAACGGCTAGTTCATAATAATATTATAATAATATCTCCTTTAGTGAAACTTGGTATTGCGTACAACACACGCTATCGTGGAAGGTCGTGATTGCTTGTCATTCAAGCCATGTTAGGGATGCGTGTAGTGAAAGATCCTTTTGGTGTAGCATTCAACACAAGACATCAATAAAATTAAAATGAATATTTTTCATAAAATCTTAGGGTGTTACATTCTACCCGCCTTAAAATGAATTTTCCCCTCGAAATTCATCGGGGTTATAAATGGTTTACTACACGAAAGTTTCTTTAATTGAAACCCTCATCGTAAATAGTAATACTAAAACCTGGATTTAAAAATTATTGTATGAAACGTAATGGTTACCCAAATTAACTAATCACTGGGTTTCCACATAGGAGAACATAGGAGCAAATATGGATATGGAAGAGAAATCTAATCGTCATGTTCTGATGGAAAGTGGTAGAGAACATGGCTATGAAAAAGCCAATAATCATAAAGCCATATATTTGTGATGATCTAGGGTACCTTCTGATTCATCAGATATAAGAAAACTTGGAAAACATTTTTGGTTTTCAAGATCATTTCCCTAAAGTTGATGAATTTGAAATAGAAGAAATACATGGTTGATTTTGGTACAATCTCACTGTTGTTCGTGCTTTAAACAATTTCCACTTCATCTGTTAAAGAAATGAAGTTGAATTTGTTATTCGTGAAGTGCTAACAGACCATGTGATAGAATTATGGGTCATTCCATCTGTTTCAATGAAAAGGTTATCAAAAGTTATCAAATATACATAAGTCCATCTATGGTGAGGTTAATCGTATTCGATTCCAAAAATGAACTTATACTTCATCTATCATGATGCTTAATAAAATAAAACTAGTTTCTACTAACCAAGGAAATGTTGTAGGCTAGTGGTAGGCGATAAAGGCCAGTCACACTTCTATTGTGGGTTCGATTCCCATAGCCTTGTCCGACGTGATGGGTTATCTCCTGTCCTACAGGTTGTCCTTTTTCTAAAACTACATTACTATCGAAAAAAGGTTTATACTTAAACAATACTAACTTATGTCCAACATAATACATTCCAATATTTAGGCTTATCTAAAATACTTTGGTCTAGGCTCATAGTATAAAGAAAATTATTACGTGAAATGTCATATAACAATCACGTGACTTCCACAATTTATCCCCCATATATCATAAGATATATCTTGTTGATCAAATTACAAACATGTGAATACCTTAATCATGTATTCTCTTGAAGAATGAATACCCATTGAACCTTAGTGAAAACATGAATGTTGTTAAATTTTAACACTTTCCATATACCAAAATCCCAAAAATTCTATATACTCAATCCATAATATCACTTAGTCCTTATATCAGTCATGAGCTCATGAATACAATCAAACATCACATTATCTTTATATCCCTTCATTATGTGAGTATCATCTACTTTCCAAAAAAATATTTCAATCACTTTTTCATGGTTACCAGTACCATATTATAATTGAAAACCAATACATAGATATTCCAAAATTCCACAATACCATAAATGAGATTCCATGATACTATTTTGAAATCCCAGTACATAAACACTTAATCATTACACAACATCATTTTCATACTCAACATCACAAAGAGTTATCGCAAGAGACATCCCATTATCCTTTTTCAATAAGAGGTTGCTCATGTTGATCATCATTAACCCGTGGATAAGGGAATTTATTAGCATAATGCCCCATTTCATTGCACTTGAAGCATTGAAGTGTTGGTGGAGAGTTCAGTGTAGTCTTTTTTCTATTCACATCATTAGAAACCTTTTTCCCATTAAATCGACAATCAATTTCTCGATGACCTTCTTTTCCACACTTAAAACATTTTCTAGTACCTTTTAGGCAATCTCCACCATGCTTCTTTCCACAAATTGAGCATAAAGAAACATTCATCTTCTTTTCACCATTGTTCTGAGATTTTTCCTTGAACTCCATCTTTCGTTTCTTGTCAAAACCATGAGATGAATATGTAACACCAACATCCATTTCTACCTTGATAGCACAACACACAATTTCTTCATAGCTACTGATGTCTCTTATAGCTAATGACTTTCGAATACTTGGTTTTAAGACACTGAAGAATCGATCAACTTTACTTTCAGGTTGGATGATAAAACCAGATGCATACCATGCAAGTCTTGTAATATTCGCTTCGTATATACCAACAGATTCATCATCCTTCTTCTTATGCTCAAGGAAATCCTTTTCCATCTTTTTTCAAAGAATATGAGGTAAGTACTTATTGAAGATTAAGTTCTTGAATTCATCCCATTCCATGGACTCAATTTCATCTCTTGGCCTCGTATTCTTGATAATATTCCACCATTGTTCAGCTTCACCTTCCAAATGATATACTGCTAAGATGACTTTATCATGTTCAGAACATTGAAGAACTGAAAATATCCTTTCAATGGTATTGATCCATAGTTCATCAACAAGTGGATCAGAAGACCCACTGAAAGAAGGTGGACATTGCCTCATGAAGGATTCAATAGAATGTTGCTCTTTTCTCTGCTCATTTTGAAGTCCATAATGATTCATAGCTTGTGTAAGTATAGAAATAATAATGTGCACTCTATCTCCCATGACATTGGTTTGGTCAGGTGGTCAATCATTGCATTGTCCATTACATTTATCAACATGGTTCTTTCGTGTTCCAGCCATCGTCTAAAACCCAAAAAATAATAGTTTTAGAGGAAAATACCATGCTAGGGAAAAAAATATAATAATGGGGGATTACCTTCAATATCTAACATATTAGGATTATTTCTAAGATCGTTAGCGCAATTCTATGACTATAACCTATACGTATACTTAACCTTAGGGACATCCCTAGACATACCTTAGAAATATCTCTAGGGATCTCACTAAAGTTTTCGCATCTTAGTTTTAAAAGGTTGAATAAACCTTTTCTTTGATACCAACTGTAGAGACCCAAAGCTTTACGTACATGGAAATTACATTACTTTTGAGGAATACATAGTATATAATAAAAAACAGACACATAAGGACCGTAATAGTTTAGTGTCTTTGGAAACTCGGAATATAATCTTCTAATAGTGGTGAAAGATCTTAAACATCTCCCATAAAGATCTTCCCCCCTTTTTTACCTAAAACCTTTATATATATCCTGGGGAAAAGAAAACATAAAAGGGGTGAGCTAAAATTCCCAGTAAGGGTAAACATAGAGAACCAAAAAATGATCCATAAACATTTGAATACAAAAACATGAACATAAAATCTAAACATCAAAATCATGAGAAAAGACATGAATCATGGAAGTACGTAAGGCATATATCATAATGGAACATAAATAATGATAAAATATCATGGGAATAAAACAAGTAATTCTGGAATCCATTAAGCACATGTAATGATTTCCATAGTAGCCACGGCATTGTTGCCAAGACTATCTTAGTGGACAAAGTCCCTTTCTGAATCGAGTTCACTCCTCGTTTCAGTCCTGTAACACTGAACCAGATTAACTTATCATTCGATCCATGTCTATATCATGAGATATAAATCTTTACCCAATGAATTAGAGGGAGATATAGGTCCCACACATCTCATAATAAAATCATTCTTTCGTGTTCAACAAAATCATAAATCATACATTATATCATAACCCGTGTAATAAAATGGGATTCTTAAACATAATTACATCATAACATAATCCATAAAAATTTGATATCATTTCATCACAAGAAAATTGAAACCATTTAAATCATAGAGACATTTTACTTGAAACATACAAATATGAAATAATTTCATCTTAGATGGAAAATTGTTTTGACAAAACACTTCAAATGAATTCTTGAGGAAAATATCCTTTCTTCTTTAAAATCATTTTCTTTTCACAAAATTAAATACAATTTTAAAAGAAAAGGGGTTTGTTGAAAATAATTATGCATTCTTGTATAGTATGCTTCTTGAAAATGAGGCTTTATGAAAACATAAAAATCCGTTCATGAAATATAAGTTAAAAATAACAATCTCCTCGTACTTTTGTCGGAAAATTCAAAAAGTACCTTTTATATTAACCAAAGGAATGATTCCATTACTACAATGTGGTAAAAAGTAAATAAAGGGTAAAAATGACTTTAAACATTCATGGAAGAATAGTAAACATTTTATGAAAACATTTTTATAAAACATGGTCATGGATGGTAAAGGTAACCCCAGTAAATACTTACGTATAAGCAATCTCGGATAAAAATGAGATCGAAAATTTATCCCTTACCTTAGGTCCGATATGCTTCGTACGTATCCAAAACTCCTGTATAATGATTTAAATAATGTCATTTACTTATTACAGAATCATATTCATTGTTATTATATCATATATGGTTCACTGATGACTTCATATTACCCGTTCTTTTGTAAATTCATGTTAATGTAGCGTTTTGGGTAAAATCGTTTCATATGTCATTCGTGTTTTACCTTGTAATTATTCATATGATTACGTAGATCAGCGTTACATAAATCCAGAATGTAAAACACGATTTATATATATTATATATTCAGAATATACATATATATAATGGATCAGTAAATGGAACGAAATACACCATTCATGGAGATGGTAGGCCGTACGTACGCATGAATGCCGTTTTCATTTCCTTATTGAATTGAATGGAATTAAGTAGATGACATAAATATATATAAATAAATCCATTAGCATTATTATATCATATATTTCATGATTAATTATTATATATACTTTATAATCATTCTTGAATTGTTATCATTGAAGGTGAATCTCATCGCGTCGTGGAGACGGTATTCCGTACGTACGCCCGAGCGATGACATCATTCCCATGATCGTGGAATTGTATTAAAGTGTATTTATAATATTTCATAAAAAATATAAATTTACAATAATCATATAAATTCATTACCTTCACCATTATACCCATCCATGTAATTTGGTGGTGGAAAATAGATTACACCACGTCATGGAGACGGTATTCCGTACGTACACAGGCGCAGTGATATCGTTTTCCGTAGGATGGATAGATGGTGAAATATGGTTGTTTCATAATTATAATAACATATCAGTATATTATTGATACTGATGTTATTACTTTATAATGAAACAACTAATGAAGAAGAAGTGGAAGAAGAAATAATGTTGAAAGAATCGGTAACAGACATTACCTATTCTTTGAAACGCCTCTTTGAGACCTCCTCTTAGGGCACTAAAATTGGAATTTTAAGAATACCAGGACCTCTAGGATGTTTCTAGGGAAGTGGAGAAGAGAATTTTTTAGGGGTTTTCGGAGCTTAAAGACTCAACGTGTTGTGAGGAAGAGAGGGAGGAGGTGCCCTTTTATAAGGGAGGAGAGGGGCACCTTTGGAATAACTAAAACTATTATTTTATTATAAAGTCATATTCGGTTTTTAATAGCTCCAAATTAAGTTATTTAGATGATAAGGTGGGGATGAGTAGAAATCCTCTCATTCGATAGAATGTAGACTAGATTAGGTTTTTATTGAGCTTATCATTTAGATTTAACTTTAAGATAAATAATTTTTCATTTACCGTGTCTTCTTGTTTTCTTACACTATAAGGTTAATAAACATAATATAACAAGCCAAAAGAACCCAAAGTTTTTTATTATTAATATATATAACCTTATCTAAGTCATTTGTCCGAACAATAGATTTTTAGGAATTAAATAACAATTAATAATATAATATTTATTTTAAAAACTATTTTATGTCAATTTTGACACTATTAGGTAATTGATTTTTGTGAAAATAATAACAGAATTATTAGTTCTAAATAAGTTACCTAATCAATACTAGCATGTCATATTAACCTATAAAATTAGTTTAATTGATAAAAAGTCTCAAATTAGATTTATTTGGGTATTTATAATATCAATTATGTCAATATTTCATTAATAAGATAATTACTGCATCATCATTGTGTCATAAATAAATTAAATTATTTAATGTCTAAAAATTATAAATAAAATACCATTATGTATTAAATATTTTTAGCTTTCTAATTAATATTTATAGTCGAATTTATCTTATGTATAAACCTATATTAAAAATGATTAATTATTAAACTTTGATTTTAACTATTTTAACCCTTCTTTAAATAAATTAATAATAAATGTCCTAATCTAATCCAAGTGGACCTAAATGGTCATATTTTATTCCTGAGGTTGTTTTTGGTCGAATTACACTTATCCAATAGAAATAGGACATGTTTTAGGTTAATAATAATAACATTTTTACCCTTAATTACCCTATTTACTTTATATTGTGGTAAAAAAAGTGAACAGTTACTATTCACCAAAAATTATTTTCATCTCATTGAACCAAATTTTAGTCCTTGATATTAACCGTGACTCTCAGATTTTCGAAATTCCACTCAGAGAAGCGGTAAAATTATGTTTTGTGTGAAATTGGAAATTCTCCTAGGAGTTGGGTAAAAGATGGTGAAAAGTTCAATAAAATTTTTATATATATAAAATTATTATAAAATGACTCCAATGAATTCAATTGAACTTATATAGGTATTATGTATCAATTTTGACCTAAAATGAATTTAAATAAAATAAATAATTATTTAAATAAAAAGCCGGTTTTTAAAAAGTATCCTAGTGTTTTCACTATTCATCAAAAATTTAATGTTATCAGAAAAATACCAAAATTTCACCCTAGTCTAATTTCGATATTACGAATCCAAAAATTAAGTCCATTTTGAAAAATAAAATTTAAAAAAGTGGGTATTACTTTTCATAATGGCTAGTTCATAATATTATTATAATAATATCTCCTTTAGTGAAACTTGGTATTGCGTACAACACACGCTATCGTGGAAGGTCGTGATTGCGTGTAATGCAAGCCAAGTAAGGGATGCATGTAGTGAAATCTCCTTTTGGTGTAGCGTACAACTCAAGACATCAATAAAATTAAAAAGAATATTTTTCATAAAATCTCGGGGTGTTACATCAGAACTCAAAATATTCAACTAACTACTTCAACTTAGGCAATACAGATCCTAACAGAGAACATAAAATATTCATCAAACCTAGATGTGTTGCAATTGGTGACTTTTTAAACTCATTAAGAACCACCTCATGCATCAACAAATTAATAAAATGTCTTTACTAGAATAACACACACTATGGTTCATCCTTATATTAGTCATCAGGGGAATCAAATGAGGAAAGTATGTATCTTGAGTCCTACACCTTGAAATTATCTAACGAGAAGTCCTCCACCCGCTCCACCAAATAAAATAACACCATATTGTTAAAAAAATATCCTTTGCAACTAACCACTACCAAATCAAGATGAATTTATGATATTTCTTCTATCACTATCTAGGAATCTACAAATCCACCCATGACATCATTGCACAACTTCTTGCTCAGTGATGTAGCTAAAAAATTACCCTTACATGTAGTATATGAAATTTAAAAGTAATATTCCTACAATAATTCCGTCCACCAACACTACCACTAGTTTTGGTCAAATTGGTTGAAAAAATACCTCATGCTCTTTTGATCAATGAAGGCAGAAAATTATCTTTGACGAGGTAACATCTTCAAAACCTCAAGAAAAACATGACTACATCCAAATCAAGAAAATTGGTGTAATAGTTACACCCATGGGTATGTAATTACAGATACACATAAGAAAAAAATGAACTGTATTGAATTTGACATCTCCTAAGACAAGAAGTGAAGCAGAACAGAAAACCTCGAATTAAACTCCATATTATGGAAACTGAAGAACATGAGTGCTAAAATTGCTACTATAGATAGCCGAAATATTCATAACAGTAATTGTTCTATAAAAATATAATCCTTTATGTTAATGTATAGAAAAGGAGTCACAATATAATAAAATTCATGATTGAACCTACTATAAAAGAATTTCAGAACAAGTAATATTTGTATCTGTAAAATAGTCCTGACGGATGCCTAAGAAAATACTACATCAATATTCAAAGAATCCTTAACGATTATATGATTTTAAATAATATTATATAATAAAAAAATCAAAAATGGATAACTCAAAATTCCACATCATTCCAAACATCTTTAACTGATGCTTACCTCCCAAAATTACCCATAGATTCTCTACATAATATTCTATGAATATGGGTAGTCAAGGATATCATCAATGAGAACCGTCTAAATCCAATCCATGAACTCTTTGATAATTGCATTATTCAAACCCATGAATACTAAAGGAGAATTTTTATCACTAAAAGAAAACACAAAAAACATTAAATATCTATAATGACATCAAGAAATTAGATTATCATTTCATTATTCTTCCCCCACAACTGATGATATCCTAATCATAGAGAGATATTTGAGAACCAACTACCCCCTTTAAGATAATAAAATAAAATATCAATTCATGGAAGAGGACAGTGGTTCTTCAATTTTTCCAGATTCAAGTGATGATAATCAATTCTAAGACACATACAAGTATCATTGTTTCTTAAAAATTGAATTGACTCACCATAAGGAGAATCAATCCGCTAAAAAAATTCACTTTAAATGATCATCGATCTCTACATTCAGATCTGGTAACATAGAATATTCCATCATATTTGGAGACATCAAGATCAAATAAGTTTTCTATTATAGCTCTATCCCAAACTCAATCTCCTTATCAGGGGGAATGACACATCCTCCATAGGAAAGACATCGGGGTAGTCTTTCCAAACACTAGGAAACACAGTTGGATGGATATATATAAAATTCTACATTAGTTATAACATTAATGAAGACAATGAAATGACCTAAAATTGACCCATCATTCGGTTTCAATCATCAAAAAACTTTGCATACTCTCCATTAGCATCATAGAACTAATATTTCACTAAATCGATACATAATATCCTATACTGAATAAAACTAGACCATGTTGAGGATGATGTAATGTGGTTGTATCTATAACCATTGGATGTATCCCCAAGAGTGTGTTTACCATGGCATTTGGTATATTCTATACAAACTTCTTGCTGAAAATATTATCCTCTCATTGGTGTTCCCAACTCTAAGGGAACTGGAAGAATCTCCACCTCATGTACAAAATAATGAACTTGGGAAGGTTATATGACGGAGCGAGTAGCTCATGAATCATGGAAAACATACACCCAAGTACAAAATAGTAAAATTGTACCTATAACAATATATATCCCATTGAAATGGAAAATATTGAGAATGTAGCTTACTATGACCAGCTCAAGGGACTCTCTGACCCAGATAAAAACCTCATCCACAACGATGTACTTCTCTTTGAGGTTGTGGAGCATCAATGTGTTGTCCTATGTCTTCTCCACCTCCCATCTTCTGGTCCAACGCTGGAGCACCCAGCTTTTTCTAACTCATCTAAAACTGTCGTAATAGATGAACATAAAGTAGATCACATTCCACATGCAATGAGATAAAAAAGGATAGGAACTCTCAACATTGATAACCTCATTCTCAACAAAAATATATTCTTCTGATCTATTGTAAGGGTAATATGAGTTTCCACACCTTGAGAAATGAGATGATGAGTTGTGAGACATACCCTCATCTATCAGAAATTCCTTCTATCCAGGGAACTGGGAACCCTTAAGCACAACTCAGTAATATGGCTAATTCTAACAAATTCCATATCTTGATGATAATTTATTATCCACCATCATCTTAATGACCTTTTTTCTCATCAGCACATCATGAGATGTTGATAACATAAATGGGGTGATATGGAACAAGATATTTTGATTCAAAGAATCATATATATTCCTCACCTTATCCTCCTAAACAACTCTTGATATAACCATGTAATTTTATAAAACCGAAAAATTTAAGAGAAAACTACAAGTACCAAAATAATTGTCTTTGATGGTGACTTAGATTCTCAAATCGCTCCTAAATAACTCCCTTATCTAGTAATGAATAGAGTAATTCAAAAACAACTCCTTAATAAATAAAAAATAGTTTATATAGATGTATAGTGAGTATATAAGGTATATATAGTGGGATCCACCCTATATCCTCTTATGAAAAATATATAGAAATTATACTAAATCACAATGAACAATAAGTGAAACTAACTCGTATCCTAATAGGATATACTATATTCACATCATCATGATGACTATATCAGAACAATTATCACCTCAAAGATATTGTATAATATAAAATCCAAAGAAGGTATGATTCTATCACTTCCCCCCCAATTTTTCACTATGACACAACATCACATGTCCTGATCAATCTTTCTCTAAAAAATACCGTCCAAAGACCCCCGGGATAAAGTAACACCTCATGTATCTCTTTTATTACATCACCTTATAACATACCTTCCACATTGTGTATCACATCATCTCATCATCACATTCACCATCTTTATATTATAGAAACATAGTATTGAAGAGCCACCACAAACCATATGACATGTATTGTACCTCAATCCATTACATCCCTTACATGAAATACCTATATTACTTAATATGATACTATATTAAAAGATATATGTGTGAAAAATAAAAAAATCTATTACATATGTCTAAAAACATATATGGTAAAGGTAACCACTATCCACACTAGAATATAATACTATCAAGATAATAGAGCAGGGAAAGAGGGGATACAAAATCCATCCATTCCTCACTGATCAGAATGATGGGAAAATAATCCTCCCAAAGTCCACTATGTGTTTTTCTCCCTACACACATTGAAAGGACAGTGTATGAAAACATATAAAATATGGGATATACTATAGTTTAAAACCACACTATGAGAATCAACCTAGTATTTGGATAAATTACCAATATCATCACTCAAACAACAAGAAACCACTACAAAAGATTATAAATCTTATAATCATATAATAATTAAAAAATAAATAAATTATGTTTTCTATTAAACATTTTTCATTACATTGATTTTTTCAATTTATCAATATATTTTTTATCACTAATTTGAGAACATCACCGAATAGTTTTCACTACCCTCATGCATAAACAAAAAAAATTCCATGGTTTCTCAATGTTATCATCATTTTCAGCATTACATCAAGTACTATAATCGTGGGTAAAAAATTTATTGTTCATTAACATTTCATAATTCTAGGTACATGAACACTCACCAGAAGCCAACATAATAAAATTTTAAAACAATGAAACAACTACTACCTCATGAAATGGGGGGAGGAATGAGAGTGAATAATAAAATCAACGATACTATTGTTAATGTATAATATTATCAAACAAGAATCTAAAATGTTAGCAAAATAATTAGTAATCCAAGAATAAACCCATTCAACCAGTCCTTGTTTAATCTCTAACCCCACAAATCATATTAGTATACATACAAGAATATTAGGTACCAACATTTACAACAAACATGGGACTCCTTTTCCATATCACCCAAAACCATCAGATATCCTGGGATCATATAATGTCAGAGTTAGAGAAAGAATACATGGAAGAAACACAACAATAAACTATAAAAAGGATTCTAAGACCAAATGGTAATATATCCATCCTTTTTAAGAAAATGGAAGTTCTTGGACCCAAGAAATTATATTTATTGAACAAATAGTTCAATACCACATTGAATTAATAGCTTCATTTATCATAAGTTACAACCACATGAACAGTAAATCATCAACTATTAAAATATAATATTTATTTAAAAATTATATCAATAATAAATTATAGAATCATTAAAATATATAAAACAATTAAATTAAAAGATGCATCTATGTCATTTCATCGACAATTAAACCAGCTACATGTTATTTAGACAATTTAATTGATGTAAAAAATAATTATTTTAACTAAACATGTGACAAACGTATTTTTATATTCAATAAATTATGAAAATAATTGTTCCATTATGACATTTCTATATAATAACTCAGCCAATAAAACATACTAACATTATGTTCCTTAGTAATTTTCATCATAAGAAAACTCTAAAATAAAGGCTAAACATAGATAGAACATTATCATTAAAATCATGAGGTAATCCATTATTATAGTTGATAAACATGACACCATGAAAACAATAAATGATGTTCATTATTTCATATACATTAATATTTTTTAAGATTAATTCCACAATCACCCAAATATATTAAGAATGAAAAAACTGAAATTTTTTCATAAAATATAAAGGAGAATCAAAGAATCCTCTACATTATGGAATTCAAATTTCCCAAACGAGAAGAGAACAACAACATAGGTCCATAATATTCTATGCATAAAATAATATATATCTCTATAAATATGGAACAAAAAATCATTCCAAAAATATCAAATGAACTATTTAAAAATGATTGAGATCAACATCCATGACATTGAAATATAACACGATTGAAAAAAAACTAAAAATAGAATAACCAAATGTTCAAAAAGTAAAAGTCAACTTAGATCACCAAAAATATAACTTAGCTAGGCATGGATGAATAATCATAGAAAGGTTTTAAAAAACCTCATGAATCCCCTCATGAAACATGGAGTTTATAGTGAATCAGATGGTTTATAAAAAACAAAGTGTATGATTAGATTTATAGGCACATGTCTAGATACTGATTCATCGCATGAATAATTAATTTAAATCATGAATGGTTTAATTTATATGAATCCCAAAAAATAACTCATTCATCCAATAAAATTAGTTTAATACACATCATGAGCATCATGTTCACATCATGAATATTCTGGGATAGATTAATTAGGTCCAAACAACAACGATTCATGTTGTGAACCCATGATTGACATTCTAAATCATTTAATATGAAGTAACCATTCTCAGTTAATGAAATAACCTTTCTCACATAATGAACTACCATTATCATTGTGAAACTCTCTTACGTCCCTACTTATTTCACTAGACTACACCGAAAATGTTATAGGTTTCCCCTAATCACCATAGACCATTGATGAAAGTAGTTGAATGGGGTAGAATAATAGGGGAAATTATAATCTACGAGTGTCCGGATTTAATTTTTATTAGGATATCTACCAAAATACTTTAGGTAAGGCTAGATATCTCACCATTTACATTTTACAATGAATATAACAAGATTTATAAACATTTATTTATTCTCCATTATTTTGTTATATTTCATAGTGTTTTTTAGATACTTACCATTTTCATATTTAATTACTCATTCCTGTTTCAAGAAATCAAAAAAACAAAAATGAATATGGTAATATCTAGTAGTTTCAAAGTAAATGATCATATGAATAATAAAATTCAATCATAATATGTCTTCTCCAATGAAATATTTATTTCAGCCTATGATACTATGACATACTAGGTTAGTCTTATAAATCTATTGGTTTAACTATGGTGTAATTTTGTTAGGTTTATTCATATTCTTGGATCTAATTCCCCAACATAATAAATCCGTTGAATTGTATTATAGGGTGAATCTTATTAACCAGATCATATCCTTTGGGAGTGTTTAGCCAGGGGTAGAGCCTTAGTCCTACTCATCCAACAATATGATGATGATTGAGTTGGTGGTCAACATGAACTTTTAAAGGTAATTAACAATTTCTAATTTATTGCATAGTCAAAAACACTTTTTAGTCCCTAGGTATGATTTTTTTCTAGGAAAAACATTGAATCTATTCTTCACTAATTTTTTAGGACACCATCATATACATAGACTCATTTATAGTTTTTTCAATAATTATATATAACCCTATCACTAAATAAAACAAAAATAATACATAAAAAATAATGAAACCATTCCTATGAAACCAACTATAGTGGAATATGATAATAATTAATAAATATTACATTAACTTAATTGTTTGAAAAATATTTATCAAAAATAGTTTACAACTCGAGCACCAAAATGCTTTGTGACTTGGATACCTACTGAAAAAATATCTTGTTTTACATAACTTGTTTAAATATCTTCATATTATATCCAAACTAGATCCAATTATAGATATCCTATAGTTTATACTCATATTTATAACTGTGGGAAGGAAAAAATATAAATGGGTGGAGCTCAGACGCACAATAAGGGATATCATAATTGATAATAAAAGATAAACATATGGGAATAATTAAGAAGAATAATAAAATTATAACTAAAAAGAAAAAAATCATAAATTATGGAATAAGGCATGGGATAACATAATAAATTAATGATTCAATAAACATTATCCATGAGAAAATTACATAATAATGATAATATGCATAAATCTATGAAATTTATCAAATATGAAATAAACAATATTATATGAATGTTCTGACATTGAGAAAACACTTTTTTTAAAAAATTAATTTCATGAAAAAATACCAATGCTTCATGTTGAAAAATAAAAAAATTATCATGATTCATGTTGTGAAAAAAAGGAAATACCCAAGATTCATGTTGGGAAAAAATATAATGAATTCTCTTAAAATAATTATGTCATGAAATTTTAATCCTTTATCAATTCATTGGAACTTGATATAAAACACCACCTATCATTATCCATATATATGAGTTACATAAAAAAATATTTCAACATATAATGAACAACCAAGGGAAATAAAATGGGTTTCATTTGTCATATTATGAAAACACATAGAAAAGAAAATTGGGTTTCACAACAATTCAAGATGTTATCAGCAAAATCGACCAGAAGCATGTAAATTGTTGATACCCAAAATTCAATAAACCTAATAGAGTTTTTCCTAAGAACAAATATAATGTTATTTATCAAAAATAATTTCCAAATAAAGGATTATTTAGAGGAATGGATGGAAAATTTTTGGGAATCAGAAAACTACATCTTCAAAAGAAGATTATTAATTTCGTGTAAAAGAAAGAAGTCATAATCACTTGGACAAATCATAATTCTAAATGGTAATGTTATGAAACATTAAAAACAATTATATTTAAAGATATTCTAAAATATTAGATATTTTTTTAAGCATTAATTCGATAAAAAATATTATACAGTGGAAGATAAAACATTTTATTTTGAAAGAATGTAATTTTTTTATCATTTTCAAATGACCTTATTGAAAACCCATAATAAAAAAGAGTAACCAAAAAATAATTCTTAAAAGAGGATAATGGAAATATGAATTTCAGTTGATGAAAAACATAGTTTTATTTCCATTTATATTAGAGAGCATTGGACGTAGGTGAAAATATGGGCAAGGAGGGGAAACTGTCATTAAGCATAATGAGAATTATTCTTTAAATAGTTTCATTTTCAATCAGGAATAGAAGTCCTAAATAATGAAAATTTGAGTCAAGATTTATCTTATGATACATATTTTAATTATCTAATTTGAAATTAGGATGTGTCTCAAGGAAAAATATCATAAACTAAGAAAAATATTGATTTATAGAAAACCATTGCATATTATGGATGATATCAATCATAGCCACAAATAAGTAAGAGAAAGAATATAGGTTAAATTTTTTATTTTAAAAATAATTAATCATATTATAATTAAATGGTGTATTATTTACACTATGAAAATGAATATTCGTTCATTATGTCAAGGATTTCTTCAATGAATAGTTATTGTGACAAAAACCATCACAACTTGAGGATCATTTAAATTAAAACTTATTGGAAGAGTGATGATTAAATTGAAATTAAAGTATGATAAATAAAACTTATTTAATTATATAATATCTCAATAATTTTTTATATTCATCACAAAAAAATTATGTTCATATTGAAAAATAGGTCTCAAAGAGTGGAATTTGAGATGAAAACCCTTACCTTCATCCTAATTTGGTCTACACTTTCACCAAAATGTCCTAAATAATTAAATAAAGTATATTAAATTTAATCCCATCAATATTAATAAAAACTATAACCATTTATATTCACGATAAAATATCATTCCATATATATATATACATATAAGATTTTTTACCTATTTTCCGACATATAGCGTTTATAAATTTAATGGTTTAAACTATTTTCATAGGTATGGTGTTGGTATTTGTTATTATTTAAATGTTAATATTTCCCATATAATTAATTTTACTCAATGATATGATTTATTATTATTTTTTATGTTTAAATTTCCTTCATGACCACTTCAGTCTTTATCATAGAAGATTGAATTAACAACATGAATTTTTTAGAGATTTTTATCCAGTCATTGGAGTTTTATTAATTAGTATATTAAATAATGGTTTAAAATTTAATGAAACAAATTTTTTTAATTATTAAGTTTATAATATTTCAATAATTTAATTTTAATAAACATCTATGATAAACTTTTATAGCATCGTTCAGGTAGGCAGTTAAACCGACCCGAACATTAACATATGTAGATTAATGGATAATTATGAGGTGAATATGGTACAATATAATTGTATATATAAAAAATGATATAAGTTGGTATTTATTAGTTTGATATAATATAATTGTAAATAATTATTTGAATAATTTATTTATACAAAATTATTTCACATAATGAATAAATTTTATTCCACATAGTTCATTTTTTTATGATGATTAATTTTATAACAATTAAAAATAGTTGATATCAATAAGAAGATATTTAATCTATATTAAAATAATGTAAATAACTTCATAAACATCTTATTTTTCTTTAGAAAACATCGATATAGTCATTCTATAAATTTGTAATGAAAAATAAATTTATTTTTTGTGGAGGTGGTAGTTAACACAGACGAACGTTTGATGTTTTTTCATTCCTAGGGAGATGCACAATGTTTTCTAAATTCTTATTCATGTAATATTAGAAAATTTATTATAATATAAATTCTCATTTAATAATATAATATCTAGAATTATAATTTTTAAATGGAAATATAAAAGGAAAATATATTAGTGAAATGATTGAACTTATATTTGGAACTTTGGGGTTCTCTTGGAGGATTCCTTAGAGTAAAAGGGCTTAGTATAATCCCTTTTTACACGAATAATTTGAGAGTGAAGTAGGATTTTTGGGTAATTAATGAAATTAATGTTTTACGAGTAAAAAAAATTTATCGTAGTATTCAAGGGGTGGTGAGAGGGCCCTTATATAAGTTGTGGGAAAGAATTTTTTGTAAATATGTAAACCTAATATAAAGGGAGAACATGTTAAAAATGTCAAGCGGTTCCAAATATATTGGATAATTGAATTGAGTGTGATATTAGAACTAAAATATATCAAAATATGAATTAATATTTTTAACTAGTTTCAAGCACATTACCCCTTATATTTTTAATTTTTCTTGTTATGTTTTTACCAAAGAATATTGTTTTTACAAATGAAAAATTAATATTTATGACTAAAAATAATGTGCATCATAGTATATAATTTTGTAATAATTATTTGAAATTTTAAATCAATTTTTATTATTAAATTTCTAAAAGAGTTAAAAAATAATTTTAATACAATATATAGAAAAATTAATAAAATAATATTTGAGAAAAATATCATTATGATTAAAAAATATTAATTATATGATTGTAATTTTGATTAAATATTTTAAAATGTATAATATATATTTAAAAAATATTTTTTTACGAAAATGGATTAATAAATTAATAATTCATACTTATATACTAGTAATTGAATACCAACTCACACTATTATTAGGATCAGTATATTACATTATTCAACTAATTTGTTTTGAAATATATCAAATTTTACCCGATTATAATTTTGAAATTATAAATTTAATAATAAATTACATTTTATGTAATTAAATTTATAAAAACTATATATTTATAATTATAATGGTAATAAAAAATATATTGAAAAACTTTTTTTTAATGAAAAATAATGTCGTTAAACATTAGGTGTTCTTATTATTATTCCATATTAATTTTTCATTAATTATTTTAATATATTATATTTAAAATATAGTTATGTTTTAAACATAATCAATTCAATATATTATGATAAATTATACTATACATGACAAAATAATTCTTCGAAAGAAATATTTATTAATTTTATACTAAATACACTAACAAATACCATTAAAATTAATTATATATATTCTAAAATATAATGTTTATATTACATTGATATTAAAATAATTATTTAAAATATATATATATATATTATCATATTATAGTATTATTAATAATAATAATTATACGTAACATATATGTATATATATATATATATATTATTTTAATTTAATATAATTATTTCATTGTGAGTTATATTACTTTAAATTTACTAAATAACAACTCTCAACTACAATATACCTATTGGATATATGACTAATTACCATATTTTTAATGACTATAATTTCAATGGACATATTTTTAGTGACCATATTTTCAAAGTATATGTTTCATTTAAATATATATAACCTTATATAACATATTCCATTCACATATTCTATTTTTAAAGTTTTCATTTTCAATCCCACAAGATGAATTATCCTATCATGATATTCATTAAAAAAAATTAGTAAAATTGATTATTTTTAATGATGATTATGCTCTAGGAGAGATGATATTTCTAACGATATAATTACTTTTCAAATTATTTCCACATTTAGGTTTTGTGTACATTAGATGAATGTAATCATTCATGATGGGTAAAATAGTTTAATGTATTTTTTTGTGATTTTACATTGTTAGAATAATTTTTTATTATTTTAATCCATTAAATTTATGTTTTTTATCTAATATATTTAAATTTATTTGAACAATGATAAAAAAATTAAAAAATTATAATCTTATAGGTCATGGAAAAAATATGATTCCCCAAATCATAGGGCATTGTAATAAACATATGAAAGGGAGAGCATAGATTCTCAACAAAAGTAATATTAGGATATTTTAATCAATGATAATAATTGATCATAATATAAAAATAATTAAATAGATTTATAAAAAATGTAACTTAAATTGAATATTAATATAATGATTTATATAATACATTGTACAATATTCACCAAATTAAAGGAATGATAGGTTTATTATCATGAAAACTATTTACCTAATCATATTATTGATATACAATTTGAGTCATTTTTTTAATAATTTATCTTCTATAGACCCTTCACAAGATATCTTACATGATATAACAATCTTCAAAACATGTGGAATGAAATAATAATAAAGTGGTGAGGTCAAATTCTTTGTATGGGAAAATACATATCATAAAATTTTAGTTTACAAGCCTGACAATGATTATGTGGAAAAAATAAGTATCATAAAAAGATATAATAAAATAATTTATTTTTACAAATAACACTATAGATCCACATAAGATAACTAAATGTTCATTATGCATACATTAATGATAAAACATATATCATGTGAACATTATGTAAAGTGAGGTATTATTATAATGGCATGATCATGAAAACATGGAATTAATTTCAAGTAAAATAAATGTTCAAAATAGAAATAAATAGATAAAAAAACAAGAAACATATTCATAAATTGATAAAATTGAAAATTTAGAATATATATTATCATAGGAAAACATGTCTGTGTAAACCCTATTATGATCACACATATGTGAGTAAATAGATTATGTGCATGCGTAAAAATGTGATATAACCAATAATGCAAGAGAATATATAAAATTGAAATTATGTAAATAAATAATTATATCATGATATATACTCTTAAAAAATAATTTAGAAGTTATATATGACGCTTCCCATCCCAATAGATAAATATGTGCTCTACTTAAAAACAATCATCATTATAACATAAAAATCCATGGATAGTTAATGGGTTTTGTAATCATATGGAAAAATATAAACATAGAAAATCACAGGACATCTAAATATTATCATCCATAGGGTTTCATACATTAATAAAATATAAAACAACACTTCAGGAGAGATGAATCATTATAAATATAGTGAGTAAAATGAAAATTGAATTCCAAAAGAGATTTCTTGAATTTTTTTTGAAAAAATTATTTAAAAGTCATAGTTAAAAATATATTTATATAATTTATACATTGTTTTTAAAATAAATGAAAATAATACATTACATTACATTTAATGTGGTTTTATAACTCGTTTTCCTATAAATAATGAAATCAAATCAAAGAAAATATAAGGTATTGGAAAAATAATGTTCAATAATATAAGAAATAACTATCCTTTATCTTTATCCTTTATTTCCATGGAATTATTAGACCCTATTTTTCAAAAATATAACAATATTATTTTATTACTTCATAACATTGTTTTTTATATTTCTATTTATAGTCATCATTAATAAAAAATCGTTTTTTGTATTATATTTTGGTAATCACTTTTCTATATCAGGTGTTAATAATCTTAACCATTTTGGATTAGGTTCATAAATATGGTGTTGATAGTACTTTTTATTCCATATATAATGATTAAAATACCATAAATGGATTTATAATTTAAGTTTTATAATGACTAAAAAAGTTCTAATTCCATTACATGGATGTTTTAGTCGCATTTCATGAATAGAAAAATGGTGAAGAACTGGTTCCAGTTTATTTACGGATATCGATGGATTACCATATAATTTTTTATGTTATTAAAAAAGAACCATATTAATGATATATATTAATTATAAATGTCATATTTAATTAAATAATAATAAACAAAATAATTCGTGTTTGGATTTTAAGAAACATGAAATAGGTTTATTCATGGAAGTGTTAGTCCACAAAATAGACTATTCACATTTTAACTTTTTAGTGAAAAAGAGGGTGACTAATGAATATATCAAAATTATAATATATCACTTGTATAATAATAATAATAATTTTATATTTTTAACATTGTGAAATTAAATTTTAGGAAAAATAAAAGTGTATAAATAAATAAAAGATGATAGAGAGGTTTATGAACTTACACCTAACTTAATGGATTATCTATTTTTTGAAAGGGATTAAAACTCAGGGTGGGTTAGATGAATTTAACTTTATTAATTAGTAAAAGAGTGTTTATAAGAGGTATGGATATAGATTGTGAAAAAAAATTTCTTTGGAGTGAGGGGAAGTGAGGAAAGGTATACCCCTTTTATAAGTTAACAAGAGTGGTATTTTTTGTAAATATACCAAATTATTGAATAATAGGAAGTCACACAAAATCAAATTGCTTCCCAAATTTATAAATATTCAATTGGAGGAATGATAAGATTGATAAATAAAATTAAATTAAAAAATAATCATTTTTTAACATGTTATTTCCTTTATATATAAGGATACTCACTTTTACCAATTTAGTTTTCTGCATGGTAATTAATTTTTACTTACAGAATTTATCCTCTAAGAATAAAAATATTATGTGATATAATGGAAAAATTTAACCCTTTTATTCGGATTATTATATAAAATGTATCAACTAAAAATTATATGTGTATAGAAAATTAATTTTAACACAAACTCTAATTAAAATTGTTTATTAAGAGGAAATTTTTAAGTAAAAAGATTTATTTTTTGGGATGAATTAACAATTAAATTCATTTAAGTAAATTTAAAATATTTATTAGTATTAAAATAGTATTTATTTTAAAATAAATAAAAATAAATAAAATTATTATGTCATATTATAATTAATAAATAAAATAGTCGAAAAACCAGAATTTATTAAAATGACACTTAAATTTTCCAAATGATAAACAAGGGTTTACCAATTCATTATTTTATTTAAAAATTATTTATAATAATTTTGAATATATAATTCAATAATATAAAGTATCAAAAAATTTAAACTAACTCATATTACAAAATAATTTCTTAAAAGTGGTGCTATTAACGATATCACTATTTTCATAATTCACCTAAAGATTATTTATTCTTGAAAAATAACATACATTTATATTATACTAATAAAATCCTTATATATAAAAAAATGATGTTTATTTTTTAAAAGTAACAACTTAATATTTTTTAATTTACCATTATTATAAAGTCCCAAAATATTTTGAAAAACATTCTTTTTATAAAAAATCATTATTTTCATATTAACTATTTTTTTAAAATTAATACCAAATAAAACATATAAATATTTTTAAATATAATTTTTATAAAATAATTTCTAATCAGAATAAATTATTTTGTTATTTTCCTTTTAGTTCTAATTGTGTTAATATTTAAATTTAATTTTATTTTTGTTTTTTTACTTAGAAAATATAATTATTTTTTAATATTTTATAATTTATTTTTAGTGTTTATGCATTCAAATTTAATGGCTACCTTATAATAGTATAAATTTATATGGTTTTGGTGTTGTGTGTGGATAAATAAATCAAAGTACATAGTATTTAATTTCTGTGGAAAAACACGATTCGTTACATTCTACAACCATAAAATAATTTGATCCTCAAAATTTCAATACATGGAAGAAGACAAGTGAGGGTACATTTATCTAATCACATCCTCAGGTTACCATATATCCTCAAAAAAATAATTATTTATCTATCGAACTTGAAACTGAAGATTATTTGTTTTCCATAACTCTACATATCATTGATCAGTAATTTCTAATGGATTTATCTACATATAAGATATCATGTTCTTATTTAACAGATTTTAAGATTAACACATGGGAAGGATCTAGTAATCAAATTATTAAAATAAATATATGAAACACATTGTGTTATGTCTAATTTTTTTGATGAAGGGATTAGAAATTTTCTACAACCTTAACATGATCAAGGATTTAAAAAGTCCCAATGAATATATTGACCAACATCACTTTCTTCCAAAATTGTATAACTCAATTCCATTGAGATAATTGGAGAAACACATTATCAAAAACATCAAACTCTAGATGTCATAAATGATTATTTTTAAAACTTTTCTGTTAACTTTTTTCAATCATTTTCCATTTAGTAATTTTCAACTTATCCATCATTTCTTAGAAATGGTCAGGACCTATCAACATTCACTATCTGAATTTATCCAATCATGATTATGTTCTAAATCACATTCATTGTAGATCTTTATATGGTTCCATATAAATTCTATAATGGAATTTATTATTATATGAGATATATTTCAATTGGGGGTTTGTATCACAATATCCTTATAATTACATCGACTAAGATCATAGTATATCATCTAGATTTAGAATTATTCTCCAAGTCTGACTATCTATCTAAAAATGTTACTCAGTGCTAATACCCAGCACTGTCTCAAAATATTACTGATGGATTCAGTAGAATTTAATGGTAAAACACTTGTACCAATTAGATATAATGGATAATCGTACTCGATTTAGGCTCCCCACTTACCTGATTTATATGTTGATGAGCATATAAATGGATAAATATTGTTTTGTGGAAATAAAATTGACATCATTTTTAAGGTAATTGAACAAAAAAATAGAATTATGGCCTTTAGATTTTTTAGGAGTCCTAAAATGATGAAAATGGTGATATTTTTCCATTTACATCATCTTATTGGAGGTGGGAATAACATTCTCTTAGACATATTTTATTCAGCCATCACATTCTTGCATAAGAAGAACTGAGATATATATTCTATAATATCTCTCTATACATTATCCTGATAGATATTACTTCATTTATCTATACATAGTTGTGATTTTAGGTTTATTATATATGGATATGTTATGAGAATCACCTAAAAGTTTATTATTCAATTATGAATTTTATGGGACACACATCTAGATTTCAAACCTTATAACACCATCTATATAAAACTATAACGTCGGAATATAATCTACCTTTTTTTGGAATATCTACAAAAATATTTCTAGGTTCAAATGATCACAATGTAAATGGAAGGTTGAACGATCATTTTAGAAATAATGGATTTATCTCCCCATTATTAATTCATGATATATTATCTTTAAATCCATGAGTATTGTTTCTTTTTCAATCTCTAACATAGATTGTGTGACATGATATTTTTTTCTCATAGCTTCATTCACCTTAAATTTCTTCACTCAGTGGTAATGTATTGAGTATTGAAAATATTTTATCAATGCCAATAGTCTTCATTGGTTCATATTTAGTACCTTCTAGGTGAATATATATTTTAATCTCCTACAATCAGTATATATATCACACATTTCTCCATATTGATAGTGTTCCAATATCATTAATGAAAATATCGATACATTGAGATCTAAATCATGTATAGTGTAATTTTTCTCATGTGTCCTTCATTATAATTAACGATAAAAAATTACATTATAAATCTATATAATGAATCAACAAAAATCCTTTTTTAATGATTCAATATATATTACAAAACATTCCCCACTATAGGGTAATGTAAGTACTAGATCTGTGAAAATCATCTTATTTAATTCCTTAAAATATTATTTGAATTCATCTATCAAAAGAATCATTAAACCATTTTATGTCAACATGGTTAGTGGATTAATAGCCACCATAAATTTCTCACAATTCAATGATAATATCTTAGCAACCAAAGAAAACTCTGGATTTTATTTTCAAATGTTGGTCTAGGCCATTGGTTGATAAAATACATCATTGATGAACATAATGATATTCCCTTTAGTATGATTATATGACCCCTGAATGAAAATTTTTTATCCATATTTCATATCTTCTATATTTGGGATATGACTTCCCCATTATCATGTTCTTTAAAAAAAATCTAATGATCATTATTGACTTCCATTATCATTGAATTTATAAGAATATCATATATAAAACTAAAAAACAAATTAATCACTTTAGTATATAAATAATATTAATTATATACATTAATATATAATGGAAATTATATCATCTCTAAAATATTATTATAAACTTATAGTGTTCATACATTTTGTTGGAAATTTTTATTAGTGATATCATCAATTCTGGACCCAAGCTGAGGGTATCCATATTGAAAGTTAATCATCAAGAAGTAAGGATATACTTTTTGTTTTTTGAATAGATTTTCAATATGTTTTAGGTATTACTCATTATTTATTTTTATTTTATTACACTCATAATAATTGATGATAAGTCGCATCAATCCATCCATCTTTTTTGAAGGAGGTACGTGTGCACCCCATGGTGAAACACTAAGGTGTATAAAACCATAATCATAATTATGTTTTAGTTGCATATTTAATTCCTATAATTCAATGGGATCCATACTATAGAGACTCTTTCAGGGAGGAAAGGATCATGGAATGTGTTTAATTCGAAAAACAACCCCTCTATCTAGGGAAATAATAGCCAGTTAATCAAAAAATTCCTCATTAAATTTGAGAGAAATAGGCATGAAATCAATTTCAAATTCCTCCCATATCATTTGATCCAATAATGAAATTTTAGGCACCATACCCCATATAATATATTTTTCTTCCATATGAGTCTCATAATCATCATTGTGTTGGTAAAAGATAATATGATGATTTGGGATATGAAATGAGACTTCCTTATCCTAATAGGTGTAATGTGATTTATGTAGAGAATGTCTATAAAAACCCATTTTATGAAAAATTCATCCATATGAATAACAATTAGATCATTAGAATGTATCCCCAAAATAATCAATATAAGAGTAGACATATAAACCTTAGATGCAATTATTACGCCACCAAAGTTTTTAAGTAATAGTTCAATATCCATTAAATGTTGTGTTGATTTCAATTTCCAATTAAACTTTTGTGATATTAAATAATGTGTGGAACTATAATTTAATATGGTCTTAGTAGATTTAAAATTTTTATCAATTATATATCACATCACTTCAATATCATGATGTACTTTAGTGGTAATGATATGGAATGCCCTTCTTTTTTTCTAGTTTTGGGTTGTTTCTAGGAATATTTTATTTATTAGATCGAGGGTTGGGGAATTGATACATATAATTTACTAACCCCTTAAAAATTAATCATTATAGTGTGGACATATCACTACTAGGGACCTTATACTATTTTTTAGTTTTAATCAGCCTCGTAGCATTGGTTAAAATGTTTTGGGCCAGGTGTCCTGCATAACCACACTTAAAAGACTTCCCTAATTCATTGTGACAATTACTCGAGATCTTCCTACCACATTTATTACCTGTAGTAAATACTGATTTTTTATCAAATTTTATTATTATCATAGATTATTACATGATACTCTACTTTCCTTTTATATTATTTGGAATATTAATTGGTTCTAGTTTCCATACTAACCGTAAGATCACATATTACAATCTCATTATAACATCGAATGTGTCTTATGGTTAACTCCATTTTAAGACATGGATTTAAACTAGTAAATTAGTGAAAATTCTCACACTCTCTATCATATATAAAACCTGATACAGACCTTTTATGACATAAAAAAATTGATTCATATGAACCAAAAGAGTCATAATTTTTTTTTCTTAAATTACAACATTTACCACACCATTTTTAGGTCAATAGTATTAATAAAATAATTAGTAAAACATATAATATTGAAATATTCCAATTCAATAGTTTATACATATACCTTTTCCAAAATTTTCATAATGTGGATCTATAACTATTCATTATTAGATTCGAAATGATAGACAGCAAAAAAACCTTCTCATGATCTCACAACAGGATAACGAGAAATATTTTCGCAAGTTTCATTGACCCAATACTCCACAACTAGCGGATTAAAATTCCCACTAAAATAGGGTGTATGGGACCGCATAAATGAAAATAGTAAGTTACTATCTCCATGATGTATATGGTAGCTCAAAATGATATGGATTTTTACCCATAAATTTATATTGTTGAATGATCATGTTAATGAGATTTTTCATTCTAACTCCACTATCATTGGAATACATATGGGTACAATCTCCATTTTTTTCCATTTAAAACATCATTAATTATGTTCTATTTGGTTTCAATTATTACATTTACTAGTGGAAAACTAGGAACGAGTGTACTTAAAGTCATTATTTTATATAAAAGGAAACATTAAACTTAAAAGATGGATTTCATAAATGGTGTGAATACATTGGCCTATTAATCTATAGTGTTTAATATAGGATATACATTGTTTTTTATAACTACAAAAAATATATATTTTTTAAACATTCATAATTGTTCATTAATAAACTGTAATTAACCGAATTATATCCCTCAGGAAAGTCAAACTAGGTGCATAGAAAGGGCCCATTCATCATACACCAAAATAATTGACGATGTATACTCAACAAACTCTTTTCAGGGTTGTTACCCCAAGATATATCTGTGCCAAAACCACATCCATTTTTAGTTCCGATACTTGGATTTTTTTCAATGAAAACAAAATAATCCATACTTTTTGAACAAATTGTGATTTTATCATATACTTAGACTCATGACTCGAAAGTTTCTATAATTTTATTGTCTAATGTTGTCTAAAATATTCTATAAAAATAAATAAACTAATCTACAATATATGCAAACCCCGCCTCATATACTGAATAAAGTGATATATTAAAAAATAAACTTAACTAGTACATTATTATCATGATTTATGTTTTACACAACACAAATGTCACATAATTCAGTGACATAATGATTTATTATCTTGGATATTAGTTATATATACATATTAATTTGTAACAGTTGTAATTTTTTTGATTAAATTATGATCATCTAAAACCTTTTCTATACATATTACAATAGGTAATTATCGTCATAAGTGAGGATGTTGAAATATAATAAAATAGGGTAACTCAAACACTTAGTATGAGAAAAGATATATCATAAAGAATTAGTAAAAATGGATGAAGGATACTATGAGGAAAAAAATAATATCGTACTAAGAGTTCATAAGACCATGAATGATAATAAAAACATGATGGATAAAAATTAATCCATAATGAAAAATTTATAGAAATATAAAAGAAAAACATATAGAATCATAACTTGAAAGAAGCATGGGATACTTGAAATCAAATAATCATGAAAACATAGAATTTATTAGAAATAAAATACATCATGAAACATTCAATAACTTGAAAAACATATTTGAAATTATTTAATTCTTGATAAACATGAAATTGTGGAAGATATATATGTTTAGGAAATAATATCTGATAAACCCCATTATGACCATTTATATGTGGATAACTTCATTATATCCTCACCTTAAAATGTGAGAAAACCCCTAATTCCCATGCCTATGAGAACAAACCCATTATGTATATGCCTAAATATCTCATGAGATATAAGGTTATGCCAATGAATTAGATGGTGATATAAGTTCCCACCCATAATTATATACATATTTTCATCCAATATAAATACAAACATAATCATATATAAAATTACTCAAGGAGAAATAATGGTTTTCATTAACATATCACAAAAAATGAGCTACAGAAATGATAATATATACAAATATCTTTATATAAATTTTTTAATAATGTATTAAAATACAAATACCATCTTCATTATTTATATATCATTTTAAATATAAACTGTAAAATGATAACAAAATAACAAAATATATTTTTTGAAAACATTTTCAATAAATCAATGCAAAAGTCATAATTATGTGTCCATTTTCAAAAGGTATCCTTATATTTAAAGAGAAATGTAAAAAATATGTTATATGAAATTGAATTTGGTTTAAAAAATAATTTTCACCAGAAATGATGAATGAAAATATCTAAAAATGAATAGTTTTGAAAAAATTATGTTCGATAATAAATTGTGTATTTCAATGAAAGGATTTTGAGTTACCAAGTCCCTTACATTTACCCTTGATGTTCATGGAATAATTTTACCTTATACAAAAAATATAAACATATTAACTAATTATTGAAAAACATTGTTATTCTATTATTCCTTTTAAAATATTTCTTAAAAACCAATTTCATCAGGTATCATATTGTTTTAATCTCTTTTAAAACATCATGTGTTAAAAACATAATCATTTTGAACTAGATTCATAAAAGTGATCCTGATCCTAATTTTCATCCCAAATATATACATTTGAAAACCAATAATGGTTATAAAATTCGTTTTTACTAAATAATTATATTTTTATGACTCCATTACAGGGGTTTGTTTCATATTTAATGAAAATGAAATAAATAAATAACTGGTTTTAGGTTTTTTATTGATAATGGGATATTTCCTTATAACGATCGTTATGTTTTGTGTTATAAAATAATAACCATATAAATGATATATATTAATTATAATCATGATATATTACTAAAACAATACAAACTGAACCATCCATGTTTGGATGTGTAGGAAAAATGAAACTTGTTTATTCATTGTGGTTGTAGTATGCCTAACACATGATTTACATTTTCATTTATCAATGAAAAATGGGAGGGTGATTATTGTTTTTTCCCTCATTATAATATAATAAAACTATAATAATTATACTTATTTTATCATTTTGTGATAGCGAAATGAAATTTTAGAAAGAGTAAAATCATATAAAGAAATAGATAATGAAAGACAGGTTTAAAAACATACACATAACTTCTTTGATCATCGCATTTGTGATGGGGATTAATACTTTTAGGGGAAGTATTTTGAGATGAAAAAATCCATTCATGTATATAAGTGTTTATATAGTAGTTTTGAAATATTTTCTGTCCAAATGTTTGGTTTTATAGTGTGAGGGTTAGTGAGGATAGGTCTGGCCATTTTAAAAGTAAAAAGATGTTTCATTTCTATAAATAATAAAAATATTAAATAATGGGAAGTCACACTCAAAAAAGTAATATCAAAACTGATTAAAACTTATTTTTTAAAAATAAGGTTAATCCACGACACCAAAATACAAAAATAAACATGTTTTAAACATGTTGTCACCTTTACCTATAATGTTACTCATTTATACTATTTTATTTTCCCCACTATTATAAGTTTTTACCTATGTAATTTATCATTTTCGATTATATATAAAATGAAATTTATTTCATTATGATGAAATTATTAATATAAATATGATTTTAAATTTATTAAATAAATATATTATTTGTATAGATATTTAATTCAAATACAAACTCAGAAAACACATTTTTTTAAAAGACTTTTTTTAAGAAAAAATGGTTTATGATTATGGTAGAATTCTCAAATAAATTGATTTAAATGAATTTAAATTTACTTTTATTTTTCAAGTATTATTTTTTTAAATTAAAATAAATTTAAAACTGCATTGGATCATGTTATAATTAATTTAAAAAATTATTTGAAAAAGTAGTTTTGATTAAAACACTATATAAATTTTCAAAATGATGAGAAAGAGTATATAATTTAATGTGATTAATTGAAAATGAGTTATTGATCATTATATTTGATAATTAAATTGGTAAAATTCTCAAAAATATTTAATGTTTTCATATAATAGAATAATTTTATAAAAGTGATGTCATTAATAATATCAATATTTTAAATATTCACCAAAAAATTATTTATTATTAAAATACAATGAAGAAATCATCCTAAGATTATATGATCACGAGAAATCCAAAAATTTTGTTTTTTTTAAATTTTCATACCGAAATTTCTAAAAATATTTTTATATTAAAATCATAAATATCCTGAAAAATATATTCTTATAAGACATAATTTTTTAATACAATCTATTAATTAAAAATAAATGTAGATCATAAATATAACCAAATTGAAATATATAAATTTTATAAAATTAATATTTATCATGGGAAAATGTTTTATTAGTTTCATAGTAGTATTAATTTTATATATATTTATATTGAATTTTGTTTTGTTTTCTTTTTTAATAAATATTTATTTATAAATATTTTCTATTTTAGTTAGTACTGTTTAAACTATAAAATATTACAACTAGATCATAAATAACTATATTTTATTGGTTTCTATGTTGTTCATAGACCAAGTCATTGAATATATTATTAAATTATGAATCAAAAACATATATTGTTATAATAAGTGTATCAGAACAAAATCATAACTTAGGAAAATTATACCGAACTAGTAAAAAGAGAATAATAAATACTGAACTAGTAAATGGCGATTAATAATGAGTTGTGGAATAAAAAATTGTATTAAAAAAAGATAAAATTCACAAGAGTGTGAAATCATTAATAATAAATAATGAGACCTGAGAACATATCGTTAGAAAAAACATAAGTTAATGACAGACAGATTAGGATAGAAATTCATTTATTTAATGAAGGCTCACTACCAAGACTACTGTGGTCAATAATGTCCCATAGTGCAGTGGGATTAATCCCCATTACATTATTTCTTTAATCATGTGTCACTACCATGAATATGATTGTGTACAAATTCCATTAATGAACTTGGTACACTGATTATATCAATTTATATTATCCCATAAGATATCATTAATTTCCCAACTCATTAGAGGTACATATAATTATGAAAAAAACAATGGAATAGTTAACACCATATATATTCAATTAATTATATTATAATTTTTTTCATCATTTCAGTAGATTATAACCCACAGAAAATAATCGTATGTCATTAGGATTTCATTATAACATAATTTACATGTTGGAAAATAGTGGGTTTTATTGAATCTTCCTTAAAAAATCATCTTACCAAAGAAAATTTAGAAAGAAAGTAGATGTTATCATAATAAAATATTAATATTGATGTATATAAATACTTAATTTATGTTTACATAAATGATAAATACCACAGAACAATCATTCGAAATTATATCTTGAAAGGGAAAATATCTTTTTCTTCGATATCCTCAAAAAATAAAAACTGTAATAATATGTTGATTTGTTATTGAAAATAAAGAGGGAATATTTTGAAGTAAAATAAATTTAAAACAACAATAATGATTAATGGAACATCCATTTATGTTGTATTTGTTAAAAGAGATCATTCTTTTTTAAATTTGGAAAAAATTCAAAAGTGTGTTGTATCTAAAACATTTCAAAACATTTGATATAATAATTTTTAAATAATGTAAAAGTTATTAAAAAATATCATTATAAAGAATTAATCTATGTATTAAAAATTATATAAAAAATTTAAATGGACATGGAGTGTGTAGAACAAGATTCCAATCCCAAAAAGACGAAATATCGCCGATCATTTTAAAAACATTTTGTTTGATAATTTTAAGTACAATAGATAGGAAAATAGTAATAATTATTGAAAATTTTAAAAATAACCATAAAAGAATAAAATATATGGGTTTTAATGTCTGATGATCATATAATTATCCTCAATGAAAATTTAATATAAAAAATCATGAAAAAATAAGATTTTAACATAAACTCTTACCTCAAGATCCATCTTTCATCACACGCATTAAAATTTTTTATTTAAAAAATATTTATTTATTTTAAAAAAATATCATAACAATATTCATTCATAAATTACTATACATCATTCCTTTATATCTTCGTATTTCACTTTTTATAAAAAATCTTTAAAATAAACATTCTTTTGAAAATTAGTCTATTTTTCATACATGTTTCAATTTACCAGTTCTAGTCATGGTATCATGGTTATGGTTTTATGATATCATTAAGGTTTATAATGTAATAATTATAATATTTATTAATTATATACACCGTTACGATATTTTATATAATGTGGTTATGAAAAATGATGTAAAATACATTGTGATGATTGTTGTCTATATATATACAGAGGAGTGATGTTTCTACATTTTGATGGATAGAACACATGAAAAGTAAATAATAATAATTTTTTAAATGATAATTATATTGTAAATATAATATTTATTAGTTAAATATATATTTATAAAACTTTATTTTAACTGTAAATGGAAACAAATCACATCGATTTGTGGAGGTGGTAGTCCGCAATTACTTGTGGGTGGCATGATCATTTTCTAATAGATTGGATTGAGATAGAAATAAAATATAATATTAAAATATAAATGAATAATTATATAAATTATACATATTATATCATTTAAATATTTTTATATAACTTTTTATAGGTGGTGTAAAAATAATGAAACTTGAGAAGGGTAGTAAGAACATATACCACTTCTTGAGGTATCCTATTTGGAAAACATGTTATAGAATTCTGGATTTGGTTTTTTGAAGGGAAATAACCTTAATATAATAAATACAAATATTATAAAAGTATTTTGGTAGAGAATGGTCTAGATAAAGGGATCAATTGGCATGGAAATCTGATAATAGGATGTTCTCGTTTATAAGTGAGATGGGGGAAACTTGTAAATACGTGGAACAATTGTATATAATATATGTATTACCCATGTATGTTTCATCCAAATTTCCAAATAATTGATGATAATAAGTTTATATGGGTAATAAAATAAAACAATTTAATTAATTCATGTTTTTTGGGATAAGTTTAAACCATATCTCCTATGTTCTTATTAACCCTTTTTAACCCACTCTACAGTGATAAATTTTTAACCCAGTTTCTATTCATTATGAGAGAGAATTATCCTATCCTTATGACATAATATTAATATTTTTCGATTCTAAATAAAAAATTCATCTAAATAGATTGAATTAATAAAATTAGAATAAATTAATTCTAATGATAACATGAAAAACATGTCCAAACAATTTCTATGAAAAAAAATCATTTTTTCAATCATAAAGTGAATTTTGTTTCATTATATTCCTTATAACCACCATTATATTAATGTTAATTTATTTTAATGAATAAATTATATATACATTACATTATATCCATTTATCAATAGTGATATTTAATTAACTATGTTAAAAATAAAGTGTCTACATAAAAATATATTCCTAAAAAATAACTCTTTTTATCTTCATATGATTGTATCTTTACTTCAAACCCATTAATAATCAATGATTGATTGAATAATTATGAATTTTTTGAAATTATATACCAAAATATATCATCAAAATCATAATATATTAGTGATGAAAATAAATAATATACATAAAAAACATTACTTTGAAATCTTTTAACCAAAACAAATAGTATTTTAAACATTTAAAATTGAGTAATTAATTCTTATGAATTGATAAATACTTTTTACTGAAGGAAAACATTTACTATTTTTTCATAAAATTTGTAGTCCAATTCATTCCCTCTAATCCGAAATCTAGGTGATAACAGACACATTTAAAAATAATATTTCAATAGTATGTCGTGATTCATTTAATGGACACACACGCAAACACATGCACATTTATACATAGAAATTTAAATAACCATATAACCATATACTTAAATTTTTATATATATTTAATTATAATAGCATAAAGATACATAAATATATATTAATTTATGTTGAAAAATATATAACAGTACAGTTATATATATATATATATATAACATTTCAGACAATTATAAGTATACACATGAACATGTACATACATTTACATATATATACATAAAAATATATACATTAATATGTCAATATAACCACAAAAATAAAGATACATATGAATATATATATATATATATAGAAATATAAATTAGTATAAATATATGTGCATACATATACATAAATACAGACATACTTATATACTCACATATCTATAAATGTACACACATAGGTACATATTTCTTTAATATAAGTTCATAAACGTATGTTAGTGTAATTATTTTAAAATATGCACACAAATGCATAAGTACATTTTAAAAAAATTATTATAAAAATAAAATCTATATATTTATATTATAAATTATAAACTAAATTATTTTTTTAATAACTTCTTCATTTTTAATAATCTTTATATATATGGAAATTTTAAAAGGGGGTTTTTAGAGTTAAATTTACTATGGAAACATTATAATAAAAACTCGATTAAAAAATTAGTACTATAAATTTTGAAATGAAAAATTTACATTGTATGAATTACCATATATTTTTTATGAATAAATATATATTTATATGTATAATTATATTAATATTTATTTATGTATGCTTGAATGTATGATGTAATATTAATATATACTTCCAAATAAATAATTTTTTAAAAAAAAATATATAGTTTTTTTCATATGTGTGTTTATAAAATATAAATTATTTTAAAATATGTTTATATAACTATATACAAAGAAGGAAAATAAATTTATATAAAAAATTTATTATGAATATTAATATTATTATAAAAAAGTATTTACAATTAAAATTATATATATATATAAATATAAAATATGTATATTATTAAATAAGTTATATATATATATATAAACATTAAGAAAAGTTAAATGTTAGTAGAAAACAGTCTATATAATAACAATAATTAACTATTATTATAAAATATAAAAACATTATTAATGTCCTTAAAATAATCACAATTATATTATAATATACATTCCAATAATATATTCAAGGTGTGTGGGTATTTTGGATATCTATTTTATTCTTATTTTAAATGATAATAATATTAAATATATTGATCTGCTTCCACACCTCAACCTTCTGTACATAACCATTTACACTGAGGAAAATCTCTTTAATTATCATGTGGGTAATTGAGAAAATAGAAACTAATTTTGAAGACACCTCTCATGATTATGGGGAACATCATTTGAAGGAAATTGATGGTGAATTAAAGGAATGAAAAAACATAAAATTTTATTGAATTTTAATCCCATACAAAAAACATGTGCTTCATAAAATAGAATTTCTTAAATAATTATATACACAATATAAGAAAAAATATTTTAAATAATGGTTATTGGTTTTCATGAGTTTTTTCCACACAATATATTTATTACATGCATGGACATTGGATATTTATAGAATGGTGGAGATTGATCCATATGATAATGTTGGGACAATTTCTATAATACAAAATTATTGAAATACTGACCAAAAACATTAAGGATGACTAGGGTCACTGACAATGTCACAATGGCATTGTATACAACAACATTGACACTATTACAAGGATTACTATAAACACTAACAGGTTTATTATAGCTCCACATACATTCTTCTTCCATTACTATAACATTTTGTACCTACTTTGTAAGATTGAATTTTTTTCAATGTGGAAAACTAAAGGACCATATTTACTTATGATGTTATTTCAAGTGATGGTTTTTTAAATATGAGTGTTTTAATTATATTTCTCACTATGAAATAATTAATTTTCTTGTATGTCCATTGATATAGTGATTATTTAAAAACTACTTAAATTTTAAATATTTTTAATTATTCTTATAAATTCCCCCTCCCCTTTAATCTTTTTTAATCAACTATCAATAGTACATTTTATGTTCTATTAAAATTGGTATCAGTTTAGGTGATTTAAATATCAGGGTTTTCTTTATCAAGATAAATAATAGATATAGATGAAGTATGGGTGAAGATTGAATATTTAGATGGACATGAATATCTTGGATTAAAATTATTATAAAAAGTTACATTTTCTACTTCAAGGTTTTAAACCAAAAAATATGGAATAGACCCAATTGGAGTTACAACATTTATTGGTTTTCAGAGTTGTATGGCTGATATTGGAAATTAGTTTGATGTTCATCGTCAGAGAGGAGACTAAAATGATTGAGTTAATGAAAAATCTATAAAATATAATTTGGAATCCATCTATGGAAAAAAAATTGTAACATATATAATATTTATTCAATATAAAGGTGAGTTTAGGGAGTCTTATTGTTTATCATGAAAATGAATTCAACATTATTACATGTTAGATGACATTAATGTGAATTATAGTAAATGATGAAGTCTATACACCAGTTTAAATTTTATTCATTACCTAATAGTTGGTATGCTAATATATAAATTGTGAGTCTTTCGTCATGGAATATAGTGATAAAGTAAAATGATGTGTGAAGTGTCATTCATTATAAGGATATTCAAAGAAGAGTGCTAGTCATTTTCACTAGTATTAAATTTCAGTTTGATGGAAGTGGTAGATGTTGTTATAAAAATAATTTTAGAGGATGATGGAGAAAAAGTGGAATGATTTGAGGCATGAAAAAAGGGAATGAACCTACCGTATAGAGTTTTGGTAAGGATGTACATGCCAATAATATGTTTAGACAAAAATATAAATCACATATAACAAATTTAGTGACATATAATACTAAATAAATTGATTATTTGTTATTATTTATCATTGAATTCCATTTATATTCTTTAATTTGAGACTTAGGGTCGTCCTTCCATTCCAAATCCGAGAAAGGTTTCATGAATAATTATGGTTCAATAAAACATTTCAAGGTATATCATGATGATTATGAATGATTGAAAATGGTGGGAAAGAGTAAATATTGAATCAAAACTAGAAAATATATGTTTTATAATTATGGGGAATGTGACATATATTCTATAAAATTGATGAATCTTATTTCTAGAAGGTATCTCGACAGGCCTGGGTTTTTCATTACATTCTCTGGTGGGCATGGGAAATTAACTTGGGTGACATGGTATATGATCTTAGGTTAAAAAATGGAACCATAAACAATATGAAAGAAAAATTGAATAGAGTTGTTAATAAATAATTCTATCATGGATTCAAAATTGTGGAATTATTGGTTAGGACATATGTGTAGAGACCCAAAGCTTGACGTACATGGACATTACATTACTTTTTCGGAATACTTAATATATAATAAGAACCAACACTCAAGGACCATAATAGTTTAGTGTCTTTGGAAACATGGAATATAAACTTCTAATCATGTTGAAAGATCTTCAATAACTCCCATAACGATCTTCCCCTTTTTGTTTCCTTACATGAATCCTTTCCTTATTTCCTGGGAAAAATGAAACATAAAAACGGTGAGCTCAAATTCTCAGTAAGGGAAAACATAGAGAACATAAAACAATCCATAATCATTTGAAACCAAAAACATGAACACGAAATTTAAACATCAAAATATTGAAAAAAGACATAAATCATGGAAGTACGTAAGGCATATATCATAATGAAACATCAACCATGATAATATATAATGGGAATAAAACATGTAATTGTGTAAACCATTCAGCACATGTTATGATTTCCATAGTAGCCAAGGCATTGCTGCAAAGACCATCTTAGTGGACAAAGTCCCTTTCTGAATCGAGTTCACTCCTCATTTCAGTCCTGTAACACTGAACTGGATAAACATGCCATTCCAGACTTGCCTATCTCATGAGATATAAATCATTACCCAATGCATTGTAGGGAGATATAGGTCCCACCCATCTCATAATGAAATCATTCTTACTTGTGCCACAAAATAAACATACATCATTCATAATAACCCAATAAATAAAATGGGTTTCATAAACATCATCCCATCATCACATAATCCATATAAAAGAAATGGATATAATTTAATAATAAGAAAATAGAAACCATGTAAATCATAGAGACATGATACTTGAAACATACACATATTAAATAATGTCATCTTAGATGAAAAATGGTTTTGATAAAACACTTGAAATGAATTCTTGAGGAAAATATACTTTCTTTTAGAAATCATTCTCTGTTCACAAAATGTCATGAAATTTTAAAATAAAATGATTTTGTTGAAAATGGTCATGAAATATTTTGGAGGAAGCTTCATAAAAATAAGTCTTTATAAAATCGTAAAAATACGTTTGTTCCGTATATAAAAAAACATTCTTCGCGCACTTTTGCCAGAAATTCAAAAAGTATCTCGTAAAAGAAAGATTCCATACATAGCATGTATTAAAAGTAAAAAATGGGTAAAAAGGAAACTAAACATACATGAATTTTTTTTATAAAACACGGTCATGGATGATAAATATAACCCCCAGTAAATACTTATGAATAAACAATCTCGGATAAAAACGAGATTGGAAAATTTATCCCTTACCTTAGGTCCAATATGCTTCGTACGTATCCAAACCTCATGTATAATGATTTAAATAATGTCATTTACTTATTACAGAATCATATTAATTGTTATGATATCATATATGTTTCACTTATGACTTTATATTACCCGTTCTTTTGTATGATCCATGTTAAAATATCATTTTAGGTAAAATCGTTTTATTTATCGTACATGTTTGGACTTGTTGTTCTTGATATTATTACTTATTACATGATTTAAATATTCTCCATAATTTGAAATATGATTTATATATAATATATATTCATCATATACATATAAATTATAGATCGATAAAAGGAATGAAATACACCGTTCATGAAGACTGTAGGCCGTACGTACGCATGAACGCTGTTTTCGTTTCCTTATTGAATTGAATGAAACTAAATAGATGACATAAATATATATAAACATAAATCTAGTAGAATTATTATTTCATATATTTTATTATTATTTATTATATAAACATTATGATCTTTTATGTATGGTTAACATGGAGAATGAATCTCATCGCGTCATGGAGACGGTAGTCTGTATGTATGCACGAGCGATGATATCGTTCCCATAATTATTGAATATAATTGTAGTGGATGGTATAATATATCAGAATCAGTATGATGTTATAATAACCATATAAAGTTATTCTTTACACCATTATACCCATCCATGTAAGGTGTTGTTGAAAAAACAGATTACACCACGGCGTGGAGACGGTATTTCGTACGTACACACGAGCAATGATTTTGTTTTCCGTAGGATTGATAGAAGGTGAAATAGAGTTGTTTCATATTTAAAATAAAATATCAGTATATGAGGGACACTGATGTTATTACTTAATAATGAAAAAACTAAAGAAGTGGGAGTAGAAGAAGAATGGAACTTCAAGAAAACGGTAGAAGGTATTGCCTCTTTCTCGAAGTGGCTCCATTAACCTTTCTCTTAAGGGACTAGAGTTTGTCTTTTGAGAAGACTAGTACCACTAGTAGGTTTCTAAGGAAGTGGGGAAGTGAAATGGTAAGAGTGTGGCTGAGCATGAAGGTTCAAATTGTTGTGAGGATGAGAGGGAGGAGGTTCACTTTTATAATGGAGGAGAGGGGCACCTTTGGAATTATAAGAAATATTAATTTATAATAAATTACAACCCCACTTAAAAACCACCAAAAATGACTCATATTAGAATATTAGATGATATAGGGATGTAATCTCATCAACCAATAAAATTTATACATGTGGGGAATTTATTTTAAACATTATCAACTTGATTTATCGATATTTAATCTATTAAATTTTATTTGTGGTAATAAGATTCTAAATTTTAAACTGTTATAAATAATTACTTATGTGCTATGAATTATCCATAATTAGGTAATTTATGACATTTTAATCTATATTAATTTAAATTTATAATTTTTAAATATTTTTTTGATTTTTAAACAATTCAATAATATGTTATTTTTATAAAATAACAAAAGTGTCAATGTTGACACTATTAATTTATTTGAATTTAAATAAAATCCACATAGAGGATATATCAAAAATAAAATATTTAATAGGTTCATAACATGTCATATGTATCTATAAAATTAGTGGAGAACATTAAATAGTTTATATAATATTTATTTAAATATTTTTGAAACCATTTATTTGATATTTCTCTTAATAAAATAATTTCAACATCACTAATATGTCACCTTTAATGATAATTATTTAATCCTTAAAAATTCTAAATAAATTCATATGATGTAGATAATATTATTATATTTCTAGAGAGTATTTATATCCAATGTTTCGTGAATTTTATCACTAAACTAAAATTATTATACTTATAAGATTTAAGAAAGTGACATGTTGTCACTTTCGTTGGTTTTAATAATAATTAAATTATTTTCTTGGAAAAAAGTCCATTAAATGAACCTAATCCGACCCTTAGGTGACATGGGTCTACTTTTAGTCATCCAATAGGATTTTGGCAGGTCTTAGGGTAATTTTATAATCTTATATTTACCCTTAATTACACGATTTACCATTAACTATGGTAAATAAAATTTACCCTAGTTACTATTCATAATGCCCAAAAATAAAAAGTAGCTTATTAACATAATTTGGACTCACTGCTTCTAATTATGGAATCCATTTTTCCAAATTAAATACAAAAAATTTGCATAAATTAAATTAAAATTAATCTCGTTATCGAAAAAATGGGTTTTTGATTAAAACATTACAAAAGATTGAATTGATTTAACATAAGAATTCAAGGAAAAATCAATGATAATGGAATAAATTATATTAAATTGTAAAAATATATTCTATTTATACTTTATAACCATTCAATATTATAATTTAACCATATAAATTCTTACTATGAAAAAAGTTATTTTTAATTAAAATATAGTGTGTTTTTACTATTCATTAAAATATGAAAGTTATCAGAAAAATATCAAAACTTTTTCCAATGTAAATTTTTATATCCTGATTCAAAATAAGAAGTTTATTTTGTAAAATTGAACTTATAAACTTGTCAAAAACTATATTTAATTTGGGTGCGCCATTAAAAGGCGGCAAAACTGCATTTTTTGAAAAATACTTATTTTACCCAAAACAATTATTTTGTTAACATACAATGTTCTAAATAATGTGGAAGATGAAATAATAATGTTATAACACTCAAAATTTAGTTAATACTATTCATAACGGCTAGTTCATAATAATATTATAATCATATATCATTGTTTAGTGAAACCTGATATTGCGTACAACACAGGCTATCGAGGAAAGTCGTGATTGCGTGTAATGCAAGCCAAGTCAAGGTTGTGTGTTGTACAAGAATCCTTCGTTGTTTCATATAACATCATCCAACCATATTTCATTTATACTTTGAATATATATATATATACACACACTCAAGGTTGCGTATAATGACTATTATAAAATGAACTTGAAATTGTGAGTAACACAATCTAAAAATAGTGTTGCATATACTTCAAGATAATACAGTGTGGCATATAACACAAGATAATCTTGTTGTATCATAAAACACATGACATCAAAAAATTAAAAATAATACTTATCATAAAATATCGGGTTGTTACATTCTACCCCTCTTAAAATGAATTTAGCCCTCGAAATTCGTCGGGGTTATACATGGTTTTCTACTTGAAAGTTTCTTTAATAGAAACCGACATCGTAAAAAGGAATAAAAAAATATAACTTTAAAAACTAAAGTATGAAACGTAACGGTTACCCATATTAACTAATCATTGGGTTTCCACATAGTAGAACATTGGTGAAAATATCGATATAGAGGAGAAATATAACCATCATGTTCTAATGGAGAGTGGTAGAGGATGTGGCTATGATAAAGCCAACAATCACAAAGACATAAATTTGTGATGATCTAAGGAACCATCTGATTAATCAGATATAAGAGCACTAGGACAACATTTTTGGTTTTCAAGATCATTTCCCTAAAGTTGAAGAATTAGAAGAAATACTTACTTTATTTTGGTACAATCTCACCATTTTTCGTGCCTTGTACAATTTACACTTCATCTCTTAAAGAAATGAAGTTGAATTTGTAATTGATGAAGTGTTAGCAGATCATGTGATAGAATGATGGGTCATTCCATCTATCTCAAACAAAAGGTTATAAAAAGTTATCAAATATATATAAGCCCATATATAGTGATATTAATCATATATGGTTCCTAAAATGTACTTATACTTCATATATCATAGCACATAACTAATTTATACGAACAAGGGACTTCCTATAGGGTAGTGGTAGGCGATAAAGGCATGTCGCACTACTGTTGTGGGTTCGATTCCCACAGCCTTGTCCGACGCGATGGGTTGTCATCTTTTCTACAGGTTATCCTTTTTCTAAAACTATACTATCATAACATTTCAGAAATAAAAAGTTATATCCATAACCAATACTATATGATGTCCATTCCAACCTTTAGGCTTATTGAAAATACTTCTGTCCGATTACTAGAAATTTCATCTACCGAGCATGTGAATTCCTTCATTTGTCCCCCCTATATCATAAGATATATCTTTTTGGTCACATTCCAAACATGTGAATACCTTAATCATGTATTCTTTTGAAACATTAATTACCGTAGAACCTTAGTGAAAACATGAATTCTGTCAAAAGTTAACTCTTTCCAAATACCAAAATCCTAAAAATTATTTATACTCAAACCATGATATCACTTTGTCCTTATATCAGTTGTGATCTCATGAATACTATCAAAAATATTATTTTCTCCTTATCCATTCATTATACGCATATCATCTGCTTTCCAAAAATATTTCAGTAACTTTTCATGGTTAGCAGTACCATTCAACATATACTTTCAAATAGTTTAGGAAAAACAATAGTGTAACAATCCATAGATGATTATTTATTCCATAGCACCATAAATTATTCTTTATAAACATCCAATCATTCCACTAACTTCTTAAATCACTGACTGAGCTTCATCATTTCTTTAATCTCATATTTCATTTGTAATATCTTCATCATCATCCACATAAATACTACTCATATGACCATGATGATTCTCTTCATGATATTTTCCCTTAGAGAATTGGTTTTCATAATTCCCATACATTCCACATTTAAAACATCTAATCATTGTTGATGTCATTGCAATACCATTATCCTTGTCCATGGTGTTAATTGAACCTTTTCCTTTTCACTTATTGGATTTCTGTCCTCTTCCTCGCACAAAGAATCTTCCAGTTAATTTGAAACAATATCCTCAATGGCTCTTCCCACATGATTTACATGAGGGAAATTGAACTCTTCTCCTCTATGATCATCATGAAACTCCATCTTTCTATTATTATTTGATTCGGGAAACTTACTGTAACAGCCCAAGATTTTATAAAGAAATATTCTTTTTAATTTTATTAATATATTGTGTTGTACGCTACACCAAAAGGAGCTTGCACAACACGCATCCTTGTCTTGCCTTGCATTACACGCAATCGCGACCTTCCTCGATAGCGTGTGTAATACGCAATACCGAGTTTCACTAAACAACGATGTGCTATTAAAATATTATTAAAACTAGCCGTTATGAATAGTAATAACCACTTTTTAAAATTCTGTAAATCTTATTTTTCAAAATGAACTTCATTCTTGGATTCGGAGTATCGAATTTAGCCTAAGGTCAAATTTTGGTACTTTTCGGATAACTTTCATATTCTGATGAATAGTGAAAATTACTAAATTATAATTAAAAACAACTTTTTTAATCGAAATAATTAATAGTGATAAATCATTAATTTGAGTGGTTTTAAAGTATATTTAGAATATATTTTTACAATTTAATACAATGTTGGTCATTGGATGTAATTTCACATTTAAACTAGACATAAACAAGTGTCAATCTTTTGATAGATATTGTTTCTTACAAACACGCTATTTGTTTTAACAGCGGGATTTAATTATAAAATTAATTAATGCAACTTTTATGTTATGAATTTGGTAAAATAGACTTCATTTTTGAATTCGGAATATGAAATATAGCTTGGGATGAAATTTTGGCATTGTTCTGAAAAACATCAATTTTTGATGAATAGTGAAACTACTAAGTGGTAGGTTAAAAACTGAATTTTGCATAAAACTTAATTTTACCACTTCTGTGAATGGAATTTCGAAAATCCGAGAGACACAGTTAATATCAAGGACTAAAATGTGGTTCAATGAGATAAAAATAATTTTTTGGTGAATAGTAACTTTTTACTTTTTTACCGCGGTTAATAGTAAATAGGGTAACTAAGGGTAAATATGATATTACTATTACCCTAACACATGTCCTAATCCTATTGGACAAGTGTATTTCGACCAAAAAAAAACTTAGGAATAAAATATGACCATTTAGGCCCACTTGGGTTAGATTAGGACATTTATTATTAATTTATTTAAAGAAGGGTTAAAAGAGTTAAAATCAAAGTTTATTTACTAAAACATTTTTCATATGGGGTTATACATAAGATAAATTTGACTATAAATATTCATTAGAAAGCTAAAACGATATCCTACATAATGGTATTTTATTTGTAATTTTTAGACATTAAATAATTTAATTTATGTATGACACAACGATGATGCATTAATTATCTTATTAATGAAATATTGACATAATTGATGTTATAAACACCAAAATAAATGTAATTTGAGACTTTTTATGAATTAAACTAATTTTCTAGGTTACTATGATATATTATTGTTGATTTAATTAACTTGGTTCGAACATATAATTCTGTTATGACTTTCACAAAAATCATATATCAAATAGTGTCAAAATTGACACAAAATAGTTTTTAAATCAAATATTATATTATTAATTGTTATTTTATTCCTAAAAATCTAAGGTTCGGCCACATGACTTAGATAAGGATATAGATATTAATAATAAACAATTTGGGGTTTTTTTGGCATGTTATAGTAAGTGTATTAACCATATAGTGAAAGAAAACAAAAAGACACGGTAAAAGTTAAATTAATTAACTTAGAGTTAAATCTAATTGATAAGGTTAAAATAATACCCTAAACTTGTCTAAATATTATTGGATGATAGGATTTCGACCCATCCCCACTTTAGCTTCGAAATAAGACCCTTTGGAACCATTATAAACCGATTTTAACTTTAATATAAAATAATATTTTGAGGTATTCCTAAGGTGCCCCTCTCCTCCCTTATAAAAGGACACCTCCTCCCCTTCCTCCTCACACCAATTTGAGAAATAAAGCTCGGCCAACCCCTGCCAATTTTTCCTCTCCACTTCCCTAGAAACATCCTAGAGGTTCTGGTCTTCCTCAAAGACCAATTTTAGTGCCCTAAGAGGAGGTCTCAAAGAGGCACTTCAAAGAAGAGGTAATTACCGTTACCAATTCTTTCATCTTTATTTCTTCTTCCACTTATTCTTCTTAGGTTGTTTCATTATGAAGTAATGACATCAGTATCACTCATATACTGATATGTTATTATAAGTATGAAACTACCCTATTTCACCATCTATCCATCCTACGGAAAAAGAAATCACCGCGCGTGCGTACGTACGGAATACCGTCTCCACGCCGTGGTGTAATCTATTTTCCAACACCACCTTACATGGATGGGTATAATGGTGTAAAGAATAACTATACATAGTTATTACAACATCATATTGATTCTGATATATTGTATAATCCACTCCAATTCAATTCAATATTTATAGAAATGATATCATCGCTCGTGCGTACGTACGGAATACCGTCTCCACGACGCGATGAGATTCATTCTCAATGTTAACCATTTAAGAATGATTATAATGTATATATAAGAAATAATAATGAAATATATGACATTATAAAGCTACTGGATTTATGTATATATATACATATGTATGTCATCTACTTACTTCCATTTCAAGACAATAAGGAAAGGAAAACAGCGTTCATGCGTACGTACGGACTACCGTCTCCATGAATGGTGTTTTTCATTTTATTTATCTACCTATTATATATATATATATATTGAATATATATGATATATAAATCATATTTTATATTCTGGAAGTAAGTAAATCATGATATAAGTAATAATGATGTCAAGAACAACAAGTCAAAACACCTACGATAAATGAAACGATTTTACCCAAAACGCTTCTTTAACATTGAATTTACAAAAGAACGGGTAATATAATGTCATAAGTGAACCATATATGATATCATAACAATGAATATGATTCTGTAATAAGTCAATAACATGATTTAAATCATTATACAGGAGGTTCGGACACTTACAAAGCAAGTCGGACCTAAGGTAAGGGAAATATCACAATCTCATTTTTATCCGAGATTGTTTATTCGTAAGTAATTACTGGGGTCTATTTTATCATCCACATCCATGTTTACTCAATATGTAATATTATTTCCATCCACCTAAAATTTTTTAAATCCATTTTTACCCTTCAGTGATTTTTTAGTAATACGTATGAAAGGAATCTTTTGTCGTTTTTTGTACGAGGTACTTTTTGACTTTTCCGACAAAAGTACGAAGAATGTTTTTTTTAACTTATACGGCACGAACGGATTTCTACTGTTTTATAAAGCCTTATTTTAATGAAGCTTCCTCTAAAATATTTCAAGACTATTTTCAATAAAATCTCTTTCTTTTAAAATTGCATGATGTTTTGTGAAAAGAAATTGATTTTGAAGAAGAAAGGATATTTTCCTCAAGAATTAAATTCAAGTGTTTTATCAAAATTATTTTCCATCTAAGATAATAAAGGGTCCTGTTTCTATCCATATTTTTACATTGATTTGACTATGTTGTGATGGAATTATGTTTATGAATTCCTTTATCTTATATGAATTGATTTATGATGTCATGATGTTTCAAGAATCCCATTTTTGTTACATGTGTTATGCGATGATGTATGTTTTATGATTATGTGGCACACATAAGAAAGGATTCATTATAAGATGGGTGGGACCTATATCTCCCTCCAATGCATTGGGTAATGATTTTATATCTCATGAGATAGACATGGCTGGAACGGAAGGTTATTTCGGTTCAGTGATACAGGACTGAAACGAGGAGTGAACTCGGTTCAGAAAGGGACTTTGTCCACTAAGATAGTCTTGGCAATGCGTCATGACTAACAAGAAATGATTTCCATGATTATGTGTGCATGCCACAAATATTCATGTTTTATGTTATGATTATGGGGATCTCATTTTCACTTCTATGATTTATCCCATGTTATGATATTATGAGCTCTTTTGCAGGTTAAGATTTCCAAAAGCTACGTTCTTATGTATATGATGTGATTGATATTTCTTTTGTTTACCCTTACTGAGCATTTGAGCTCACCCTTTTTTGTTTTTCTTTCCCCAGGATATAAAGAAAGGTTTTAGGTAAAAAAAAGGGAAGATCTTTATGGGAGATATCGAAGATCTTTCACAACGATTAGAAGATTACATTCCGAGTTTCCAAAGACACTAAACTATTACGATCCTTGTGTGTGTGTTTTTGTTATGTACTAAGTATTCCGCAAATGTAATGTAATGTCAATGTACGTCAGGCTACGGGTCTCTACAGTTGGTATCAGAGGAAAGGTTTAGTCAACCATTGGAAACTAGGATGCGAAAACGTTAGTGAGATCCCTAGAGATATTTCTAAGGTATGTCTAGGGATTCCCCTAAGGATAAGTATATGTATAGGATATAGTCCTAGAACTATGGTAACGATATTAGATTAAACCAAAGATGATAGATATTTAAGTTACCCTCCCCTTTATTACGATTTTTACATCTAACACTATTCTGTTTGGGTTTTAGAAAATGGATGGAAACAAGAGGATTCACAATAATGGAGGATATGATGGACAATGGAATGATATTCTTCTTGAGCAACCAAATGAAATGGGATTTGGATGTCCAAACATCATTATTATGCCGAATCAGCAATCTCACAACATGATCAATAAAGTAAAATTTGGTAAGTTTCCTGACTCGACTAATAAGAGAAAGATGGAGTTCCATGATGATCATAGAGGAAAGAAAGTTCAATTTCCCCTATGTAAATCATGTGGGAAGAGGCATCATGGAGAATGTTTCAAGGGAACTGGAAGATGCTTTGGGTGTGGAAAAGAAGGACACAAAGAAAGTAAGTTCAAAGGAAAAGGGTCGGTTAACACCATGGATGAGGATAATGGTATTGCTACGACATCAACAATGGTTTAGTGTTTTAAATATGGAATGTATGGGCATTATGTAAACAAATTCCCTAAGGGAATGACTCATGAAGAGAATCAGTATGGTCATATGGGTAGTATTTATGTGGATGATGATGAAGAGACTACAAATGATATGTGAGATGAAAGAATTTTTGAAGCTCGGTCAATGGTTTGAGAATGTAGTGGAATGATTACATGTTTATCATGTGTAATTTTGGAATAAAGAGACATCTATAGATTGTTACACTGTTGTCTTTCCTTGTGTTTTGAAAGTGTATGATTAATGTTACCAGTATCCATGAAAGGTTATTCAGATATTTTTGGAATGTAGATGATATGCCCATAATGAAGGGATAAAGAGAAAATTAAATGTTTGATAGTATTCATGAGCTCATGATTGATATAAGGACTAAGTGATATCATGGTTTGAGTATATAGAATTTTGAGGATTTTGGTATGTGGAAAGTGTTAACTTTTAACTGCACTCATGTCTTCACTAAGTTATTCAAGAGAATACACGATTAAGGACTTTGAATGTTTAGAATGTGACCAAAAAGACATATCTTATGATATATTGGGATCAACGATGATATTAAATCTCTGGTAATCGTTTTCACTATATTATGAGAGTGGACTGCAGTATTATGTATAAGCCTAAAGATTAGACTGGATTATGTTGTACATAAGTTAGTATTGTTTAAGGATAGAAGATTTTCGATATTATTGATGGGATGTTATAGTAACGTTGTTTTAGAAAAAAGGACAACCTGCAGGACGGGCGACAGCCCATCGCTTCGGACAAGGCTGTAGGATTCGAACACACAACCGAAGTGCGACTGGCCTTTATCGCCTACCACTAGCCTACAGGAAGTCCCTGTTTAGTAGAAGCTAGTTTTATTATATTAAGCAGTATGATATATGAAGTATAAGTCCATTTTAGGAACTATATATGATTAATCTCACTATAGAATGACTTATGTATATTTAATAACTTTTGCTTACCTTTTGTTTGAGACAGATGGAATGACCCGTCATTCTATCACATGATCTGCTAACACTTCACGAATAACAAATTCAACTTCATTTATTTAAGAGATGAAGTGGAAATTGTTCAAGGCACGAACAACAGTGATATTGTATCAAAATAAAGAAAGTATTTATTCTAATTCAAATTTTCAACTTTAGGGAAGTGATCTTGAAAACCAAAAATGTTGTCCTAGTGATCTTATACCTGATGAATCAGATGGTACCTTAGATCGTCACAAATTTATGGATTTGTGATTACTGGCTTTTCCATAGCCATGTTCTCTACCACTCTCCATCAGAACATGATGGTTGGATTTCTCTTCCATATCCATATTTTCAACTATGTGGAAACCCAGTGATTATTTTATTTTGGTAATCGTTACATTTCATACTTTAGTTTTTAAAGCCAAGTTTTGGTATTCCCTTTTACGATGTGGGTTTCTATTAAAGAAACTTTCAAATAGTAAACCATTTATAACCCCGACGAATTTCGAGGGCGAAATTCATTTTAAGGGGGGTAGAATGTAACAGCCCAAGATTTTATAAAGAAATATTCTTTTTAATTTTATTAATATATTGTGTTGTACGCTACACCAAAAGGAGCTTGCACAACACGCATCCTTGTCTTGCCTTGCATTACACGCAATCACGACCTTCCTCGATAGCGTGTGTAATACGCAATACCGAGTTTCACTAAACAACGATGTGCTATTAAAATATTATTAAAACTAGCCATTATGAATAGTAATAACCACTTTTTAAAATTCTTTAAATCTTATTTTTCAAAATGAACTTCATTCTTGGATTCGGAGTATCGAATTTAGCCTAAGGTGAAATTTTGGTACTTTTCGGATAACTTTCATATTCTGATGAATAGTGAAAATTACTAAATTATAATTAAAAACAACTTTTTTAATCGAAATAATTAATAGTGATAAATCATTAATTTGAGTGGTTTTAAAGTATATTTAGAATATATTTTTACAATTTAATACAATGTTGGTCATTGGATGTAATTTCACATTTAAACTAGTCATAAACAAGTGTCAATCTTTTGATAGATATTGTTTCTTACAAACACGCTATTTGTTTTAACAGCGGGATTTAATTATAAAAATAATTAATTCAACTTTTATGTTATGAATTTGGTAAAATAGACTTCATTTTTGAATTCGGAATATGAAATATAGCTTGGGATGAAATTTTGGCATTGTTCTGAAAAACATCAATTTTTGATGAATAGTGAAACTACTAAGTGGTAGGTTAAAAACTGAATTTTGCATAAAACTTAATTTTACCACTTCTGTGAATGAAATTTCGAAAATTCAAGAGACACGGTTAATATCAAGGACTAAAATGTGGTTCAGTGAGATGAAAATAATTTTTTGGTGAATAGTAACTTTTTACTTTTTAACAGCGGTTAATAGTAAATAGGGTAACTAAGGGTAAATATGATAATACTATTACCCTAACACATGTCCTAATCCTATTGGACAAGTGTATTTCGACCAAAAACAAACTTAGGAATAAAATATGACCATTTAGGCCCACTTGGGTTAGATTAGGACATTTATTATTAATTTATTTAAAGAAGGGTTAAAAGAGTTAAAATCAAAGTTTATTTACTAAAACATTTTTAAGATGCGGTTATACATAAGATAAATTTGACTATAAATATTAATTAGAAAGCTAAAAAGATATCCTACATAATGGTATTTTATTTGTAATTTTTAGACATTAAATAATTTAATTTATGTATGACACAACGATGATGCATTAATTATCTTATTAATGAAATATTGACATAATTGATGTTATAAACACCAAAATAAATGTAATTTGAGACTTTTTATGAATTAAACTAATTTTCTAGGTTACTATGATATATTATTGTTGATTTAAGAAACTTTTTTCGAACATATAATTCTGTTATGACTTTCACAAAAATCATATATCAAATAGTGTCAAAATTGACACAAAATAGTTTTTAAATCAAATATTATATTATTAATTGTTATTTTATTCCTAAAAATCTAAGGTTCGGCCAAATGACTTATATAAGGATATATATATTAATAATAAACAATTTGGGGTTCGTTTGGCATGTTATAGTAAGTGTATTAACCATATAGTGAAAGAAAACAAAAAGACACAGTAAAAGTTAAATTAATTAACTTAGAGTTAAATATAATTGATAAGGTTAAAATAATACCCTAAACTTGTATAAATCTTATTGGTTGATAGGGTTTCGACCTATCCCCACTTTAGCTTCGAAATAAGTCCCTTTGGAACCATTATAAACCGATTTTAACTTTAATATAAAATAATATTTTGAGGTATTCCTAAGGTGCCCCTCTCCTCCCTTATAAAAGGACACCTCCTCCCCTTCCTCCTCACACCAATTTGAGCACTCAAGCTCGGCCAACCCCTGCCAATTTCTCCTCTCCACTTCCCTAGCAACATTCTAGAGGTTCTGGTCTTCCTCAAAGACCAATTTTAGTGCCCTAAGAGGAGGTCTCAAAGAGGCACTTCAAAGAAGAGGTAATTACCGTTACCAATTCTTTCATCTTTATTTCTTCTTCCACTTCTTCTTCTTAGGTTGTTTCATTATGAAGTAATAACATCAGTATCACTCATATACTGATATGTTATTATAAGTATGAAACAACCCTATTTAACCATCTATCCATCCTACGGAAAAAGAAACCACCGCGCGTGCGTACGTACGGAATACCGTCTCCACGCCGTGGTGTAATCTATTTTCCACCACCACCTTACATGGATGGGTATAATGGTGTAAAGAATAACTATACATAGTTATTACAACATCATATTGATTCTGATATATTTTATAATCCACTCCAATTCAATTCAATATTTATAGAAATGATATCATCGCTCGTGCGTACGTACGGAATACCGTCTCCACGACGCGATGAGATTCATTCTCCATGTTAACCATTTAAGAATGATTATAATGTATATATAAGAAATAATAATGAAATATATAACATTATAAAGCTACTGGATTTATGTATATATATACATATGTATGTCATCTACTTACTTCCATTTCAAGACAATAAGGAAAGGAAAACATCGTTCATGCGTACGTACGGACTACCGTCTCCATAAACGGTGTTTTTCATTTTATTTATCTACCTATTATATATATATATATACTGAATATATATGATATATAAATCATATTTTATATTCTGGAAGTAAGTAAATCATGATATAATTAATAATGATGTCAAGAACAACAAGTCAAAACACCTACGATAAATGAAACGATTTTACCCAAAACGCTTCTTTAACATGGAATTTACAAAAGAACGGGTAATATAATGTCATAAGTGAACCATATATGATATCATAACAATGAATATGATTCTCTAATAAGTCAATAACATGATTTAAAGCATTATACAGGAGGTTCGGACACTTACAAAGCAAGTCGGACCTAAGGTAAGGGAAATATCACAATCTCATTTTTATCCGAGATTGTTTATTCGTAAGTAATTACTGGGGTGTATTTTATCATCCACATCCATGTTTACTCAATATGTAATATTATTTCCATCCACCTAAAATTGTTTAAATCCATTTTTACCCTTCAATGAGTTTTTACTAATACGTATGAAATGAATCTTTTGTCGTTTTTCGTACGAGGTACTTTTTGACTTTTCCGACAAAAGTACGAAGAATGTTTTTTTTAACTTATATGGCACGAACGGATTTCTACTGTTTTATAAAGCCTTATTTTAATGAAGCTTCCTCTAAAATATTTCATGACTATTTTCAATAAAATCTCTTTCTTTTAAAATTGCATGATGTTTTGTGAAAAGAAATTGATTTTGAAGAAGAAAGGATATTTTCCTCAAAAATTCAATTCAAGTGTTTTATCAAAATTATTTTCCATCTAAGATAATAAAGGGTTCTGTTTCTATCCATATTTTTACATTGATTTGACTATGTTGTGATGGAATTATGTTTATGAATTCCTTTATCTTATATGAATTGATTTATGATGTCACGATGTTTCAAGAATCCCATTTTTGTTACATGTGTTATGCGATGATGTATGTTTTATGATTATGTGGCACACATAAGAAAAGATTCATTATAAGATGGGTGGGACCTATATCTCCCTCCAATGCATTGGGTAATGATTTTATATCTCATGAGATAGACTTGGCTGGAACGAAAGGTTATTTCGGTTCAGTGATACAGGACTGAAACGAGGAGTGAACTCGGTTCAGAAAGGGACTTTGTCCACTAAGATAGTCTTGGCAATGAGTCATGACTAACAAGAAATGATTTCAATGATTATGTGTGCATGCCACAAAGATTCACGTTTTATGTTATGATTATGGGGATCTCATTTTCACTTCTATGATTTATCCCATGTTATGATATTATGAGCTCTTTTGCAGGTTAAGATTTCCAAAAGCTACGTTCTTATGTATATGATGTGATTGATATTTCTTTTGTTTACCCTTACTGAGCATTTGAGCTCACCCTTTTTTGTTTTTCTTTCCCCAGGATATAAAGAAAGGTTTTAGGTAAAAAAAGGGAAGATCTTTATGGGAGATATTGAAGATCTTTCACAACGATTAGAAGATTACATTCCGAGTTTCCAAAAACACTAAACTATTACGATCCTTGTGTGTGTGTTTTTGTTATGTACTAAGTATTCCGCAAATGTAATGTAATGTCAATGTACGTCAGGCTACGGGTCTCTACACTTACCAATGTTGAGATTATTCATCATATTATGAGATTTCTGATTATGCATAATAACGATGTTTGGACTTCCAAATCCGGTTTCATTTGGTTGCTCATGAAGAATATCATTCCATTGTCCGTCATATCCTCCATTATCGTGAATCTTCCTGTTTCCAGCCATTTTCTAAAACCCAAAAACAATAGTCTGAGAGGAAAAAATCATGCTAGAGAAAACAACATAGTAAAGGGGGAGTACCCTCAATATCTAACATCTTACGTTAAATTCTTTGATCGTTACTGTAGTTCTAGGACTATATCCTATATGTATACTTATCCTTAGGGACATCCCAAAACATACCTTAGAAATATCTATAGGGATCAAACTATCATTTTCGCATCCTAGATTCCAAAGGTTGACTAAACCATTCCTCTGAAACCAACTGTAGAGACCCGAAGCATGACATACATGGACATTACAATACTTTTTCGGAATACTTAATACATAATAAGAACCAACACTCAAGGTCCATAATTGTTTAGTGTCATTGGAAACTTGGAATATAAACTTATAATCATGTTGAAAGATCTTCAAAAACTCCCATAACGATCTTCCCCTTTTTGTTTCCTTACCTAAAACCTTTCTTTATTTCTAGGGGAAAATAAAACATAAAAATGGTGAGATGAAATGCTCAGTAAGGGCAAACATAGAGAACACAAAACTATCCATAAACATTTGAAAGAAAAAAATTGAACTTGAAATTTAAACATCAAAATCTTGTGCAAAGACATAAATCGTGGAAGTATGTAAGGAATATATCATAATAGAACATAAACCATGATAAAATATAATGGGAATAAAACATGTAATTGTGGAAACCATTCAGAATATGTTATGATTTCCATAGTAGCCAAGGCATTGCTTCCATGACCATCTTTGTGGACAAAGTCCCTTTCTAAATCGAGTTCAATCCTCGTTTTAGTCCTGTAATACTGAACCGGATTAACTTACCGTTCCAGCCATGTCTATCTCATGAGATATTAATCTTTACCCAATGAATTGGAGGGATATATAGGTTCCACCCATATTATAATGAAATCATTCTTACTTGTGCCTCAAAATAAACACACATTATTCATAATAACCCAACAAATAAAATGGGTTTCATAAACATCATCCCATCATCACATAATCCATATAAAAGAAATGGATATCATTTCATAATAATAAATTTAAACCATTTAAATCATAGATACATGATACTTGAAACATACACATATGAAATAATGTCATCATAGATGAAAAATGGTTTTGATAAAACACTTTAAATGAATTCTTGAGGAAAATATCCTTTCTTCTTAAAATTTATTCTATTTTCACAAATTGTCATGCAATATTAAAAGAAAATAATTTTGTTGAAAATATTCATGAAATATTTTCGAGTAAGATTCATAAAAATAAGGATTTATAAAACCGTAAAAATCTGTTTGTGCCGTATAAAAAAACATTCTTCTCGTACTTTTTCCAGAAAGTCAAAAAGTACCTCGTAAAAGAAAGATTCCATACATACCATGTAGTAAAAGTAAAAAATGGTTAAAAAGGAAATTAAACATACATGAAAACATTTTTAGAAAACAAGTTAATGGATGATAAATATAACCCCCAGTAAATACTTACAAATAAAAAATCTCGGATAAAAACGAGATTGGAAAAGTTATCCCTTACCTTATGTCTGATATGCTTCGTACGTATATGAACCTCCTGTATAATGATTTAAATAATGTAATTTACTTATTATAGAATCATATTCATTTTTATGATATCATATATGGTTCACTTATGACATCATATTACCCTTTCTTTTGTATGTTCCATGTTAATGTATCATTTTGGGTAAAATCGTTTTATTTATCGTACATGTGTGGACATGTTGTTCTTGATATTATTACTTATAACCTGATTTACATAATTACAGAATGTAAAAAATGATTTTTATATAATATATATTCATCATATACATATATATTATTGTTTGATAAAAGAAATGAAATACACCGCTCATGGAGACGGTAGGTCATACGTACGCATTAACGCTATTTTCATTTCCTTATTGAATTGAATAAATCTAAATAGATGACATACATATATATATATATACTTAAATCCAGTATCATTATTAATTCATATATTTCATTATTATTCATTATATAAACTTTATGATCATTCATTTATGGTTAACATGGAGAATGAATCTCATCGCTTCGTGGAGACGGTAGTCCGTACGTACGCACGGGCGATGATATCCTTCCCATAATTATTGAATAGAATTGGAGTGGATGGAATAATATATCATAATCATTATGATGTTATAATAACCATATATATTTATTCTTTACACCATTATACCCATCCATGTAAGGTGTTGGTGGAAAAACATATTACACCACAGCGTGGAGACGGTATTCTGTACATACACACGAGCATTGATTTTGTTTTCCGTCGGATGGATAGAATGTGAAATATGGTTATTTCATATTTATAATAACATATAAGTATATGAGGGATACTGATGATATTAATTAATAATTAAACAACTAAATAAGAGGAAGAAGAAGAAGAATGGAACTTGAAGAAAACGGTAGAAGGTATTACCTCTTTCTCGAAGTGCCTCATTTAAACTTTCTCTTAGGGCTCTAGAGTTGGTCTTTTGAGAAGACCAGTACCTCTAGTAGGTTTCTAAGGAAGTGGGGAAGTGAAATGGGCAGAGGTTTTCTGAGCTTTATGTCTCCAATTTATGTGAGGATGAGAGGGAGGAGGTTCCCTTTTATAAGGGAGGAGAGGGGCACCTTTGGAATTATAAGAAATATTAATTTATAATAAATTCCAAAACCACTTAAAAACCACCCAATTTGAATAATATTAGAATATTGGATGGTATAAAGATGTAATCTCATCAAAAAATAAAATTTATACATGTAGGGAATTTATTTTAAACATTATCAACTTGATTTAATCTTATTTAATCTATTAAATGTTATTTGTGTTAATAAGAGTCTAAATTTTAAATTGTTATAAATAATTACATATGTGCTATGAATTATCAATAATTAGATAATTTATGACATTTTAGACTATATAAATTTCAATTTATAATTTCTAAATATTTTTTTTGATTTTTAAACAATTTAATAATATGTTATTTTTATAAAATAACAATAGTGTCAATTTCGACACTATTAATTTATTTGAATTTATATAAAATCCACACAGAGTATATATTCGAAATAAAATATTTAATAGGTTCATAACATGTCATATTTACCTATAAATTTAGTGGAGAACATTATATAGTTCATATAATATTTATATTAATATTTTTTAAACCATTTATTTGATATTTCTATTAATAATATAATTTCAACATCACTACTATGTCACCTTTAATGATAAATATTAAATCCCTAAGAATTCTAAAGAAATTCATATGATGTATATAATTTTATTATATTTCTGGAGACTATTTATATCCGAATTTTCGTGAAGTTTGTCACTAATCTAAAATTATTATACTTATAAGATTTAATAAAGTTACATGTTGTCACTTTCTTTGGTTTTAATAATAATTAAATTATTTTCCGAAAAAAAAGTCCATTAAATGAATCTAATCCGACCCTTAGGTGATATGGGTCGACTTTTAGTCATCCAATAGGATTTTGACAGGTTTTGGGGTAATTTTATAATCTTATATTTACCATTAATTACACGATTTACCATTAACTATGGTAAATAAAATTTACCATAGTTACTATTTATAATGCCCAAAAATAAAAAGTAGATTATTAACATAATTTGGACCCACTGATTCTAAATATGGAATCCATTTTTCCAAAATTCAATACAAAAAACTTTTATAAATTAAATTAAAATTAATCTCATTGTCGAATGAAAACTGATTTTTGATTAAAACATTGCAAAAGATTGAATTGATTTAACCTACGAATTCAATGTAAAATCAATGATAATGACATAAATTATATTAAATGTTAAAAATATATTCTATTTATACATTAAAACCATTCAATATTATAATTTAAACATATATATTATTACAATGAAATAAGATGTTTTTAATTAAAATATAGTGTGTTTTTACTATTCCTTAAAATATGAAAGTTATCAGAAAAATATCAAAACATTATCCAATGTAAATTTTTATATCCTGATTCAAAAGAAGAATTTTAATTTTTAAAATTGAACTTATGAACATGTAAAAAACTAGATTTAATGTGGGTGCGCCATTAAAAGGTGGCAAAACTGCATTTTTTGAAAAATACCTAATTTACCCGCAAAATTTATTTTGTTCACATACCATGTTCTAGAAAATGTGGAAGATGAAATAATAATCTTATAACATTCAAAATTTAGTTAATAATATTCATAACAACTAGTTCATAATAATATTATAACCATATATCATTGTTTAATGAAACCTGATATTGCGTACAACACACGCTATTGAGGAAAGTCATGATTGCGTGTAATGCAAGCGAAGTCAAGGTTGCGTGTTGTGCAAGAATCCTTCATTGTTTCATATTACAGAATCCAACCATATTTCATTTATACATTGAATATATAAATATACACACAAACACTCAATGTTGTGTAGAATGACTATTATAAAACGAACTTGAAATTTTGTGTAACACAATCTAAGAATAGTGTTGCGTATACTTCAAGTTATTACAGAATTGCTTATAGAAAAAGATAATATTGTTTTAGCATAAAACACATGACATCAAATAAATCAAAAATAATACTTATCATAAAATATCAGGTTGTTACAATATGTGTGAGAAGGGGATAGAGGTTCTTGGAACAAAATGAATGACACCAGAGAAAGGTTGAGTGGATGTTATATCACATGAATATTGTATTTATGGGAATTATAAGAATGAATCTTTTCTAAAAGGAGGTGGATCACTGAAGTATGGGAAGATGGACCAAGTGGGCACTATTTATTTTGGGTTTTCACTAGTAAATTCCCTTAGAGGGATAAAAAATTGTTTTACATTTATCGATAAATTAATAATGATTTTAGTGGTCTCTTTTTTGAAAAGAAAATATGATGTGTTTACCATGTTTTTTATGTGGAATATTTTTTTGGATAATTATTCGAGATAAAAGTTAAAATTCTAGAGGAATGATAATAGAGGTGGTTATGATAGTAAATAGTTTAGGGAATTATCTGGTAATAATTAAATTCAGTGGGAGATGAATCATCCATATACACCCCAAAATAATTATTTGGTTGAAAGGATGAATATGGAATTAAATTAATCTTTCAATAGTTTGAGTTCGGGCTCAAATCTACTAAATAGATTCTTGGAAAAGGCATGGATTATAACATTGTATATCATCAAATGGAGTCTATTTTTACCAATGTTAGAATTTATACATGGGTATATTTAGTTGTTAAAGGAGGTAATTCTCACTCATTTATAAATATTTGGTATTTTATCAAATTTATATATAAAAAATGGTCACTATTAATACTATAATATCCTTCCATTAACATGGTTGTTGGGTATTGATCCACTAGGAACATCTATTATCCCCATTAACATATGTTGTTCCACTAAGAGGACAAAAATGTGCTCAAAAAGATAATCTATCTAATGATTATCCCTATAGGTTAACACATGTTCTTTTAGAATTCTATTCCCTCACTCACTCAGAACCTTGAAAAATTCATAGGAGGTCACCCATCATTTCACCACTATAGGCCATGACTCACTTACCTGTTGCGTTTTAATCTTTCAAGATATGAATTTCTCAATTGAAATGGATGTTATTTATTTTCTCACTAAGAACAACCAATTTCCCAATATAAATTATTTGTTTTCCCTTGGGGTACAACCATGTGCTAAAAAAGACCATTAGAGAAATTATTTTCCCCGTATATTAATACATGTTCTTTCAGTGTGATTTTTCTTTACTCACAACCACATTTGGAACTTCCCAGGTGGCCAACCATCGTGAAACTACTCCAATAAAATCCTCATTTATCTTTGAATTTCTAATCACATAGTATTTAAAAAATATATTTGATACTTATTTAAATGTATTATAATATTTATTCTTTCAATAAATTCACAATCTAATGTGTTAAAATATGTATAGATGTTTATTCAAGTGAAAATATTGAATCTAAGTTTAAACCACATTTTGTATTGGCTATATTATTAGGGATTTTGGATATTTATTTTGTAATGATGAGAACTTGAATATCATTATAAGTGAAAATTTGATATTTAACGATGGTCTGATATACAAGTAATTTCATGTAGTGAATGATTATAGATGAAAAAACTATCAACGTGTTACAAGAAAGTGAATCATAAAGCTGTACCAAATAATGTGGTGCCTGAACCACTATATTATACTCCACATGTAGAGATGATGAGATTAATAGTAGTGGGAAGAATGATGTTGAGGAATTAATTATCCTTAAAATATATTTTATGGACTACCAATTGTGATCTAGAAATCACTAAAGTGGTAATGTAGTTAAAATAGTTGGGTAAGTATAATCGATCTATCGTGGATGATATTTCTTGAATGCATGATAAGAAAACTTGTTAACTAACACCTCTTCCATAAGGTTAGAAACAACTATTGAATTAATGGGTATACCTGGTCGAGGATAAAAATGATTGAAATATGTGATATAAGAGAAGGATTGTTTTGAAGTTTATTCAATAGAATGGATTATTAAATTTTACTAAAATTTAATCTCCAATAGTATAGATTTAAACTCTCTGGATGGTTATCAGTATTACTTAATTCGAAAATTTACACCCTGAGAAACATGATAGACAAACTTATTTCTTTCATATATATTTGAAGGATGAAACTTATAGGTATAAATTGGATGGATTTTTTATGCAATTACAAGATTTGTGGCATTTAACCTCTATAAAAAATTGATTGAGAAGGTTTATATGGGATAAATTAGGCACCAATTTTGTGGAATAAGAAACTTGATAGATACAAGTTTAAAAAATATTATAGTTGATGTGGAATGGATCAATAATTTCATTTAATTTATTTAATGACATATAAAATATATTTCTTCTATATATGGATGACATACAAATTTATGTTTCATATGTCTATATGATTAATGAGAAAAAGGGAAGATGAATGAAGAATTTGATATGAATGACATTCGAGAAGCTAGTATGATTTTGGGGTTAAAAACCACGAATTTTTTTAGCTAGTATGTTGATGTTATCATAGGCTGAGTACATTAGAATGTTTTTAACCATATTTAACATGTTAGAATTGAATTTTTATTATTGTAACGTGGAAGTACATTATAAAATTTAAAAGGATAAATCACTAATGATAACCCAAGTGGTGAACTATTTGGAATATATCAATTGCACATCAGCTGCTTGAAACATGAGGCATTCCATGGACCGTACGCCATGTGATATTTATTAAGAAATCAGTGTTGTGAGATTGAATATAGATACTGAGGTTTTTAAACCGAATTATTGATGCATCACAATGATTTGGGAATGGAATGTAATTTTAGATGTATATTGATTATAACCTTTGTGGTGAAATCATCAGTAGCATATTTACCACATGTTATGATTTTACGAGTGTTGGAACTATTGTAAGATTAATTTCTCAAAAACTAATAGTGGTGAAATATTCTACCATAAAAGAATTGTAAATTATTGTAACACAATCCCTGAAAAAAATATTTTGGATAAAGAATATATTAGAGGTGATTGGAAAAAGAAGGAATAAATTTTATTTCATTTTTATTTTCATAATGTCATACGCCTTTCCCAAAACATAGTGTTTTATGGCCAAAAAAGAATATTACATTGAAGTAACACATTATCCATGGAATAACATATTATTTTTTGTTATCTTTACAAAATAACTGTGGAACCATCTATAATAGATTCATTTTGATTAATCTAATTGTTATTGAGATGTTGAGGATCCAGTGAGCCTCTACTAGTCTTCGTAGATGAATAGAGGATGTGAGACCGAATAAGAAAAAACATTATAGGGGCATGGAAGATAAAGAAGCCTGAATTTTATGAATCTTCACCATGATGTAAAATATATAATTGAATGAACTCATTAGTGTTTGAAATGTATGCCAATCTCAAATTAATAAATCTAACTAAAATTGTAACCTTGGAAGGATGATAATTTTTCCAATCCGGATCCAATGTTGAGATTGTTGGAATGTGGAGCCGAATCCATTAAATTATTTTGGGATAAATTCTAGAAACCTATACTATAACCCAATGTATAAAAATTGACACTAGTGAAGTAGTAATTATGATCAACTATAGTTGATCCGATTGGTGAAAATGATAGCGATATTTTAGAAATATGGACTTCGGCATGGTTATAGATGCTTTGATGAATGGTAGATTCAACATGGTCATTTGTGCACCATGATTATACTTAAACTATCAATATAGTGATTTAAAGAAAATGTGCTTGTTTATCACTATAAAAATAAAAATTAATATAGCACTACATTTCTTTATTAGCTCTTTTTGTGATTGGGTTTCTAGTCATTGATTTCCAACGGTCTAATTCACTCCTAAACGTAATGAATTTTTTCCCCCTATCTATGAACACATGTATTTTACAGAAAAATAAAATCATATATTTTTCTTCTTATTCAATATTTTTTGACCCTATTATACATTTCTAGGAATGACCGTAATTGGTTCTCCTAGAAATTCATTAATAGTTCATGACAAATTAATATATTTAAAATGGATCACATGAAAATAATTCACCAAAAAAACAGTATATATAAAACAATATTTAGATCACTATAATCTTATATTTATTTAACTCTATTAAATCAATATCAAAATATAATGGAAAACCCCACCCAAGGCTCCCTTGTATAATGGTGTGGTGCTTCCAAGCCCATTATTGTTTTTGATGTGAGGTATAGGTTCCACGTTGTTGGTAGTAGAATTATAATATATTAATAATAATAATATATCATTAATAATACATTATCAATAATATGGATACTAAAAAATAATATTTTTAATATTTCAAATAAATTGTAAAGCAATTATTAATAATTAATTAATAAAATTAAATATATATATAATAATTAATAATTCATAATATTAATAGTTTAAAATTAATTAATTGGTAATTAATTAATTAATTAATTATTTACAAACATATCCCCTAAATCTATATGATGTGGTTTCACTACATCATATGAAACGATATGGGTATATTTTAGGGTATTACATACATATTCCAAAAAACATGTTGTTTTTTTAATTTTGTGGTATATCATTCTTTAGGATATATGGATATCTTAAATAATTGTCTAGAGTAATTGAAGATAATTGTATTGGAATATAATATGGTTGGGTTATGGAGATTTTTTTGATTCATGTTGAACCCTATGATTTATCATGGTTGTTGAAAATTAATGAGCTAATATTAGTGTCCTCTATCAACATAAATCTACAAATTATCATTAATGATCCATATAATAAATTTTATGGAGAATTAAATACATTAAAATGATAAAAACATCCACATGTAGCCATATATTTAGAACTAATTTGTAAATTGATGAAATTACTCTATCAAATCCTAATCTTATAGTAAATTACCTGGATTGATCAAATGAACTAAGAGGCCTATATAAAGGGTTTGAAGGACTATAAGATACTGTTTGAAAATGTATTCTCTTCTACATAAATCTCCCTAATGATCAACTCCTGATATCCTCCATTTTTCACTCTTGTTACTATAATTCCATTTTTATGGGGATGGTCTTTCCCAAGTGTCATGTGATTCAGATTGATTCATTGATAAACCTCAAATGGAAGACCCCACTAACCATTTTTAAAGTCCCATACTATTCATACATAAAAATTACATCTTTTTAGATGAATATTCAATACATTTGACCAATAAACACTAAAGGGAAATTTATTTTTATTATAATTTGATACTAGATTCAAATTCTTCTTATTTCATGAAATATCTCTTACATCTCTCATACATATCTCGTCATTTATTAATTTTCATAGATACAACCTGCTTAAAAACATTCTTCATAACCTGTGGAAAAGAAACATAAAAAGGGGTCAACATAGATGCTCAGTAAGTGTAAACATGGGAGTTACCAATCAATGATCATATAAAGTACAAAAAAAGTATATGAGTATGTGATCATAAAAATGACATAAAAACTTTATACACAATATGTCAAAGATGATTAACATGAGCCATTGTAAAATAATTATAATCTAAAAATACATTAATCATAATAGTAAAAGGTCATCATAAATAAATCATTAACCATAAGTTCATGTTATAAATGTGTGACAACATTAGAGTTATAGAAAAATTTATGTTATGGTAAGGTTAACTAAAAAGATCATAAATTCATTATGGATCAGGCCTCATAATATGTTTACCATAATAGATTAGGCACATTGACATGTGTCCAATAATGGATGAAGAACATTGAATTTTCCCATAGTTGATCAAGAAAATCAACTTTTTTCTCATACTGAATCTAACAAATTGACTCTTACCCCATAATGGATCAAGAAAATAGAATTTTTACCATAATTATCTCATGGGATATAATAGATTACTCAATATATTAGAGTAATATATAATTCTGAACCCACTCATCATATAATGAAAACCATATATATGGGTCCAAGAAGATAATAAACATTCCTCCTATCCATAACTTTTTACCCACGAATGTAAAATGGGTTTGATAATGATTTCATAATCTCATCATTGAATCATCAATGGAAAATGAATGGGTTTCACAAACATCTCTTAATAATAATAATAAAAATTATATAGAGAGAGTATGGATGATACCATGGGATAATATCTAAAGTAAAACATTAGATAAACTAAAGGCTTTTATAATGTATGAATATAAGTACAATTTTTTTTTATGAAAATTACCTTTCAATTTTGAAATAAATTATTAAAAATATAAATAGTATAAAAAATATTATCAAATCAAGTTTATTTTAAGATAACCATGGAAATATATAATGTAAACATAAAATAATTAATCACTCTTGACAGTGATAAATAACATTCACTCCATATATATTAATAGAAACCATTCCTTTTAATATTTAATATAAAAATTCAAAAATGTATATGGTTTGGAAAATGAAAAATGATTCCATTATTTTTTTATAATAATTAAATCACAGGAAAAAATAATTTAAAATTTAATAGGATAATAAAAAAAAACTTTATTTTTTTAAAAATGTTGATATATAATAAAGAAATTTCATACTAAAGAGAGAAATAATGTTGATTTTCCCAGAAAATACTCATTCAATCTCTTAAATAATTAATGTGAGAAAATTTTAAACAAAATATATATAATAAAAATGTAACCATGTGATAATAAAATAATAGGGATTTATCTTGTTTTTATCATATAATTTCCCTAATTGAAATTCAAACATAAACAATCCCTACCAATATATGATCTATACAGAAATCTCTTACCTCAAGTCTCATCTTCCCTCATTCATGTTAAAAACATCGATATAATAAATATATATTTATTATAAATATATTATATAAACATATTCATATATATAATAACATTTATTCTTTATTTATTAAAATTATCACCCATTAAATAAAAATTTGTAATTAAAAACACTATTTTGGGTGATATCTGCTTCGTTTTTCATGCATGGTTTGGTTTAATATTCATATTTATTATACATTGATTTTGGTTAACAATTTCAATAATATTTATCATTATTTAAATATAATAGGGACTAATTATATATATATTTATTTAATTATATACATCCAGGAATATTTTAGATAGAAAAATGAATAACACCATTAATAAGGATATAAGACATACATATGCAAGAACCATCATTTCAATTTTCAACAGAACAAAATCGAAGAAAGTTTAATAATAATTAAACACAAAAGAATAACTATTATAGAATATAAATAAAATATATTTATAAAATAAATCCCTATAAAAATAAATGTGACATGGTAATGTAAAATAAATCACATCACTTCATAGAGGTGGGGGTCAACAAGTACGCACGTGATAAGTTATAAGTTTTCAATCGATTCAAAGGAATGAAATAATATGTTATATTATAACTATATAATAATATTAATGGGATAAATTTCATACATAAACACAAATCTTTCATAATACACATTTATAAAATATGGTGATTATTTATTAATTGTATCACTACATAGAGTTTGTTCTCCATATGTATGAATGATAGATACTTTCACTTCCCATTTGATGGGAAAAAGGGTGGATAATGGTGGTTTAATAATCAAAAAAAATTTAAGTATATTTATTTTACTACTGTTATTATTTCCTGATAAATCCTATATATTTAGAGGAGTTAAATAAAAAAATAAAAGGAAGTGATCGGTTAAGGAGATTACATCATATTGGAAACAACTCCATTTAATAATCCATATAGGATACTTGGCTTGAAATTATTTGTAGAAAAGAAACTATATTGTTTTTAGGGGACTGTATAATATTGTTTTTAGGGTTTTTGGAGTTAAAATGAACAATGTGGTGTTATTAATAGGAAGGAGGGGAATAATTTTTAATTGAGGAGATGGGAAGTCTGGGATTCATTAATGATTACAAATAAAATAAAGTCATTATGTTGAAAAAATATTCAAAATGTAAAGATATTTTAATATAAGGTTATATGGGGATTAAATAAAATCAACCAACAATATTTCGACAGTTTTTAGGGGGGTCTTAAACAATAACTTTTAGTCTAACACCTTAGTAAACCCTTTTTAATGTTATCCCCAATAACATCTTTTCTAGTCTTAATGGGTTATAATTTCATATATAAGGTAAAAAATTGGATTATAAATGAATAAGGGATAATATTATCAAAAATATATTATCCAACATATTTTATTTCAATATTTTCATTATTTTTAACAAATTTAAAAATACATTATTTTTATAAGATATCATTAAGGTTAATTTTGACTGATTTCTTTTCATATGAGTTAAAAGAATTAATGAAAAGGTTGAATTTAGAATATAATAATTTAAAATAGAACTAATATATCATAATTATATATATAATATGTCTAAAACTATATATAAATAAAATTATATTAGTTATTAATTTTTTAAAATCAATTATTTTATTTTTCTATTAATTGATGAAATACAATGTCCATGTTTCATAGGTATTTAAGGTAATTTTAATTTTATTTAAAAATGAAAAAAATATATTACAAAAATAATTTTATTATTATTGAAATATATATTAATATTCATTCATAACTTTCTTTTTTCTCTATATTGCACAAAATATATATTTATAACTAAGTGATTGAACATTTCATAACATTAATTGATTTAAATTTTATATGTGTAATTTTAATAGAAATATGTAACTTAAAAATTAAATTCCCAATTAAATTTGATATGGGAAGAATTAATTTCATCTAATATATTTATTATTAAAAATTATGTTCTTATCTCTTCATTTTAGACCAGATTTACCCGATTTACTCTTTACTGAATTGATAAAGATTACCACAATTACTATTCATAATGCCAAAAATTATAAGGGTCCTATTTAAAATAATTAACCCTCATGATTTAAAATATAGAATCCATTTTATTAAATTCAATTTCAATAATTATCAAAATATAGTTCTAAAATAACCATGCAAAATCTGAGGAAAATGACTTTTCATAAAAATACATTTTAAGCATAAAACATGATTTATTCTTTTACCATGTTTAAAAATTATTAAATAAATGATAAAAAATTTCATTTAATATATAATAATTAAATTTTATTAAAATAATTTACTAATAGTGAGTAATTTAATTAACTGTGAAAAAAATATATTTCCTATATAAGAATACTTTTTTCATAAAAACAAATCCTTTATTTTCAAATGATAATAGTTTTCATTTAGTTTAAATTGAGAAAATAAATTATTTTCATCAGAATAATTTTCATAATTATTTAGTACTATTAATAACCACCAATAAAATAGATAAGAGATATATTTCACATTAAATAATAATAATTTAATAGTATATAGTGGTTTTTTTAAACATGATGTTGTGTTTAAAGAAAAATTCAAAATAAATAAATTTTATTTTTAGAGAACTATTTCATAAAATAATGTTGTATAACATTGTACCACACACAAAATTAATTTTTCCCTAATAATTTTAACACACTTATACAATCATATGTAGATACATCTACTTCAACACACACTCATGTTCCCAAATAGATTCCTAAAATTTTTAGTTTCGCCCCAAAAAATGACCTTATGAGTGGTCTTGTTGGTGGCACTTTCTCTCCACGATTGAGAATCTCCAATTATTTTTCATTATAAGTGATATATTTTTCTAGTGGTATGAACTCTGAGTTTTGTACATGTGAAGGATTATAAATGTACTTCCTCAGAATAGATACACTTAACACAACACATACTAGTGAAATAATCAATGGAAACACAATACAAAAGCCACCATCACAATATTATAAAGATTTTCATGGGAATAGTATATCTGTGCATACAATATCAATTATTTTTTATTCTTATAAGCTTCTTCCATGGTGAAATTTGTAGTAAAAACCTATCTCTGACTTCAAATTCTATATCACATTGATGATTGTAAGAATAATTTTTCTATGAACTATGTGGTACCTTGATGTGATATTGAGTGGATTTGACATTATCATCCCTTTCCACATTCATATCTGGTGTAAATAACCATACTGGGTTAACCAACCCATATACACATTCCAACCATCATATGGTGAGGGGAAACAAAAATAATGGAATTAGGTCTTGCATATAACAAAATCCAGTCATTAAACCAGAGTACAAAAAGGATGAATAGATATAAAAAAAGCTATAAGATCCAAGCCATAACATGATAAAAAAATTATGAAAAGTATAAATGTGACCAATATTCAACTACAAACCACCTCTCAATGAAGGAAACAATAAAATGAGATGTTTACACACTAAAAGATGTCCTTCCCTTTACTTAGATACTACAATATAATATCTACAACATCCCAAAGTAATAAAGTAAAGTGCGAGGAAAAATCCTAGTAGGATACCACCATAATGTTGATACATGGACAAATATCACTAATTAAAAAATTATACATTTTAAAATAAATACAGTTTTAGAAATAATTTTCATAAATACAATACCTTTGTAAATCATTTTCCCTTTTTTGTAATAATATAATTTTAATTTCTCAATTCAAAATTATGAAAAATAGAAGTGAAAAATTAAGAATGAATATCCATGATTCAAAAGGTAATAAAAAATTAGATATCCATGATATACTATCATGTTAAGCAATGTGACAAAACCTCATATAAGAACATTTGAGAAACAATAAATTATAAAAACAATTTGATGATAAAAATACATAATTGAAAAAGAACACTATAATATGTGTTATAACATATGGTAAAATAAACAGTAGACACAAAAATATCACATGATAGACCAAATAATGGATGAAATTAATATTGAGTCCCGACATAGTGAATTGATATAAAAATCAATAACTAGTTTTTCCACAAACACTAATATTTCTTATATATATTCGTCATCTCACTCATGATTATCAATGTTATAGGATTATTAGAATAAATCTTAAAACTATTCCCAACATTTGTAAAACATTTTTCAAATTAATGAAAAAAATCTTTACCATTAAAACACCCAATTTCTAAAAAATCAATTTTTTATGAAAACCCATTTAAAAACATTTATATTTCAATGAAAACCCTTGGAACCATAAATCTATTTAATTATATAAACAAACCATAAGAATTTATAAATATTGATAATAAATTCATCGATTTAAACCATTGTATGTAAACACCTTCTTCACATTGGTGTAAACCTATCCACCTACAACCACATTGAAGGTAAACCATGACATCCAACCATTGAAAGACAAGGTATGATAAGAAGATGCAAATGGTTTTTTGAAAACACTATCTCGTAAATAATATGAACCATATTTGTTTCCAATATAGTGTCAGTGAACAATGGAATTAACAACACGAAGGAACACTTACCAGTAGAGGAGAATCACAATGACCTTGATGATTGATCACTGAATGAGCGATTCAGAATGAGTGGAGACATCTAAAATATCCAAGGGTGAGCTTTGGGTTAAGAGAGGATGGTTGTAAGAATAATTAAATAATAAATTCTCAAAGAGAACTCTAAAATCCTAACAGGATTGTATTAAATGATTTGAAATCCCATTTCAGGATCAGATCTCTCGAAAGACTAAAAAACAAAAAATTACATTGCCTTTTTATAAAAAACAATTTTAGCCATTAGATTATGTGAACTCTAAATACATAGTTTATATACTTAATTCCCTAAACCGGATTCACATAATCTACCAATAAACCATTATATTTTTTGTAATCCATTTACATTACATGTAATTTCCCCGAAGAAAACATGTTGTTAATTTATACATAAATTTCCAAAAACAACCTTCGGCATTCTCCAAAATTGAAGACAATCCTATAATTCCTAAAACACATTTATAACCATAATACATTATTTTAAACAAACATATGACCCAAAATGTTTTATCATTTTCCAATAAAAGGACATTCATTCCAGAGGAGTCTTCAGACACACCCAAATGAAGATGATAAAAAAACATGCAGAAGGGAGTACCTAAACTGTAAAACCAAATTATACAACATTCCCACCATAAATGATTTATTACCCTTGAAAATCCGAAGATTCTCAGACTCAAAAAATGGAAGGCCACTGATACGGGATCAATAATTCCCTATCTCATGTCTCATGGCTACCCCATCTGCACTTCGCCATTACATGAACCAAAATAATCATTTTACCACGAAGTACATTCTCTTAGTAATCCATAAACATAACATGATGCTAAAGAATAGTGGTTTTGGTATCAAGAACAACATACTCCCATCTAATCACATGGTAATGATTTGGTATATACATATTTACTTAAGTTACATGAAACACATTGTTGATATATTTCAAACTAGATGGAAATTAAATTAGATAGACCACCTTTACTATTAATCTAGTGATCTCAAAGGGGCCCACAATCCTTCATGCCAACATAACTTTCTTACCCAAATGATGATATCCCATGTGAGATGAAACTCTAATAAAAAACCAATGACCAACATTAATCTTTAACAGATTCTGATGAGGGTTTACATAATATTTTTTAAGAACTATGTGCCATTTTCAATCTCATACAGATCAAGCGCACCATATCCATCATTTGCATAATATGAATCTATGACCATGGACCACTCTCCCAAATCTACCCAACACAATGGATATCATCATGGATTCCCATAAAAGGCTCAATGGTGGAAATCATAATCATGGATTGATATATATTATTATAGTAAAGATCAACAAGAGGAAAATTATTTTTCTATGACCCACCAAAATTGGGCACACCATCCTAAAGAACATCCACAAGATCCCTGAGAGGCATCTCTATCCATCCATATATCTACAAATGATAATAAATTCTCAATCTAATCATGGAATACATCATCTGATTTTAAATGTTTTAGAACCTGGATGTGATCCTATGGTCCCTATCAGATACAATCATTGATGAAACACATGATGTCTCACAATATACTGAAAATAAAATTCTTCAAGATGTTCCACATTAATTATTTCTTGATGGGTAGGAAATGCACCAATTTAATTATTTTCTCAATGGACACCAAAATCACACCCTTCACCCTAGGATCTCATCCTAAACAAATAGAAAATCCTTGGAGATATCAACCAAATTCCATGACATAATAGGTATGGTTTTAAAAAAACTTGTATATACATTGTTTTATTACATAATTAACAAAACAAGTAATAAATTGTGATATAAAATACAAAATTTAACATCTCATCATATTACATGAAGGTCAATGTATCAATTTATGTTACATATCGGTATCCCCAAGGTGAATGAACCAACAAGTTTTATGTACACTCTATATCAAATTCCGATTCAATGAAAATAAAACAGATGCCTGCCATAGAAGTTGAAACTTACATTGGGAGACCTCAACCACTCTTTTGAGGCCTCCACACCATAAAGGGTATCATCATAAAATTGTAACTCAGTGTCTATTACCAAATTGAGAAAAAAACACTCATCAAAAGAAGAGTAACCTTTTATAAATTTAATGAGCACCTATCCACCAACCTCTCATACTCTCACGATCATACCAGTAATGAAAACAATCGAATACCACTCCTCAACCAAATTTTTAATGTATTTGTCAATTAATATTCTTCTCAATATATATGTAATGAAATTCTATTTTCAAGGAGTGTATACAATATCAAAATAAAAATTATAAAGGTACTCCACCCAACATCTATATAAAAAGTTTTAATCACTTTGAAGGGAAATATTTTTCACTCTCTTATGATCAGAATACATAGAAATACACTCCAAAAAAGGTAGTGACACAAAATTTTTAGTGCATTCACAAAAACTTCCAAATAAAGATAATGGGTAGGATAGTTCTTCTCATAAGGGAACAACAAGTAACATCTATAGGAAACCACTTCTTTCCCTGCATTAATGCACATTTGAAACCCCAAATAGATGAATCATTGAAATCATCATAAACCAAACCTAGTTTTAGAATAATAAAAACTGACACTGAAGTCATACATACATTTAGATTCTCAAAATATATCTATAAATTGTCATCCCTTTCAAAATCCATACCCTTATGTTTTAATGTAGTCAGCAAATATGATATATTGGATAAATCCTTATAAAACCATCTCTACTGACCATGAAAACCCAAGAATCCCTAGGTCTCAAACCCCATTCTAGGATGTTCCTATAACATAACCTCATGTGACTTTTTAGGGACCACTAAGATCCTCGTATTAGATATAAATTATCTCTAATTTTTCACTTCTTGGATCTAAAACTCACATTTGGAAGAATTATCATATAGACGATGTTCCTTCAAGGATTGAGGAATGATACTCAATTGGTCCCTATGATACTCCTTTGACATGAAGTACACAAAAATATCATCAATGAACAATATTAAAAAAATTCGATGAACTAATGAAATGACTGCTTAAAAATCCAAGAACACCACTTGAGCATTTTTCAGATTGAATGGCATGAATAGAAATGAAAAAAGACCATTATAGATCCTAATTGATATCAAATTTATATATTTATACTAGACGCTCAAATAGAGGTTACCTAAATGATGATAAATATTTGAAATCGAATATACCCATAGAATGTGGTTAAAAGGGCCATTAATCCTTAAAAAAGCATATTTTTTATTTATATTCACCTGATTCAACATCCGATAGTCAATAACATGTTTAAGGCTTCCAACTTCCTTATTATCCAAGAGGACAGAAAAATCCCATGGTGACATGCTTGGACAAATACATGCTTTAGCCTCCAAGTCCTCATTCTACACATTAAGTTCCACCAAATCAGTATGTTCAATTCCATAATATGGTACCTAAATAGGCATCATACTAGAGATAAGGTCAATAGTAAATGTTGCCACTTAGTATGGTGGTAAAACAAAAAACCATTCATGTAGTTCTCTTGGTATTCATATAACATTGAAGTGTGTTAACCACACAATCAAGGGTCAATTGGATCAAGAAATTTCTTTAAAACATGCATGAGATTACCCTAGCATAAGAAACAACATGACCTTCCCTTCATGATCTAGAGTCCCACTCACCCTAAAAATATTATTTGACCCCATTAGTAGATAAGTAATTAATATGATATAGAGATAAGATTATAAGGGCCTTAAACACTAATAATACAAACCATTCTGATAATTAAGTTAAATATGACATTATTGTTAATTAAAATGTCCCATACCACCTTAATGTGGTCTATCATCACCTCAAATATAATGCTCTAATTTTTTTTAAACATCTTTACCAACAACATTAAAATATCCAACAAGTATGAAATATATTTTGAAAACAATCCCAACACATCAACTAAATTTAACATCTTAATAGAATTAGTAGCACATATGTCATGATATTCTAGCACCATGGAATATGAAATAAATACCGTACCTCTAACTATATTCTTCCCTAATTTAAATTTATCTTGTATGTACACCATTACACAAAGATGTCTAGTCTAAACCCCACCAAATTATATCTTACCAATGTTAACATCCCCCATATCTTGTGGACAAGTCCCACCACCCTTGGATGCATTGGTACGAACCAAAAAAACCCTTAATGATTGTAGATCCTAACTTACTACCCTAGGATATCTTGTCAAAAAAATGTTTCATGAAGAATGATAATCGAAAAAGATGAATAGAACTTTGAGACTATGAATATTTAGTCTTAGTATGACATAACCCTTCACCCTGGTATCGGAAAACCTAATACTACCCTGTTGAAGCTCTTGAAATTAGTTCCGAAGAGAAATGCTACAACTGAATTTCCCTTTCTTGATAGAAGATATACCATGGCTAATAATAACCCTAACTAATGCACCACCAAAACCTATATTCGTAGATATTTCTACCTCATCCAATTATTCATTGTCATCCACCTCCAAAATGGTTATAAGGAACTTGAAAGTCAACATAAAATTAATATCAAGACTCAATACAAACTCAATACTTTGATCCTTTAGGTTCTCATCAGTGACAAGATTTGGTTCTAGATACACTCAATCATAAAAATGAGTGGATTTTTCTATAATTGTAATCCCCACCTACTTTAAGGCCAGAAACACTCATGTCTATTACACATGTAACACCTCATTGTAAAACTATTGATTAACTATTTTTATAAAATATCTTATGTAAGACCATTGTCCAACATAACTTATAAAATAGAGTCCCACCATCTACTTCCCATAAAGACGATCATAAATGTTGAAATACCACCTTTGAGTATTTATGAGTCTTTAAGAATTTTAAGATCATCTCAATACACTCTAGAAACTCCTTGGATTCATGTGGTACTTTATCACCATAGAATTTGGTTGGAAACTACATAGTGAATTCAGATCCATGATCCATCATATGTTTTTGGTTTCTAACACCCACTTGACCCAGAGTCCAAATAGTATGAAGAATGGTTTCAACCAAAGAAGAGTTAACCAGATGATTATCTTATGGAACCAATCTCATAGTTTCCTCTCTCAAATTTGGAAGTGCCCCTCTTAGGAGAATTTTCAAATAAACAGATGACAATAACCAATTATATCATGATAACATTACTAAATATATGGACTACATTAAAAAGTGAAACCAATCATTTAAAATAGAAATAATTTTATAAAATTATGAATTCTTCAACCAAAATATATCACTTAAAAAGGAATATGTCAATTTAAATAAAATACTCATCTAGTTCATTCATATGGCCACAATCCAGAAGTCAAAATCCTAGAAAGGGTCCAGGACTACCCATTGTAACTCGGATTTCCAACTTAAATATTCAAATTATGATGGTACTAACCATTATCTACCCAAGACACAAAATCAAACTCATGAAGTGTTAACCCAAGTGAAACTAAGATTTCCCTTTAATTCCAAAATTTAATAGACCAAACAATGTCAAACGAACCATACACATGAGCCATCAATCACATGGTGTGATGAAATAAAAATAATAGAAGAAAGTCATGAATATAACAAAAAAATACAAACAACCATTGTAAAAAAAGCTCGTTAAAATAAATACCACAAAAATAATATGATCCAATCCATAAAAGGATAATAATTAAAATATGACAAGTCCCCATGGGACTAAAAATCTCCTCCAATCTAACCAACAATTAATGTAGTGATAAAGTGATATGATGAAATTCTATAATATTCCATTCCATTTTCCAGGTTCTTATAATAAAAAACCTATAAACACCCAATGAAAATAGAGGGTGTGAGCGGAAATCCCCACTGGATTCCTCCACGACATAAATTTATGGTCTAATATCAAGAATAAAATATTTTAATATTTTAAAACCAAAATAGTTTTAGAATTAATATTCATAAATCAAATCCATATGTAAATCATTTCCCTTTGTTTATAAAAAAAATTTCTTATTATTAATATTTAAGTATGAAAAATAGAAGTATTAAAATGTTAAATCAAATACATTCATCATATGGTAATAATGTAAGAACTTATCCATGAAATAATATTATGAGATTTTATTTGATACAACCTCATTAAAAAAACATGGGAGAAACAACACCTGATAAAAATCATCATGTGGTAAAAATATATAAATTTAAAAAACCTTATAATTTCAGATATAGAAAATGGGAAAATATATTGTAGGTATTAAAAGTGACTAATCTAGAACATAAATTGGATCATCATAAAATCTTGTCCTGCCAATGTCTGTCGATATCAAAAAAACATTCACAAGTGGTGCCACACACAATAAGATTTCTTATGTCAATTTCCTGATGCACCCAGGGTCCCTGAAGTTCCAAGATATTGAAACAAAATTTCACATCCATTATATCCTTTTTGAAAACATTTTTTTAAGGATAATAAAAACTTCTATATTGTTTCAAAAACAGACTTCTAAGTCAAATAAAATCCAATTCTAAATGAAAAAATGTTAAAAACATTTATCATTTGAAGAAATCCCTTGAAAATATAAATCATTTCATTTAATAAAAAAACTAAATTAATTTATCTATAATGATAAAAATTCATTGAATTAACCAATTTTTTATAAACATGTACCTCAAAATGGTATAAACATGACAACCTTGGATAGTGTTGAAAGGAAACCACGATATCATCCTTTAAAAAACAAGGATGACAAGAAGGTATTAATCATTTATTTCAAAAAGAATATTATCACAAAAATGAACTATAAACATAAAAAAATGATTATATGAAAAAAGGACTGAATATCCAGAAGGAATTCATACCCAGAATGTTATACTGCAATATCCCTGATGATCGATGACCAAAATATAGATTCAGAAGGAGCAGAGATATCCCAAATATGTTAGGGTGAGCTTTTGGACAAGGGATGTGGATATAGGTGGAATAAAAGAGTAAATGCCTATAAAATTCAACAAAAACACATTTATGGAGAATATTACATTCTGAAACACCATTTCATGATGTGAACTCCCTGAAGTCAAAAAATGACAAACAATACATCACCTTTTTTAAAAAAACATGATTTTTGTCGTTACATAAGGTTAAATACAAATACATGGTGTGTGGATATATTTCTCTAATCTAAATTCACAGTATCATGTAAGTGACCATTAAACGGCTTATAATACATTTATATGATGCATAATCACCCATGAAACATCAAATATGCCAGTTGAACATAAAATCTAAGAAACATCCTTTATAATTTCCCAAATATAGGGATACCCCTAGAATTAATATGAAAACTTTATACCCAGTCTCCACTAATTCACATAGTTATTCATCCCCAAACTATAGGTCAATTTTTCCTACTAAGTATTTTCATCCTCGATAAACCAAAAAAACACCCAAATATGTAAGATAAACAAAGAATGAACATGGGAGTAGGAAAATAGTTTAATGGGATGTTACATCTAGTGAAAATATATTTCCTTCTCCACATCTATCAAATCATGATAGAGTTCAATATTTTTTCCATATAGGGATTCATGAAGAGACATCTAAATGCTCAAGTGAAAGCTATTATTCTATGAAAAATAACATAGTGGAAGGTGATGATCCTCGATAACTATGCAATACATAGAATAAGATAATAACACATAATATGGTGTTTTAATGGTTCTATCAGACTAAACATATATTTGAGGATGAAACATTGTAATGGAAATAATCATAGTATCTAGAGCCTACTAAGGAAGTCCCCATAACAACATGATAAGCCTTAGATACAAATCAGATTCAAGGGAATATGGTAGTTCAAGAAAACCTTCCATTTTCTTGATTTATGTACATGAAAGGCGATCTAGATATAAATAATATATAATAGAAATGATGTCTGTTGAAATTTTTAAAGGATAAACTGAACCCAAATAACATTATGTCTTATAAGTGTTTTTTGGTGTTCGATGACAAAATCCATGTTGATATTTTTTCCATTTTCATTCTGGTAAAGGTAATGGTTGTAATCACCCATTATTCTTTATCTCTCAATGTTAACATTCTCAAAAATCATGAATTGAGATACAAAAAATGAAATACCATACATCATTCCATTACACCAAAAAGATTCTATCATATCTCTATACATCTATGATGAATAGAGAATGAAGAATTATGATCTTCATTGAAAAAATACCTTTTCAAATATTATATACACATAACACATTCAAATTTTTTGAAACTAATGTTTCCATCAAAATCAAGAATTAATTTCAGAACATTTCTCACTAATATCTAGAGTTTCATATCCTCATTCTGCACCTCTTTAATCCCCACATGGATAGATTATTGAAAATTCATTTTATGGAAACAAGATTTATAACAATTAATTTATGTTTCTCACATTCATAGGTTGAAAAAAATATAAGACATTTTTTTATCCTCATCATTGATGAGATAACATGATCTATTCAACTTAAAGAATCATCCACCTTGTTTTCTTCCCCGTGGTGTTATTATATCGAGCAATCATATTCTATAATCAGTTGAAAAAAATTTCAAATGCTTATTCACATATTTTATTGTGAATATATACCATAATATTTTATGATCAGTATATATGTAATATTTTCACTATAAAAATAGTTTCTCTATATATTTCATGGAAATATTAGGACATATAACTCCAAATCATGAGAAGGATAATTTTTCACATGAACCTAACATTATCTTGAGGCATAACCTATAACCATATCATTTTTTTGATAACACATCACAATCCATTATTTTATACATCATTATAGTTTAAAAAACCTTCTCTACTATAGGGTATTGTGAGATTAGGTCCACTGACCAACATTCTACTCAACTCCTTGAATTTATCTTCATATTCATCAGTTAAAAGGAACTTAGTTCTCTTAAATGTTTACATGTTTAGTGGATTAGAATGTTTTTTAAAATTATTTATCGAGTGGTGATAATATCTATCCAAACCAAGAAAAATATGGATCTTAATAACAATGGTTGTCCTAGGACAATGTTTAATAACTCATGTTTTTGAAGGATTCCCTAAAATACCTTCACTCAAGATTACAAGACCTAAAAAATGAAACCTTTAGAAGAAAATAATTCACACTTACCAAATTCGTAATTAAAATTACCTCAATGTCTTTAGTATAATTCTCAATTGATCTTCAAGCTCTTATTTATCACCTATAATGATTACTACAAACTGATCAGTGTAATATATAACGATTATATTCATTAAATCAATGTAAATAATGAAGGAATTACTAAGTCCAAATTTCATATCAATTAATTCACTGTACCATACATAGTACAGAATGTAATCATGGATATATCACAGTTTGTACCCTCAATTAGTGATATCCAAAATGAAGTCCAATAATGGAAATGCATTTATCTGTATGTTGTTGTTCAAATAAGTCATAAATATGAGGTAGAGGATACTTATTCATGATTTTTATCTTATTAAGAACTGAATAATCAACAATGAATCTCATTGGTCAATATTTATTTATAATAAAATAGTTTCTCCCCATGGCTATGCACATGGATGGATGAATCCCTTATCTATATTATACAATTTTTTCTTCTTCAATTTTTTTAACAAAATACGTGTAATTCAATAAAGAGTATTCAAAATAGGTGTATCACAAAACATGTTATCTGCTGAAAAATATACTTCTTAATTAAGAGGAAGTAAATGAAGTTACGATAGATGAAAATATACAAAAAACTAAAAAATAGGTATATCTTCCATATTTATTTTCTCAACAAACATTTGAGACGAATATCGTTCATGGATAAGAATTTAGACACACAAGATAGATGTAACTTCCATTGAATGTTTTCATTAAACCATTGATTGATAATTAGGCATGATTTATTTTTTAATATTATACGTGACTTCCCTTAATTGATAATTCATACGTGCTCTAATGAATTAAATGCTATCCCAACCTAGAATCACAATGATATCATGTAAAGGGAGAGTTAAAAAGATTTGTGAAAAAGAATATTCCCACAAACATCATGTTCAGTATAATTTAATAATTGATATGTAACTATGATACCATTAGGTGTTATCACTTCCAAATCAACATCAAATATTTGAGGATATTAATTTACAATCCTTGAATCTTTATACTGATATACATGAATTCATATAACTAATCTCTAATATTATACTTCAATATTTGAGCTTTGTTATTACCCCATCAGCTTCATCAATCTTTCTTCAATACCTTAAAAAAATGAAATAGATAGAATGACCATCATGGATAGTTAATTATAGTGGTCAATCATGAAAAATCATTCATAGCATGTGTAAATCATGACACCTTCTTCTCAATTTGTGTATATATATGTTTAGCATAGGATATTTAAGGTCATTACTAAAACGTTAGGATTTAATCATATACTTAGACTATCCTCAAGATTATTAATTTTTCTTATAATCATAGTTTCAAATGGTTAACAAAACCATAATATGATTCCAACAATAAATTCCCAAGGTTTATATACATAAATATTACAAATTTTTATACGAATATTGAATACTTTTCACAAAAGTATAGCCAAGAACCGTAAAGGCTTATTTTCTCTAGAGACTAGATAAAAAATAATTTTATTTCATTAAACATATTCAACATCTCCCACAAGGATCTAAAATTTAGTAATCCCTATATATATACTCTAAAAAAATCTCTCCTTATAACCTATAGTAAATTAACATAAGAAATGATGATCTCAAAGGATTTTTAATGGTAACCCTGAGATATGTCAATCAATGATCATATGAAATCAGAAGATAATAATATGTGTTTGAGATATTAAACATAACATACAAAGTTCATACCCAATATATCAAAGAACATAATAATAATTAATTGAATAAATAATTATAATTTTAAAATAAATTTATCATTAGACTGGGAAGTATTCATAAATTAATCCAGAAACATTTTTTCATGTCATAAAAGTGTAGCAAAATCATAGGTATGAAAAAGATATAATATGTTAAATAAAACAACCAGTAAAATAAAATCATAACTAATAAGTCCCCATCACTTTTTCCCATATTAGATCAAGAAATGTGACATGTTTCCTAGATTTTATTAATCACATTGACTCTTTTGAGGTAATGGATCAATCACATTGACTTGTTTCTTGTAATGGATAAGGTGCATCGACTTGTTTTCACTTAATTATCCGAGATGATATAATAATTTCACTGATACATCAGTGGTATATTTTATTTTGATACTCTTAGTTATATAGTAAAAACCATACATATGTGTTCCTCAAAATCATATAAATTCATCATATCATTTATCGTTACCCATACAATGAAAACGAGTTTCATAAAAATTTTATAATCTCAAAATAAGTTATTCCAATGATAATTAATGGTTTTCATAAATATATTATAATAATAATAAACCATCCTGATAAATATAAATTATGAAAACATTGGATAATATCCCAATTAAACCATAAGAAACAACAAAATCGTTCATTGTTGATGAATAAAAAATACTATTAAAAACATTCTTGATGAAAATATACATTCCATTTTGAAATTAATTATTTAAAATCTAAAAAATATAAAAAAACATGGAACTAATTTTTATTGAAATGAAATATGTAATCATTTGAAGTATATTTAATATAATTGGGCAGTCATGAAAGTGTTTTATTCTATTCAATCTATATAATTTTGAAAAAAACATTCCTTTCACACTTTTGTTGAAAAATTCAAAAAATACCTCATTGTGAAAATGGAAATATGTTCATTATAATTTTTTTTGTAAAAATAAAATCATGGGTAAAAAATAATTATAAAGAGAATATGGTAATCATTAAAAAATTCTTGAAAACATTTTTTTAAAATATGGATATAGAAATAAAATGGTATTAGTCCAATGATAGAAATAATGTTTATTTTCCATGAAATACACATTTTATCTATTAATACATAAAGAGATAAAATGATTTGAAAACATATATTCATAATAAATGAATAGAGGGGAATAAATTTAAATTTATTTATTGATTAAAGGTTAAATAATTTCATCAAAGTAAATTTAATGCAAAATAATCCTGATAAAATAGGATTTAAATATAAATCCATTACCGAAATTCTCAAATTTTCTTTTTTCAAGTTAGAACATCCTATATAATTATTATAGATTTGTATTAAATTTTTTATATTGAAAATTCATATCTATCATACCATTTATGATTTATATATGACATCTTCTCCCCATATTATTGTCAACATGTTCTTAAAATCACTATTTTTGGTGATATTAGATTCGTTTTTCAAGCATGTTTCTGTTCGACAGTACAAAATCTTGTAATTTAATTATGGTTATATACATTACAATTTTTAATAATTATATAAATATCACATAAATTAATTATATAAATATTTAGATACATATGTTAATGTTATAAATAGAATAAAAAATTGCACTATTCATTTAGACTTCAGGTCATAAGCACGCATGAACGTTGTATTCATATTATAATAAATGGAATGAAAGAATATAAATAATAATCCACATTTTAAGAATAATTTTTAATTTATATAACTTATTCATATTTATCAATTAATTATATATTACCATCCATGTATAATAGCAATGGTGAATGAATCATATCACCTCGTGGAGGTGGCAGTCCCCAAATACACACATGCAATGTTATCATTTTGAAATGAATTGGAATGTAAGAATGTATATATGATATTTTCATTATATACGATTATTCTTGTAATAATTATCACATATATAGATTAAAAAAATACTCATCTATAAAACACATTGATGATGTGTGAATTGTAACTCTACTCAGAGATGGTCTTCCATATATAGACATGGACGATACTTTCACATCCCAATAGCAAGGAAAATAGTTTATAATGGTGGTTTCAAAATGATAATAAAATATAATTTTATTTATGATACTAAAGTTAATATTATTTTTTATAAAAACCATATATTTTTAAGAGATAAATGATGAACTAAAAATGAATTGATCAGTTAATGAGATTACCCATTATTTGAAGTGACTCCTTTAAATCTCATCTTAAGAATCCTAGTTATGGTATTTTGGGAAGAAAAAAACATATATAATTTTAATAAAAGGTGTATTAGAAAACATTCAAGGATTCTATTGAGATATAATGCTTTATGTAGGTTAATAATGAGAAATTCGGGGATCCCTTATATAATTGAGGGGAGTTTCCCTCTTTGGATTTAATAAAATATTAAAATACAACAAAGTGGTTATCTATAATTTTTTTTCAAATGGATAGGGATTCAATGTTAAGGAAGTATTGGTTTATATAGAATATAAAAATAAAGTTTTTATAGATTATGTTCTGTCTTTAACCTTATCATTTGGTTAAACCCCTTAGTTAACATATTTTAATATTAACCTCGATAATGTATCTTTCACTACTAGAGGTTTATAATTTTACATATAAGGTGATACATAAATCATAAATTAACAAGGGATAACATTATATACTAGAAAATTTCCACATCTCCATCATTCATTATTTTTATGTCTTTAAAAAATATAATAAAATATATTTTTTGATAAAATATCATTAATGAAAATTTGGAAACTCTTCAATTAATTTGACTAAAAAGCCATTAAAAAGGTAAAGATTTAATGTAATTATTTAAAAAATATAAAATGTTATATTTATCTTTAAAATACAAGAATTGATATAAATAAATCAAATTGTTTTACTTCTGATATTTGTAAAATAAATTATTTTATTTTTCTTTTAATTAGATGAATATTATATCAACATTGTATAAGAATTTAAGGTAATCATATAAATAAGAGAAATTTAAAAAAAATTGCATACTTGAAATAAAAGTTTTAATAATAAAAATAGAAATTTATATAAATTCATTACATTCTTTTTTCTATATGTAGACACATAATATATATTAAAAACCAAATGGGTGAAATTTTGGTAACATTCATTGATTTAAATATTATATAGGTAATTTTCCTGGAAAAGGGTACCATTAAAATTAAATTTCACTGATAACATGCTAAATATAAAATTACCTCCATACAATAAATATTACAATGATAATTTTTGGCCATGTCAATTTGTTTTATCCTAGATTAAGTCTATTTTTTTACCAAGGTGATAAATTTTATAGCGGTTGCAATTTTGTTTGCCTAAAAATAAAAGTGAAATACTTTTCATATTTAAACCAACTAATTATAAATATGGTATGGAATAAAATTTCAATAATTCTAGGAGTATAATATTAAAATGAGCATGCAAAATATGAAAATATTGTATATAGAAAAATAAATTTTTATATATAAATCAAAATTTATTCTCATCCCATGTCCTAAAAATATTTGATAAATGATAATTCATTTTAATAAATTAAAAATATAAAAATTTTACTGAAATCATTCACAATTAGTAATTAATTTATTTTATTATGATAAAATATATATTACGCACATAATTTTTTTAGATAAACATCCCCTTTATTTTGACATGATTATTATTTACATTTCTAATTAATATATAACCAATTAATTAATATTACATATAAATTTTTATAATTTATTAAGTACTCTTCATAACGCCAAATCTAATGGGTAGGAAATTACAGTTCCAATAAATAATTATATTTTATTTGTATATCATAGTTCATTTAAACTCTCAGTTTAATGTAATGTAAAGTTTCAAAGCGATTAAATTAATTTATAGAGGACTATTTCAAAATAAACTGGGGGTGTTAAATTGTATAATGTAATCTTCATCAAGCACAAATTGAATAAAAAAATAGAATATATCATCACAAAATAGTATATCATTTGAAAATTTATATTTATATGATTTCATTTTAATACATGGTTTTTTTTGGATTTGTGCTTTCTAATGTATTCTCCTATATTAAGAAATTGTTTTTAGTTATTAGAAACCCAATTGTGGTTTAAAAATATTTAAATTGTACTTGTTTCCGGAAATAATATTGAATAATTAAGAAATCATATGAGGTATTGTATATCATACTTCTAATCATAAGAAATGATTAAAATTTTAAACTATGTTTGGTCTAATGATATATGATATCATGTGTTGTGATATTTCCATTCAATAAAATATGAGATATTGTAGACAAAGAAAATTGTCTTATTTCATTGGTTTTTAATCTATCATATTTTATGATAAGATATATCATATATGGTTAAAGCGTCCGATGACACATGAAAAACAGATTGTTTCATAGTCAATTGGATATAGGGTACACTGTAAGATATGACTTCCCATGTGATAATGGATTTAAATAATTTGAGGTTTATTTATCCTAAAATAGTATTTATAATATTTCTTAATAAACCAATTGATATAATGTAAATTTTTACATACAACGAAAAAATAATTATTTTTCTTAATATGTAATTACTAATTGTACAAAATAATTTTTAAAATGAATATAATTTAATGAAAATTATATATTGGGATATTAATTATTTCATAAAGTGTCTTTAAATAATTGTTAAATAAATATGAAACATTTCATAATTTTTTTAACAATAGTAGTTGTTAAGATTGATTATAACTTGAAATTAAAAAGCATTGCTTATAATATAAATATAACTTTTTTTTATTTACAGTATTCTGGAAATTATTAAAACAATTCCAAAATAATATTTCATAATTTATATGAACAGGATAAAAAAAATTAGATATATTATATGTATATAATGCAAAGAATTTATGTAATGTGAATACAAAGTATTTGTATTTCTTTTTCTGTCATGAATTTAAAGTAAAAATAAAAATAATGGAGAATATAAATGATTTCATATTGAGATTAAATATATTGTGTTTATATTTATTTAATTATTAAATTTTCATAGTGCATGATAAAAGTTTAATGTTTTTAATAGTATGCTAAGGAAATTCTCTTCAAATTTTATCTCATGTTTCTATATATTAATTTTCAATTTAGTTATTTTATTCCCTTATTGATTCATAGATATTGTTTTTATATCATGAATTTATGTACGATTTATTTTATAGAGGCAAAATACTTTTAAAAACTATCATACTTGAATTTATAAGGAACATACTATGTATGATATTTGATTTAGATTTTTTTACTTTCACTTTAATTTTTATTGGGTAAGGATATTGAATTAAATGGTTAATTATATATTACATATTTAAGGTTCCATAATGATGATGGAATAAAATTATCTATTGAGTGAATATAATATAATAAGAGGGAAAATGTGTAAGAGATCTAACATCCCTAGAGTTTTGTGCCATGATTCAAAATGTGGTGGTTGATAATTTTTGGTCTAAGCTAAAATTATAAAGATGGTTGATTTATTATGATTCCATGAATTTATATGAAATTTTTTAATAGAAATTTTACATGATATTAATTTATATGTGTATAATTATAGTTGCGTATAATTTTTATGTAACACTAGTTCTTCATTTTGTAAAGAGTTCCACATCAATATGGTTTGAAAATATCAATTTGGTTGAGGAAACATTTATTCAAAAAAAAATTAATAGAGTACTGAAGATATATAATGTGAATTAAATGAGATTGTTTTTTATTAAATATCATTTAAAAATACTAAATTTTATATTCATACAAAATAAAACTATAACGTCCTGAAAGGTAATCCACTAAATGGATCATCGAGCTGTTGGGTCACATTTCCCTAAGAGAACCTTTCTGTTTTCCAGAGGCTTCTGACTTGAAGCGAGGTCCAAAGGTGTGACTATATAACATCCCAAATCAAATGACTAGTTCCGATCCGGAGCATCACATGAGCTCATGTGATCCTCCCAGCTTGCAAGAGGCTACAGACTAGAAGGGAGGATCTAATATCATTTTTGGGGAGACTATACCCTTGGTATCACTCCATAAGTTCGATAATAAACAATAAGAAAACAATAAATAGACTATGTAAATGTAGAAACTGAAAAAATAAAATACATATAAGAATAGATCCAAACGTGGTAAGAATATCTATTTTATAAGGAATATGTATATACCCAAGACATCAATCTAAAAATGAATATAGGGTACTCAGTTGTCTATCACAATCCAATCTTTGTTCATGATCCACCACTTAACCGTCTACCATATGTCCTTTTTCCTTCCCTAGAACTCTCGTCATTGAATCTACAATCACACAAAAATGCCCAATTAGGGTGTGATTACAGGACTATATTGGACTCTACCTATGATTAATTACTATATGTAAAGAATATATATAAATGTTTATATCATGGCATAATTAAATTCTCAATAATCATACATGTGTTGAGTCATCATGTCATGAACAAGAGGACACAAACATATACCCCACCTACTTTATCTCATTTCTGGTAAGAATGTCCAGAATACACATAACTCCATCATGGCCTCATAGAACAGCCCACCCTTCTTGTGGTTGTTATAGGTACTCCACACATTATATCGGGTGTATCCTTAGTTTACTTATCCTTTTAATCACCCATAACCCAAGTACATTGGAATCATTGACTGGTATATTCCAGCAAGCAACTATTTTTTCCTTATATATGGGTTGTCATGTCCACATTTAAGGATGTTAAGACTATTTTTGGATGGGTTACCAGTCACTGGACTATGTAACTACAACCCTCAGGGCTCTACCAATCTATATTAGTGTCCTCCAGCTAACCACAATGCTTTCCCCTCTATAGGTGTAGCCACACCAACCATTAAGGATGTCATGGTCGCGTCTGGTTCGTTAACCTCATACACACAACCTAAAGGCTCCACTACAATATCTTAATACCTGCTTTCTAGTTATAGTGATTTCTCCTTTACAGGGGAACTCATTCCCAAATTTAAAGATGGTAAGTCCACGTTATCTTGGGTAACCTTATAAACCCATCCCCCAAATGCACATGATTATCATGGTACCTGAAACACAATTCCACAGTCAATGCAATGAAAAATAGTACATATCATAGAAAGGAGTGATAGGCCACAATAAGATCAATGTTAGGATAATCACATATATAAAAAATACTCCCATGGATACTCATAGACCCACATTCATCTCATAACAAGCATGAGTTCCTCCAACATAACACCACATCATGATAACATAAAAATATACAAGCCATGTAAAGGTAAGGAACCTCCTACCTCAAAACCATCAATGTCAATGGAAAATTCTATCAATGTTATCATCATTTGAACAAAATTCATACACAAAAAAAATAGATAACTCCCCAAGGACTCCTTGTAACGACCTAAACATTCATTAATGAAAATTTCTCTTAATATAATTAAATGTCTGATTGTGGTTATAAGAAATGTGATCATCATTAGTTTTATGTTTCTAGATTTTAAAATACCATTATGAATTGTGATAATTTTTAATATAGTCATTGAACAGTGATCACATGATTTGTATAAATATAGAACTTTAACAAATCCTATTTACTCACCCAAAAGAAGTGATGACCCCATACAATAGACTATCCCCATAAAAATCCCATTTGTTGAAGCTCGGAAAGTAGGTGGAATCATTGGGATTTGCTCTTGACCAAGAACAATCCGAACTTGAACATGTTAAGCTTGAACAGAACTGATGATGGGAGAAGTGGATGTTAATAGAGATTACCACTCAAGAAATGTTATCCAAGCCACCCCATGAGTATGTCACCATCGTGAACCTTACCCTAAGGACTTATGGGGTGTTATAAGGGGTTATGTAAGAAGCCTATATCACTATGATTATGGGCATTATTTTTTTATGTAATAATGTATATACATCCATTTTATTATTTTCACCATGTAAACATTTTTTAAATCCCAAATACTATTTTTAATTAATATTCAACTAAGAAATATATTTTGATGAATTAAAGGATTTTTTAATTAAATATAATTTTAATAAAATATTATTATTATTATTATTATCAAATTATTTTTTATTAAATATAAATTATCATATAATTTTATGAACACAATTTTAATTTTTTTATTGTTTGGAAGCTATTTTGGTCCAAACAGATTATTTTTCAATAAATGTTAATTTTTATTTTAAAAGTAAAAATTATTATTTTTAGAAAATTATTTACATAAAATGAATATTATTATAGGAATCAAGATTTTGGAATTACCCAACTGTGAATTTTTCATAATTTTCGAGGACAGACGAATTTTTGGGTAAATATTATATACCATTTAAATATATAATGTGTTTTATGACATCATAATGACCAAATAGTGATGTAATAAAATACTATAAACATTATTTTCAGTTAATATATGTTTTATCATTAAAATAACATCATTTTAGATTTGTTTTATTTAATTTACAATGAATTAGTGGACACTTCAAGGCATATAAAACATTTTGCTTTTTTAATTTGTTTTCCTTGAGAGTGAAACTCCCTTCCACATATGTAACCATATTATTTTAAGAAGTTCAGAAATTTGACTTATAAAATTATATTTTAAACTCCCCTTTGGAATAAACAATTAGAAAAACCATGTGATGGAATGTGGTTTTGATTAGTTTAATGTGAAGTGTCACAATCTTAAATAATAAAGCATTACATCTATTTTCCTATATTAGCATAACCATGCTCCCACTTCCTCATCACTCAACGCCTTTGGTTTTCGACCAACCCCTTCCCTCCTCTCTCTAGAATCCACCAACGGTTTCCCAATCTCCCATGAATCCTCTCTCAAGCCTCTCCAAAGCTTTTGAGATAGCATTTCAAATAAGGGATTCCTCTCTTTCCCTTTTTATACAGGTTTCTTAATATTGTTTTACCGTATTATTATCAATTATGAATGTTGGGGGTTGATTTCATACCTCCCCCATACTGCCCTATTTATGTTTGGATAATGGGAGTCCCCTTTCTCCCTCATTAATTCCTTCCATGTACACCTGTTTCGACGACGAAATCCTAGGAGGGATTTCTCTCTCATCTTTTACATCCATGTAATTCCCATGTATTATGAATCAAAATTCTATTAAATAGGTAGGGACGTGTATCTATATGACCCCATTACATTCCATTTTCTATTTATATTTTTAGACACCCATGTATCTCTTATCAAAAAATTTTATGAGTTCTTATTTCATGTCGTTATGCTGTCGAAATTGCACTACGATTTTTCAAGGCAATGGAATAGTGTAGTGAATACCATGCCCATTTTTCTATAAATGGTATTCAACTTTGTGCACATTTACTTATTGATAATAAAGAATAATGTAAGTATTCTACATCCACTTATCTTGGAATAAATGATGATTAATTATTCAATGTTGTATGATCCATGTGGCACACTTATGCATGAAATGATATTTTTAAGAAGGGTGAGCCCTGATAGCACTCTAATGCATTGGGTAATGTATAGTATCATGATACATCATTTGAGATGACTGTTGACTCATGCTAATTCATGTTCAATGCGGGGTTACTCGTGCTCCATGTGCAACGAGGGTTTACTCATGCTACATGTGCAATGAACCTTGGATCATGTTAATTCCATGTTAAGTGTTGTTGCCACTTTTGCATGTTATGATTATCATTATTTATCATTCTTTTATGTTCATTTATCTCTTGTGATCCATTGATAGTCTGACTATCTTACATGTATTGCATTACCCATGTTATTCTATGTTTATTCACTTACTAGGCCTTATAGCTCAACCTTTTTCTATGCATGTTCAGTTGTTATCCTATGCAATGGTAAGTAAAAGAGAATGTAGTGGTCATGTAAAGGAAGTTTTCAATAACATGTTGTATTTCATGTTTTTAGTTGTTATGTAATGTTCCAAATCCCCAATGACACCACAACTCTTGATCTTCGATGTTGTATCTTGTGATGAGTTTATGTAATATATCACATTTGAATGAGTAATAAAAAATCAGGGTTGTTATAGATGTTATCAGATGATAGGTTTAGATATTTTAGGAATTAGGATTATAATACCCTAGAGAATACTTTGAGATAATACGAAGTATAATAAAAATATCCCTATGTATTGGTGGGTATTTTGTAAGTGTTTTATCAATCCAATACCATCCTGTCAGGATAGGAGCAGCTAGAGGCGGCTCAGGCACAGATGTATCTATGGGTAAAAACCCTAAAAAGGAGTTTCAGACTTGACCAGTCATATCCAGGTACATGACAAAGAGCCTTGATACACTATTGGTTACGACACCCTTGAGGGATATTCTTTGATAAATTAACAAGCTTACTATGAACCATTATTAATGGAATTATGAAAAATTCTACTACGAATATATGTTAAAAAGTAGATCATGGATAACATAGATTGAAACTTATATATTCATAAGTTAAGGAAATAATATCTATTTATAATTCATCTGTTTTTGGATTATCCTTTATGTTTTACCCATAATTTTTCTTTTCATTAAGTAATAATAAATCACTAGACTTATAGTTGTTTTATATCACAATTTTATCATGTCTAGAGGGTAACTCAAAAATTGATATGTTTTTTCATCCGGATAATGTATAGTTTCGAGATGGGGTGGGGAATAACCTCATAAAACACTACTTTCCCATCATGAGGACTTACTAGCTATAATTTTTGTGAATTCAAGCTCGCATAGCATTGAGACATTTTCTAGTGTCCATATTTCTTGGAAGACGCTCTATGACATATCAAACACCTCCTCCATTCCACAGAATCATCAAGGATCATGGCTCGCCTATAATCAAATATTAATCTCCCCACTCTACCACCATTCATGATGAGGGGGGTACCGTTAGGTTATTTTCAAATATTTGACCCTATCCAAATTGTATTTTGCAATATTTGATTTTATAATAGCTGCCGAAGAGGGAGACCTCTGAGGATATTATAAATATATTTTTATGTCTTCTAGTTCTTTTGGAAACATTGACAATATATTATAAAAACCTCACTTAAAAAATATTAAATCTGACTTTGTCGAACTATTTTACAAAAACCTGGTAAGTGGTGATGTTTTGAAATTATACATTAGGAATATTATTTTTCAAAAACTGCATCATATTTTCCGTCAGTATGATACATGTTTGACAGACTGTGTCTAGACTGAGGAAGTGGAAAACTATGTATGTGAATTGAATTATTGTTATTGTAAGTTGACCATATCTCTCCATGATAGATGTGATAACGAGGGTTGTACAATTATTCATGGTGGTGGGTAAGAAACCATGAATTCGTGTTTAAATTTCTGAGTTCTTTTTTTATGTAATCAAATTCTGAGGACACATCTTTTTTAAGGGGGGAATATTGTAACGACCCAAGAACTCATTAATGAAAATTACTCTTAATCTAATTTAATGGCTTATTATTGTTACATAAAATGTGAACCTCATTGGTTTTATGTTTTTATATTTTAAAATACCATTATATATTGTGACCATTTCTCAAATAGTCATTGAACAGTGATCACATGATTAGTATAAATATAGGACTTCAACAAATCCAATTTACTCAGACAAAGGAAGCAATGGCCACATCCAGTAGACTTTTTTGGTACAAAGCCCATTTTTCGGAGCTCAGATAGAAGGTGGCATCATTGGGCTTCTCTCTTGACCGAGCCCAACATGATATTGAACACAGTAATCTTCAGAAGAACCGACTACAGGAGAAGTGGATGTTAATAGAGAGTACCGCTCAAGCAATGTTATCCGAGAAACCCCAAGAGTCTGTCACCATCACGCACCTTAACCTAAGGTCTTATAGAGGTGTTATAAGGGGTTATGTAACAAGACCTTATCACTATGATTATGTGCATTATTTTTTATGTAATAATTAATATACATTCATTTTATTATTGTTACATTGTAAATAGTTTTTAATGTAAAAATAGTATTTTTAGTAAATATTCAATTAAGAAATATATTTTGATGTATTAATGGATTTTTATTTAAATAATATTTTTATGAAATATTATTATTATTATGATCAAATTTGTTTTTATTAAATATAAATTATCATATAATTTTATGAATTCAACAGTAAATTTTATTAAGGTTTGGAAGATGCTTTTGTGAAAACCCATGAATTTTCAATTATATGCTAGTTTTTATTTAAAAATTAAAAATTCACATATTTAGAACATTATTTATATAAAATTTATATTATTTTTTGAATCATGATGTCAAAATTATCTAACGGTTATTTTTTAATAATTTTCTGAGACAGTCGAATGTATAGGTAAAAATTAAACACTGTTTAAATATATAATGTGTTTTATTAAACCATGATGACCCAATAGTGATGTAAAAAAATAATATAAACATTATGTTCATCCAATATATTATTTATAATTAACATAATGTGAATTTATATATGTTTTATTTATTTTAAAAAGATTTAGTGGACCCTTCGAGGATTATAAAACATTTTGCCTTTTTAAATTGTTTCTTTGACAGTGTAACTTACCTCCAAAAAAGAAAACCTATTATTTAAAATTATTTGGATATTGGACATATAAAACATTGTTCATCTCTCCCCTTTGGAAAAACCCATGGGCAAAAACCATGGTATGTTTTGTGGTTTTGATTAGTTTAATGTGAGATGTCCCAACCATAAATAATAATGAATTACCACTCATTTCCTATAAAAACCCACCAAAGCTCCAACTTCCTCTTCACTAAATGACTTTGGAGTTAAACCAACCCATTCCCTCTTCTCTATATAATCCTTTCAAGGGGCCCCATGCTTCTATGAATTCACTTTCAAGCATCTCCCATGCTATGGGGATCGCACTTCCATGTATGGGATTCCAACATTTCTCTTTTTTATCCATGTTTATTAATATTGTTAATCCCTTTTATTTTCAATTATGAATGATGGGGTATGAATTTTTACCTCCCCCATAACCACCTCTTTATGTATGAATAATTTGGGACCACTTTATCTCTCATTAATGCCTCCCATGTACACCTATTACCATGCTGAAATTCCGTTAGGCATTTCCCTCTCATATTTGCATCAAAATAATTCTATTGTATTATGCATCTAAATTACATTATGTTATTTTGGTGTGTCTATATATGAACCACTTACTATATATTTTATGTAAATATGATGAGACACACCCTTCAATCTCATCAATATTTTTATGAGTTCTTATTTCACGCTGTTATGCTGCCAAAATTGCACTACGATTTTCCAAGCCAATGTCATTGTGTAGTGAATACCATTCCCATTTCTCTATCAAGGGTATTCACCATTATGAAAATTTACTTATTAAGTATAAAGCTTCATGTATATTTTCGTACATCCCTTTATCAAGGAATAAATTATGATGATTGATTCCATGTTTTATGATCCATGTGGCACACTTATGCATGAAATGAAATGTTTAAGAAGGGTGCGCCTTGATATCACTCTAATACATTGGGTAACATATAGTATCATGATACATCAATGTTGACTTGGGATAATTCAACTGAAACGAGGGGTTACTCGTTCTTCTTGTTCAATGAGGGTTTACTCATGCACCATGTGCAATGAGTCTTGGCTCCTGCTAATTCCGTGTTAAGAGATGTTTCCACATTTCCATGTTATGGTTATCATGCATTATCATACCTTTATGTTCATGTTTATCTTGAGCTCAATTGATAATACTATTTTATAAAATGTATTGTATTCCCCATGTTATTCTATGTTTATTCTATTACTCGTCTTTATAGCTCACCCTTTTTTATGCATGTCCTCAGGTTATCCTATGAAATTATAATTACGAGGGAATGTAGTGGTCATATAAAGGTGGTTTTCATTAAGACGATTTATTTCATGTTTTATGTTGTTATGTAGTGTTCTAAATCCCCAAATACACTAGAACTCTCTATCTTGCATATCATATCATGTGAAGAGTTTAAGTAATAAATCATTTTTATGTGTGTAATAAAATGCTGGGTTGTTATACTCCTAAAACCAAAACCTTATTTTTTAGAAAATGAAATAAAATATCACAAGTGATAATACTTTCACTAACATGGATAATTTCCGAATTATCTTTCTAGATATGCGAGTTTAATTTTTTCCTTATTAAAAACTATAAAAAGAAATTTGATAATTTATATATCTCAATTAATTATAGAACACATGGGGTATTACATTCTATTATTCATTATTAAAACCATATAATTATCCTTGATAATTTCATAATTATGATCTTGTAACTTAATATAATATTCACACGGTATTTTTCTTATGAATACACTTCTCTAATATGTATAATTATATTCCAATAATTTTCCATACAAACTATCCTTATTAATTCAATAATTATAATTGATAAATTTATTTATAAATGAAACATTGATAATTTAATGCAATTATATCATTATAATCATTTTTGGATAATATAATGATATGATAATATTACAATTATTATAATTATCATTGATAATTTCATGAGATCGTTTTTTAAAATTAATTAAATTATTTTATGATAATAATTTATAATTTGATCAATTCCAAAAATTACCCATTGATAATTATCTTATAATAATTTTTATAAATTATCATATGGTAATTATATTTTTTTATCATAGGATAATACACTTGAATTATTATTTACTAAAATTCTGTAATAATAAATTTATAATTCAATACATCTAAATTTTGTTAAAATAGCATAATCTCCATTTGATAATTTTCCACAATTATCACAGTCAATATTTCACAATTATGATTTGATAATTTTAGTAATTTAATATTTTATTATTTTTATTATTCAAATAAAAAAATTATAAAAAACGGATTCAACATATCATTCTACCTTAAAAAGGTATTTATCTTTGGATCATCGAGATGAATCCAAAATAACAGAGAGTGGGTCAACCCATTCAATTACAAAGTAGATATTGACGTTTGAAGTTGGATAAATAAATAAAATATAAGAATAATAGTGGAGAGAGGAAGGTATAGGTAGTACGGGAGAGAGGGTGAGTGGTGTGGGGAAAAGTTTGGCTCCACACCACCCCATTCCTCATTTTTTATAATTCTTTTGAGCAATTTACTTTAATTGACATTAATTAAAAATTTATAAACCTTATTATCTCTCCCCTCAGGCATTATATGGATAACATTACTCCTCCCCTATTTATTCCATGATAGACCCCATTATATTCCATGTGTTTTTGTACTGTTGTTTTATTTACTCATTTAAACAAATTAATGAATTTATATATTTTAAATTCATATATATATAATCTTTATATATATACACATATTCACCTATGTATATATATATATAACCCATATATACACATTTTATGAATTCACATTTGTATAGACTCCCAAAAATGTATATATATACATATATATTTATCCAATATATATATAATTTAATTTGTTACAAAAAATTATTTCCTCAATTGAATATTAATAATAATTACTACAATTATTATTATTATTATTAATTATGTCTCGGCATTTCCTAGGATAATAATTCTTATTAACATTATGTTCCATCCAAATATAAATGGTGAAATGTTTTAATTCACCACATTAATTCTTTAAAAGCATAAATGGAACTAAATAGTTTGAAACCAAAGATATTTAAATCATCTAGATGTAACAATGGTGGTAAGAGGCATTGAAAATGAAGACCTTTAATTAAAAACAAATTTAAGTAATAAATTATGAAAAATAATATAAATAATTATAAAAAAAATATATTAATGTACGATGATATTTAATACCCAACGACCGTAATGATTCTGTATCATATAGGCTAAACCCATGTCTCAAACGAAAAAGTGGTATCATATTTATCATAAAATGCATCATTTGAGAGATATTAAATTATTTATTATTTAGAAATAGAATATTAATATAGTTAATTATTAAATGGTATTACAGTGTGTGATTTTCTCAAACACCTGATGCACATAAATGTTATGTCCCACATAGGGATACCCCATTTCCGAGACCTAATGATAGTCTTATAATTTTTATATGACACACAGTTTGAGAGATATTAAAAATTTCAAAAAATTATTTCAATAAAAATATTATATGAATTATCCTCACATCCAATTTGACTATACTTCTGACTCTCACAAATGTTATTCCTCACATAGGGTAAACACTATATCCCAGACCAAATAGTGGTTTCAAATTTTTTATAAGACACAAAATTTGATAGATATTTAATTAATTCTGATAAATTTCTCTCATGTAATATAATCTACATTATATTTTTATTTTTTCTATAATGAGGCCATACATGCCTCATAATCTCATACTAACTTAGTTGTTAACTCAAAACACATTTTATATAATATTAAAAGAAGATTATTGGGATTTTCATTATATGGAAAGTCCTTAAATAACAATAAAGTGATTTTTATTGAAAAATTACATTTTCATTTTAAAATACTTATAAATTATTAACAAATAAGGTTTTTATTATATATAATTGTTCACAATTTACAATTATCCACCTCAATAAGTTTCTAATCACCATGAAGTATTGTTAGTGATCTTTCTCAAAAAAACATAGGCTACTTAGTAGGAACATCAAACTCACATTCCCTTGATTCATTTTGGATCCATCAATGCTACCACAAAATACAGACTTTTGGTACCATCTTTCCTCAATACAATTACTCAATTAAATCTACGATCCAAAATAGATTCTCTTCATAGTATTCATTGATCTCTCTCTCAATGTCCTCACAATCAATAACATGTGTAGGGTTGGGTATGTACCTCTGAAGCAATAACAAATGGAACTCATCGTTCATACCATATTATAAGGATATGATCACCATAGGATATGTCACTACCCCTATCTACTCGGTGATCTCAAGGGGACCAAAAAAAATGTTGTTATCTTTCCCTTATTTACCAATATTCTATTCCCTAACTGAATATTCACTCTTAAGGAAACCTAATCACCCACATCGACCACAGTGGCCTCCTCCTATGATTAGAACATAATCCTTTTCTACGAGATGTTGTGATTAACCTATTCTCACATAGAATAACTCTCTTAGTGTCATACTGAACCAAAAAAGTGTAAAAACCATTGCCTCACCTAACTCATTCTAATAGGTGATGATTGATAAGCTCTCCCAAAATGTTCTTCATAAGGTTTCATCTGAATTGAAGTCTACTAATTATTATTGAATGAGAACTCATCCACGTCTAGGTGATCATCCCATGATCCATAAATTTATTTCATGGAATATTGAATCATATCCTCTAATATATGTTTAGTTCTCTTGGAATTTCTGTCAGTTTGAGGATAGCATTCCATGCTTAATATTGGATGAGTCCCTTCAAATTTCTATAAGTCATACCCAAGGTGAGATGTAGAATGTTCAAATATATCTAAATGAAGTCTAAAGGTTTCTCCATGTATGAATATGATCTATTACAGATAGTTCCTTTCTAGATCCTTCACTTATTGAGTCTATCTGATCGGTAATAAGTGAGCACACTTTTTTTGGTTAAATAATCCACCATACTGTGTCAGACATCCTCAGGGTCCGGGGTAAACCCATCCCCAATATCATCATGAAATCTTTCCAATTAAACATTCATATAAGGGGTGGCTCTAACAACACTTCAAAACACTGGTTTTTGGCCTTTAACATCTCATAGATATGTCATTAAATGAAAATATCAAAAATGTATCTTCTCATTTCCAGCCATAAAAACACCACCAGAATATGAGATACATCTTGCTCAAACCATGATGTACTTCCCATGTTAAGGTATAATAATACCTCTTTATCTTATTTTTATATGTGAGTCGTGAATGCTAATCTTCAATGTACCATGATCAGATCATCATTATCCATCAACCATCTGGGTATTGAGTCACCACAAACCAACTAGTCCCTCATCACAACATACTACAGGTTTGATCCCAACTAGTCTTCACCCAATCCACAAGTGAGAATGTGATCAAAAATAGGGTAAAATTCATAGATCCATGATCCTGAAATGTATTGGTCCTCATGTCATCCAACATTCTCACAAGAAATAACTACTTCCCAAGAAGCCTTTCATGAATCTCCGACTGAGAATGCATCTTATCACTAGAAGTATCCAAAATAAAGTTATCTCTTTTATAGTATATATATCACATAAAGTTAAAAATCACATAGATACTCAACCCATTACCACTATCATAGATTTGGGTCCCTCTATATTAAGATATAATGAATTCTCTTGTAGTCCGTGTAGAAATAAATCTCTCTCCAAATAGGTAATGCCTACTTGATTTTAGATTGTGAGCCATTGATTCTAGCTCCATGTCCTCTAGTTTTACCATGAGACACTTTATCATAGTTACCACTGTTTTATATGATGGTATCAAACTAGTTTTTCCCTCGATATGAGATATAAATCAGATATAGTCTCCTACACATCGAGTGGAAATGATTAAAAATAATCCCTTGTGGAAGTATTTTTGATTTCTTCTAGACTGGTTCCACAAGACTACTTCATGTTAACATCATTTCTGAAATGAAGTAAAACGTTGGAAAAAATATATTCATTAGGATGTAATATAATCTATCTATGGGATACCAAAATGGTTACAAAACCAGTCTATGATATCAAAAAAATTTCTATTAGGAGTCTACCCTAAACCCATGTTATACCCCTCTATTTAGTAACCCTTGTTTCTACCTCCTCATGTTATTCATAGTCATCGTATATATACTAAAAAACAAAAGTCTTAGTTAAACTAATAAAATATTGTAAAGATATATCACAAAATCATGGAAGAAGATATGTCAGAAAAGGAGAAACTATCCCAAACTATTATCACAAATTATGGAATTTAATTAATGAACTACTTTACATCCCAAAACAAGTATATAAATGGAATGTGAACCATCATAACTTTTCATGATGCATGAAAACAATTAAAATCTGATAAATCATATTTCATCATTATCTGCATCACCCATAGTGAGTACAATCTATAGTTAGAGAAAAACATAAATTGTTCACATTATAGAAATTTGAAGGTCCATTATACATTGATGGTCTGACACTGTCATAGTTCCCCTTCATGAGTCCCAATGTCATATCTCTCATCTATCTTGTCCCAAACCTAGGAATGAATAAGAACAAGTTAGTTAGTCCTAACACTATGATACCATTATGCAACATCCCGAACCAAACCACCGAGTCTGGGCCAGAGTGTCACGTGACCTCATGTGCATCTCCGCATATGTAAGAAGATTCTAACTAACAATGATTGTCTATATCCATATGTGGGGAGACTATATAGTCCGTATTATGTCACAAGATAAAAAATAATCAATAAAAAATATTAAAAAATTATACTAAATGTGGAAATTGAATAAACAAAATACATAAAAGATTGGATGCCAATGTGGTAATCCGGTCTTGAGTATATTCAGTAGGTAAATAAAGGATAATTAAATAAACAAATATATATGGTTTACACTAGTGTTTGTACTGGTCTTCTATAGCTGCATGCTTTACAACTCAACGATCTATCATATGGCCTTTGTCCTTCACCAGATCTCTAGTCATAAAATCTATAGGTGCACCGAAATTCTTGAGATGGGTGTGAGTAGAAGACTTAGTAGGACACAAACAATGCATACTTACATTATGTGTATAATATATATAATATGTTATATCATGATGTAATCCAATTCATAATAAAAATACATATTTTGAGTCATTGTGTGCTAACCAAGACAATTTGAACCCCAACTCCACCCGCTTTAGATTATTTTTGGTAAGAAATTACATAATATATGTACTAACTTCAAAGTATCATTACTCACACAAACATTCTAGTTGTTATTATAGGAATGCCACACATTTTATTGGGTCTATCCTCGGTCTGGTTATCCTTTTAATCACCCATTACTCAAGTACATAAGAATCCATGAACAGTTTCTTCTAGAATGAAAGTATGATTTTCTCTCTAAATGGGTTTCCATGTCTGCCTTCAAGGATGATAGAAATACATTAGGATGGGTACTCAGTCATAGAACAATATAGCTACCAACATCAAGGCTCCACTTTTGTATCTCAATGCCTTCCATCTAGCCACTATGTTTTCCCCTTTATAGGGGAAGCGACACCCGCCTTTATGAATTTTAGGACCACTTTAGGAAGGGTAACCTCCTCCACTAGAGTTTCTATGTACCTTCTAGATAGTCAGTACGCATTCCCATCTACCGTGGTATCAACACCGAGCTTTAAGGATGTTTGGAACACATCAGGTTGGTAATCCTTTTTCTTCAATCCTCATGGTTTCACTTGAGCATCTTAGTACCGGTAACATAATTCCACAATCTATATAGTGAGCAACAATTACAAGTTGTATAAAGGATTAATATGCCACATGAAGATCAATATCATGATAATCACACATAAACAATTAAGCCCAGATATACTCACACACCTAAAGGAATCTCAAAACAATCATTGGTTAGTTCAACATAACATCACATCATTATAAAATTATAAATATAGAAGGCCCATAATGTTAGAGAACCCCCTACCTCAATGTTTTTAATGTCAACAACAAATTACATCAATGGTGTTATCACTTAACACACATTCATACACCAGTCATAAATATGATAACACTCCAAGGATTCCTAAACCAAAACCTTCAATTTTATTTTATAAATAAATAAAATATCACATTCAATAATATATTCTATCTCCTAGATAATTATTTAATTATCAGTCTAGGCATGTACTTGTAATATTTTCTTTATGAATACTTATAAAAACAAAATAAATATTTTATATCTATAAATTAATTTAAGAAATAATGTGGGATTGATTATATTTAATCTTTAGTGAAAAAATATAATTATCCATTACAATTTTATAATCATCCTTTGATTATTTTATATTTTTTTCACTTGATAATTTTTCATTTAAATACCCTTGTATAATTTTTATAATTATATTCCAAAAATATTCAATAGAAGTTATCCTTCATAATTCAATAATTCTATTTGATAATTTTAATTATAAATTATCATTTGATAATTCAGTGCAATAATAAATTAATAATCATCCTTAAATAATCCAATGAAATTATCATTTTAAAATTCTTATAATAATCATTGGGAATTTCATGCAATAATATTTTGATAATTCATGCAAATATATATTGATAATTTTCTTAAATTACCCATTGATATATATATTTTAACAATTTATTATAAAATATCATTTGATAATTATACATTATTATCATTTGATAATCTCTTTCAATTATCCTCTGATAATTCCTTGTAATTTTCATTTGATAATTAAAGAAATTTAATTTTTTAAAAATAACATAATCATCATTTGATAAATTTTCACAATTAACATTCTTAAAATTGAAAAATTGATATATTATAATTTTATTAATATATCTATTGAATTATTAGATTAATAATTTAATTTTTTTTTGAAAAAATCGATTAAACATATCTTTCTTCCATCAAAAACAGAATATAGATTTAGATTCTTCTCATTTAGAAAAATCCAGTAGAACCAATGGTGTAGAAATCTAGTGATTACCGATGTTCATATTGAGGATTGGAGTCTGGGAAATAAAAAAAATAAATAATCGATGATAGAGGAGGGAAGGGAGAGAGAGATAGTACTTTAGAGAGGATGAGAGACATGGGGAAAAGTTAGGTTCACCCCAATCAATGTTTTTTTATAATATTTTTTAACAATTCAGATAAATTTTAAAAATTCATCATTTATTGACTTTATTTTCAATATTTTCATGCATTATATGGATGACCTAACAACCCTTATTTTCTATTTGTAGGGCCCCATTACATTCCACATGTTTTGTTGTTGCAGTGGTTATTTTTCTCATTTAAACACTTCAATCAATTTATATAATTAAAATTCATCTACATATATATGTACACACACAACCATATTTTTATTTATACTCATTTTTTCGAAAAAATATTTATACACATTATATATATACGCATATCAATGTATATATGTTGGTTTAACCAATATATATGCATTACATATATACGCGCATATGTATATACACCCTCACATGTATTTATATACATATATATTTATTAATTATATATATATATATAATTTAATTTGGAGGAGAAATATTATATCATCCATTTAATAATAACAACAACAAAAACAATTTATAATCATATCAATCAAGTAGGAGAAGTAGATAAATAAATAATATGAAACAAACATGTTTTATACAATAAAATTAAACAACCCAAACACAGTCATTTACATTATGATGGTCTTACCATGTCTCATGAAAATAAGAAAATAAATATGATCATATCAGGTACAATTCATGAAAAAAAGCTTCCAAAAATATCAAATGTGATATCTCTTGATAGTATCATGATCATAGATCATACATTTTCTCCCATAATAAAAAACAGTGAACAAATTAAGCATCATACAATGGTTACTTCCCCCACTCCCAACCTACTTCCATGTTTGTTGTCTAGTTACACAATAATGTCATAAATATTCTATGAGATAGCACTCAATAAGAACCACCAATGGTGTCTATAAGAAGAATCGTATGTGTAATATAAACATATGTAGTTTGAAGTATAGCACATGTATAATAGAAATAAAATTAAAGTGACTAGATGATGCGATCCTATCTATCCAAATTTGTCACCTTCTAAACAATAGCCTAGTTCCCATAATAACGGAAACTATAAATCACAAATAAAAGGTGTAATAATATCTTTTATTAAAACTGTAAACATATACCCAAACTAGGTACCTCTTTAAATCATAAAAAAATATGCACATCAGCCACACCAAATTATAAAATGTCCACATACATAATATCCACATAGTGTAATCTAGTGGCAACATCCACAATGACCACACTATGTAATCCAATGGATAAAATCCATGAAATCCACTCCTTGTAATAGTGTTTAATATATTTAAGGGTTAGATTCAAGGTATATAAGAATGAAACAACCTCATCGAGTCCTATGATCACCCATTAGGAAACTAAAAAAGGACATAAGGGAGTCCATTGAGCATGCCAACATAGAATGACCAATAAGAGTCTATGAATGCCAGATCCAAAAGGTTTTATGTCACATGTAATCCTATAAAATTAAGATCTATATAGTAAACAAGTATGATGCATCCACTTTTATAATCATGTCTCATGGTGAATAACTTCACCAAGAATCTAATGGAATAAGTATCCATAGATCTTCTCTGAGGCATCCTCTACCATTTCAATTCATCATCTCAATTCATTCATCATTTCCCAACCATTCCCATTTTATGATTTCATTTTACTCATTTCCATAATTTCAATAAAAGTCATTTAATCAGTTTAAGAATTTCATATCATTTTTTCACATTTCAATCGATGTATAAACCTCTCCAAAACCATTAATTTAATTATTATTAAGTTAAATTAGGTTCCAAAAACCGGTTGTGAGCTCTTACTCACCCCATGGGGAGGTATATATCAGAAGATAAAAAGGAACACCCCAATGGTGGGCCAGGGTGGGGATAAAAACCGCCAATAATCATAATGGTACTTGTTGGGAAACCTAGATAGTTTCTAGTTTATTCAATTTAAGCATCCATTTAATTTTAGGGGTGACTTGGTTACGAAGAAAAACATTGGAAAGCCAATGAACATCCAAACCCTATGTGTAAATTTTTAGACCACTGATCGTATATGAGTGGTAGAGTACTCATCCAATATCATCCTTTAATTTTTTCCAAATCAAGAAAAAAATGAACAATAGAAGAAAATACTGGAAATATGGAATATTTTATTTCACCTAAAAAAATCCCTTAATTTAATGAAAAAATGAGGAATAACACAAGATGATTGAAAAACACACCGGTTCAGATCTAATAAGGGAATCTGTGATTAATTGAGAGTCTATATGGATAAGTGGTGGGAAAGACAAAGAATTTAGAATCATAGGGTGATCAAAATGACAAGGATTTCCATTATAATGAAAGGAGGAATAAAAAAATGGTGTAATTGAAAATTAATTAAAAGGGTAATTTTATCCAAAATTCATGGGTCACATGATTAGTCTGTATGACTAGACAAACAATGCGCTAATTATACGCCCATCTGATCCTCATGGGGGACCTCTCTTGATTCATGTGAATAGTTTAAGAAAATATATGAAAACCAGGTTGTATGTATCTTTTAAAGATTAAAAATCATATCCACAAGTGTGTTTCCCTAATAGTATGGTTTCCTCAAACAATGTTCCCTATTGCAACCCTATATCTCTCCCACTTGGTTACTGTTAACTATGTGGCTTTGGTTGCACCGTCCCTAATATCAATGAGGCCCAACTAGGTTTTTATTAAAAACAATTATGTATTTTTCACTAAACAATCCCCAAAAACACTTGAAGCTCATGGCATCTCATTAGAAACTCACATTAGGTCAAAACCATGGAGTTAAACTAAAGAAAAGATTTTAACCTCATAGGAAAACTCAATATCTCACAATATTCCCCCTTAAAACAATTTTCCCCTAAATTTCCCTTAAATGGGTGGTCAGGAATCATCCATGAATTACTTTGACGTCCAAGCATTTATATTGTCCCTTTTCTCCCATATCTCATCCTGTAAATGGAAATGCTCTTATATCACCCGCATGTGAGTAAATGACTATCCTCATAGGGCCTTCATGCCCCTATCAATAATACATATTGGAAATTACTCAACCGATGCACGACCCAGTACCTCTTAGGTAATAGAAATCAATATACTACCATGTCAATCCCTCTATAATCTCAAACAACCCAAAATATCATCATAATATCTTACCCTATCTCTTTGTCCATTTGTAACCCAGCCTCAGAGAGATACAGAAAAATACCATATCCCTAACCACAGACACTTATTGTTTTCAACATTAATTTTAGTAGATTTCTATATGGGCAGTGTGGTATCCATCCATTTCTGAATGAAATAGGTATTCTCTAAAGTCTCGTACATGGTGCGTGGTCTGAATAAAGATTCTTTTCATGCCTCTAACCACAATATGGGTGATCGATAAGGAATATTATATAATCCTCAATTAGATTCATATGTATCATTGAATTGTAGGTATTTCTATAGGATAACTCAATTTGGGATATGTGGATCCCACGAGATACACCAAAATCAGGGACACATGCTATAATAATTTCCTCAAGCATAAAAATCATGTGCTCTAATTGGATATTAGCCTAATGCTAGTATTCCATTCTCATGAGAACCAGTGTACACAATAGCCTCTTAAAACTAGGCCAGAAATGAAATGTAAACAAGGTGTTCCTCTCTGATATATTGTTCTTATGAACCCCATGAAATCTAATTATATATAGAATATAGAATCTCCCAATCTCTAATATTGAAAAGGTCTCTTTGATCAACAAAAATTGAGAAACCTGCACAATTCATTCCTCAAGAAACCATACGACATCCCTACCATGAGGTGACCTCGATAATCGAGTCAATGAAGTCCATCACAACATCATCCCATTTATTTTCCAGATAGGGTAACTACTATTAAATTCCTTCTAGTCTCTAATGTTATTTCATCCTCTACTGATAGGTGGAACACCTATTAAGAAAACTAGCTACATCACTTCTTCATCCTCGACCACCAATACTAGCAGCAAAAATAATGATACATCATTATAATATCGAGGTTTAATTCCTAACATGATGCATGAAATTCATGCGTCAAATATTATCATATGTTTAATAGAACCCAAACACGACCATATATTTGTATAATTACATTCTCACCCATAGTTCAACTAGGAGGTGGGTCCTCACCAGTCACACCATCCTGAATGACTAATCCCTCAAAATCTTATAATTATATGAACCATAATAAATCTATTAAAGTGGATTTAAATTCCATGTATTAGAGAAAAGTATATCCTTGGAAATATTTTACCTCCATATGAATCTCTGAGAATGAATCCATAAGCTACCACTCGTCATTGGCCTCCTGAACTGCATCTATCTGAGTCATCGTACTTAGTGCATTGAAAAAATGATTGAATTTTCCTAGATTATAGGAACTATTGATATGAAGAGATTATAGGTAATTGACCCACAATTATTGCCTCAAATTTATGTCATGATTTGTAAATATATACTTGAGGATTTTTTTAGTCTGTGTACACAACAAAATTCACTCCTAGTAAATAGTGACTACAACAACATAAGGGATTTATTACAAGGGATAACTCGAAATCTTGTGTTGGTTAATTACTATTATGTGGCCAAAACTAATGAGATATATACACCACAACTCCATTCTCTTATATCATAACATCTCAAACCCTGATACATGATGTATCACAATATACAATATAGCTCCCACAAAAATCATGAAAAATTTGGACCTGTGTAGATGTCAATATCCCCTTAGGCTCCTAAGATGCTTTCTCATAGCTTTATAATAATAAAAGCATTACAAAATTCTTAGTCAAGATCTTAAAAGGTTTTTTTATGTTTGATAAGTCCTATATTAAACTCTTGTTATATTAATCTATCCCTAATAAAAATTTTATGTGAAATGAATTCTTGGGTTTCTCCCAAGAAACCCTAGCTCTCGCCTTCTATGGGTCTAATAATTCTCTTGTGATTGAGATAAGACTTACCTATAAGTGAATAATATCTATATCGTATTGGATCTTTATGATATTAGTATACAAATGATTTTCTCTCAGTATGTTGAAAATGATGTCAATATGTCTTGCATGGCCATGTCGATTGTTGGAATAGACCATTATACATTCCATGAATACCATCAGAGAAACAATCCTTATAAGGATGAAAGGCATGGTTCATCAGTTCCCTTTAAACTACTAGTTCACCCAAGATACCAAATTAAAAAACTAAATACTCATCCAGACAATACCATCTATTAAAATCTATACAAGGTAAGTCTATTGCACAAGAACAAAGATAGTTATAACCTGACCTCAAATCAATCTTTGTGAACACCAATAATCCTCAGAGCTTTTCAATGAGGTCATCAATATATGATAAGGGATTATTGGTCGTAACCATCCACTAGTTTAATTTCTCATAATCCACACATATCCTAAGGGTAACATACTAAATTTTCAAAAAAGGACCGGCGAACCCCCATGATATGTACTGGGTTTTATAAAATAATTTTCCTAAAATTTCTCCAACATTATCATAAACTCCTAAAACATTATAGCATCCATTATATAATGATTAATGTATAACAGTACCACTCCTAGAACTAGTTCGGTAAAGAAATCCCCCACTCTCTCATTAGGTAAACAAAAAAAGTATTCTAGGAAAATGTCCATGAAATGATCAATTAGTAGATTGAACAAGGTATGTGTGTTCCCTTATTATCTAGATATGGACTAGTAAATAAGGATGTAATCTATCTAGCTTATGATTCTTGGGAGAAGATCTACCTTACAGGAAATCACATTCCCCATTATGAAAAACTCTACCCACTAGTGATGTGAATGTTTCCCATTGTTGCCAACAACTGACATAACCATGATAATAAATTAACCTGTCTATCACAATTATATCATCAAACATAATCATTTAGAGGAATGAATATCTCGAAAATAGTGAAACCCAACAATATTAATTAGGAACTCCCATAACTAGCATACATTCTCTATTCTAATTCCCAACGGTGAATCCAATGTCATAACACTATAAAAAAACACGACAACGAGCTCGAGAATCTCTATAAAAGTTAGAGATATAAAACATTGAGATTTTCCCATTTTGAAAAGATAAGATACTATAGTAGATTATACTAGGATAATACCTCTCAACATAGATTCCCTGATTCATTTCTCCTCTTGTGTAGGCCATACATAATATATTTATCCAGAACTACAACACTATTAAATGACCTCACTGCCCAAAGTGTAACAACTTATCTTCTTAGGTACAACTGGGGCCTGGTTACCTCAACCATGACTACCATTACATCATGAATGACTAGTACTACTCCAGCTCCCTACCTGGAATAGAGAAATGAATCCCAATCATTACCATGGAGCCAGATTTGATCCCCTTACAATAATTTCTAAGGGGAAAGTCCTGTAGATATCACGTACATGGAACATAGTTCCACAAGATTAACACTTGAATAGGAATTGATAACACTAATCCCACATATTCACATATCTCCCACACTCGTTATAAAGGATAGTATTATCAACACTAAAAACATGGCTGTTTCTACCTTAACGAGAATCCAAAAAATGGAGCTTTATGCCACTCAAAGATAATCCACTAGGTCTAGAGGCCAAAAAACCATTCACTACACCCCTTCTTCCCATAGGTTTTATTCAATAATAAGTGACGAATTCACTATCTCAGTAATATATTTCATCCAAAACACGATTACTAATGATCAACTACAATGCTTAAGACCTTCCTTGAAGTGTCTCACACATGATGGATAATCAGAAAGATATATCAGTCAAAAACACTAAATCTATTTAATGTGTGATGAATATTCCATAATATTCGTAGATATCTTCACATGATACATTAAATCACATGACCTTTTAACTATAAAGGGCTTATAAAAATGAAGACATAAAACATAGATTGGAATTCTTCTAACCCATGTCTCAAAAACATCATATTTTTTTAAAACATCACACTTGTGTTCAAATTATCCTAAAAAATATATATATTTTAGGTATCACTCTTTTCCCAAGAGGTTTATTGAGATGCTCAAAGATATAAAGGATAGTCTCTAGCTAGAGATCAGTAGCCTTTGGAACTCTATAACCAAAAAAAGAGGTAGGATTATACAACAAGATCATGAAAATCAACCCTTCCATAGATGAGACAGGTTTCAGTACTCCATGAAAGGTCCATGTAAAGCACACAAAACAATAATGGAAATGAACTTAATCCCCCATATTTGGTACAACTACTAGTTACTCAGTTGAGAATATAAGAGGGTCCTCGAGTAGCCTATGGCCCAACACATCCATAGCGTGGTCATCAAAACCCTCCTAGCATATGACTAGAGGTATTCATGGTGGAATGTCTCCTCAATGGAAAACACATACCTCAAAAAAGGTAGATAATGTGAAGATCAAAGATAAAAGTGTAGGAAAGGTCAAATCCTTCATATTAATGAGTCACAAAACTCTTCCTAATCCTAAAAATAGGAATAAATAAAAATTATAGTCATATTAAACCATATAGGAAATGCATTCTGCCCACTCTAAATCTGATTCAAGGTCAATATCTCTATTTCACTAATTTACATTTAATTTAAATTAAAAAATGTTTAAAATTATTTATGCATGGTTGAATCAAATGGTTTAATATTTCTAATCCCCATGGTCCCTTGCACCTCATGATTTTGTTGAATCCACCTAATCCAAACCATAACACATTCTAGTATATATGACCAATGGTTCATGACCAAACATACCATAATTGGCTACTTGATGTTTCTGATGTTGCCTAATATGAAATATCTATTTCAGTTATGGTAGGAACACTATGTAACAATTTCTTTTGAAATTACTTTGACAAATATCTTATCCAAGAATAGGTATATAACTTAAGGCACACATCACAAATTCATGAAGTCCGACAATGCATCCTAAATGGCATGGAATAATACATGGCATGTGAATTCAACTAGGTTCCTAAAATGATGCATGATATGCATACCCTCTTATCATTGGGAAATAATAATGTCCATAATAATATGTGACATCAAAATCTATTGCATCACCTAATGGTGGAATAAAAAAAACTATAATAGGAAAAATCAAGAAAATGGAAATTTCCATTCCAAACATTTTTGGCTTTTTCATGTATGTGAGTTCGATACTCCCAGGAACTGCTCATTACCATATTAAAAAATATCCTAAGATCATGAAAATTGTCTCAAAATATTAATCAATGAAATGATAAACCCTTTCATATAAAATTGTATCATATCATCCCAGAAGCCACTAAATTGTTCCCTAAGTTAGTAGGTCACATGGCCTAAAGCACACCTCCCCATATTGAATAGTCTTCTGACTGAAATTGAGGTCCTAGAGTGTGCCCATGGGGAGACTATTACATCATATTTCAGTAAAACAAAGGTAATAATATGAAAAAAAATTAGCAAAAGAAGATAAATAACTAACATAAGTTACAAATCTTGAATACAATAATAATAAATAATCCAAAAGTAGTCAGGTACAATATGATGATCATATCGTGTCTTTACAAAACAAGAAAAAATTTATATTTTCAAGTTGTACAATTCATGGTTCAAAAGGTAATAATATAACAAAAGGGATATATCCTATTAGTTTCACAATCGTATCACATTCTTATGTAAAAATAATCCTAAATAATGAAACCAAAAAAACCAAACAATGGGATAATTCCATGGTCCCTACCAACATCCATGAATTCTTTTTGAGTACCACACGACAGCCCGATCAAGGTGTGAGATAACACTCAAAAGACCACCACCAATGGTTTCTATAACAAGTACAGTCTATTTAATATATAGAGAATAAGTGTGCATTATATCATACATATAATAGTAATACAAGTAAAGAGTCCAGACGATGTGATCAGATCTTGACAAACATGGATCCCTATTCAAAATATTCTAGTTACCAAAACAAGGGAAACTATAAATCCTAAATAAACATGTTTTATACTATCTTTTAAAACTACTATTAATGGATACTGATACTAGAGATAAATGTAAACCACGGAAAAATTTCCACATTTTGCTCACCACATAATCAGTGTCAACATCCGCAATGACCGTTCCATATAATCCTACGTCAACATCAACAATGGACACACCATGTAATCCAGTGTATAATTTCCATAATGGAAATGTCATTTAATCATGTGTTAAACCATAATGGGTTGGATCCAATATATAAAAGTCCAAGAAATCCTCATTAGGTCCTAAGAGAATCTTGATGGAAACATGGTAAAGACTTGGGAGGATTCCACGGACTATATCAATAGATAGTGTCGAATGTGAGTCCATGAAAGCAGGAACTAAGGGGTAGGAAATCCTATGGAATATTATTGAATTAGGATCCTAGTAGTAAAAGTGTCTAAGGAACCTTCAACTATAATCTAGATCCATAGCATAGAACCACCCATGGAATCTAATGGAATCCAGATCCAAGGTGTTCATCCAAGAAATTGGATACCATTTCAATTCATCATCTCAATTAATTCATCATTTGATAACCATTAAAATTTTATGTGTTCATCTAACTCATTTGAAAATTTTCTATAAAATTAATTTAATAATTCTAATAATTTCATAACATGTCATCACATTTCAAATGAGGAAAAACCTTATTTAAACCCGTTCATGGAATTTTCATTCAATTAAATTAGGTTCAAATAACAATTAGTGAGATCTCACACACCTAGCGGGGTGGTATAAGAAGTATATATACAAGGGATCATCTAATGGGTGACCCAGGGTGGGAATAAAAACCTCTAATGATAATAATGGTTCACATGGGAAACATAAAAAGTCTTAATTAATTAAATTTATCGATTCAATTAATTTAAGGGTTGCTGTAAGAAATTTGGGCATGAGGAACAACTATGAAAATCAATATAATATCCAAAACGTATAAGAAAAGGTATAAACTACCTATTGTGTGCATGGTGTACAGAACTCATATATTATCTATGTATAGACCTGGAAATTCTGTGGAATTTGTTTTCTTAAATACATGGAATTTTTACAAGTCAGGGAAAATTTATGGTGCTTGATTCCAAGGCCCGGTGTGTCCGAAATCAATTTCTGAAGATTTGTTCGGGTAAGTTATGTTAATGTATGAGTGGGATTTTATAACATTTGAGTCATTGCTCAGAACAGAAATCCAAGGGCACCGTTGAACTCGCATAACCAGTATTCACATAAGAATACTTTCACTTCGATGACAGTGAGTTGAGGATCAAAGAAAGTCATTGGGATTTCATAAAAATAATAATAAAATAAAGTGGAACAGTTTATTTTATTTTTTAGCCCCCATGTGAGTGTGGGCAGTTGGAACCTCCACTTCGGTGTTGATGGTGGGACCTCCACACCCCAACCACCCCTAAGAGGATATGGTTGTAGGTCCCACCCCAACATAACGTCCCATGGGAGGATAATTGAGGTGGGGACCACCCGAGCCGCATAACCTCCCTATCAATGATAGGGGTGTGGACCACTCGACCCCTATTGATGGTGGAGGTTGAAACCTCTCCACTCACCCTCATTAATGAGTGAGGACCTCTTAACATCCTCTGTGCAATTAATTGTGACAACGCACGTGCGAATTAATTATTCCAACGTGCATGCCAATTAATTGTGCCAACATGTTTGAATTTATTAAGGGAGACTATTTCTATATTTGAATTGCATGAAAACAAAAAATATAATAGACAAAAAATTATTATTATTTGGTTGGAATTGTCTTTTGGTGGAATAGAGGAAGAGGAGAGCTAGGTAAAACAATTCTCCCAATGAAGAATGCGAAGAATGCAAAGAATTCTGTCGTCGCTCTTTCATCTTCGACTTCTTCCCGACCACCTACCGATCCACCCTCCACAAAGTCATCAATGAACCGACACAACTTAAAATTAAGGATGTGCGGAAGACGTGACGAATGAAGGTCCCCTCCTTCATCCTTTTGTGGCTTTTTCAACGAACGAAGAGGGTCGAGTGACGAATCAAAAGGTAGGGGGTTTACCTTACGAAGTATTAATTTTCATTACTCATCTTATTTTGAAAGGAATCATTGCGAAGTTTTGTGATTAAATTGTTGTTAATCATTCCTCTGAGGAACCAACTTTGATATCACCATAAACAGGGAGGGTTCGGGCCAACCTCAAACATCCCGACACCATCTATCGATATTGATTGTGTTGTTCTTAGAAGTGGAAACAAGGCGATGAAGACGAAGAATAATGGTCACGCTACTCGCGACCTCCGTGGTTCGCGCTGCCCTCGTGGCCCCTTCGGCACCCTACCCGGCTCCCTCAGGCCGCCTGCCCATGCGCCACCACCACCAGCCTGGCTCTACCTCCACCCTACTCAGCGGCCCGACATGCGGCCCCCACCCCAGCGCGCTGCCCCGAAACCCTGCCTGGCGCCCCCGCGGCCCCCTCCCGCACTGCCCGGTGCCCCGGCGCGCTGCCCGATGCCCCCGTGGCCCCCCTACTGCACCCATCCCAGTGCACCCGTGACCTTCCAGGTCACCAGCCGGCCTGACCGCGCCCCACGCGTCCTGCCACCGGCCTCCCAGCTGCCGACATTCCGAGTCGTGCCCCTCACGACATTGGATGAACCCGCCCCATCCTTCAGGCCGATCCGCCTATGTGGCAGCATCTTGGATGAACTACCCTCACAATCCACTCTTCCAGGACCAGCGGACTGGGCCTATCTTAGGGGGCTTACCCACCCAATGGGATGGGTCAACCCGATCGGGTCTATTTGTGATGACCTAGACCGGGTCAGCCTAGATCGGGTTGGGCCGAGGCGGTCCGAACGGGTCTGACCGGACACGAGCCCACTACCGAACCTATTTTAATTCTGGCCATATCTTTGGAACCAGACGTCTGTTTGATGAACCATCAGTGGCGCTGGTAATCTCGAGGAGAGACGATCCTTATGAGAATACCCCACTGGATTTTGAGGTATAGCTGAGGAACGGTCAGGTCGGATCGTAGATGAATCCAACCGTTCCCCTGAGACTAAAATCCATATAACTCACAGACTAGGTGTCCGATTGACTCTTCATCTATTGCATTGAGACCCCTATGACATGGATGTACATTGAGATACTTCTACATGAGACATCACGAAACATGGAGTATCGAATTGTAGATCATGGAGTGGACCCTCATGGGGATGAGCGATCAGATTGCAAAGACGTTGTAGCTGGTTAAGACATGACGACTACTGACCGATCGACTCAGAGTGATTTAGATGGACTAGTGGGTATCTCATGGTTGTAGCAGAAGACCCATGGTGGAGGAGCGCTTGGTTGTAGCAATAGACCCGCGATACTCGACAAAAGGAGTACATCTATAGGGTATGAGGGGGAGTGCTTGGTTGTAGCGGCAGACCCATGGTGGGGAGCGCCTTTGTGTGAGCACGACAGAACCACATTACTCAACAGGTGGAGTACCTCACCAGTCCAAGGTTAGTGGGAAACAATTGTTTGTTGCGGTAGGCCCACCGTACTCGACAGGGGAAGAGTTCTCCAACAGTCGTGGTTTCGACGTCGTGAATAAAAATCCCGGTTGAGCTGAGTCTTTGACTTTTGTGTTTTTATCATGGTTGAGATGGGTCACTAGATAACTTAGGTATATGTATGGTCATATACCTAAGTAATGGTTATCCCCTAATTTCAAACTTTTTATTTTAGCCTTGTGGGATTTTGTGAGACCTTGATGGTGTCAGGGTCCCTACTGAGTATCGTTATACTCGCCCCTTCATAGGTTATGTTCACGTCTCATTGTGTTGGATGTAGACAACAGACAGTGCTGAAGGAGTCTAAGAGCACCAGGACTAGACGGTTCCCGGAGGTGGACCTTATGATGAGTCGGTACACAGAGCAGACAGACGGACGTGGAGGTATGAGGTGGACATTTGTATCTACTCTTTAGGTAGGAACCCCATAGGGCGATCCATGAGCTGCACTTTACCTTTAAGCTATATGTCCCTTTTTTTGTTGTACTTTTACTTTACAGATGGGCTTGTATTTCTGGCCCCTTTTAATTTCCATCACAAAGTTTGTATACAAGTTTTACATAGTGTTTTTCTTCTAGTTGTGTACTCTGATGTGTTTGTTTACAGTTATAAAGGAAATGCCTTCCCATTTTAGAGATATATGCCTTTGGTGCTAGTCTCCAGCACCTGTCCTATGGAAGGCATGCTTGGGGTAGTTATAACACGGGACCCGAGGGACGGGTCCTGACAAATTGGTATCAGAGCAGTCGTTTCTACCGCAGAACATAGGTCTCTAATATTTTTTTTTCTGTGAAGATATAGTGTGAAGGTTACTAAGTGTGGTTTTCAGTTTAGGGAGTCCATTATTTGTGCGAGAGGACAACGTATCCATACACTATGACACTGACTTCTGATTTCCTACTCAGTGCATGAAAACAATGATTGCATGTGTGTTTTCCAAAGTGTTCTTAAGTTAGCTAAACCAGGTCAGCTCACCAGTTATTATCTTTTAACTGTATTGCATCTGTTTCTTTCAGGATTCCTCCCCATGGATGGACATTGAGAGCCCCGAGAGTAGTACGCACTAACAGCCCACCGAGTGAAGAGGCCTCAGTGCATGGCCCTCTTCAAGTGGAGGCACCAGTGGAGGCACCAGCAGTACCACTCCCCGTTGGGCCACCGATGCCACCAGCCCCAGCAGAAGATGATGCACACTGCTTGAGCACATTTCATGAGTTCCAGCACTAGATAACACCCAGGTTCATGGTAGAGATGAACCCACAAGCGTCTGAGGATTGGCTGGAGGCTTTGGTGAGAGTCTTTAGGCTAGTAGGGACACCAGAAGACTTCATGTCGATCCTTGCTACCAGCCTCCTTCAGGAAACAACAGGTAGATGGTGTAGCATGATGCTTTAGATGAATGAAGATGTGACACTACACTAGTCAGACATCGATAGCCTGTTCTGGGCGGAGATTGTACCAGCCACACTTCGTGCTGTGCAGATACATGATTTACTGCATTTACAATGGGTTAGCATGACAGTCGCATAGTACATAGTGTGGTTCACCGAACTCTCACACTATGCCACAAATATGGTGTGAGACTCTTTCTTCAAGGCATGTACCTTCGATTAGGGGCTCGGGTGAGAGATCAGAGCTCTGATGTTCTCACTTAGCCTCCCGACGCAGACAGGGGGTGTTGGAGCGAGACCTCATAGTGGAGAGTTTTTTTTCTAAGCAGTCTTTAGCAACAAGACCCACCTCTTGCCTACATGTAGTAGAGTCATCTGCAACATGCAGTAGACAGATGACACATAGGTCCAAGAGGAACAGACCTATAGGTGGTCGACCGCATGACTCAGGATCGAAAGTGAGAGACACCCAGTGTGGAGATAGACCTTCTGGGAGTGGGTAGTGTTACTCATGTGGCGGACAGGGTCACATGGCACGTGACTGTCCGACCCGCCAAATATATGATCAGAAAACAGTGGAGTGAACACTTAGGTAGAGGCCGAGGATCGATCGTGGTAGTCCACAGGGAGGTGGCGGACGTTCCAGAGGAGTTGGATGTGCAGCTGGCGGTGGATGATGTTTTGAGGTGCTACCGGCACCACCATTAGGAGGTCCACCCTGACTGCAGGGAGTGGGTGGACATGGGAGATCACAACTTCAGGAAGATGAGGCCTGCGATCATGGCTCTATGGAGATGATTCGTGGTACGATTTGTGTCTAATACACATAAGATAAAGTTCTTATAGACGCAGGTTCCAGTCACTCTTTCATTGCCACTTCCCTTGTTCAGAGCTCGGAGATTCCGACGGAGCCGTTGGATTGATTCTTACGGATAGAGACTCCTACGAGATCAGACTCAATGATTACACACTAGTGCCAGCAGTGTGAACTTACTCTAGGTGGTGAGATATTTTTCTAGGATGTCCTCATAGCGGTGTCGAGGCCTTACGACGTTATCTTGGGTATGGGCTGGTTATCTATAGTCCATGCTCAGTTCGACTGTATTAGGCACAAAGTTTGGTGTGTCCGCATGGATGGGACCAGATTCACCTTCATCGGTAGGACGAGAGCCTTTGTTGCACTGGACGGACTTACTTGGAGGGTGTGTAGCTGATCACTCACCATTTTTCTTACCTTACCCTCAGAGCGGTTGATGTGGAGAGTCCGACTAATCATGTAGTGGTGGACCAGTATGCCGATGTTTTCCCTAACGATGTCCCAGGACTACCTCCTTGTAGAGAGGTAGACTTATACATTGACATGTACCTCGAGACGACACCGATATCTACTCCATCATATTAGATGGCTCTCACTGAGCTTCATGAGCTGCGGGTACAACTAGAGGCCATTCATGGGAATGGATTAATCTGGCCTAGTGTTTCTCCCTAGGTATCACCGATTATGTTCACCAAGAAGGTGGACATGAGCTTGAGGCACTCTGTTAACTACTGTCTCCTGAACCTGGTGACCGTGAATAAAAGTACCCACTCTAGAGGATTGATGACCACTTTGATCAGCTAAAGGGAGATCAGTTGTTCTCGAAGATAGACATCAGATCAGGCTATCACCAACTCAGATTTTGAGATGAGGATGTGTAGAAGACAACCTTCAGGTGTCATTACTGCCACTACATGTTCTACATTATGCACTTCAGCGTAACCAACACTCCAGCAGTTTTCATTATTTTCATGAACAGTATCTTCCAGCCTTACCTCATTCTCTTTTTGATAATATTCTTAAACAAAATTTTGATCTACTCGACTACCGAGGAGGAGCAAGCCTGCCATTTTCCGGTATTACTGGACACACTCTGGGAGCACCAAATTTTTGGTAAGCTCTCGATGTTCCAGTTCTAGATTCGAGAGGTTCACTTTTTGGAACATGCCATCTCAGAGGCTGGAGTAGCAGTGGACCCAATGAAGATTGAGGTGGTACTTGCTTGGGAGCTACCCAGGAGATTGACAGAGGTACAGATCTTCTTGGGTTTGGGTGGGTACTATCAGAGATTTGTTCCAAAATTCTCTAGAGTTGCATCACAACTACCACCCTTGAAAAAGAAGGGGAAACCCTCTGTTTGGTTGTAGAGATTCCAATAGAGCTTTCAGGAGCTATTGTAGTGACTGAATAGTGCCCCCATATTGATGTTCGAGAGGAAGGATTAGGGTACATAGTTTATTATGATGCATCAAGGACATGACTCGGGTGAGTCCTGATGAAGGAGCAAGCTGTGATCGCATATGGTTCTCGGCAGCTGAGATAGCATGAGAAGAACTACGCTACGCATGGCCTAGAGTTAGCAATAGTGGTCTTCACCTTGAAGATGTGGCAACACTATCTGATTGGTGATTGTTTTACCATGTAATCATAAAACAAGATTCATAGTTATATATTTTCTCAGAAGGACCTGAACCTGAGACAACAATAATGGATAGAGTTCCACCAGATCTATGACATTGAAATAGTCTATACTCTTGGGAAAGGGAACGTTGTTGCGGATGCAATCAGTAGGAGATCTGGTATACAGCTTCTTTGGGAGGTGATAGAGCAGCTAGCTGCCTTACATATATCCTTTATGGATAAGGATGAACCATCCTATCTATAGTCTCTTAGAGTCACTCCTCCACTTCTTCAGCGAGTTAGGGAGGCGCAGTGTGGGGACACTAACTACAAGACACGAAGTGCTCAGATATCCACAGGGAAGGCACCTGATAGATTTTATGAAGGTGGGGAGTCAGTTATCCTCTTTAGAGGATGTACCATGGTACTAGTAGCACTTCAAAATAATGTGTTGAGGGAGTTCCACACTTCCCCTCTAGCAGTACTTCCAAGAGTGGCGAAGATGTACTAGAACCTTTAATGATAGAACATGTTCCCAGTTATGAAAAAGGAAGTATCAGAGTTTGTCTCTCGATACATCACTTATCAGCAAGTGAAGGTGGAGCACCAGGTACCAGTAGGATTGGTTCATCCCTTAGAGGTCCTATAGTGAAAATGGGATGGGATATCAATGGATTTCATGATGGGTTTTCCACATATATTTAGGAGTCACGACTAGATTTGGGTGATCGTCAATCGACCCACCAAGTCAGCTCACTTCCTACCTATCAGAGAACAGGGTGAAGTAGAGTGCTTGGGACGCCTCTATGTGCAAAAGATTGTGCGTTTACATGGTGTACCTTCTTCCATTTTCCCCGACCGTGATGCATGGTTTACTTCCTAGTAATGGAAGGGGATATAGATGGATTTCGGGACACAACTACATCTGAGCCCCGCCATCCATCCTCAGACAGATGGTCAGACCGAGAGGACCATCCAAACCCTCCAGGTCATTCTACGTGCATGTGTCCTCAACTTTGGTCGCAGTTGGGAGGATCATTCTCCTTTGGTGGATTTTTCTTACAACAATAGATATAACTCCACCATAGGGATGGCGCCCTTCGAAGCCTTGTATGGTTGACCTTGCAGATCACCCCTGTAGTAGACATACCCTGGGGAGTCAACAATAGTGGGACCAGAGATGGTACGGGATACCACGAAGAAAATGAAGATCATCCAGGAGTGGATGAAGACTGCACAGAGCCGACATAAGTCATATGATGATAGGAGAAAGAGACTTCTTGAGTTCGAGGATGGTGACCACGTCTTCCTACAGGTCTCACCTCGATGAGGTCTACGAATATTTGGCTAAGGAGACAAGTTATCTCCAATGATCATTGGACCATTCTGGGTCCTCAGCAGAGTAGGTGAAGTGGATTACCAACTAGCTCTTCCACCTCAGTTGCACCGGCTGCATGACGTCTTCCATGTATCTTAGTTGAAGAGATAAGTGAACGACCCTTCTCACATCATCAACCATGGGGATCTGGACATCGATGACGGGGAGACATTCATAGAGGTTCTATTAGAGATTGAGGACCGACGGGAGCGGGACCTATGTTGATGGTCGATACCTCTAGTGCATGTTTGTTGGAAGCACATGAACCACCAAGAGAGAACATGGGAGCAGGATGCTCAGATGCGTGCTCAATACCCCATTTGTTCCCTTAGTTCGAGTTATATCTTATGAGTACATAAATACCTGAGGTGGGGAGAATGTAAGGACTTGGAAATTTTTTGGAAATTTTTTTCTTAAATACATGGGATTTTTATGACTGTGCGCAAATTTATAGTGCTTGATTCCGAGGTCTGGTGTGTCAGGAATCAATTTCTAACATTTTGTTCGGGTATATTCAATTATCGTAAAAGGGGAATTTTATAACTTTTGATATGTTGCTCGGAACTGAAATCTGAGGGCATGATTCAACTCATAGAACCAGTATTCTCTTAATAAGACATTCAATTCAATGACAGCTAGTCGAGGATAAAAGTTAATTTTTTATTTTCATTAAAAAATACTAAAATAAAGTGTAAAAATTTACTTTATTTTTGAGTCTCCATGTGAGTGAGGGTAGTTGGAAACTCCACTTGGGAGTTGATGGTGTGACCACCACACCCCAACCTTCCATGAGAGGTTATGGTGGTGGGGTCCACCCCAGCATAATCTCCCATGCGAGGATAATTGAGGTGGGGACCACCCTAGCTGCATAACATCCCTATTAATGAAAGGGGTGGGGACCACCCAACCCCAATTGATGGTGGAGGATGAACCCTATCCACTAATCCTCATTAATGAGAGAGGACCTATTGACCACCTCTATGCAATTAATTGTGCCAACACATTTTCCAATTAATTGTGCCAACACGCAAGCCAATTAACTGTGTCTACACGTGTGAATTTATTAAGGCGATTTTCTTTCTGCGGTTGAAATGCGTGCCAACAATAAAATAATAAACAACCTATTTTTATTATTTGGTTGACATTCCCTTTTGGTGGAATAGAGGAATAGGAGAGCTAGGGAGAAAAATTCCCCCAACGAGGAATGCAAAGAACGTGAAAAACACCGGCGACACTCTTTCTTCTTCAACTTCTTCCCTGGCCACCTACTGATCAACACTCTACAACGTCGTTAACGAACCGATGCAGCTCATAATTGAGGACGTTCGGTGGACATGACTAATGACGGTCCCCTCCATTATCCTTTCGTGACTCTTTCTATAACACCCCGAAGTTTTCAAACCTCTTAAATAAAAATTGGGCGTTTTGTGCAATTGAAGTTCTCTCTTTAAAACAATCAGAATGTAAAATATAAAAAAACACGTAACTTTTATTTATGAACTCAACACTGAAGCGTCTTACAATTTTCGGGTTACAAGAAAAGCTCACTAACCAAATATTCCAACCAAGAACCCGATTACAATAATGGGAAGACTGCATAAAACTACTAAGAACTTGAGAATGCAGTAGGGGTTTCGAGCATCCATCATAAGGAACATAAGGATTGCTGAAGCCACCGCGACCGTGCTCAGCACCAAGGTTATCACACGAACCATCTTTTCTTCTTCTTCAGTCACTTGGGGTAAGGGACACCCGAGACCAAAACATTCATTTTATAAGCACCCTAATATGACCATTGAACCTCAAACGGCTATAATTTCAACCGTTGGGTCTCCTTATCCTCTATGTTGACTGTTGGAAATAAGATGATTTACCCAAAAAAGGATCGGTATGATATTTGTGTATTTTGCTTTAATATTTCAAAATGAAATCAATGGTAATTTAGTTAATTTACCTACTGTTTTCCCAAAATGATAAATTTATTTTACGTTTCAAAATGGAAAAAATTAATATTATTGTTTTTCTACCACTATTCATATTAATTTGAACAATAAATTTTATTTTCTAATTATATTAAACCTGGTGGATTTATATTTTATGAGTTCCATATATTGCATCAAATTAGATATATTATTTCTTTTATAATTTGACCTTTGTTAACTATTTTGGAAATTGTGTCAAATTATGGTTTTATTTATAAATTTTGCATCTTTATGTTTACACAAATACTTTTAAGCAACCAATTTAATTTTCTCTTCTTAAAAGAGTGTATCCGAATGTTTTTATCCAATTATAAATTAAGATAATTATTATGTAATTCAGAAAGGGAAAAATAAATAAATAAATAAGTAAATATATATATGTTATGTTGAATAAACCATATTTTATTTAATCGATTAAATGGACCACTGGTTTTTCCAAATATAATAATAAAAGATCAATAATTATGGTTTAAAAATAATATAATTAATATAATAAGGTCATTAAATTTTTTTGGTATTTTAAAAATAGAATATATATATATACTTATGTTTATAAAATAACATATTTTGATCAAATCAATTTATAATTTTTATTGATCACTGATTTTTTATTAAGATAATAATAATCACCTTGATAATTGTATTTTATTTAGGAGAATAATAATATTTTTAAATAGGGGTTTAATAGTTTAATATATTGATGTATTTAAAACCCTTGACTTAGGAAAATAATAGACTATTAATAAGGTTATATTAGTTAATTTATAGCAGGTTTAATAAAATATTAAAACAACAGTTTTTTATGTTAAAAACGTTGAAATAAAATGATAATGCGTAAAAAAAACGAAACCGCGTGTTTCGTTTTTTTTATAAACCCCACGTCGACCGCGGGCCGTCCGATCTGGACCTTTTCAATCTGGGTCATCCGTCTATTCACATCTTTCCCTTCTTCCCCGCAGCTCCTTCTTCTTCGCGCACACACCAAACCAGTAGAGTAGACCTTCGTTTCCTCCACCCGAGCCGACAACAGTCACCCCCCTCTCGTTTTCTTCCACGAAGTCGGCGCCGACCTCTTTATTGCTCGGCCTCGGTTCCCTCGACGCTTCCCCCGACATTAGTGGCCTCTGTTTTTTTCTTCTTCATAAGAAACTTTGTTTCCACCAGAGTCAAGAGAGGTTGTTGCACCCAGTTTCATGGGCCTCCGATCACCAGTCCGGCGTCAACTACTCCGTCGACTCTCCTCATCCTCGTCGAATATGTAAGGGTAAAGTTCTATAGTTTCTTTTTTTTTGTGTTTTCTTAAGCTTCGGTTTGTATATATATATGTTATATAGATATATATATTTTCTGGTTTGTAAACCTAGTTTTACCTTGCCCCCTTGCCGCATCTCCTCTCCTCCTCCCCAAGATGTAAGTGATATCCGTTGTTTTTTTCTTCTCTTATTCAGTTCGACACAACCTTTTTATTTACGGTCTATATATGTATATGTTTATATAAATACATATATATGTATGCAAGGCTGTAAAGAAGTTCTTTATACCTGTTTTCACCTCTCATGTTTTGTGAATTGAATGGAGGCAAGGGACAAGGCTTGCTTATTTTCTTTCTTTGCTTCGGTATATACATATTTATATATATGTTTATATATGTAAACCTATATGTGCATACCCCTTGTGGATACCCATATGAATGCCTTTGAGGAATGTTCTAGTCCGTTTCAGTTCGGGAGTCCCAAAATTGGGGTCTTTACAATGAAGGGGAATCCGTCGTTTCGTTTCCCTAAACTTCGATGATTATATATATATATATGTATATCCACTTTTTATATAAAAATATGTATGCAGGACCATACGAAAAAATTCATAACTTGATGAGTTATTAAAATTATATATATATACCCTTTAAAATTATTACTCCAAATAATGATACAAAGACTATTTATATACATGGTAATATATATGATGAAGATTAAGGATTGGTTTAATGTCAAAATAACTTCCCCAATTGAAAATATTCATTTATCAGCGTTTTGACAATTCATGCACTTTTGTAAAAATGTGTGGCGTAAACCCCCCTTAAGCAATTATATGTTTCCAAGTGAATGTGTTATCAAAATTTTAGTTTCCAAAACCTTTTTTTCAATTAATTATTTTCAGGACTTGGTTATATATATATAATTATAGACACATAAGTTTCTAATAATTTTAATGGATGCTAAGCCAACATATGTATCGCACCGGTGGACCGGCTTAACCTGAAAATTTATGTACCCTCAATGAAACCTATACTTGTAAAGAATGTTTTTTGCATGTTTAAAGAGATAAAATATGAATTTATGATTTTATTTAATTAACATGATGAAATTTTACATGAAAATCCATTATGTTCAGTGTTCCAGTTATTTTTGCATGTGCAAGAGTAAGTTGATTTAGTTTATTTGCATCAATGTTTAATCTGAAGCCAAAAGCCTAGTTCTTTTTACATCTACGATATGATCCACCTCAAGTCATGAATATGTATGTAAAAAGGAGTTTTGATTATGAATGTGTGACACCCTATGAATGAATGACCATGTCAAGATATGTGAGGGATGTATAGGACTTAAATGTTTATGGATGGGTGCGCCCGGAATTATACAACGCTCCAATGCATTGGGTAAAGCAAGAGTCTCATGAGACGTCATGTGCAACAGTCTTGGCGAATAGCCTTGGCTCGTGCTATCATATGCAGCGGTCTTGGCGAATAGCCTTGGATCGTGATATCATGTGCAAACGGTCTTGTCGAATAGCCTTGGCTCGTGCTATCATGTGCAACGGTCTCGGCGAATAGCCTTGTCTCGTGCTACCATGGGAAATGGGATTGCCGTTTGGCCTTGACCCGTACTAAAGTTATGTTTTAAGGTCATGACACGAGGTCTTGACAATGTCCAGTATTATGCATCCCCTCTGCATGAAATGATAAATGTCAACCAAGGGTTAGTTCAACTAACAGGACAACCCCTAGTAGAAAGCTCCCATGACTATAAAAATGTAATTCTTATGTCAAGAACTATTTTCCATGAGGTAAACTGATAGATTAACTGTATATTCTCATGAACCATGACATGCACGTTTTCACGGCATAGTCACACTTTTCATTTTAGAATTTAAGTAACCTTGTTCCATATTATGTATTGTTTATGTTGCGATCTCTAATCATGTTTACTTTGGTGTTTATTTCATGTACGTGCTTCTTTATGCAAGTGGATTTCAAAGAAAGATGGATTTCATGTTTTAAGAAAAGATAATGTTTTGTTTTAGCAAAGTGTTTTATTCTTTTAGAAAGAACTTCTTTGGGAAAGGGTTTTCTAAAAATGTTTTAAAACCCCTTACTAGGAATTTTTGCTCACCCTACGGTTTGTTTAAAAATTTTCAGGCATGGTATGTACTGATGAAGTTAATTAGACCAGCTGGTTTCCCAGAATCCTGAGCCGCGCGATCTTCTGTAGTCATGGGGCATGATATTTATTTTGTAATGATGTAATGATAAGTATATCATGTCTCATGAGGCACCCTGGGTTTTGGGGTCTCTACAGTTGGTATCAGAGAATAGGTTCAGGAAACTCTGGAAAACCAGGTGATATAAATATATTTCTAAGTCTAAGTAAAAATGTTATAACTTTCAGATGGCAGATGTACCTACCGACCTACTGTCTCTACCCACTGAGGCTCTAGAGAACATTATATCTCTATCTATCCGCGAGAACTTTCTAAACAATTCCCAAATTCGCATGACGTGTAAGCACTTGTACGATGTGTCAAACTCATATAGGGTGATTATTCTCCACCGGGGAATGGGGATGGATTATCTCCTAATGATGATGACCCAGTTTCCCTCGTATGCACGTCGGGGAAGGTATCACGAAGGACTCTTCCGAGAGTTTAAAACTGGTGAGAAATTTAACACAATGCTAGATAACCCTTTTCAAGAAGCTGCTGCTGCCGGTGACCTCCGAGTGTCTTATCTATGCCAGGTCCTGCACTATGGCTTCTTGGGCCAGTTAATGGACTTCGGAGCGTTGGAAAATTAGTCCAAACGTGTGTATCTTAGGCAAGAAGTGTACACCGATGTTTCCCAACTCCACACCCCTCACTCTAAACTCAGGAGGCGGTATAAATGTTCCCATGAGTTTAGTCCTGTATGTTCATCCTGTGTGTGGTTTGTAGAGTTAGGAAGTTTTTCCACTCTTTGTGGTGTACGTCTTGTGAACTCAGACTTTTCCGTGTAAACTTTTTCATAAATGAAAGTTTCTTTTTTCCTTTCATGTCTCCACCTTATCTATGTTTTTAAGAGTTTCCCCTCGATGTTTATTTTCAGATGGCTGGACAAACGAACTTCTCATCCCTACCCGATGATCTAGTAGAAGTCATCTTGATCAAGGCATGCATGGTGGATTACCCGTCCTTTCTCCACCTGCGAGGGTCCTGCTAGAGTTTGCTAAATTTAGCAAACGGTCCAGAGATTCTTCGTCTATGTCAAGAGAATGATCGTGTCTTTCACCTCATTGCTGCTGCACAACTCCCCTGCTATAGGCGAAGGGGAATGTACTTTGAGGGCCTGTTCCAATGTTTCACTCTGGCAGAAAACTTTTCTGCCAGAGCGTGTTTCCTCGTGGCCGCCCAGGATTGCTAGCTCAGTGCAGCTTATATGTTCCAAGTCCTGAACATCAGTCTCCTCAACCGCATAATCCCTCTCGACTACCTCGAGCATGATGTGGCCAGAAGAGTCATCAGGGAGTTTATCTACTTGGACGTATCCGAGCTTTGCATTGCACGAGCCTCCCTTTGGAAGCCCGTGTGCAGTACACATGACCAGGAGTTCAAGGAGCACTGTTCGAGGTGCATCTGGACTAGGGAAACTAAAGAGATGTGTGCCAACTTTGGTGTCCCGTTTACCGAGCCAGATCCACTGTTTCGATAGAGTTTTACATTTGGGGTTTCAGTTTCCCTTTTTTATGATAGAATTGCGGGGACGCAATTCTTTGAAGGGGGAGATAATGTAACACCCCGAAGTTTTCAAACCTCATAAATGAAAATTGGGCGTTTTGTGCAATTGAAGTTCTCTCTTTAAAACAATTAGAATGTAAAATATAAAAAAAACACGTAACTTTTATTTATGAACTCAACACTGAAGGGTCTTACAATTTTTGGGTTACAAGAAAAGATCACTAACCAAATATTTCAACCAAGAACCCGATTACAATAATGGAAAGACTGCATAAAACTACTAAGAACCCGAGAATGCGGTAGGGGTTTCAAGCATCCATCATAATGAACATAAGGATTGCTGATGACACCGCGACCGTGCTCAGCACCAAGGGGATCACACGAACCATCTTTTCTTCTCCTTCAGTCACTTGGGGTAAGGGACACCCGAGACCAAAACTTTCTTTTTATAAGCACCCTAATATGACCGTTGAACCCCAAACGACTATAATTTCGACCGTTGGTTTATTTTGACCGTTGGGTCTCCATATCCTCTATGTTGACTGTTGGAAATAAGTTGATTTACCCAAAAAAGAATCGGTGTGATATTTGTGTATTTTGATTTAATATTTCAAAATGAAATCAATGGTAATTTAGTTAATTTACCTCTTGTTTTCCCAAAATGATAATTTTATTTTACATTTCAAAACGGAAAAAATTAATATTATTGTTTTTCTACAACTATGCATATTTATTTGAACAATAACTTTTATTTTCTAATTATATTAAACTTGATGGATTTATATTTTATGAGTTCTATATATTGCATCAAATTAGATATATTATTTCTTTTATAATTTGACCTTTGTTAACTATTTTGGAAATTGTTTCAAATTATGGTTTTATTTACAAATTTCGCATCTTTAAGTTTACACAAATACTTTTAAGCAACCAATTTAATTTTCTCTTCTTAAAAGAGTGTATCCGAATGTTTTCATCCAATTATAAATTAAGATAATTATTATGTAATTCAGAAAAGGAAAAATAAATAAATTAATAAATATATATATATATATATATTATGTTGAATAAACCATATTTTATTTAATCAATTAAATAGACCACTGGTTTTTCCAAATATAATAATAAAAGATCAATAATTATGGTTTAAAAATAATATACTTAATATAATAAGGTCATTAAATTTTTTTGGTATTTTAAAAATAGAATATATATATATACTTATGTTTATAAAATAACATAATTTGATCAAATCAATTTATAATTTTTATTGATCACTGATTTTTTATTAAGATAATAATAGTCAGCTTGATAATTGTATTTTTTTAGGAGAATAATAATATTTTTAAATAGGGGTTTAATAGATTAATATATTGATGTATTTATAACCCTTGACTTAGGACAATAATAGTATATTAATAAGGTTATATTAGTGAATTTATAACAGGTTTAATAAAATATTAAAACAACATTTTTTTATGTTAAAAACGTTGAAATAAAATGATAATGCGTAAAAAATGAAAACGAACGAAATCGCGTATTTTTTTTTATAAACCCCACGTCGACCGCGGGCCGTCCGATCTTGACCTTTTCAATCTGGGCCATCCGTCAATTCACGTCTTTCCCTTCTTCCCCGCAGATCCTTCTTCTTCGCGCACACACAAAACCAGTAGAGTAGACCTTCGTTTCCTCCGCCCGAGCCGACAGCAGTCACCCCCCTCTCATAATCTTCCACGAAGTCGGTGCCGCCCTCTTTATTGCTCGGCCTCGGTTCCCTCGATGTTTCCCCCGACTGTAGTGGCCTCTGTTTTTTTTCTTCTTCTTAAGAACCTTGGTTTGCACCAGAGTCAAGAGAGTTTGTTGCACCCGGTTTCTTGGGCCTCCGATCACCAGTCCGGCGTCACCTACTCCGTCGACTCTCCTCATCCTCATCGAATTGGTAAGGGTCAAGTTCTTTAGTTTCTTTTTTTGTGTGTGTTTTCTTAAGCTTCGATTTGTATATATATATGTTATATAGATATATATATTTTTTGGTTTGTAAACCTAGTTTTCCCTTGCCCCCTTGCCGCATCTCCTCTCCTCCTCCCCAAGCTGTAAGTGAAATCCGTTGTTTTTTTCTTCTCTTATTTAGTTTGACGCAGCCTTTTTATTTATGATCTATATATGTATATGTTTATATAAATACATATATATGTATGCAAGGCCGTAAAGAAGTTCTTTATACCTGTTTTCACCTCTCCGGTTTTGTGAATCGAACGGAGGCAAGGGACAAGGCTTGCTTCTTTTCTTTCTTTGCTTCGGTATATACATATTTATATATATGTTTATATATATAAACCTATATGTACATACACCTTGTTGATACCCATATTCATTCCTTTGAGGAATGTTCTAGTCCGTTTCAGTTCGGGAGTCCCAAAATTGGGGTCTTTACAATGAAGGGGAATCTGTCGTTTCGTTTCCCTACACATCGATGGTTATATATATATATGTATATCCACTTTTTTTATAAAAATATGTATGCAGGACCATACGAAACAATTCATAACTTTTTGAGTTATTAAAATTATATATATATACCCTTTAAAATTAATACTCCAAAGAACGATACAAAGACTATTTATATACATGGTTATATATATGATGAATATTAAGGATTGGATTAATGTCAAAATAACTTCCCCAATTGAAAATATTCATTTACCAGCATTTTGACAATTCATGCACTTTTTGTAAAAATGTGTGGCGTGAACCCCCCTTAAGCATTTATATGTTTCCAAGTGAATTTGTTTTCAAAATTCAGTTTCCAAAAACTTTTTTTTTCATTTAATTATTATCTGGACTTGGTTATATATATATATAATTATATACACATAAGTTTCTAATAATTTTAATGGATGCTAAGCCAACATGTATATCGCACAGGTGGACCGGCTTAACCTGAAAATTTATGTACCCTCAATGAAACTTATACTTGTATAGAATGTGTTTTGCATGTTTAAAGAGATGAACTGTGAATTTATGGTTTTATTTAATGAACATGATGAAATTTTACCTGACAATCTGTTATGTTCAGTGTTCCAGTTATTTTTTCATGTGCAAGAGTAAGTTGATTTAGTTTATTTGCATCAATGTTTAATCTGAAGCCAAATGCCTAGTTCTTTTTACATCTATGATATGATCCCCCTCAAGTCATGATTATTTATGTAAAAAGGAGTTTTGATTAATAATGTACGAAACCCTATGTATGAATGACCTTGTCAAGATATGTGAGGGATGTATAGGACTTAAATGTTTATGGATGGGTGCGCCCGGAATTATACAGCGCTCCAATGCATTGGGTAAAGCAAGAGTCTCATGAGACGTCATGTGCAACGGTCTTGGCGAATAGCCTTGGATCGTGCTATCATGTGCAACGGTCATAGCGAATAGCCTTGGCTCGTGCTACCATGGGAAATGGGATTGGCGTTTGGCCTTGACCCGTACTAAAGTTATGATTTAAGGTCATGACGTGAGGTCTTGAAAAAGTTCATTATTATGCATCCCCTCTGAATGAAATGATAAAGGTCAACCAGGGGTTAGTTCAACTAACAGGACAACCCCTAGTAGAAAGCTCCCATGACTAGAAAAATGTAAATCTTATGTCAAGAACTGTTTTCCATGAGGTAAACTGATAGATGAACTGTATATTCTCATGAACCATGACATGCACGTATTCCTGGCTTAGTCACACTTTTCATTTTAGAATTTAAGTAAACTTGTTGAATATTATGCGTTGTTTATGTTGCGCTCTCTGATCATGTTTACTTTGGTGTTTATTTCATGTACGTGCTTCTTTATGCAAGTGGTTTTCAAAGAAAGATGGATTTCATGTTTTAAGAAAAGATAATGTTTTGTTTTAGAAAAGTGTTTTATTCTCTTCGAATGAACTTCTTTGGGAAAGGGTTTTCTAAAAATGTTTTAAACCCCCTTACTGGGCATTTTTTCTCACCCTACGTTTTGTTTAAAATTTTTCAGGCATGGTATGTACTGATGAAGTGAATCAGAGCAGCTGGTTTCCCAGAATCCTGAGTCTCACGATCTTCTGTAGTCATGGGACATGATATTTATTTTGTAATGATGTAATGATAAGTATATCATGTCTCATGAGGCACCCTGGGTTTTGGGGTCTCTACACTGTCAATGAACGATGAGCATTGAGCGACGAATCAAAAGGTAGGGTGTTTACCTTACAAAGTATTCATTTTATTTGCTCATATTCTTTTGAAATGAACTGTCGTGAAGTTTTGTGATTAAATTGTTGTTCATCCTACCTTTGATGAACCAACGACTATCACCATAAATGCAAAGGGTTTGAGCTACCCTCACACGGCCCAACACCATCTGTCGATTTTCTTTGTAGTGTTCTTTGGAGAGGAAACGAGGTGACAAAAACGGAAAACAAAGGATGCGCTACCCGCAACCTTCATGGATCGTGCCGCCCTCACCCATGGCCTCCGTAGATCACGCTGACCTCACCTACCAGTGCCCAGCCTGGCGCCCCCACACCGACTTTCCACACATCGCCGCACCCCACGCCCATGTGCCCCACGTCGTCGCCCTGTGCTGCCCACACATTGTCGCGCTGCCCGACAACCCCGCGACCCCCAGCCGCGACCTTCCTGCTGCCCCCGTGGCCCTCTGCCGCGCTTCCCGACACCCTGCTCCGCGCCCCGGCGGCCCCCTTCTATGGCCTGCCTGCCCCCCCCCCCCCTGGCGCCCCGACAACCAGGACGGTACCCCAGCGAACCGCCTTACGCACCTTGCCTAGTGCACCCAAGGCATTACCGGTGTCCTTCCGGCCTTCCCGCGCCCCGCGCGGCCTACCGCTATCCTCTCGAATGTTAAACTTCCTTGCCACGCCCCTCGTGGCATTGGCCGAACCGACCCCAACCTTCGGGCCGAGCTGCATGTGTGGCGGCATTCAGGCCGAACTGCCCTCCCAGTCCACTGGGTGGGGCCCAGCGGTACGATCCTAACATAGTGGGATGACCCACCCAACAAGCTCTGTCAGACCGGACCCGGGCCCACTACTGACCTTTTGTTTATTTTGGCCATATCTTTGGCACCAGACGTCCATTTGACGAACCGTCTACGGCGCTGGTAATATCGATGAGAGACAGTCCCGTTGAGAATACCCCATTGGAGTTCGGGGTATAGTTGAGATACGGTCGGGTTGGTTCGTACACAAATCCAACTAAGCCCCCATGACTGAAAGACTAATAACTCACAGACTGGGCGTCTGATTTCTGTGTCGTCTATTGTGTTGAGACCCATAAAACGTGGTGGTTCTTTGAGATACTTTCATGCGAGACTTCATGAAACAAGGAGTATTGACTTGTAGCTCGTGGAGAAGACCCTCCCGGTGACGAGTGAGAAGATTGTAGAGACCTAGTAGCTAGAAGAGACTTGATGGATGATGACCGATCAACTGGGAGTGATTCGGATGGCCCAGTGGGGAGCGCTTGGTTGTAGAAGCAGACCCATGACAGAGGAGCACTTAGTGGAAGCGGTAAACCCATGGTACTCAATAGAAGGAGTACCTGGGTAGGCTATGAGGGGGAGATATTGGTTTTAGTGGCAAAACCATGGTGGGGAGCACCTTTGTGTGAGCGCGAAAGACCCACATTACTCGACAGGTGGAGTACCACAGCGGTCCAAGGTTAGTTGGATGCCCTTGGTTGCAACGACATGCCCACTGTACTCGACAGAGGAGGAGTTCTCCAACACTCATGGTTTCGACATCGTGAATAAAAATATTGGATGAGCTGAGCCTTTGACTATTGTGTTTTTCTCATGGTTGAGATGAGTTACTAGATAACTTAGCTATATGTATGGGAATATACCTAAGTAATGGTTATCTGTTGATTTCATGCTTTTTGGTTTATCCTTGTGGGATTTTTTGAGACCATGAAGGTCTCAACATCCCTACTGAGTATCATTATACTCACCCCTGCACGAGCTATGCCCACACCTCATTCTGTGGGATGCAGATGATTGACAATGTAGACGGATGCCCAGAGTGCCAGGACTAGATGATACCGAGAGGTGGACCTTTCGACGAGTCGGTACACGGAGCAGACGGACGGACATGGAGTGTTGAGGTGGACACATGTACCTACCCTTTATATAGGAACCCCGGAGGATGATCCATGAGCTTCTCTTTAAATTTTAGTTGTTTTTTCCTTTTTTAGTTGTACTTGTAATTTACAGTTCGACTTGTATTTCTGGCCCCTTTTACTTTCCAGCACACTTTTTGTATACAGTTTTTACTTAGTGTTTTTCTTCTAAATGTGTAATCTGATGTGTTTTTTTATAGTTATAAAGTAAATGCCTTCCTAGTTTAGAGATATATGCCTTTTGTTCTAGTCTTCATACACTATCATATTGAAGGCAGTCATTAAGTAGTAACGACACAGGCTACGGGGGGACGAGTCATGAAAATCAACCCTTGATTCGGTCCAGATAATTAGAAAAATGAAGAAAGGATGAAAATCCCAGAAATATGGTATATTAGATTACCCCTAAATAACTATATTAATATGTAGAAAAAATGGTGAAAGATACAAGTTGATTTAATAACTCACTGGCACAGATCAAACGAGACAATTGGGGAATGAATTTCAGTTGAGATGGAGAAGCAGTGGACAAGACAATGATTTAATAATTAAAGGGTTATCCCAATACCAAGGATATCCATTGGAATAAAAGTATAAAAAATAAATATGTTTTATGAAAATTTAAGGTTTACAGGGAAATTTCAAATGAAATTATTGGGTCACACTTTTTCGGAATGTGGTCAGCCAAACCCTACACCATCCTTGTTCTATTCTCTTCTTCAAGGGGACCTCACACGTTTCATGCACACACTATGGGAAGCTATGTGGAAACCATGATGCATACATTTTCTAAATATTATAGTTCCACCACATGGGTGTGAGGCCCTATCTATATAGTTTCCTCAAATAATGAGGCCTCATATAGCCCTCTATCTAGACTTTAATGATTACTCAAAACTATATGGATTTTGACCATGATTTCTACTAGCCATGTGGCCCATTTATTTTTTCATAAATCTGGTCTATGTTTTCCAATAAAGCACTACACACCCCTGAAAATCCTGCATTCTCATTTTCAATGCACATTACGTCAAAAATAAGGAAATAAACAAGAAACTGATATATATATACATCATAAGAAAACTAGGGATCTTACAAAAACACTTATTATGACCTTAATCACCATGCTAGGTAGGATTTTCCAAAGCACATGGCCCTTGTATTATCTCTTGTGATGTAATCAAGAATGGAGATGACACTAAGAGTTATGTGTCTCAATTATAGTGTCCTATTTTTGATACACGTGTATTGTAAATACTTATGAAGGATTTTATATTAATAGTATTGAATTTATCCATTTTATGGATTAAGAAAAGTGTTTTTAATCAACTATCTATGAGTTTTGTGTTATATGATAGGAATGATTTCCTAAAAAATAGTTAATTGGGGAGAGTAACACAAAATAAGAATCATTACTCAATGAAATTTAGATCTTGGTCAAATAATATATAGGATTCAAATAATTCAAAAGCGTTATCATTTAAGTGGGACCACATTTAACGAATATCATTATTAAGTAAATGTAAAACATGATACTCATTTGAAAAAAAATACATTATATATTTAAATAAGAATATATAATCTTAAATCTAAAATTCAAGATCTATATTCGATAGGGAAGAACTGAATTTAATTAATTTCTCAGAATGGTACCAGAGTATAAGAATAGTTCTTAAGCGGGAAGGAAAGTTAAATGTGTTAGATAAAAACCTTCCTGATCAACCATATAATGTATTCATTCAAAAAATGGACATGGATACATATAATAATATTACAAATTGTTCACTATATATACTTATCCTTAATATTTGTTCTATTGAATTCATGTTACAAAATAAAAATTTAAAACTGGATGCATACAAGTTGATAGATAACCTAAGAAGGATTTATTAAAAACATACAATGCATGTATGGTTTGATTGTGAAAGGAAATTTTTCAGAAAAATATAAAAGGAGACACATTAGTATACACTCATTTACACAATATTATATGGAACATTAATTAATTAGCGAGACTATGATTAGTTCATTATCTTTTTTCCTATGAAGTTCATTTTATATCCATTGTTGAAAACTATCTAATGGATCATTGTGAATTAAATTTTGAATGATTTTAAAAAAAGTGTATTTTTTATCATGAATAAGATGATCATTGATGAAAATGAAATTATATTTCTAGGATCAATAGTTGAGATGATGGTGTAGAAATAAATTGGTAATAGGTTTTTCTAGAAATAAAATAAGAGATCTCAAGTAGAGTACACACCATAATCTACGATAATAAAAATGAAATAAATGAAGTGAATTCATTATATAAAAGTCATATATTAGTGAAATAATTTTGTGTAATACATGTTTTTGTAACACCTTCATATTTTAGAATATATTTATCTTTAAATAAAATGTATGTTTTTAGTCGCATTCTTTACACGAAACGCTGAGTCTATATGAACTGTGATATAATAATCCCTTAAAATTTATCTATTAAATTAGAATGTATGAATAGTGATAAAAAAAATATGAATTTTTTTTATAAATACTTGAAATATTTAAATTTATTTGTTAACACATAATATATAAGTACCCAATTTTTAGTAAAATCCTTTTATGCTTTAAAATATATTTATTCAAAAATATATTTATTGAATTTTACATGAATGAGAATTATAAATAATTTATAAATTTAAAAAAATAATCATATAAAAAAATATCATTTTTGAAATTATAATTTCAATATTAGCATAGGATGAATTTTTACGATTCTTCTAAAATGTTTTATTTTTATAGAATAATAAAATATACTGATATACCTAAAAAATTGTTTCATTTCAATTAAATGTCTCAATATATTTGAATTTTTACCTTAAATAAACATATTAATAATTTAATCATAATAAATTTAATTAATAACTAAAAATCACTATTATACATGAGTTTTGTAAAATTTTATTTTTGTGATTAAACAAAAGTTTTTTCTAAAAATTGTTTCTTTATACGCAAATTTTTTTTTTCTTAATCAATTAAAATAATCATGATGGATTGATGTTTCCATGTAAATTTATATAATATATATTCAATAATATGTATTTTCTTTAATTTTATGGTTTTTATAAGGAATTTTGGAAAATTATATTTCAATCTTATAAGATTATTTTTTCTAAAATGGGTTTTCGTTGCTGGTTGCAAATTTATTTAGGAGTTATTTCTAAAATATATAGATATATAATATTGAAAAATTGATTAAATATTTATAATATCATTTTTAATAAAATATAATAGGTTAAACCAATTTTTTTTCAAAATAATTAAAAATAATAGTAAAAATTTGATACCATAGTTAATGTTAAAACATGTGTACCGTGGGTTAAATGAAGCGGAAAGTATTGAATTTTCAACCAAATATTGTAATTATTTTTATATCAAGATATTTAATCCTAATATTAACTTAAATTATAATTTATAGACATTTTTTTTCTCATTCTCAGGAGATTGACATTATATAATTGAAATCTTTTAAGAGATTCCAGGTGTGTCCCTTCCCTTAATTATAAATGAAAACACCACCTCCTCAGTTATTCACCCAATTTGAGCCTTATATCCTAGAAAATAACTAATAAAAATTATTCCTAGAAAAATTACATAAATTTAATATATTATGGTATTCTCTTAAGACAAATTCTTATTGTATTAAGGAGTAATGGAAATGAGGCCTCTTAAAGAAGAGTTGTCGATCTTAACCAAGAACTTCCAATTTTATTTCTTCTTAAAAATTATCTAGATTCAATAAATCCATAAAAATGAGGAATATAATATCATAAATATTCTAATATTTATTTGTGATTATGAAACAACCATTTCACACTTATTTTGAATCAAATGGGAAATAAAAGTATTAATCATGTGTATGTGTGGACTACCACCTTCATGCGGTGATAAGATTCATATTCAATAACCATATTTCTGGGGTAGTTATAATGATGAATTTAATGTTTATAAATGATATTTATTTCATAATTGTGCCTTTTATATTATAATATCTAATTTACCTACTTTCATTCAGACCCATTGGCTCACTACAACGTTGCTTGTACTTATGTGTTCACTGCCCCCTTTACGAAGACATGTTATTTTTTTATCATTACTACATTACATGGATGGTAAAAGGAAACTATTTTATAAAAACATAAAATATTTATCATAAAATAATTATTATATAATGGTGAATTATCATTTATATTTCTTCATTTCCATCCATAGAAAAGTGGAAACATCACTCATGTGTACGAACAAATTACTCTCTTTACGAAGTAATGTAAATAATTATTCATCTCCACTTCATATGAATGGTTATAAATATGTATATAAAGATTATATATGAACATTATATCATGATTAAAATTATATATATTTATTAACCATGATCAACATTCAAAGACCATAATTGCTGATTTGAAACATACATGAATAACAAAGCTGTTAACATCCAAAATGACAACATTAACATAAATTTTTTATCAAATAGGTGTTAAAATGATATAACTGCATAATATATGACAATATATGTATGAATACTTTTCTTTTATATAATAATATTAAGTAAAAATTTAATTTTCATGATTTTATAGATCTTACAAATCATGTTAGTTATAAGGTAACATTTTTGTATTAATTTCCCTTCATTGAGACATGTTTTATCATTTGGCACTAATATATTATTTATATGGTCTATAAAAATAAATAGAATTAATTCTAGAATAATAAACTATTTAATTAAAGGTATTTAAATAACCATATTATTTTAATTATTCCAATAAATGTTTATTCAAAAATTACTAAAGTAACAAGTGTTCTTCGTCTCAATTTTTTTCATTATGACATGTTTGATGTTATACCCAAATATTATTTTATGATATGTATATAATTCACCATTTATATGTTATATAATTAATGTAATTATTTTAATTAAAATTAATTATTCTTTTTAGTTTATTTTATTCACAGGGGTTATGATTCAAAAGTTACCATAACAGTATAAGTTTTAAGTTACAATGTCAATTTTATTGTGATTGTTTATGATTAGGTGTTTTTATGATGAAATTATGTGATCTCAATTAAATTTTTATTTTATTTTATTATAGTATGTTTATTTCAATATATTTCATTTTTAATTTCAGTTTCCACATTTAGATACAAAAAATACTGAAAAATGTTTTGTAACAAAAATCGAATTCATTACTCTCTCCAGTCGGGAATATTTTTTCAATGTACATTATTATTTATAATTTATTCATTAATTTATTCACTAATATGAAAATATTTATCTAATTCATTTCAAAACATATTTTATATTATTATAATTTTTTCTCAAGGGATATTCTTTTCATTTGTTGAAGAAGGTACATCAGAGTTTTTTAAGAAAACGTGAATGGAATTTTGGTTTTAACATACGCCACATAAACAACATAAACTACCACAATGAATACATGTTTCTTTGAAGAATTATTTATATTTTTTCTTGGTTCATTCCTAAGAAAATTTGTTCTTCCATTTCTTTTAAAATTTTAGTTATTAAATAAGTGATCTTAAAATAAAAGTTTCATTTTCCTCAAGAATTGTTCAAATGATATTTTACAGGTATTTTTCATCTATAACCACATCATTTGTTGTATTTCATGATTTTATGGGGATATGTTTCTATGTTACTGTACTTTAAAATTTTTATGGATGGTTTATTATTTGGATGATGAGATATTTATGAAACCCATATCATATTCATGGGTTATGATATAATGAAATGATGACTGTATTATGATCTTGTAGCACACACATATATATGTGTTTTACTATGTGATGGGTGTGCAAGGAATTATAAATCCTTCCAAAATATAGTGGGTAAAGATATATATCTCATATGACACTAAGTAATATAATGGATGGAAATCCCATTTTAGTATCTTACTTTTCACATTAAGACAATCATGGGAGTAAATATTGACTAAGTGAATGACGGAATGGGGAGTGAACCAAGAACACTACGATAGTCATTCCAATGATCCTAGTCTAAGGAATTGATTTTAAAATATTATGTACAATTAAAAAAATTATATATTATGGTTATGATATGTTTTCATGGACCATTATTAATTATTGATGATTCCCTATTCTTATTTCTTGCATCTTTTGATGGAGAAATTTTTTTATCACATCTCATAACCATGATTTATGAATAGATGGGTATGGTTTTATTTTGTCAATATATTGTTATGATATCATTTTTCGTGCCTTATGATAATATATTTATATGTAATGGCCCCATGTTTAATCTATTTAAATTGCATTCTTATAATTATGTCGTATAATCAAATGAAATCACAACACAAGGAACTAAAAAGTACCATGTGACCATTAAACATAATATTTTCACCTATGTGATTTAAATTTAAAAAATATGACATACACTATTGCTATCAGTAAGATGTTTGATGTCCGATAAGAAAAAAGATATTTCCTGTGAATAGTAAGAAGCCCTTTTGAATAGTAACATACCCTTTTATTAGTAATATGACCCTTAAGATTAGTGAATCTTCAAAAAGAATAATATCCTCACCCATGAATTTATAAATAAAATTTAGTCATCTTATAAGTGATAATATGACCATTGAAAAAGTATTGGCAGTTTTTATGTCATAAATAATTAATAAAATTAATTATTTAATTTAAATGAAAATGTCTTTTCATAAAATGTGTTTATAAATTAAAAATTTATGTCTTTAGTTTTTGAGATAATTTTATAAAACCTTATGCAATTTTTGAAGCATTATAAAATTTGTTATAGTTTTAAAATATGTATTTTTCTAGTAAATTATGATTTTAGTTAAAAGTTATATTACTTATATTTAGAAAATTATTTTTTAAAATTTTATTTAAATTTTGGATTCTAAATGTCGAAAAATGGTTAGGGTGAATTTTTTGGATCTTTCTAAAATACACGAATTTTTTAGGAATAGTAAAATATAAAAATTCCCAATATATGCTAAAACCATAATTTTTGCTTCATGCATGAGTCATAGAAGATGTAAATGTACATTGGATGGAACTCACATGAACTTATTACAATTTTTTTCCATGGAATATTCATTATTTATTTTATTATGGGATAATAATAAATCAATGATTAAAATATAAAGAAAATCCTCCTCCCCTCCACTATAAAAATCACCACCACTCCCCTCTTCTCTTCACTCCTCTAAAGCCTTGTGCCTTCACAAAATTTTACCCAAATATCTCCCCATGATGACCCCATGTACATAAATCCTTGGTCTCATCAAAATTTTATATCCTCTCCCCTTAAGAATCTCTCAATGACGTTTTAATCAAGGGGTAAACTCCAATTTTCTTTTCATTCATTTTATTTTAAAGTTCTTTTTTTACATTTCCATCCTTAACTCTACACAACCAAATGATATGACCACTATGATACCTTAAATTTACTATATTTTTCATATAATAATGTAATAAGTTATTATCATCTCTCCATTACTCTTCTCTTAAACAAGTAGTAAAGACACCATCTGAGATGTGTTAACTTACCACATTCACGAACGATGGGTATTCAATTTATATTACCATCATCAATTCTGGCCATGAAACCATTTTTATGGATAAAACAGACTATTAAATATTTATTTTATTTTATTTGTTGTTTTGGGATCCTTTTTCACACATGATTTAATATAATAATACAAAACAAGTTAATTATGTGTGAAATAGAAAAATTATTTCAGGCGTTTATCATTACCGTTTTAAATAATGATTAAACTTCACTATAAGTAACCGAATTAAATTTAAAACCATGTAACCTTATGTATGTTAAATATTACACAAATTCAAGACAACCATCCCCATTTTACATGATTCTCCATTCATGAAAATTATTAAACTGGTCAATAAAACCTATAAAGCAAGCACACCAGAATAATAAAATTGACCATCAGATCCAATAAAAATGTTTATAAATGAACATAAAAAGTTTATAATAAATCATTTAAATGTAGAATAGGTTATATAATTATTAATTAATGAACAAATGTTTTCAATTAATGTCATTAATATCAGGTTGAGAACACTATTATACTTAATGTAAGGGATCCTATATAATTCACTTTTAGTCAGGAATGTCCTCTATGGTATGTCCATTTATTTTTATTTCATAATGATGGGGTATGATTTTGTGCTTCCCCCATACTAAGAATATGATTTATAAGTTATTATAATCCCTTTTCTCTCTCATTAAGAGCTCTTAAGTACACCCAATATCAAGAAAATAATTCGTAAGGGATTCTCCCCTAACATTCTTTATTCATTTGGGATGCCTTATCTTCCTTTTATCGATATAAAGTTATCTCATATTTTTAAGTTCATATTCTAAATACTATTTACATGTACCCAATTCATTTATCAGGTCCATTTCATCATATATTTTTTTGGTATATACTTGTTTTAATGTGATTTCTTCTTCAATACCTCCCGATATGAAAACCTATTTGACGATAAATTTACGAATTAATACCCATTATCATGAAAACTATTTTATCAAATATGAAGAAACCATGTTTTTATAAAAAAAGGATTTTTATTTTGAACACATAATTGGTTAACTTATAGTTTTATATAAAATATTATTATTGTTTATATTTTAAAATATCTTTAGTATTTCCCTTAAAATGTGTTTTAATTATAAAATTTCTTAAATACACTTCTTACATGTTGTTCCTTATATTTTACATCACTTATCATTATTTATTCATACATTATCTGAATATTTCCCAGGTATGTTGTAATTCCATTCATTCTAGGACGATTTTTTGTAACACCCATTTGTTATGCTTTATGATAGGATTATGGTACCCAATTCATTCCACGGGCAACCCTTACTCTTATGTAAGATTCATTATGTATTATTAATTACATGAAAAAAATATTCTTGAAATTTTAATATGGATGTGCCCATATAGAACACAAATGTATTCGATAATGATGAATCTCAAGAGACGCTATGTGCGACGGTCTTGGCAGTTAGCCACAGTTTGTGCTTCTATATGCAACAACCAAGGTGGTTAGCCTTCAATCGTGAGAAAGTCATGGTTTATGTTTCTGCCACATTATTAAGACTCCATGTTTATATGATTCATTGTTTATATTTTACGATTCTATATGTTTGGTGCATTTTCAAATTATTATGTCATTCCATCTATCCCTTGTGCTAATGATTTATTCTTATGGTTATTCCCATACAATGATATTTAGCTCACCCCTTTGTTCATCTGTTTCCTAGGGCACCCTATGAAGATGAAAGAGCAAAATGTAAGTTAGAAGATCAATTTGATGATTAAATAATGAATTTTTTTTATTGAGTTACATGTTTTCTGTTTTATGAACCTAGTCATCCAAGTCACTAGACTTTATGATCCTTGGTTTGTACTATGATGTATAATTTATCTTAAAATCAAGTAATGTTATTTGTAAAAGGATAGGGTCTCTATAGTTGGTATCAAAGGATGGTCTAGTTATTTTTAGTTATTAGGAATAGATAAATTTAGTAAGATCCATAAGGATATGACTATGAATAAGAAGACACAATTAAATATTGGTAGGTAGAGATTAAGTGTTTTTTTAAGAAAATAAAACCTTTTATGGATTTAAATTGGTATCGATGGCTCTAAAATAGATTTATCTTACGGTAAAACTAGACAACACCGCATGAGGTAGACTCGAACGGGAACATGTTCATGACCATGGGCCTTTCTGAACTCTTAGATTAACACTCGGAGTAGATATTATTTTGTAAACTAATAAGCTTGGTATAATCCATTATTGAGAGAATAAAACCCACATAAGAACAAAAGTTAAGAAATATATCAAGGAAAACCTAGATTGAAACACATGGAATCACAAGTTAATATATACTTACCACTTACAAGTTTATTCTATTATGTTCAATGTTTATTTTTTTATGCTCTATAACTAAGTATTAAAGCCACCTAATTGTATTTTCATTTCCTTAGTTAATGGAGGGAAATTTAAGAACACGTTCCAGCAATCAATGTAATAGGGAAATGTAAATATTTCCTTAATGATATGCCTGATATGATAGGAATAGGTTCTCAAAACATCATGATAGTAACTGATCAACTGGATAATGTTATTAAAAACTACATGATTCATGTGGAACAACCTCATCCTCTAAGTAATCATAATGTTACAATAGAATCCATCATTTAGAAAAGGCCTCCCAGGTTTAGTAGATCCTTCAATATTCTACTCATGGATCATTGGATTAACTCCATTTAAAAGATATTATTTGTCCTTTAGTGCTTAGAAGAAGAAAAATTCATAGAAGAGGACTATCATTTTGATGGGAATGATGATCAGTAGTGGAAACTGATAAAGAATATGAATCCCCACTATGAAATTAATTCCATGGATTGGGAGGAATTCTAGAAAATATTTTTCAATAAATATTTTCCATGAACCATCCATCTAATGAAGGAAAAATAGTTCATTAGAATAATGTAGAAGGAAGATGTGTCTAGTAGGTTGTATGAATAAAAATCCAAAAGGGTTGAATTGTGTGAAAGTAGTTTTGCATCGAATACCGAAAGAATTGTGGGTCACTTCTTTAGTGGATTTATGTCGAGTTTACAAAAAGCGTTGGTGATTAAATACTTTTACAATTATGAGAAGATTTTATGTCGTTCCCTTAAGGATGAAATGGAGATAAGAGACTCTCAATGGTTTAATATGATCAGAGAAAGGAAGAGGAAAATGGAATCTAATGTTGGTGTTCATGTAAATATATTCCATGATAGGTATAATCTCAATCATCCCACATGTAAAAATTGTGGGAAAAAGTATTCTGGGAACTATATAAAGGGAACCAAGAATTGCATCAAAAGTTTAATGATGGACATCAGGTAAAAATATACCAAAGATATATGAAAAATGTAGCTAATTATGATGAAGAAAGGAAGGTTCAGATAAACGCTCAGCCAGTGGTGAAGTGTTATAACTACAAGGAACATTGCTATTATGAAATAATTTTCCCTATACAAGGTTTATCGGAGGAAATCGAAAACCACCTACACAGAAACAAGGAATGGATTATTCTATCACTCCTATTGAATTGTATATGGAAAACTATGTGATTATAAGTATGCTAGTTATTCATTCAATATTAGAAATGTTCTATTTTATTTTGATCATTATTGCATATCTTGCATGTTTAGTAGAACTAATCATGCACCACCATAAACTTTTGAGGATATGTTTTTTGTGAGAACTATGAATGTGGAAATTATTATTTTGATAGTCTATAATTTCTCCTTAGTTATGATTTTTAGACTGAAAATCCTAGAAAATATCTTCATACTTCCTATGGTGGAGTTCTATGTTATCTTGGGCGTGGATTGACTTTCTTTATACCAAGCCAACATCAACTGTCGGGAAAGTGAGATCACTCTTCACATCCCAATGAATTATCCAACTCTTTAAATATGTATGGAGGATGTTGAATCTACGTTAGAATCATTGTATAATTTGTGGATATTAATTATTATGTGAAAGAATTTCTAGCTCAAATAATTGAGACACCTGAGAGAATCAAGCTAGAAGACATTCCCATCATGGAGGAATACACTGATGTATTCCATGAAGAGTTTCCTAGTCTTTCATCCTGATCTAGAGGTTGAGTTACCAATTTAAATTATTCACATATTTCTTCTAATATCATGGACACCTTTTAGAATGTCTACAGTATATCTAGAGAATATGAAGAAGCTGTTACAAGAGAATCTGTAGAAGGGTTTTGTACACTCGAGTGCATCACCATGGGGTGTGCCACTATTCATTATCAACAAAAAGGATGGGGAAATGCGCCTTTACATTGATTATCTTTAGATCAAAAATCACAATAAAGAAAAAGTTTCCACTTCCACAGTTAGATTTCTTGTTCGATCATCTTTGTGGGGCCAATTATTTCTTTAAGTTGGACCTTCGGTCGGGATATCCCCAATTAAAGGTGAAGATGGAAGATATTCCCAATAATACCATATGAATGTGGTATAGAAACTATGAGATAATACTGATTCACTTTGGACCCAATAATTCTCTAGAAATTTTAATGGGTTTAATTAATAGATTCTTAAGATATTAAAATGACAAATTTCTGGTAGTCTTTATTAATGATATTCTGAAATACTCCAAGGGGAAGGAGGAACATTAAGAACATTTTAATAAAGTGTTAAAGACATAATTAAGGGAGAAGATTTTTTCAAAGCAAAATAAAAGTGAGTTTGGTATGGAGGAAGTTTCATTCATAGGGAATGTTATCACTAGTAAAGGTATATAAGTGGAACCTTTTATGAAAATGGAAACTAAAGAGTGGCTTAGGACAACATCTGTAAGAGAGATTGAAATATTTATTGGTCTAGCTAGGTGTTATCGATGATTTTGGAATAAATTTTCATTATTTTCAAACCCAAATGGCCAAGATAACACGGAATGTTGTAATGTTTGTCTAGACTCAATAATTTGAATATTGTTTTATGGAGTTGAAAAAGTGGAAAATTGCTATGCAAGTACATACACTTGCAGGAAGTGGATAAGTTTTTGTGGTGTACAATGATGCTTTAAATAATGTATTAGGATGTGTTCTATTGAAAAATGATAATGTGATACCCTATGCCTAAAGGTAACTAAAAATCCTTGAGGAAAACTATCCATTGTATGATCTAGAGATTGCGGTTGTGATCATTACATTAAAAATATGGAAAAATTATTTTATGGGGAGAAGTATGAGATATATACTGATTACAAGAGACTCAAATATATATTCAAACAAAAAAAGCTCAATATGTGCCAGTGAAGATGGATAAAACCTATCAAGGATTATGAATTTTCAGTCCACTATCATATCAATAAGGAGAACATGGTGGAAGTTGTTCTAAGTATAAAAGATCCTCCATCTTTATGAATGATGAAAATTGAAAAAGATCTGATCTTTTTAGATTTATAGAGGATAGACATGGGAATCATTATGGGAAGGACATCATCAATCTTTTCTCAAATGATTTCTCAACCTTCCATTATAGAGAAAATAAATGATGCTTATAGTGAAGATGTGGAAATTTAGAAAAGGGTGGAATCCATTAAAAATGATAAATCCTCTATGTTCATGATTAATGAGGAATAAATTGTATAATTTGGGTCGTAATAATTTGATCCATCTAATCTACAGATAAATAAAGAGCTTTTGAATGAAGCACATATCTCAACATTCTTTATTAACCTAGGGAGTACAAAGAAGTATTGAGATCTCTAAGGGAAATTTTAGTTGGTCAATATGAAGAAGAAGATTGATGAGTATACATCAAGGTACATAGTATTTCCACAAGTGATGGAAAAAAGAAAAATATCTAAGGGGATTAAGAAACCACTACCAATAATAACATATATGTATGATAACATCACTATTGATTTTTTACTGGACTTTTATGGAAATCCAGAAAAAACAATGCTACATGGGTCATTATGGATCCTCTTACAAAGACAACTCACTTTATCACAGTTTCAGAGGACCTCTAATTAGATAAAATTTAGTTGATATATATCAAATAGGTGGTAAGGATTAATGGAGTACCATAATATATTGTATCCGATAGTGTTCCAAGAGTCATCTTGATGTTCTAAAAATGTCTCCAACAGTCTCTAAGCACTGAACTGAACATCAATACATACTATCATCCTCAAAATTATTTCCAATCAATGAGAACTATTCAAAAACAATAATATATGTTGATATCAGGTTCAATATAATTAAAATTAATATGGGACCAACATATTCTAATGGTTGAATTTTACTACAACAATAGTTTCCACTCGAGAATCTGAATGGAACCATTTGAATCCCTTTATGGGATAAGGTACAGAACAATGGCGTGTTTGGATGAAGTAGATGAGAATAAGATTCTAAGACCTATAATGGTTGACTAAATAGTGGAAAAGGTGAAAATCATTTTGAAGAACAATAAGGCAACCCAAAGTCAACTGAAGTGTTATGCCGAAAATTGTCGATGATACCTTGAGTTCAAAGTTGGAGACATAGTATTTAGATGAATATCTCCATGGAAGGTGGTAATGACAATTGAGATGAATGGAAAGCTAATTCCTAGGTTCAATATACCCTTTTAGATCCTTGATCGAGTTAGATCTATGGCATATTGACAATCACATACACACACAATGTGCAAAGTATAAGATGAATTTCATGTATCCCACTTCAAGAAGTACCTAACAGACCCTTCACATCTACTATCTTCAGTGGTGGTACAGTTGGATGATAAAATTTATGATGAGGAGAAGCTATTTAATATCTTTGAACATAGAGGAAACTTACCTGCACCCATTTATGTCTTAGAATAAAAAATCAAATTTCAATGGAAAAATTTCATAAGGGGAGAATAATGTAACAACCAAATTTTTTATCAATGGAAATTTCATTCTTATAATTTCATCATAAAATAACATGAAATGACAAAAAATTGAACTAATATATACTATAATAACTTTAAACATAATATTTCATCCTACGTGATTTGAATTTTGAAAATTTGACATACACAGTTGTGACCAGTATGATATTTGGAGTCTGATAAGAAAACATGAATTTTTCTAAATAGTAACCTACCCATATACGTAGTAACCTAACAATATGAATAGTAATATAACCCTTATGATTAGTTAATATTCTAATAAAATATTATTCTAACTAATTAATGTAAAAATAAAATTTATGAATCTTATAAGTGATAACATGACCCCAGTAAAAGTATTGGTATTTTGGGAGGCACTAAAAAAATTAATTACAGTTAATTAATTAAGTTAAATGAAAATATATTTTACTAAAATATGTTCATAAATTAACAATTTGTGTCTTCTTTTTTGAAGATCATTTTATAAGTCCTTATGTAATTTTTGAAAGCATTAGAAATTCAGTTATAGTTTTAAAATTTATAATTTTCATGTAAATTTTAATTTTAATTTAAAAGGACATTTATTATCTAGAAATTTATTTTTTTAAAATGGAGTTCATATTTTTATTATATACAGAAATAATGGTTAGGGTCAATTTTCGATATTTTTCTAAAAAACATAAATTTTTTACGATCATCAAAATATGATAATCCACAATATATGCTAAGACCTAAACTTCTGCATAATGCATGAGTCATGGATCTTGTAAATGGCCATTGGTTCTAACTCAAATGTACATATTACTATTTTTTATGTAATAATCCATATTTCTAATCTTATGTAAAATTAATATAGAGGTTATTAAAATATTAAAAAACCCTTCTCCCCTCCACTATAAAACCCACCAACTCTCCCCTCTTATCTTCATTCATGTCAAGCCCTGTGCCATCCCTGAATTCTAACCAAATATCTCCCCAAGATCCTATCCCACTTCTAGATTACCCTATTCTCCTTAAAATACCAAATCCTCGCCCCTTAAGAAGCTATCAAGGATGTTTTAATCAATAGTTAAGTTCCTCTTTTCTTTTCATTCATTTTCTTATCATGTTCATTTGTATTCTTTTCGATCCATACCTCTCCAAATCCAATTTTTTGGACAAATATAGTACCTCAGATGTACCATAATGTTTTTATGATAATGTAATAAGTTATTATATTATCTCATTTACTCTTCTTTTATACTAGTAGTAGAGACACAATCTGAGATTTGTTAAATTAAAACATTCAAGGACTATGGGTTTTCAATTTCTATTAACATCATCAATTCTTGTAATTAAACCATTTTTATTTTTAAAAAGAATATTAAATATAGATTTTATATTATTTGTGGTTTTTTATTCCTTTCTCACTCATTTTGTAAAATGATAATAAAATAAAGTTTATTATGAGAAAAATCAGCAATTTATTTAAGTGTTTATCATTACTGTTTTATATAATTATTCGACATCACTCTATGTAACTGAAATAAATTTTAAAAAATATAAATATATTAATTTTTAATATGACTACAATTATGGACAACCATCCCCATTTTACCTGATTCTCCTTTATTGTAAAAATAGTAAATTGATCATTAAAACCATGGAAGCAAACATAACCAAACAATAAAATTGAACCTCATAACCAATCAAAATGGTTATAAATGAACTTAAGAAGGTTATAATAAATCTGTTAAATGTTGAAGAGGTAATATAATTATTATTTAATGAACCTAATTTTACTATTCATGGAATTAATATCAAGTGGACAACACCATCAGACATAAGGTAATGGATGCTCTCAATTTAACTTTTATTCAATAATTCCCTCAATGTTATGCCCTTTAATGGGTAATAGATAATGATGGGGTATGATTTTGAACAAATAACATAGTTCCATCAAGATATATAAGTAATGAGACACCATTTTATCTGTCATTAATCCCATTTATGTACACATAATACCATGCCGATAATCCCAAAGGTATTCTACACGAACATCCTTTGTTCCTTTGGGTTTCATTATCATACTATCACCAGAACGAATTTATCTTATATATTTATGTTCATATTATATATAATGTGTCTATGTGCATAATTAATTTATCAACACCCTTTGATCATTATCTTTTATATATATACATGTTTTAAGTGATTATCTCGATAATACCTCCCGTTAAGAAATCATTTTTTAAGGGAACATTCTGAATTCCTACTTGTCATCATTTACAGTATATAATCTATTTTTAATCCCACGTAGTTTTTATAAAATAAATATTTTTAATACTAAATATTATTTATTCACCTCTTGTTTTATGTAAATGATTGTTTCCTTTTCAATTTTAAAATCTCATTAGTATTTCCTTAAAACACTACTAATGTTTTTAATGGTTAAATTATTAAAATACACTTCTTACATGTTTTCACTTCTATTTGATATAACCTTACATGATTTATGCCAATTTTAAATTATAAATTTCATTTTATGTTATAATTCATTTCTATCATGACACTTTTATGATTCGTCCATTCAGTATGCTTTATGACATGATTTTGGTACCCAATTCATTCAATAGGTAACCCTTCTGTTTATGTAAGATTTATTATGTATCATTATTTATGCAAAAAAATATCATGAAAAGTTATTATGGTTGATCACAGATAGCTCTCAAATTCATTGGGTAAATTTGAGTCTCATGAGATGTTATGTGCGACAGTATTGGCGATAACCCTTGTCTTGTGCTATAATTTGAAGCAATCTAGGATGTTTTCCTTGACTCTTGATAAATTAGTATTTTATGTTACTACCACATTATTATGACCCCATTTTTATATGATTCCATGTTTATATGTTATGATAACTTATGTTAAATACCTTTTATATATCATCATTTCATGAAATCTATCCCATGTACTATTGCTTTGGTCTTATGGTTATCCCCTTACTAGGCTATTTAGATCATCCCTTTCTTCACGTGTTCCCTTGGGTACCCTATGTAGATGTTTGAGCACAATGGATTTTAGAATATAAATTTAATGATTAACTAATGAAATTTTTTATTTAGGTCCATGTTTTCAGTTTTATGTACATAGTCTTCACATACAATGGACATCACGATCCATAACATGTACTATGATGCATAATAATTCCCTAAATCATGAAATGATATGTGTAAAAGGCTCAGGTCTCTATATGATACATATTATGTTTACTCTTACTGGGTATATATACCCACCCTTTCTTATGTTTCCCTTCCATATGATATAAATAATGGTTTTATGTTTTATTATAAAGGTTAATATTTGGGTAGAACTAAATGAGAAACATTTTAGATCTTTTATATACCAGTTGATTATGTAATGATGTTTCTAAATACACTATACTGTTGTGGTTTTGGTGAGGATCATATTAATATGTAATTAATATTTCTCTATGAATACATATTATTTATCTATGAAATTATCAGATCATTATAGTTGGTATGTGATGGTTTAATACATTATAGACACTAGGATATTGAAATATTAGCAATAATATTTTGGAAAACATACGAATAAGATAAGATCTATTTTCTTTATAAAACTGAGATTATGTGGTTTTCCAAGAAATACATCCATGTATGGATACTATAAGTATATTTGGTTTTGGGAAAAATGAATTTAGTGGTAATAACCATTATAATAGTTGGTCATGTATATATCAACCACCATTCTAGTGTATGGAGAATAACCCCTTACTACAGACATGGTTTAACACACTCTTGGGATATGATTATGTTAACCTAAATATTATTTAGGAACATTTATGAATTATTTGGTAAGGTAATGACCATGTACAACCTATGTTAAACATATGGAGTCATTGTATTCAAAGAATGTGTCATTTTATAGACATGCTATCAATGGTTTTTCTTCATTATATTATTTATAATTGTTTCTTTCACCCAATGCTTTTGGTCTTAGTTAATGGATTAAATAAAAAAGAGTCATATAATCAAAGAATGTGATAGATGATGTAATTATTGTCCTCAATTCCATCAAAATAATATGGGAGATGGAATGTGAAACCATGTAATTATGCATTTATGTCTATCTTATTATATTATTAGAATCCAGAATATGTGGCTATTTATGAATGAACCAAATAATGGTAAAATAATGATTCATGAATATCGGTGAGAAAAGAAGTTTCAGCTTTTTACATGAAATGAATGTTACAAGAAATACCTAGAGAAATATATCCTATGAATAGTAGGATGCTTTGGTTGTGGAAATAAAGGACATAAAGAAAGTAATTTCTAAGGAATAAGGAAAATTTTTGTTATGATAATATATGGAAATAATGGTTTCCATGAGGTATGGTTTAGAATTAATTTTTTAAATATGGATTGTATATGAGTTATGTAAATTAATTTCCTACGTTAAATAGATAAAAAAAATATCAACAAGGTTTTAAAATTAATGGTTTTACTATAAATGATGAAGAGACAGTGAATAGAATATGAATGTTATGAAATATTATAATAGAATAAATTATGTTAAAAATATGGATCATGGTTAAATTTAGGTTGTTTAATCATAATAAAAGAATCCTATTTATTTTTATAGTAAGTAATTATTAAGGAATATGATGGAAAATCCTTGTTATTGGTTTATGAATGTAATGGAATGATTTATGTGTTTATGTATTTGGATTTGGGAATTATGTTGTAGAATTTTTTTTATTAATGATAATCTAGTTATAATAGTCATGAAGTGTCTATTTATTGTCCCAAATTAATTTTTTACGGATTTTCAATAATATTTTTAATGGTATCGATAAACTATAAAGATTTTATAGTAGTAAGGTGTTATTTTTGGAAAACACTTGATTGGGTGTTAGATAATCCCTAACATGTTCACGGTGTTAAGATAATAATGTTTATCTGGGGTACATATTAATTATATTGACAAAGTAAAATGGATAATATTAGTGAAATTGAAATTATATGTTAATTTTAGGAGAAACATATTTATGTTTTCCTCGATAATGTTTATATAATTTTTTATTTTAGGAATATATTCTATATTCTATGATTTTTTTGTGTAATAATGTTTGAGATTATTTTTTTGGAAGCATATATTTTTTATTTAGGTTTTATGATTAATTATGTCATTAAAATGTTTTAGTAGAATATTTGATGATGATATTAATATTTTTGGTATAGGATATGAAAATGATTCTTATGGGGTTTTTGGATTAATTTCAATTTAATGATAAAACATTAAAAACAATTAATGTTTTATGTTTTTTTTAATTATGGAGGATATATTTTGGAGGAGTCTTAAGGTTAACAATTTATGAAATTGTTTTTATTGAACATTAGGTGTTATTGTTGAGGTTATAGAGATTAACATATTATTTCATCATATGAATATTTTCATATATTGGATAACATGTTATAACAGTTTTGTTTTCAGTAAATATTTATATACAAAATGAATGACATTATATTATTTTATGGATCATAGGATCCTTTAAAGGGTAATTTTAGTTATTCAGGATTGAAATATTCATATTTATTTAATTAGGATTGAAATATTTGGAAGATAATTAAAAGACACATAAAGTGAAGGTAATTATGATTATGTATTGAGATAAATAATGACATTATATTTTATTGAATTACATGGTAAATGAATTATTAAACTCTATTAAAGGTGATATTGAAAATGAAAATATTTTCCTTTTTATAATAGTTCCTGAGGAGTTGAATTTCATTTTCACACACATTGATTTCTGGGTTCTTTCATTAACATTTTAATCAAAATATTAGTTATCTCTCTATATTATTATTTTTACATTTTATTTCACCTCAATTTAACTTCATTATAATGTTCTTATAATTTGGGAACTATGTTATGTGTCTTTCAGGTAACCATTTTTCTTACCATTCGTAAACCAAAGGAATTATTATTGTTCCCACTATATAATTTGAATTATAAAAACAAGATTTTTAAATTGAATAACCAATGGTTAATAAGATTACCATTATAAGGGAAAACATTTTTTAGAGGGGCAGGGGGGGTTGTAACACTAAATTATTTTAGAAAATATTTTTCAATAAATAAAATTTAATGGTTTGTTAGCTCGGTTTACACGCTACCCCAATTAAATATAAATATTGATATAATAAATCATTATAAGGTATCCATAAAATTGGATGGTATTAATATTAAAAAACAAAGTATGAAAAAAATCATAAATATTGTATTTAATGATTTATTTGATTAACATCTAATATATAATTAGTCAAGTTTGAGTAAAATCATTTTGTGCCTCAAAATATGGTTCCATCCAAAAATTTTATTTTATTTTTGGAAAACACTAATTATAATTAATTTCTACCATTTACATAAGTTTTAATCAATAAATATATAATATTTTTTAAATCATCATTATAATATTATATGTGGTCTAATTTTTAGTATATTTATAAAAAAACTTTCCAGTCAATTTTTTAGTAAATACTTCTATTTATTTTCAACTAGAATGAATTTTATGTTTTTAATTTGATAATAAAGTTATATAAGTTTCTTCTAAATATAAAATATAAAAATAATGACATTATAATAATCAATATAATTTATTTTGTTTTAGGATTATTCTTATACATAAAAAAATATTTTTATAAAAACTCTTTTTATTTGTGCACCATGTTTCTGTCATAATATATTAAATTAATATTTATTGATTTATGGATTCAATAAAATTTATATATTATTTTATAATAAAAAATTTTAACATTATAATTTTTATTTTCATAAGGAATTTAATGAAATTATATCATGATTTATTATTATAGATTCATTTTTATAAAATGTGTTTTTTTGGGTTGCGCACTTATATAAAATTAAATTCTCCCACTTATAGTAATTTGATACTGTTAAATGGATTCCATATTTAGAATTAAAACAATTTTTATAACATATTATGTTAAATTATTTCCTATATTTTTTAGTAAAAACAATAACATTTTTTTACCATGTTCATGTATGAAATGATTTTTCAGGGTTGGGGGAGAGGAGGGGGTTAAAAAAAGTAAAAAAAATAATTATGAAACCCAATAATATATAATTATTATTTTTTGAAGATATGTATACATTTTAATATCATAATTTTAAATATATATAAATTTTTAGCTACTTTCCAATTAAAGTCAAATTATATAATTGAAATATTTTATGAAATTTTATGTGTGTCCCACCCAACACATATAAAATGGAACTTATCATACTGATTTATTAAAATCATTTAAACCTTCTATATCTGACAATATCTACTAAAAATACATAATATAATACTTTCCTACATTCTAGATATCTTTTTATTCTTCAAATAACAATCCCTAAAGGATCAATGTTTAAGACAAAGGATTTCTCTTATAAAAGAGGAATAAATTGTAATCAAGATTTTTCAAGATTTTTTCTTCATACAACTTCTATAAAATTATATTATACATAAAAAATTATCAATAATGTATCATAAATAAACCAAGATGTTATTATTATTATTAAACAACCATTTACATTCTCTTCTCAATCAAATTGGGGATGAAATTATTGCTCGTGTGTACGTGTGGATTACGGGATCCACATATTGATATGATTAATTTTCCATAGCCATATTTCAAGGGTGGTAATATTGATGAATTTAATTTTTATATATTCCATTTATAAAATAAATATAAATCTTTAATTATAAAATTTGATATACCTTATTTCCAGCAGATCCATTGATAAATATTTACATTGCTTGTGCGTACATGTGTAATATCACCTCCAAAAAGGGATTTGGTTTTGTTTCATTAACACTTCAATTGGATGGATAAAAGTATAAATTTAAGGAATATTTATGATATTAATGACAAAATAATTATTATTTAATGTTTAATCATCGTTATCCATTCTTTTGTTCCATCTTTTGAAAAGATAAGACATCACTAATGTATAAGTACTGATTATTGGGTCCACGAATCATATAATTCATTTTTCGTAAAAAAAATTATATGAATGGTAATAAATATGTTTATAATGATTAAACATAAAATTTATATCATCATTAACATTATGGGTATGTAGGAACCATGATCAATATTCATGGACTATAATCAACAAACAAAAACATCCTTGAAAAGTGAAGTAGTTAACACCTGAAATGATGGCTTTAATAGATAATAGTTAATAACATGACATAGAAATTACATAAGTGCAAAATTTATGATATTATATATTTTAATATAGTTCTTTTATAAAATAATTATATTTTTAAATTTTCTACACACGTGGTTAGGGTGAGTACAAATCATGTTAGATATAAGGTTAGGGTTTCCTCTCAATTTCTCTTCATTGAGAAATTTTTAATATCACACACGGATTTATTAATTATATGGATTATATAATGACATATAATTTATTTCATAGTAACCAATGATTTAATTTAATTTATTTATATAAACATATGTTTTCATGCTTCTAATTTCTTTCGATTCAGAAGTTTTTAAAGCCGTGTGGAATTTTCATTTCAAATTTGTTTCACTGAGACTTGTTTGATGTTATACACCTATATTATTTTGTGTGGTATATATGTGGAAACATTATGATATTAATCATGAATATAATTTTATTTCATGTATTTGGATTGTTATATGATGTTAATTGTTTAACAGGGGTTATGATTCAAAAGTTACCACTACATCAAGGGTCTTATGTTGCAATATCACTTTTACCAGGATAGATTACTATTAAATTTTAAAATGATACAATTGAGGAATTAATATCTAAACAATTTATATTAGTTCAATATAATATGGTTTTTTTATTGTGAATTCATGTTTCCCTTTCATCTACCACTATTTAAGTACTCAAAATTATGAAATAATGTATTTATAAAATACCGAATTCATTTCATTCTTTGATCAAGAATCATTACTTCTATGTCCATATTTTCGGTCAAAAAATCAAGAATGTTCTAAATATTGTCCAAATATTTTATAATTTAATTTTACATAGGTTTTACTTTCTATTCAAATGTTTTAAAGGAATGTAATTAATATTTTTTCAAATTAGGTATTTTGGAATTTTTAATAAAAACGTGAAATGAATTTTTATTTTAATATAATATGGATGAAATAATTTCTCTTACATCAAGAATAATATTTTCTTCAATGAGTTCTTTATATGTTTCAATGATTATTTCCAATTTTTTACCTTGACGATATGAAAATATTAGATGTTCCGTAACTGATTTCAAAATAAAAATGGCAGTTTCCTCAGGAATTATTCTATTGATATTTTAAAATTAATTTCCATTTATAAAAATATTATTTTTTTGTTTCTTATGATTTTATTGTGATACGATCCAATAGTAAAATCATCATTATTTATTTTTATGGTTTGTTTTTATGAAGATGAGATGTTTTTTAAACTTGTATCCTTTCTATGGGTTATGATATGATGATGTGATGAATGTTTTCTGATATTATGGAAGAGATATGTACTATTTTAATTATGTGATGGGGGGATTAGAATTTTATATTTGTCCAATTAATTTAGAAATATTTATATCTTATCATATAATAAAGAAAATAATGGGGTATAAACAATGTTTAACAAGTCACTTTATCCAATAAGATAGTTTTGGGAGTGAAATTAAATTAAGGAAATAATGGAATATAGAGCAAACCCAATCTACCTTAATATTCATGGTTATGAAATTTGACTAAAGAAATTATTTTATATTATTATCTAAATGCCAAAAAAAAATTTATTATTCTTATGGTATGTTTTCAAGGCTCATGATTGATTATTGATGATTCCTTATTTCTTATGTCTTTTTTTATTTCAACTGATAAAATATTATGTCATACATCATGTCTAAGAAATATGAATCGATAGGAATGATTTTTTATTATGATCATGTTATTATACACTTATAATTATCTAATTATAATCAATTAATATATTTTTTTTAAACATACCAATCATATAATCTTATCCTTTATTATGATTCCTTTCCCTATGTTATAAATAATGGTTTTATGTAAGACATGTATAAGAAGGGTGATAGTAGTGATGAACTAAATGGGAAATGTTTTATATTTTTTATGTAATAGTTATTTATGTGCCCATGTTTCAAAGATAAAATACCATTATTGTTATGACATGAATTGTATTTATATATAATGAATATTAATGGAATATGATGTTGTATTTATATGTGAATAGTTCGGGTTCTATAATTCGTTTCAAGAAACATTAAAGAGATTCCACATTATGTATTAATGGTATGGAATTCAATTCCTCTATTTTGAAGAGTATATGTGTTACATCCATTCACCCCTTATTATACCGAGAAGGTGATGAGATGCTACAAGGACTTAAGCAACATCCCCAAGATGCAAAAGGCCTGAAACAAATGCCAAGGTATTCATTTAAAATTTTAGGATGATGTTCTCATTGAAAATAAAACAACGAACCAAACATTTCTTACTTAATAAAAAACTATATAACACATTATAAAAATGAAATACCAGTCAACATTTCATTTATATAAAAACCAACTAAAAAAGTACCCAAATGAATGTTTAAAAAATAATAATTTAGACAATGATGCACTACCAAAACAACAAAACTAAAATACAACCATAACACCAAATACCCAAATTTATCCATACACCACTCCAAAAAATGGAAAAATTATTACTCTGCATCACTAGAGATGTATGATACATTATCTTTTCCCATGTCATGATAAACAACATTTATGAAAGAACTGAAGTGTCAAAGGAGGGATGAGTAATGAACCGCAATAGGATTTCTTTAAATTAATTCCCTACTCCTTCCACTATGATAAAACCTTTTAGTATATTTATATAAAACATTTTACATGAAGAGATTTCTAAAAAAATTTATATGATAATATAAAAAAGTTCCATAACAAATAACTTTTCATAAAATAATATCATGATCTAAGGAATGAAATCAAAATTTTCTCAAAAATAATTTCATAACTTCCATTATGGATAAATCCTTTCTATTACACATATCCACACATCCAATATTGCATTCAACATAGACCATTTTATACATGTGAGTGTGGAGTCATACTTTCACTAAGACATTACATAGTGAAACATTATTATCTAGTTACTTCATTCCCATATCTATCCAAACCTTTTGAAGGGGGTTCTTCATGTCTTTATCTACCCCAATGCATTTGAACACATGCCACACAACCATACCATACCCATACCAAACCAAGGTGTTCCAAATCTATTTTAAAAAAACAATTTTTTATGGAAAAACTTCTGTAAAACCATTTTCATAAATCTATATAAGAAACGGATTTCAAAATCATTAGTTTAAAATCAAACAACAATCCTTTTATAACAACAATTCATCAATTATCACAAAACTACAAACCATTACTAAAATGGTTTTATTCCTTTCTTCCCACACTAATTTCACAAATAAATCCCATAAATACTAATTTTAAATCAGTCCTTTTATTTCTAGTAAGTGGATTCTAATTTAAAGCTACATTCGTCAGAAATTTTCAGAAGATGATAAATGACATGAAAAAATTCAAAAAACTAGTTTTAATATCATAAACCCAACCTTATATTACATTCCCTATCATAAAAAATACAAATCTTATTATATTTGGTATAAACTATCATATAATCTTCAATTGATGATGTAGATTTAAAAAACCATGAGAGAAAGAGAAGTAGATATAAGGAAAACGAAAGACAACAATGAAGAGTGATGACTTACTAGGATATTCAGGCTTCAAATCACTAAGAAAAACCTTTGTATCATATTAAGGTCAATGGGAGAATCCTATACTACCTTTGGGAGAATAAAATATCAAGATGGGGTTTGTTTGGGAAAACATGTGGGGTTAAAACAAAATCATGACCAAGACACAATTTGTGTGGATCCTATATTTAATCCATGCATGGTTAATCAATTTTTTATGAAGACCTTGTGCTAACCATGAACTATCACTTACCTAAATGAGGAGCCTCACATAGCTTGCTCAAATAGTTTCCAAATCATGTGACCACCATGATAAAGACCACTATCTCAAGATGCATGATTTCTCATAGGCGGAAGCATTGTTTGGAAGACCATGATCCTTCATGTACACCTACCCCATAGACCTTGTATCACTATGCACAAATTATTTTGGAGTTACTTGTTTTTTTGAAATCATTGACCCTTTGAAAAGCCCCAAAAACCTTCCAAACCTCTTTTAACTCTCCCAATCATCAGTTTATCCCATTATATATATAAAAATAGAATATAAAGGGTTATATAGTTGAATTTGGGTTTGATAAATTCTCCCCACCATTGGTCTTTTCATCCATAGATCATTGATCCAAAAAGAGTTACAACCAATGATCTTCCATTTCCTTATACCATTCCAATTTATAATCATGAATCAACCCATATTTCCACAAAAAAACTTACTAGACCGATTCTTTTTCTAGGTAAGGAGTCAAATTTCATATCCAAAATCTGTACTGGCATGTGCACCAATGAAGCATCCAACTCTATGTCAACATGATCTTATTGAATCACATGGTTATGATCAGGCTAATAGTTTTTCAACTGAGATAAATAAAACACATTATCCACCACATTAAAACGAAATAGAAATTACAAACGATATACCACTACAATAATCGGTTCTACTATCACAAAATAACTTTTTTATAGAGTAGATTACTTTCCCCGATTGTTGAAATGATGATGTCCAAGCCTTTGAGAGATCCTAAAGAACACATGGTCACTCACATTGAAGGAGAACAACCATTAACAATGATCAAATATTATTTCAAAAATATTTGTGTCATCTCAATCCCTTCCTTAGTCAACTTAATATTCTAGGTATTTTAATAGAGGATTCATGACCAGACCAATGATGTCTCACCTATTTAAACTCAATAATGTGGAGAAATATAAGGATTCCCATACAATACTTAAAAGGGATTCATATGTATCGAGTCTTTATAAATGTATATATATGAGAACTCCACTAATGGCACAGTCTCTTCCAATTATCCCCCAAAATCTTTTACAAAACACCACAAAATTTCTTTAAAATTTTTCTATCATACATTCAGATTGAAAATCCATATACAGATATTACATCATAATCATATTCAACTGAGTCCCATTGTATTTCTCTATGAATTTCTTGAATTGAGTTATAAACCATAGATATCTATTATACGAAATTGAAAAAATTATAACATTACTCTTACCCAATTCTAAGATATAGATTTTGGAGAAGTCATTCACCATATGATATTCAAGAAAGGAATAAAATTAGCTGACATTGTGTGTAGATCTGTGATCATCCATATGGAATTGTGTCTCTAAACACTTCTTCAGATACCTACTACAAAATACATAGCTAGCGACTCCCATTTCTAAATTTAAATACGCAAATACTACAACATACCTGTTGGTCATGGATTCTTGGCCTTAACATTCAATCAAGTTAGGAATATTGAATCAAACTAAATCATCTTTATTTTGATACCAACCCACCAAAACTGTTCTTTAAACTCATTATATATCTTCTTATTCTATGATGAAGAAACCATATCGAATGGTGGCAAGAAAGAATAAGTTGTTTCTCACAAGCCATAATTATGACCAGCCAATTAATGAACCACTACCCTGAACCCTCATCCAAGTTCCTTCCTTCAATGGTCTCCCCACCATTAATTTTTGACCTCATAGCCACACAAAAGTAATTAGATGCTTGTGCTTCTATAAAAAATAATAACAAATCGCGAACAAACCAAACTAGAAAGAATTCCAAAATTTCACATGGGTCTTCAAATTCCAATTGCATCTCAGTTAGGATTAACATCAACTACGACTCATCTAAATCATCCTCTCCTAGGTAAGCATATGAATTTCTTATTAATGCATCAGTAACCGAATTTCTATTTTTTAATGTATACATCAACTCAAAGTCATAGAGTTGGGGATTTTAAATCCATATTCTTTATCTCATATTCATATCCCATTATGATAAAATATTTTCAGAGCTCCCATGATTCAATAACATGGTAAATTTTCCACCATATAGATATGGAAACAAAGTATTCAAAGAATTGGAAATGAAATCTAACTCCAAATCATGTGTTGGATAGTTCTTCCAATGCACTCATAACTATATTGATCCATAAGAAACCACATTATCTATGGGCATGAAAACACACACCAACCCTATTCCCAATGCCTCAAAATACACCACATACACTTGTATTGATTCCAAAAAACTATATATTGGTCCGAATGTAAGTAAAAAATTATTGATTCAAAAGATTTATAACATTCCTTGTTACATTGGTATGAAACATTATTATTTTTAAAAGTTTCATAGGTTAATCTAGTCATGAGAAGTCACGAACAATGTGTCGGTAATAACCAACTAGACCAATGAACTCCATATCTAGAAGATTATTTGTTGGTAGCCAAGATACTACACCCTCAATATTTTATAGTTCCATTGAAATAACTCTTGAATTGATTACATGTCCTATGAAATGTACCTATTGTATCAAAAAACACACCATGATAAATTTTAATACATATGTTGTTCCCTCAAGATTCGCAACACTATATTTATGTGTTGTAAATTATCATCCCCTATCATTGAATACACCAATATGTCATCCACAAACACAACCACGGAAGAATCCAGATAATAATGAAATATTTTATTCCTCGATTCCATAAACACTGATGGTGTATTCCTAAGATCAGAAGGCATCACAACATATTCATAATGGAAATATCTACTTCTAAAAGAAATATTTGGATTATCCTCCTTCAGAAACCGTAACCGGTGATATTCTATTCATAATTCAATCTTGGAGAACAACTAAGCATCGATTAATTGATTTAATAGATCAACAATTCATGGATGATGATACATTATATATATTATAACATGGTTAATCATATGATAATCCGCACATAGACAATGATTTCTATATACCTCTTTAATAAACAAGACGGGTTCTACCAATTGAGACGTTCTAGGCCGAATGAACCATTTTCTATCTAGATCATAAAACAATACTTTTAATTCTTTTTATTATATTAGTTTCATCTAGTAAGATAGAAGGTATATAAAGTTCGTCCTTAGAAGAAGATCAATCGTATACCCCACTTCCCTCATGGGTGGAAACCCTGAGAAATTATTAGGAAACACATCTAGAAACTGATCATCCATTACTTGAAAATTTACATTCTCGATCTCTTAATTAGATATCAAGGAAAAATCAACCAATTGGTATGGGATCATTCCAAATGTTGGATTCAAAAATCCCATTTCGCCTAACATTAAACTATAGAAACCTCGAATGAGATTCTCAATGCCATATATAATTGTAGAATATTCATTTCATTTATAACATTCAAGATGAGCCTTCAACATTGTCAACCAATCCATTCCTAGGATTTTTTCATAAATATCCATCTCATGAATTTAGAAATCCCATCTCAGCTTCATTCCATCTACAAATTTAGAAAATGATCTAGAAATAAATCATTCACATTATCATTTTTCCAAAGTGGTACTTGGTTTTAAAACAGAGGGAATCATCTAAACATTTGCAATCAGAAAATAAACAACATGGGAAGAAATAAAAGAATTGTAAGAACCTGTATCAAAAAAATCATTCATACAGGTAGAATTCAAAAGTATCATACCTCCCACCATAGATGGTCAAGGCTGATCATCCATAATAACTTTCCCATATTATTATATTTTCTATCTCATATTACATTGTTCCTTTAATTCTTTATTGAGATAAAATTTCATAAGGAGTGGACGTATTCCACAAATAGCATTTCCAAGCTCTATTTGGATGATTAGACTGATACTTCTATCATCATTATTTCTAATCATTTGACATTTGTGACACGTGAGACATTCCTTGAACACTCCAAATTAGATAACTATGATAATTAGGCTGATATTCCCCATAAGATTTCAATTATGGCATTCCCTAGTAGGTTATGTACAATGTCACTTCATGTGGATGAACAAAGCACATTGAAAAAAACATGGTTGGATCTTCTGTTTTGTAGGAAGATTCACTTATCGAACCACATGATTTTGAGCCATACCCTCACCTTTTAAATAGGTATCCTTATTATAATTTCTCCTAACAATAGAGTTCCCACAGTTTCCCATGGATATCTATAAACTACTTCCTCACATAGATCATTCCATTTCACATTTATAAACTATTAACCTATTAACGATATCTATATAATCTACGATTAATATCAAAAACAAATTAGAGTGAATCTTATTCCTTAGCCCTGATTCAAAGATGAATTCCTTCAAGTCTTGACTAGTAGAAACTCAGGTGAAAAGTGCACCAAATTTATTAATTTATCCATGTATTCCATCAGAGAAATATTTTCCTACTTTATTATAAGGAAGTCAATCAGTCATTAAATTCTTAATGTATAAGCATAGAACTGTTTTACCAATTTTTTTAAAAAAATCATGCAATTCCTTGTTCTAATTTATCCAAAACTAATAAATTCCAAAAATGGCGTGAAATATACTCAACCATATACATTTATAGCATGCGATTATCTCTAATGGCGTGATAGTGAAATGAAACATATGATTCATCCAATTCATCCACATCTATACCTTTTTTTGGTTCCAAATCACACTAAAATATGGGAGGACTATCTCTCTTGAATTAGAAGGAAAAATCTAATTTTATTGGATCATCCATCATCTTCCATCTATCTATATCCTGAAATAAATGGGTAATACTATGAACAAGTTTTTGGTTCACTTATTGTTTTGGTACAACCACATTTTCAGTAGCTTCCTCCAGTTTGTTTCTATGATTCCTATGTGATGCCAATTTCTAGTCAAACAACAAACACCATATGTATCTCTCTTTAGAAATTGAAGGCTTGAAATTTAAAAATTAACTGCATCATTATTATATCAACAATGATTTTCAAATGAATCTTTTTTCACATATATCCATTTTTGAAAAATATCAACTTTCTTTTGAAAATAGAACCATTTTATAAATAACACAGCAATTCTATTTTTCAAAATCATTCAGTTGAAAGTAATTTCAATATGTTAAAAAAATAAACACATTGCATCAAATCATATATCATTACTCAAAATGAAATATTCAATTCTAGCGGGAATTTATTTTTCTAATTCACGTCATTCTAGACACATTGGCTAAACCCATGAAAATGATATTCCAAATTCAATATGTTTATCTAAAACACTTATTTACCCAACTCTAAGGTAACATGAAGTTCAGTTTAAAAAGGATAGTTATGTATTTTTATGATATACATTTCAAGCCCTGAAAAACCTACTCCTTTATACCATCCCAACTCAATGATGAAACCAAAATTAATTGTTATTAAAAAGACATACCGAAATGATGACCACTTGTTCCCTATATATTTAGAAGGAAAAAAGAATGATTCCACTTATAACATATCACCCATAATAATAGGACTGGGATGGTGGTGATATGCTACTTGGCCTTAATCAACATCCCCATGATGCTAAATTCTATCATTAAATATTGAGGGATTTATTTATAATTTGGGGAAAAATTTCCCATTGAGAATAATATAACCCATAAAAAAGTAACCAAATAAACTAATACATGATGTATGATAAGAGTGAATGAATACTCAAAATCATATTTATATCAAGACCAACTACAAAAGTACCACATCAGAAGAATAAAAAATAACCAAGTACATATTGGAAGAAAATGAAACAAAAAAATAATACAACCATAACTCCGAAGGATAAAAATTAATTATGACCACTCCAAAAAGCATACAATGTATTACTATGAACCACTATAGAAGTGTGATACTTTACCTTTTCCCATGTCCAGATAAACAATATCTAGAGAAACTTGAATGTGCCAAAGCAGGGGTGAGTAATGGAACTCAACATGCTTTCCCCAAATGAATTCCCTACACATTCCACTAGGATATAACGTGTTGTAACATTTATATAAAATATTTTATTTAAATAAATTTATATAATTTGTTATATTAAAATATAAAAAAGTTCTATAACAAAACATTTTTCACTAAAAAATATCAATATTCATTGAATGAAACCAATAAATGCTCTAAACCCATTTCATAAATTCCATTTTGGAATAACCCATTCCATTACACATATCCACACATCAAAACATGGATGAAACCTTGACCTTCCTATGATCATGGGTTGCAAGTGATCCTTTTACTAAGAAATAACTTGGTGAACTATTGTGGTGGGGTTACTTCATGCCCAAATCTATAAAAACCTTTTGACATGGGTAATTAACCCCATTATTCATCCCAATGAATATGAAAACATGTAACAAATCTAGTCCAAACCCATGGGAAACCCAAGTGTTCCAAAGACATTTCAATATAACAATTTTTTTTGAAAACCATTCCGTAAAAACTAATTTATAAATTTGAAGATGAAACTTATTTTCAAATCATCATTTTAAACTCAAACCAAAAATTAATTTTCAATAAATTTCCATAATTTCGAAAGATACTAAAAACCATCACTAAAGAGGGTTTCTAGCAAGCATTTCACACAAATTTCCCAAAACAAATTCTAGTAAAACAACTAATTTTAAACCAATCATTATAGTTCTAGCAAGATGTTCCCAAGATTTTTGTTATAGAATAAAAATGCCTAGGAAACCGAGTTGAAACTCCAAAACCCCACTGTATATATCATAACATAAATATAGAAAAGGTAAAATATCACTATATTTGTCATCAAATACCATTTTTATATCCACATCATTAGTATATAAAAGTTACTGAGATAGTGAAAGAATTATATTTAAAGAAAAACCAGGAAAACATCCAAGAACGATGAATTACCATTAGAATCTAAATAAAAACACTAAGAGAAGCCCTAGGATTACCTCCAGATTGATGCGAGAAGCCAATACGTCATTTTGGAGGATAAAATATCAAGTTACAGTCTTTTTTGGGGAAACATTATGCATTAAAACATGTTCATGACCTAGATACACTTTTTGTAGATCTAGTTTTTAAAAACCATGCATGGTTTGTCACCAAGTTAAGAATACAATGCATTATCCTTGACCCATATTCTGCTTCAACGGGGATCCTCTAATGGATGGCTCACATAGTTTAAAAACCATTTTTCCAACCATGTAGAAGGCCACTATCTCAAGATGCATGGTTTCTCCTAGATAGCTGCATGGTTTGAAAACAATGTGTGACTTCCCATCCACCTTCCCCTTATCCCCTGTCTCATTTTGAATGGATTCTTATAGGCATTTCATGGTTTTCCAAAACCTAGAACAAACTATGAAACCTTAAAAAATCCCCAAAAAACACTCCAAACCTCTTCCAATCTCTCCCAAACATCACTCAAACACTATAAAATTATGAAAAATAAATAAAGGGTTAATTATTTAAAAATGGATATACTACAATATAATACCAATTATAAATTTTTTAATTGTTTTAAATATATAGAAAATCAAAATTGATAAAGGGTTGAAGATTAGATAATATTTTGTATATTCAAATAATTGATATATACATTACTACATCATGTAGTTAGATGCAATGGATTAATTAAAGCTTAAATAATGAAAATAAAAAATTTTCTATTGTTTTATTATTTATTTTTTATATTTTATGAGTTTTTTTGTAAATAATGTATTGTTATCTATAAATGAGATGATTTTTTTGACATTCATTGTTGTGATTGATCCAATTTTATTACATTTAAAAAAAATATTTATTTTCACAAGTAATTCACCAAACACATAGAATATGATATATAATATAGAAGTAATAGTTTATAAATTAAATGTTATCTTTAAGAATATTTATGTTTTATTCATAATATAAAATATATTATGTATCATAAAATGTAATTTTGAAGAGAACATAGTATATAAAATCCCAGTAAATGAATATTTGAAGTTATAGAAGTTAATTTTTAATAGATTATAGATTAATCCTATTAAAATACCAAGCTAATACCACATAATATCCTAAATTAATTTTTGGATATTTCAACTAGGAGAAATATAATATTTATAATTGATTATTTTAATGAATTTAAAATTATATTATTCCTTAATAAGGGTGCAACATGTGCTGATAAAAAAATATGTATAAAGTTAATTTTTTTCCCAAATTTTAGATGGAATCATTAAACAATAATTTCCCATGAATGATGAAGAAAATTAATGCAAAGATGTTCTATTTACAGAAAATGTTATTAATATCACAAACACTGACTTGTGAAGTAAAAATCATGAAATAAATTATTTAAATCCAGAATATAAATTTTATGTATCTGTATTATTTATAAAATCATTCTAAATTTATGTTACATAATAAATAGTTTAGTAAATGTGTTTTATTAGATGGTCACATAGAGGTGAGGTCGGAATTACATAAAAAATGTAATGAGTTCCAAATAACCGAAAAAATTCAACATATTAAATTTTAATCTTGAATTGAATCATATGGGTTATGGTTAGACTATATTATTTATTTTCAGGATTTTTTTCTTAAAATAGTTCAAGAATATAATTTTCATCATGTTATATAATATTGACTCTCCATTTTGTCATTATTTTATGTTGGTTGAATATATTGCACGAAGTGAATTGATAATTTACCCCTCAATGTATGACGTTGAGTTATCCATACACAATGTTTTCCATGAAATATTATAGTTTTTAATGAAATATTATTGTTGTTATGATTAGGAATATATATTGAGATATGAAACCTGATCATGTGGCTCAAAATGAGTTCTATATAGTATATGAACCACTAAGTATACCACAAATAATTCCATATAATATATCTTTGGTATGATATTAGTGAATGTTTCACAATAAATCCCCATACATAATGTTATATAGATACTCAGTATAATAATATCCATACATTGATACCTTTCTTACAAAATCCTTCTGTATTATAAAATCATGGGGTGGTTATGTATATTGCATATCGTTCCATTAGATAAAGCTTAAGCAAGATGGTATTTTCCATTTCTTTTGATAGTCAGAAAAAATTTCCATAGATTCTGATAGAATAAAGAAATATAGGTTTATACTTAGATAAGATACATGTGATTTTCATGTATACATGGATGAGGGGTAAGCGATGTTTTCATATGAATATATGAATTCTATTTGATGTATTTTTTGATATGGTTGGTCTGTAATTAGAGAATCCTGAATGTGTGGATTGAAAATATATGATTTAGGTTCCATGATCACTTCATATTTTGGATAATGTGATTATATGTCATGAATACATTTATTTGATAATTTTAGTAGACATAGTTATAGAGATACATGTGATTGATGGAGAAAAAACTGGCCACTTGATATCACGAGTTGCATTGATTCTTCCCTAAAAGAATTTATTATCATTATATTATAAAATTATGATTTTATGTTTGGTTTCAAAAATTTCAAAGTCCCATCAGGTCACATTTTGTTGTTGAATAAACAGGGATTGATTTTCAAAAAACATTGACAGATTCTCTAAATGTGTTTTTTTCATTTTATCAATAAGCTGTTTTGGATATATATTATCAATGAATTACATATTATGTGAAACATGTTTAATTTTAGGATAACTATATGTCTTTTGATATTACAAAGGAGTTTTGAATATTAATCCACATGTTATTTTATATGATACAATACACGGTAAAATAGAAAAATGATTATGATATTGGTCTTTAAGTGTGATTGGTTTTTTGGATTTGTTTTAGAAATTAAGAATGGTGTGTATTATATATATTAAAATTTAGAACAAGATGAATAAATGTAAAAATAAATATATATTTTATGATCTAGGCATTACCTATTTTCGTTTCTCAAGGAACTAATATTGGTGGATGTTTCGAATGGTGAATGGGATTTTAGAGGAAGTGGTGAGGCCATAATGATAGTTGATTAAGGATAACATAGTACTAAATAAGGAGGATTTAATTTATGTTACTTTCAAAAAATTTATAGGAATATCTATAAATATATATAAAAATAAACAACAATATTTTTAAATGAAACTTATGATTATTTAGAAGGACTTATGGGAATGTATCTCACAAATCATCAAGAATCAGAAAATGGGGCAGTGAATCATTATATGGTGATCCCATTTTCATGAAATTACTAATAAATAAGGGACTTAAATATGTGTCCTATTATAGTGTATAACATTAATTTTATATAGAGTAGTGTTGTTGGTTTTATAGTGTGATGTTTCAATATATTTTATAAATCAAATGTTAATGATGTTTTTAATAATCATTTTGATATATACAATTTTTGATTTTTTATGATTTTAAAAATGATTTTAGATCATGGATAAATAGAATAAGATAATAATTACTACTCATATATGTACCTTTTCATTTTCATTGTTCTTATATGTTTATTCTTATCTTGATGAAGTCATTTGTTGTGGTTAAATTAAATAACTATTACCCTATAATTAATTATACTGATTCATGTAAAACTAAAACATGAAATTATAAACATTTATCCAAGGCCCAAGCCATATGCATAGTATTAGAGATTATAAAGAAAATTATTTGAACACTTTTTAGGCTAAAAATCATTCATGTGTCTCCTGGTCAGAACATCCAAATTCACACAATCAATTTCTCATTGTGATAAAATAGAAATAAATATCATTTCTTGCACATTAATAAAAATCGAGAATTAAAATATGAAATAATTTAGGATCAAATTGAATGATATTATGTAAAATATAATCTTAATTAATAGATAATTTGTGTGCTAGATCTACATCATTATTTAAACTCTACTAATAGTGATAAGTAGTTACATAAACGTAAATTTCATTGTATGTATCCTTTATATCTTGAAAATAGTATTGTACCATTCCCTAGTCCAAATATAAACTTGATACACAAAATATTCCAATTTATAGGATAAAATGGACAATTATTTTTCATCACAGTTTTATTAATACTTTTTTGGAATATATTTAGAAAATTAAATGGAATTATACTAATTTTGAAAAAAAATTAGATACTTTTTACAGGACTCCTAAATATATATTTGAAAAATTTTGAGGTAATGAAATCTATTTAATGGGAAATATTAAAAAAAAACTATTCTAAACTCTTGACTTTGAGAAGTTCAAAATTTCGGGATATATCACTTCATTGAGTCCAAATGTTAGATTATGTGTGATTCAATTTCTTCAAAATAGTTCTAGACAAATTTTATGGAATCCATTAATAATATTTCCACCAAATGGTGTGGAAATTTATCTTGAAATGTGAAAATTCATGCACATGTTTTCTTGGAAACCCATATAACTTTTCCTATTATGATATATCGTTATCATAATATATCCAAATAACCATTATGTATAATGATAACATTAATACAAGTTAAATTTAACTACTATTTTACATTTACTTATTGAGTCAATTGATAAGTTAAATTTATTATTTTATATTTCATTTGTAATAAAATTTAAATTTAGAATAGTTGTATGAGGGTGGAAAAAATAGGGAATTTTGATGCAAACACTCCCCAAACATTAATATTTTTACATACGAGAGAATACAAAATTTAGAAAATGATTCATTATGATATTGTCTAGATGTTAATGACTTTCCAATAAAAAGAAATTCAATTTAAGGTAATAGTGAGAGAAATGAATGAACTAAACTGGGAGTCAATATGAATAATCATGAAAACGGTCATTTAAAATTTATATTAGAAAACATTAAATAAGATTCCAGAAATTATTCCTATAATGGAAACACATGAGTCAAATATAGCATTAAATCCCCACATTTTTGTGTAAAATACTTTTTATATTAATCTCTCCACATTATATCATGAAAATAAAAGTAATTTTATATATATTTTTTGGAATAACTGATTCATCCTACTAAACCATCCCAACACCCATTAAAATGAAATATCATCATCCACGAACTTATGTATTATATGTAATCAAAGAATAATCTAACATCCTTAATTTTCTTATATTTTATACATTTTATCCTTAAAATTATTTACACTCAAATTACTAATTTTTCCATTTATTGAGGGAATACAACTATCAGATAATAGTTATGCATCTATAGGTCAAGACAATAATGTATTAAAACATATCTGATAAGAAGAAAACATATGAAAAAAATGATTCTCTAAATCTATCTAAGATTACCATAACTTGTATATACCTTCATTTAAGTAGGAAATGCACACATTTCCTAGTTATGTGTAGTTATTCCCAGAGACGTTATACGACATAATTAACCCCTAAAATACTCACATTGAAGGTATCAACATCTCAATGATTTTATAAAGATACTAACAATCATATAAATTAAAAATGATCAATTATAATTAAAATCACCCATTAATCTTAATTTCATTCTTAAATAACATTACCTTAGTAAAATTAAAAAAATAGATATGATGTTTTGATAAATTAAATGATGATATGGGAATTTAATATAAGTATTATAGAACAAAATAGAAAAATATTAATAAAAAATAGAAGAGAAAAATACATAAAAATATTATACAATAGGATAAAGATAGAATGGAAATAAATATATGTCTAAACTGACCCAGTATATTTTCCACCCCCACTCATATAATTTATAGTGTCCTCATGTTAACTAAAAATACATGAAGGAAGGATACAACCTAGTGGGTTTCATTGATATATGTCCTTTCAAAAGGTATAAAATGTATACTGGGGACTCTAAAAAGATATTATGGATGTAATTTATTTTCTACACAGTGATGGTCAATTCCAATTTGGTTTGTTTCTTTTTGACCGGTATAACCCTAAAGAGATTTTCAATTGTGACAATGTATATTCCAAACAAGGGGAAGAAATCATAGGTAGTTGAAACATATTCATTTCATTATAAAGAAGGACCTTCTACCTAATTTTGAATTCTCGATGAAGGATGTGTGGTTATAATAAATCATTGTTCTTTCCTAGTAGGTTTGGGAGTACTCATATGAATTTCTTCATATTTTTTCTAAATTTTGAATATATAATTTCATTTGAGAATACTTACCAAAATGATTATAATTTCTTCTTTTAATAAGTCGATAGGCTCAGAGATTTATCATAGTAGATATGTGACAATTCATTGAAAATACAATATCATAAGGTGACAAAAAATTTGGAGATTATGAATGTTTTGAAGTAATCCTACAATGAATTATAAAATGTAATAATTTAATCCATTTATTATTTGAATATTTTTTCAATAAATTTTTACCTCCATATTAGATAGATTTGATTTCCCATTGGTTTGGGGTGATGATCCATGGAAACTAGATGAATGACTCAATTCTAATAAAAAATTGGTTTTATTATGATATTAATGACAAGATTTCCATAGTCATTGAATATAAACATCATAATTTTATATACTTAGAATATTTGGGTTTTAAAAAAAATTAAAAAACAATATATTTTCCATTAGTTATTATGAATCAATCCTATACCCATTTAGACATATAATATTTTATTAGAAGAATATTCATGTTTTAAAAATAATTTAGAAATGGAATGACAAATTAAGTGGAATAAATAAAAAAATAATGAAGGGTAATAGTTATTATTACATTTCATTTCCTTAAGAGACATTTCCCATGCTTTTATAATGAGGAAAACCTCAAAAAATGGAATATTTATCGAAAATTATTGTTATCCTAAATATTCTAGAATCATTAGAATTATAAATAGACCCTTAGAAAATGATGTGGACCCCATATTAACTATTGTTAAGGAAGTTGAGGATGAATGAAAATCATTATTTTGAATCAAAATCCTTTATAACTAATCTCTACATTTGAGATGAAGGTAATGATTATCCAAAATATTCCAATATGACACATGCATAATAATGTCTTCTTGGTTTTTAATATAATCAACTAGAATACGTGATTTCTCCACCTTATTTATAATTCCATCATTATAGGTAATATTATATAATAGTTGGTATAATTTATTCATAAGAGACATGTAATTTATGGGAATTTATTTTTAATATTCAATGTCTTAGGATGGAATGATCATACTAATACAACCATCAAACACATTCAATGAATTTTTTCACCATTAATATCAAAAATGAAATTTTGATGGATGATAATACAATGAAATAAATGTATATTTGATTTTTGTTTAATATAGAGATAACAAATGGTTAAATAACACCTATAGTGGATGGTGTTATATTTTTCCTAAATGAATTTTTTAGTGATATGATATTTTGATCTAATATTCTAGTGAAGGGAAATTTTTTTATGAGGAACTCAAATTATAAAATATATTTCATTGGATTTTAAGTTCAAACATGTTTTGGGATGAATTTTTAGTGCTTTATAAGTAATGGAAATGAGTTGAAGAGGTTTTGTTTTGAGATGAGTGAATTCTAAAATTGAAGTCTATGAGTCAATAAAATAAAATAAGAAAACATAAAACACATTAGAAATTTTTACTAGAATTATATATTTTGTGAAGACATAATTTTATTGAAAATTATAATCACATCATACATTAAATAATGATTTCGAAGTTTCCTTTTTGTGATTTTATGAAATTGTATAATATATGAGTTTGTAAATGATTCACAGGAATGAGTCGTTTATCATATTTTTTCTTCCAAAATTATATTATATATCTTATAGGAATAAAAAAAAGGTAATGAACCGAAAAATATATTTCATATATTAGTATGATAAATTTAGATCTGTATGATATTTCCATAATCACACAAATTGTTTTCTAGATCAATGAAAAATAACATATGAAATAAGACACTTTACTTATACATAAGAATTTTATACCTCTGGTATGATATATAATACTAGAGCCTTGAAGAAGTTTATTATATAAGTAATTTTCGACCTATGATGTATTTTTTCCATGTAAAATATTATTCACTTTGAAAAATTTTATGTTCCACATTTCGAATGATCTAATGGTTAAAATCAAATAACACTACACTTATGATCTATTATTCATAGATGTTGAAAATTCACATGATCCTAATATATGTGATTAGAGTATAATTATAGCAATAAGAACATTATCCATGTGACCTGATGAAATTTTTATTTCACAATTAGAATGAGATATTAAGTAATTTTTATGGTATGGGTTTTGCGAAAATAAATATACCATGATATTAAAAAAATCAGTTAAAGATTTAAAATATGATTCTTAATAAGAATTTAAATTTGGATCTTGAATCATTATTTTTTGAATTAGAATAGAAATAAATATTCCCTTACATTAATATATGGTAAATTTCAATATAGAATTTTTATATATTGTTTGAATTATATATTATTGGTTTTTAATGAATATAAAAAATAAGAAATAATGGATGGGTGATTTTAGAATGAAAAACTAAGAACGGATGATGTATTTTTCGATAAATATATGAGGAAGAATTTCTTTATATGTGGATAAAATTTGAAGGCTCATTGATCCATTGAATATCATTATTTTTAAATATCCATTTTTGGAATCTATTGGTGTGAGTTTATAACTGATGAAGCTAGAAACTATATTATTTCAAAGGTCATTCCCATTCATAAGTTCCATTAAATAACTTAATGGGACATATGTGGGGGATAAAAAATAGGACACACCATTGATGTAGTCATCCATTAAAAAAAATAGAGAATCACTATCCATTAGTGAAATAGAATAATAGGACTCAAATATATGGTTTACTCTCAATTGTTTTTTCTAAAGTTCCTGATACAGTTCAATATAAATCTATTTATAATAATGTAGTCCTAACATTTAATAAAAAAATTGTTTGTCAGGAACTTACCTTAAACATTACATAATCTAGTGTCTTTAAACTATAATTCACTTCATTTAATTCCTAAATATCTGTTGGGTTTATAGTTTTATATATTTAATTCATAATTCATATATAACACCCCCATAAATTACAAGGTGTAAAATTTCTCTTAGTTTGATGTTTTCCCAAAAATATAAAATCACTAAAAGAGAACCTATTTTGTTTTTATGAAAATTATACATGGAATTCAACTTTTATTCATTCGTTACATTACCCATTACTAAACCTTGAGAAAAATATTTTAAAATTGTGGGATGAGACCCAATAGCTGATTAACGATCCTAAAATAATGAAAGAATCTGTTATTCCATGAACACATTTAAAATTTTCATTCCATAAAGTAAAATTCTTGTACAAAATAAAACCTTTTATTACCTGAGAAATAATATTCTTCATTGAAAACTTTTCATAATACATTAATTAGAAAATTCTATGGTATAACAAATTTACAATTTTTTCTTTTAAAATTTTAAAATTACAATAAATATTTCCCCACAATGTTATAAATTTCACTCATACACATATAATAACCATCATTTTTTAATTTAGAGTAACCACTACTGATACCTATGGAAGTCAATGAATATTAAATTTCAAACATCACAATTGTGTAACCCTTAGACCTAATCATTTTTTTTACCTGATTATTTAATATTGGAATAACCATCTCATCATATACCCATTATCACACAGGATAAACCTGACTTGTTAAATCTATCCAATATCTAGAATAACTATATGGTTGAATTGCATAATCAATGTATCAATTAGATATCATAGACCCAAAAATATTGGGATTATAATTAAACCATTCATCCCCTATCTATAATGGAACCACCCATTATCATGGATATTATCAAAGAACTATAACATAATATATCAAATCATCCATTATAAAAATATTTCTATAGGAAAAATAACTATTTCATTTTGAAATTACTTATTTAAAAATATGATCAATTACAAAGGAAAAAATTTCATTGTAAATATCCTCTAAATCTTTTAATGGAATATTCAGTGAAAATATTTTTCATGATGGTGGGAAAATCCACTCATGGTGTATAAGATAAAAAAAAATTCATTTTTTACTTTTTTCTGAAAATTCAAAATCTACCATTTTTTAGAAATTGAAAACAATATTTCTTTTAAAAATATATTGAGAAAATTAAAATTTTTATGGAAATTACTTTAATATAATGTTGGAGAATTTTAATAACCTTCATTAATTTTTGTAAAATACGAATATGGAATAAAAATATAGTTTAAATTGAAACATTAAAAGATTATTTCTCTAAATTAAAGTCTATTACCTTGAGTATGACACATTAAATACGTTATTTATCTTTAAAAAAATAAAATTGGTAAATATTTTAATTATATAAGAATTTTTTATGTTTATTATTCATTTAATATCACTTATAACCATGTTAAATTAAATTTTCTTATCATTTTTTTTCACTAAATAATATTTGATGATAATTGGTTCATAAGTCCAAAATGACTTCTGTTAGTTTACTATGGTAAAAAGGTAAAAAAGTCCATAATATCTAGAATAATAATAAGTAAATAATTTATATTTTTATATATTAATTATACTTTTAAAACGGATCATGACTGATGGTCAAAAAATTGAACTATATTAAATTCCTGGAGACAGTCGTCTGTATATAAACATAAGTAATGTTTCCATTTATCAACGTTCATTATGTAAAGAAAGTCAGTAACATTTTATATTTGAAAAATTATAATCATATAGTAAATATGTTATATTTACTTAAATAAAACTTATATAGAAAATTTTTGATATGATGATTAAGAGTGAATCACAAAACTTTGTGGAGGTCGCAACCCACACATACGCATGAACGATGTTATCGCATTTCAGTGAATGGAGATAAAAAATTAATGTAATGTTATATTTTAGGAATGATAAATATGAAATTATTATCATATATATATATATATATTAAATCTATAATTTTATCCACTATTGATAGGTAATAAATGGAAATAAATTTTATCGGTTCATGGGTCCGTAGTCTGTAGTACACATGAATGATGGATTACATTCCAAATTGATGGAGGTTGGAGATGGATATAAGTTATTTCATTAAATTAAAACATATCATTATATTTTTTAGATGTATTTTATTATATCCTCTTCATTTAATGTGATTTAAATGATGTGGAAGAAGGAATAAAACCAAGGTGCTTGGTTTGAAAGATACGTATTCTTTGGGGATTCTCTTTTCATTAACACCTTAAGAGCTCTAAAATAGGAATTATGGCCAAAAATAGAATTCTTGAAAACATGGATTGATTTTATGAAGGTAAATTGGTAAATATTATCCAAAAAAGGGGTTTTTAATGTGATTTAATGATAAGAAGAAGTGTCCTTTTAGAAGATTAAAGAATGGGAATTTAAGAATATCATAAAATATTAAATTAATATATATTATTTTTAAATTAAAAATTGTTCATTATTAATTATATTAAAATAAAGGATAATTATGCATAGAAATATCCTCTCCTAATAATAATTAGGAAGGATTTGACTATTTTCATCCTATTCTTTTGGATTCACCACTAGTTGTCGATTTTTAATCATACCATGACAACATGGTTTTATAATCTTTAATGTTCAATATTATGAATATAAATAGAAATCATATTTATAAATCTACCCTCGTTTATAATATTAACTACATCATAATCACTTTGCAGAATCTAAGGTATTATTAAATTGATATCTTTTAATTAAATATTATTCATTTTATAATATCAATAATGTCAATTTTTAGAACTATTCATTACATTGATATTAATAATAATAAAAAGAAACATTAACAAAGAACCGATTTTTTGGAAATATAAATACTATGTCTTTTTCATATACAAAATTCATGGATCACATTAATTATCTCAAATTAGAATACATTCAATACTGTTATTATCATTTATTTGCTTTTCCCAATAATTAAATAATTACAACATCAACATTATAAAAGCATTTAAGATAATTATTCATTCACTAAAAATTGAAAATAAATTACCATGATGAATAAAAAACGTTTATATTTCAGTATAATATTTATAATTGAACATTGCCTTTGAGTAATATCATGTTAAAAATATTATATTTAATTAAAACAAGAGTTTGTTAATTTTGGGTTTCCATTAAATAAAATATTATAAATATCCAATAATTTTCATGGTCTGTACCCCAAGGTTGATGTCATGATATACCCCAAGACATCCTTCTATAGGCCAGGGGTTGGAGACTAGTAGTGAGAAGTCATATCTCAAAAAGGGAATGCATTTTCTTTTACGCATATACACAACACAAAAAACACCAACTAAATGTAAAAAGGGGCTAGAATAAAATCCTAAAACCCCTAATGAAATTAAAAAGGGGGAATGAATTAAAGACATAAAATACAATGGAATGTGGAACTACCCTAGTCCATCTGCTCAAGACCCTACCTGTGATAGAGATCGTCATTGGAGTGATCTGTATGTGGGAATCCAATTTCTGTTCTCCGAAGTCATTGGACTTCGTTGCAAACTGATCCCATTATTCGAGGTGTACCGATGTCTCTAGTTAATCTCTGATGTTCATTGTTTGAGAGAAAACCCATTAATATCCCTTAAAGAAATTCCATATTCATATTCTCAAACATATTATCTCTTTAATAGAATAACATGTTGAAACATTTCACATAGGATGTTTCACCAAGTTATTACATTATTTCATTAATGTAATTGCATATCTATTTCACTTCAGTTAAAAAGTCTCATTAATGGACTTCGTCACCAGCTCATCACCGCACTACAATGCTAGGATTCTACCTCTAAATGGTGAGGAAAATAAAAGAAAAGATCTTTTTAATTTAAATTACTTTTCCTCGAAATGTTTTGAAAATTATCTTTTTTTGACCCTCAACGGTCAATGTTAATTCCATTCTAGGGAAATCCTGATGTTCTATGTTCAATGGTGCCTTCGGATTTTTTATCCAAGAAGAAGTTTGAATGTAATAAAAACCCACTAGCACATTTATTTTAATGAACTAATAAAAAGTTCAAAATTGTATCATGGGATCACTAGGCCTTGGAATCAGCTTCTGTGAGAGAATCTGGATTGAAATAATTCTATATAATTTTAATAAAATTTACATGGAATTATAAGGATGTTACATTACTCCCCATATTGATATTGATGTCCTCTTAAGAAAAATATTAAAGACAAACAAATGGGGGTACTAATAATGAATACGAACCTCTCGCCCCCCATGTTCTCTCTTATAAATTCCCGTGCGACCACTGAACCCGCCCAAGAGAAATTGAAAATCCCTGATGGACCCTATCCAGTCAATATTTTATCTCCATAGGGAACTTCTAAAATTTATCCCCTTCGTCAATTTCCTTCTCACCCAGTCAATGATATACAATGTTTCATAAATGTAAATCATCTTCTACGACACATGGGAAACATCATCCACCTGATGAATCTATGGGGGCGAACAAGGTGGTACCCCACCCCGCCAACTCTGCTCAGAATATGGAAAGGTCTGATGATCCTCAGAGATAGAGGAGAAATAAGAGCGGGTCCTTAGTGAACATTCAATTCCTCTGGTGCACGTTCTCTTGCAGCACAAGAATCTCCAGCAGAGCACAGGGGAGCGGGAGGCTCAGATTAATTCTTAGTACTCCCATTTGTTTGTTTATCCTTGTCTTGGATTATGTGGATGTGAATCCCAAAAAGGGGGAATAATTTAATGTTCCTAAAATTCCATGTATATTATTTAAATTATAGGTGTTTATTTCAAGACCAGCCGCCCTGACGACACCAGATTCCGAGGCCCGGTGAGGCTAGAATATAATTTTGAACATTTTTTAATTCATTAAATAAATGTACGAACATTTTTTTCTATCATTTAAACTAGGGTGCAGAAAACAATGAGGGCACCATTGAACAAATAAAATCATGATTCACCTAGAAAAGAGTTAAATTTGACCAGTGAGGGTTGACCAGAAAATATTATTTGACGAATTTGAGGAAATTATATAAAAAAATTAAATTGTTATTTTACTTTATTTTTCTCATCATTGAGTTCTGGAACACAAGCACTATGGTGCAGTGATGAGGTGTTGAAGAAAACCCTTAATTAGACTTTTTAACTTAAGATAACCTGATACACTATTTCATTAATGAAATAGCAAAACGATGTGGTGACTCAGAATAATAGAAACATTATGACGTGTTTATCTATTATTGATATAACAAGTTGGAGAATTAGAATGTGGAATTTCTCTAATAGATGGTGAAGTTATTTCAATCCATTGAAGAACACAGAAGAATCGCTAGAGTCTTTGGATGACATTGAATAACTGGGCTGGTGCGAGATGAATGAAAACGGCTTTGAAGTGCAGAATGTAGATTCCCAGGAATGGATCGCTCTAGCGACATACATGATCACAAGTTGGGTCCTAAGTGGATGAAGGTTTTTCAATCATTTGAAGAACACAAAAGAATACCTAGAGTCATTGGATGACATTGAAGAACTGGGATGGTGTGTGACGAATGAAAATGGCTTTAAAGTGCAGAATGCAGATTCCCAGGAATGGATCGCTCTAGCGACAAACATTATCACATAAAGGGTCCTAAGTAGATGAACTAGGGTAGTTATACTTTCCATAGTGGCTTTGGGCTTCTATTATTTCCCCTTTGATACCACTTTATCACTATAGGTCTATTGGGTTCTGTGCTATTACTCCCTCAAGCCTGCCTCATAGAGGCCAGAGGTTGTCGACTAGCAGGGAAGGTGTCAACCTACACATGGGAGGAATTTTCCAGAGTAACTATACACACGCACCCACAACAACTTCCCATATAAACTAAAAATGAGGAAATTCATTTATCCAAACAACCAATGAGTGTAAATTTACAATTTAATGAATATGGGATACAATACAACCCCAAAAAAGACAACTACATCAAGAGAAAGTACAATATCAATGGAATGATGTTTGAAGAAAACCCCACATGATAGGTAAGTGTAGATTTGTTTTTACAAGCTATATAAGTACACCCTCCCTTCCTAGTCCCACTTTGCACCACCGAGTCCTAGGCCACCAAATCCACCGTCAAGGTGGAGGGGTTATACACTAGACAGAACATGTGCAGGTGATGTCCTGCATGGTTGAGAAACAAAGTACTCAGCAGGGACCCCAAACCAACAAGGAAAGACAAAAATATATCCATAAACGAACCATGTTCCATGATCACAAAGCATGATCATAAAGCATGATAAAAAATGAAAAATCATACCAGGTATAATCTAGAGTAAGGAAAGTATGATTTTCATTCATATCATTGAACACACTGAGCTGTTAGAGAACTCCTCCTCTATTAGTACACTGGGCATTACTGGTCACATAGAGATGCATCCCAGTAACATTGAGCTGATGTGGTACTCATCCCTGATGAGTACCATGGGTAATTTGTGTCACACAGAGCCGCTCCCCACCGTGGGCCTTCCTGGTCAAACAGACCCACCTCCCACCTTGGCCATACTGAGGTACTTCTCGTCATCGAGTGTCGTGGGTCAATCAGGTCACAAAGAGCTGCTCCCCATTCTTGGTATGCAGGGTCACACATACCAACATCCCCCCTTGGTCATACTGAATCACTCCTCCTCGTCGAGTATCGTGGGTCTATCAGGTCACACAGAGCCACTCCCCACCATGGGCTAGACACTTCACATGGAACCTCTTCACACTGGGTCATCATAACTGATCCACATAAGGTTGCTTGTTATCTATATTTAGGTCTCATCTATCTACATTTTTTCCAAACATAGTGTGCTTGATTCCAAGATAACCTCTCATCATTCCATTCTTCATATATCAACATCGATGGAAGACTCATTATATTATTCCAAAATATCTACTCATCATGAGGATTCCAACTCCACAAATGGCTCGTCAATTGGACACCCAGTTTGAGGGATATTGGTGTTATAGTAAACATGGGCTATTTGCTTCTGAGCCTGGTCTGACGATCTTGGACTGACCCGACCAACCCGACCCATGGGCCCGACATGCCAAGGTTTGGTTAAGAAGACCTGACTTTACCTGGTTCTTGTCTTTTCCTTCCTGGTCAGGCTTGGCCAACGGGTCAAGCCCATTGTACCTTGTTTGAATCAGCCCGGTTCGGCTGAGAATCTAGCATGCCGTGTCACCTGATGACCCGGTCTTATCCGGTGGGACAGTTTATTCCCATCCCCGGTCACTTAGAGTCTTGGTGTTATATCTTTAAAACAGCCCACAAAATTCGTCTAGTTTTGATTTTTTTTCTAGGCTACGTAGTGGGCCAGTTTCATGCCCCTTTTTGGCCCATAGCTGGTGGGCCGACCTCCCTCATAACAGATGGCTAATTGAGTCTTGTTCAGTGTGCCAATATCAGCTAGGCCAACCACATTTCATTCCAAGAATGCAGTTACTGGACCGCATGCCAGCAAATAACCATAGCCTGTGCAATGCAGGCCACCCACCGATGTGGCCAAGGGGTCATGTCCCATATCTTCCATCCATAGGCTCCAACCACATCGCTGCAGAGTTGGTCAATTAAATAACCCATTGGAGGTTAATTTCATGATGGCATGATTTCTTTAGTTAGAGCCTAATGTTGGCCAGAATGACCCACTGTGGATTTTAGTTTTTGGATATAAATAAAATAATAAATTAATAATTGTTTTATTTTCATATTATTATAACTCCAAAAGGATAACGCAGATTTGAAATCCGATATTATTGTTGAGATCATGAGGGTGTCTTTCCATTAGTTGGAAGTTAACCTCAACGGTGCGAGTCAATGGTAAAAGATATTTTTTGATCTTTTCTTATCGAATTAAAATGGAATCAATGCACGGTGTTTGAAACATTGAATGAGGTGCCCAGATTGAAAATCTGAGGGAACCGTTGAACATAGAATGATAGGATTTTCCTAGAATAGAAATAACATCGACTGTAAAGGTTAGATTAGAAATGATAATTTATGACCATTTCACAAAAAAATTAAAATAATAAAAAATCAATTTTATTTGTTTTTCCAAACTGTTGGGTGGTGGCACGATGGTGCGGCGATGCGGGGAAAACATGATGGTGAGTCGAATTAAATGATTCTCATTAACTGCTCGTAAACATGATGCATAACAGATATGTTGTTTCATAAATGAAAGAGGGTAAAAATGTGATGACGCATCACAACTGAAACGTTGTGACATGGTTAACGAGTTTGGAGAAATGGAAGAAAAAACATAGAACTCCACTGATGAATCAACATCGAGGAATCCCCTCCAATGAACATCGGTGAATCACAAGGGACATTAACGCACCGTGAAGAATGGTATAGGTGAGGGACTAACTCCTAAAGCTTAGAATTCTTGAATCTCCATGGACAAATCTCCACCCATAATGAGTTTCTCTCTAGAGATAATCTATCCCAGGAAGGGGATATTTTTGTTTGGAATTTCCCCATTCAACATTCTAAAACAATGAATGTGGATCAACACATGAACATGTTAGTTTTTGTATCTCTTATTCCAGAGGGAGGGGAGGGTGCTAATAGTAGGGGTTTCCATCAGGGTTACCATGATTTTATAATCTTGAACATTCCTTAGATTTTATCTCTAATGTAGAGGGTGTGTGCCGAGAAAAACAAAGACCAAGCCCTCCTACTTAGTGATTTATTATGTTTTATTCATGAAAGAACCTCCTTGTTTAAGAAAAGTTGTTTTCAAGACTGTAATAAGGAAGATCCCCCCCCCCTCTGTGGAGGCCAAAGGTGAAGACGAATCAAAGAGTGTACCACTAGAGCAGAGCTGATGGTTTATTGAAGGAGTATCTTTTGTGAAGGTGGTGACCCACATCAGTGGTTGTGGGTAGAGGCAGCACATCGAGGGAGGTTTCACGGCTAGCTCGGGCCGCGATGTTGCGGTAGGGGCCACAGGTTGCATGTTGACTGATGGTAATTAGGGACACGGCCAACCGGCAGCATAAGGTGGGGCAACCAGCACAACCTGAGCCTTGGCTTTGCATTGGAACACGATCGAGTGGGGACTATGTGTGGGATCAAAGGGTAGAAAGATCCTTCTAGACTTTTGTAGCTTAACCATACCCCCATAACAAATCTGGGTTGGAGAAGAATGGCTAACCATTTGGGCCAGGTCGTGGGATAGGAACCGGGCTACTGGGCAGCATGAGTTAGAAAAAAGTACATGTGCTTATATGGGATGAGCTAGTGTGATAAATCCTGGATACTAAGTGTCCCAGGTAGGGAATGAACCAGCTCGCCTAATGCAGGCTAGGTAGGATAGTACTGGGTCACTGGGATACCTGGTAGGCTGGACCACCGGTCGAATCCTGCCTAATTTTACAAGGCCTAATGGGCATGGCCCAGTGGCCAGGCCGAGATGGGTGATCCCAGACCACAAATGGGTTGGTTCTGGTCGGTCAAATTGGGTTGGGGAAACTAGGGCCCCTGTTCCATGTTGGTCTGGTCAGTCCGACCGGGTTGGATAGGGCCCATAGATGACTGACCCCGATTACAAAAATGAAAATATCATTAAGACTAGATGTCCGATTGATGATCTTTTTTTGTGATTTTGGAACCCTTCCGACAAGGTATAAATTTTGGAATACTCTAATGAGGTTTTCATTGGAGTTTAAATTTGACATATGGGTTGAGGAGAGGTTTATCCTGGAATCAAGTGCACTATGTGCTGGAATCCTACAGTTGAGTAAGACCCGAAAACAACTAACAAGAAACCCTATGTGGATCTGCTACAAGTGACCCTATGTTGATTAACTATGATGGCAAAGTGGGAAGAAGATTTGTGTGACCCGACATGCCCACAGTGGGGAGTGACTCTGTGTGACCCAACCGACCCACGACACTAATCAGGGATGAGGACCTCCATAAGATGTCCATGATGGGTAACCGTTCTGTGTGACTCAGCCGACCCATGTTGGGGAGCAACTCTATGTGACCCTGCATACCCATGGTACCCATCATGGATGAGTACCCTGGTAGTCCAAGGTGTTCAATGTTTTGACTGATGGTCTTTCTTTCTAAACACTAGACTATTCTTTCCGATGTTTTCTTACATTGTGATCTTGTTTCTTGATCATGTTCATTAGTTACTTGTGGATTTATTTTTTTATTTCCTTGTTGGTTTGGTGTCCCAACTGATTATTTTATTATGAACCCCTATACGGGCTTCGCCAACACGTGTTGTGTTTTGTCTAGATGACCGACGTCTGGGTGGAGGACTAGGTGGCCCCAGACCAGGCGGTGCCCGGTGAGATCAAGCTGGCATGCCATGCTTCTACGGCTTCCGAATGATACTCTATAAGAACCCATCAGGTGGGGTTATTAGCGGATTTCAACTCATCAATATTTTACATAATTTTTTTTATTTTATACTATTGTTGGATTTTTATTCTTGGCCATTTACTCTCATTTGTACATTTACACTCACTGGTTGTTTTGTAGCATGGAGGTTCTCTTTTCTAGTTTTCAAGGGATGTGGTTCTATGTGTGTTTATACAAGTACACAAGTAAATTCCTCTCACATTCAAGTTGATGCCTTCAGAGCTAGTTGATGAACCTTTTCCATTGGAAGGAAGGAATGGGGGAGTCATGACATGGTCCTTGAGGGAAATTCCATGATAAAGATAGCCCTTAAAGAGTGGTTCTAGACTGATGGGGGTGGGTCTGGCCTGTTGGAGGTGGGTCAGGCCCGCTGGGGGGGGGGGGGGGGGGGTCTGGACCACTGGGAGAGGGTCGCACCGTACTGGGTCCACCACAGGCAGACAATCTCTCTTTAACCCGGATGCGTAGCACATTAGGGGTGATGCCACTCACCTAGTAGAACCTTGCCGCTTGGGTTACACACGAGGTTAGGGGACCACATTCCATTTGAAGTCACAACCCACAACTACGATCGTCTCCACGGACGCAGCCAAGGGGTTGTGTCGCTCCACTGACCATCGACCCTGTTGGTGGATCCTACCACTTCGATGTGGCTTGAGCTGGTTGTGGCTGCTGCCTCTGGTGGGCCATAGTGGCATGTCTCCACCCACCCACGACCAACATCATGGTACGCTGCCTGCCTCCCATGACTGTCGTCGGGGGCCACCACCGGTGGTCGCTGACTGGATATTCCATAGACAAAATCTATATTGAAGCAGTAGGTTCAGTTGGTCAAGTTGGACACAAAGATGAAAAATAATCACTATGTAAAGGATGCATAAAATCACAATGTTACCCACAACCAGATTACAATGTAAATTATAGTACAAGGTGGGAAATCATACAAGAAACAATCCCCCAAAAATAAATACAGAACACAAGTAAGACCCCATGTCTATGAAACTCATCTTCCAAGAACCCTACCAGATGTGTAGGTGGAGGGTGGCAGCTTCAATCTTTATGTGTACGCCTCGTCTGCCTGCTCTAACTGAACACCACATGGTCCTTGTCCTCCCCACACTTCATCCATGATTTTCTTCACTACACAAGACACAACACATTTGAGAAAATCCCGTGCAGGGGTGAGTAAATAAATACTCATAAGGGGACCCCGGAAACATAATGATCAATCACAAGAGAAAAACATCTGAGAAAAGAACAGTTATCCCTACTCACATATATTCCCATAAATATACCATTAACGTCAATATATACTCTTATCAGCTATAAGAAACATAAATTCCCAACCTTATAACTCGAACCAGGATTCTCACTGAAGATTCAATATGTAACACATAAACCAGGAGAACACGCTCCATGAGCATATCAACCCATGATGGAACTGTATGAGAGATACACTATATCCGGAACAATTATACCATTCATAATGGTACATCCTAGAGAATGTTCTCCATTGTGAACATTCTACTAGGTTCTGATCTATTTTCCGACACTAGAGGTCCAATCATCACCATTTTGAACTAAAATTATGACTAAGGAAACCAAAGTGTAGAGTCCCTCTCCTCACCACTGTGCTCCGTTGAGGGAGCACTACTCCAAATTAATCTGTGATACCATAGTCGCTCCTGTAATGAGTGACATGCACCTTTGTCGATCAAGGGAGAACTAGAACCTATCTTTGAAATTTTCTCCTAAATTGTGTGTGCCCAGTCCTCATTAATACATCAAATAGTAGAGGGTGATCCAACTCCAAATGCGGACCCACACCATACCATGTAGGAGAGTACTACATAGTGACTAGAGGATCCATGCACTGGTACAACATTGGCGTACAAACTCTGTCAGTTCATGTTTGGAGGACCAGACCTCAAGTACAATAGGGGAATACCAAATACTATCATAGAGGACACACACCCAACCTCATAGGAGAGTATCAACTCTATTCGATCATGTGTGGCAAAATCGTGCCCTAAAATATAAAGGGAATTCCAACTCCTATCGTAGAGGATTCACACAATTCCCGATAGGCGAGTACCGACTCTCTGTATATAAAACATGGAGGACGCCCGCCCTATTCCTATAGATGAGTAACAAATCAATGAAGAGAGTACCTGCTCCTTATTCCCATAGTGGAGTATCTAATCAACCTTCATAAACATCTCCAAGTACCCACGCCGTAATCCTATAGGGGTGTAACACCCCTAGGGGAAACCACTCAAAAGAAATGAACCTACACCCATGACGTAGGGAGTCCCATCTCTACATATATAGTGGGATAATGAGTAACTACACCATGAGTCACTAAGGGAGTAACCTTCCTAACATTTCATTATATGATCTTCCCCGATTCTTCCCAATGTATGCTAGTACTAGGACAACCTACTCTTTAAACCAATAATATGTCTTCTAACATCGTAAAAAACAAACATAAAGTATTTCTGAAGGATAGTATCATTGCAAGGGTCCCAAAACCATAGATGGAACGTCAATAGGAAACACTGTCTGAAATATATTTCTATTTTAATAAACTAGTTTAAGTTGTTTTCGGGTTGAGTCTAACCCGACAAACCTGACCAAAGGGTCCTGCATGACCTGAACTCATTTGACCAACCTAACCCGAGCCAACCGAGTTGGGATAGGTCATCCCGGTCTAGCCTAGTCAATAGGATAGGTCCTTTGGGTCCCTAAGGACCCAACTGTGTGGGTCGTGGGGTGAGCCTGTAGAGTCTCCCATTGAACCGATTATATTCAGCCCGGCCTGCACGGGCAAGCTGATTTTGTCCGCTGCTCGGGTCGCCCAGTGGAACAGTCCACCCTGTTGGTCAGGCATGCAATGAAAGGCCGTTATGATTCCAACCTCAGCTGCCTAGCAGCCCAGTTCGCACCCTCTAGTCCAATCTTGCATTGGGGGGGGGGGTCATCCAACATGGGCCTCCTCACGGAACAATTCGCTACAAAAACAACAACAGCTTCAATAGATTGATTTTTATAGTCATCTGGACACGGTAACTGACCACGTTGACCCTCTCCTAGTTAACTCGACATAAGAGCATTGACCTGCTCCCAACCTCCATTTTCCATGAGTGTTCACCCGCCGAATGAACGCTGCTAATCTGGGTGGTATTCACCTACCTACGGTGCTGCCACGGGTCCCCCCATCTGCCACTGCTTTCTTTTACCACCCCAGCCTAGATATCATGGGATCCGCCTCCACTTTATCCTTTCATCGCTGTACATCACTAGACTCTGTTCTGGCATCTTTAGTTACCTCCTAGGTGTGCTGCTAGTGCATTGTATCCCTCCTACCGCCACTGCGTCGTCATGTCACTGCCTCTCGTTGGTCCTGTGACCCACCTGGTTATTACCCATATACCTGGAGCCTCCCCCACAAATGGACTGCCACTTTTTCACCACATAGAACAAGTGGGAGAGGGGATTGAAGGGATCAAAGACCAATTAAATAAAAAACTGGCCTTTGTTCGTGTTTGTTTGTGATTTTTCGTGTTAGTGGGAACACAACGTATAAATTATAATCATTATGATTTAACCCCAATATCACCTGAAATTATATTTACCAACCTTGAAAGGGAAATATAACTTCTGAAAAAAAAATTAGAGAGTAGATCCATGCTCTTTTTTTAGAGGGGAGAATGGGGAATACCATTCACTAGGTTAAAATAAATCCCTACACAGGAAAATATATTTCTTGATGACGATAATCATCGTCCGTTGATCTCTTCTCTTGAATATAACCTCCTGGGTGACATTCCTAAATCTATCCATCAGTGAAAGTCCTCAATCCACTATCAAGGAAGACACCTCTCGAAGAGAAGGGGGGGTGTTCAACATCATCGGTGATCTTCATTTGTCAACGACACTCCTCTAGAGACGTGGATGAGTATGAGGATGTCATTCAAGATAATTTCCCGAGACTGCCTTCTCATAGAGAGGTAGATGTATGAATTGATTTGTACCATGGGATGACCCCGATATCTACACCTGAATATAAGACGGCTTGCGTAGTGCTCCGGAAGTTGAGGGTATTGTTGGAGAACTTGTAGAGGAAGGGGTTCGTAAGGCCCAACGTTTCACCATGTGTAACCCTAGTGTTGTTTTCCAAGAAGGAAGAAAAAATCTTCAGGTTATGAGTGGTTTTCCAAAACCTGAACTAGGTGACTATGAAGAAAAAATATACTCTATTAAGGATTTGTGACATCTTTGTGTACTAGACATTATTGTTGAAGCATGCTACACACCTTCAGATAGTCCTGGATAATCACTGAGTGCACTAGATTTACGATAACCTATCAATGTACCAGTTCTATATTGGGGACTAACACTTTATGGGAAACTTCAAATTGAAGGATATAATTGTACTTGATCTGGAAGGGATTGGGGTAGTGCTATCTTGGGATCCACACAATAGCGTGACTGAGGTGCAGTGTTACTTAGGGTTGGCTAAATAATACTATAGGTTTGTTCCCATATTTTCCAGAGTAGTTTCACATTTGTTAGCCACAACATTTAATGACTGGGCCTAGATACTCTGTGCAGGTCCCACTAGGTTGGGTCAAACCCAGGGCAGGTCGGTGGGCCCCAAACTACATCGGGTCATGTAGATCTAATCGAGTCAGACCAGACCCAGACCCCACCAGCCCATGTTTAGTAAAATTCTCTTAATGATCATATGGAATGTCAAATTGATGATTTGTCTACAAAATTGGGACCCTTTTGATTAGACGGTCCTTTTGAGATACTCTATGTGAGTTTTTGATGAAGTTAGAGGATGGAATATTGTTATTAAGAATGGGATTTTCTAGAACAAGCATACTTCTAGTAGAATTGGGCGGTTCTTATGACTTGTTACATGGATTTTGCTTTTCCCTCTTCTTCGGTAGAGACATGTCTTCCCGTGATATGGGTGTGGGTTTGTATCCATTGGGTAGCTTTATTCGGGAGTGTTACTCTCCTGAAGGACCTGGGTACTGGTTCCTAATGATGCTTATGAAGGTAGAGTAGGTACTTCCCTATGGGACTAGAGAGAGGGTCCTCTATCCATGGAGTGGGTATGCACCTGTTAGACTAGTGCGCAATTCCTCTACATCTGACACACATAGAGTCGGTACTCCCCAACCAGGTAGGGTGTTGGACCTCTATGAAAGGATATAGTACTACGCTATTGTTCCAGGGCACAGTTCATCCATAGATCTAATGTACATATATTTGGTACTCCCCTTCTAGGTAGGGTGTCAGACTTATATAATAGGACTCAGTTCTCCACTTTTGTTTCTGGGTGCGGGACCTTTACCCAATTTTGAATAGAGTCGGTACTACACTACCAGGTTGGATGTGGGTCCTCTACGATAGGAGTTAGAAATAATTTTTCGTACTAGGGGGAGAGTCCTCCACACATGAACTAACGATGTCAGTACACTCATATCATAATAGGGAATTAGTACTCTATTTTTCAAGTAGTACTCCCCTACTAGGTGGGGAATGGGTCCACAATTGGTGATTTAAGCTCCCTCGGCTGTCGGACCAAGTAGCGAGGAGAAGGCGCATCTCCTTGATGATAATGATTACTATTCCAGATATAGTTATACCTTAACATAGTGAGGAGATGGTCAATATTTATTGGGGAGATAAAGGTTTTCGAATATTGTTAGGAGTAGGGATCCTTCATACATGTACCAGGTTGAGGGGGGCCACACCATTTGGGTTTGCTATGTCTTGAGTTGGGTTCCAGACCGTAATGATTGATCGTCCCGGGATAGGCATTGGAGTTGGAACAAGTAGAATGTTCATGGTGAATCATGTTACCTTGAATGTACCATTTGGATTGGTTGAGTTTTTCCCAATGAATTTTATCTCTCGGATGGTGCCATTTGGGATGGATAAGCTCTTGGATCATGGTCTCATGGGTTATGTGTTTCCTTTGGAATCTTCCGTGAGTATCTTGATATGGGTTATAAGTCTATGACCTTATGTTTAATTGTGGGTGAGATGAGTATAATATGATTTTCATCGTATATTTATGTTAATATACCTGATTATAGATGAATGTGCTTTTTTTCATTTTTCTCTTGTGATTTATCTTTGTAGTTTCATGGTCTCCTACTGAGTATTGTATTACTAACCCATACATTGTATTTTTCAACACATTTCTTTCCTTGTGGATATTACCAAAGATTCAATAAAGTCCAGGGAGGACCAGGAACTAGTGGTGCTCTGTGAGAGTAGAGAGACGCAGGGTACTCCTATGGTATTAGGTAGATAAACTCCACCTACCCTCCAGGTAGGTTTTTATGTGGACAAGTATTGATGACTTGGAGTTTTTACTTGTGTACAATCTTTTCCTAGGTGGGATTGTATATCTATTATATTTCCACCATGTACTTTACTTTCAATGGTACTATTGTCATGTTGTACATAGTGGTTTTCATGCATCACATCCTTGGATTTTACTTTCCAGTATCATCAGCATGGATTTGTGTGCGTCTGTACATGTACATAAGAAAATTGTTGCCATTTTAGGGTTATGCCTACCCGGTGATTATTGGAAGCCCTTGGACAATAAGAGGCATGCATGGGGTAGTCAAAAAATGGGCACTGGGGGAAAAGTCATGAAGGAGAAAAAAATATCAAAAAATATCTTTCAACCTCGACTAGTGCCATTCAAGGAAAGAGCGTGGCAACGCTAAAAATAGTTAAATAGAAACACTATGACACATTTTTCATTTAATGAGATTACATTTTGGAGAATCAAAGATAGAATTTCAATGATAAATAGAGAATGATTTTCTCTCCAACTAAGAATGTCGGCGGATTGGTAAGCGGCGAGGATGCCTTAGAGGACGGATGCAGGATCGGAGGTCGATGAACACCAATGACCTCAAACAGATAGTCACCAACTTTGATCCTTCTCTAGATAAGGGGATTATTTTATGTGAATAACTACATTTCCCCAAAAAAAATTTAAACGATAAATGTTGATTAACTCAGAAAAAAGTTATCCTCGGGATAGTTCAATAATGTGCGGTGGATAGTGATGTGGGATAAAGGGAATATCATGACGTATTAATTAGTCCCCTATTTTTTCCCCATGAAAAACTGACAATAATGATTCCAGGTCAAAACAAAGAGAGACTGACATCATTCGCCGTGTGTTATTTGTGATATCTTATTCTCCGTTATTCACGACACAATGACGATGATACACTAGCTGAGGAAACTCTTGAAGGAATGTCCATTGCCTGGTAGGTCACATAATCAGTGGCACAAGGCCACAAAAACCATCTATGGTGGTAGAATCATGCTATGGAACCTCACTTGCGGTGGCAGGAGGGAGGCGGTATGCAGGTAGTGCATCATGGCAGCCACTAGGGCCGCCGACACCCATGAGGATGACAGTATGACCACAAAACCTTGGCTACAGTTGAGGAGGAACCTGCGTTACCCAGGCCACAAGGGGCTACGAAGTTCTGTGACATGAATCAGTGCATTATGGGAGGACACATTGCAGCACCATGGTTTAGTGCAGGCCAGGCGGAACGACCGCATGGAACGTGTGCTGGTCACATTCATCTAGTGGATGAATCCCTACAAAAACTAGTCATGGGGAGACAATCAATGCATATAATTTCTTGTTGACCAATATATGGGTGGAATATTCACCTAAAACATTCACCAAGTTGGAGGATGTCAGCATCCCAAGCAGCGAGGCTGGATCATTATATAGGACACGATGAGGCTTGGGCTGGAGGAAAATATGCATGCCTATTGCGGATCGGAGCATGCCACAGAAGCCAGGTAGCTATGTGTCCCATGATGGAATAAAGGTAGGTGAAATTATATGGTTTGTTCCGGAATAATTACATTGTACCATCGAGAATCCTTGGTTCAAATAATCTGGCCTGCCGGTTGCATACCTGGATGGATGCGCTCGGGTCACCGTGTAACCCAGAAGGCATGACCTGCAACCGAACCGGGCTGGGTCCAGTAAGGCCCAATGGCCCTGGCCTCTTGACTAGGTGTTTCCAAGCATGCCCATACATGAACTGAGACAGTTTAGGTTGGTCGAATGGTTTGGGTCTGGCAGGACCCTTGGGACGGGATCATCGAGTCAGTCTGACCAGGTCAGTCCGAGCCTAGACGCAACCACCCCTATTTACTAAAACAAAAATATTTCTCAAACAAGGATTTTGATTAGCAAGTCGTTTTATAAAATGGAACCCTATCAATTATTTTGTCCTTTTGGAATACTCTAAGTAGGATTTATAGGAATTTGGTATATAAAAAATGCTTTGAGGAGAAGTTTCTATCAAAATCAAGGGAACTACGTGTGGAGACCCTATAGCTGACTGAGACCCAATGACTGTTGAAAAGAAACCCTATGTGGATCAGTTACAATGGACTAGTGGGAAGCAACCCTATGTAACCTGGATGGCCCTTGGTGGGGAGCAGCTCTGTGTGACCCATTAGAGCCACAATACTCCTTGGGAAGGAGTACCTCAGTATGATGGCCAAAGTGGGAAATTGTTTGGTTTGACCCAGCAGGCCCATGGTGGGGAGAGGCTCATTATGACCTAGAATACCCCCGATAATTATCATGGATGAGTACCATAGCAGTCCAATGATAGGGGTAAGTGGCTTTATGTGACCCAGTAGGCCCACAATGGGGAGTGACTCTATGTGATGTAGTATACCCATGGTACTAATTTGGGAGGAGTACCCCAACAACCCAAGGTGTTCAGTGATACGACAAATGGTCCTTCATTATATACTCTTGATTATACATGCATGAGCTAACTGTTGGTGTACTATCCTTAGTGGTGTACTTATTATACATAGCATACTCTCCTCCATGGTGCACATAGTGTAATCAGCATACTCTCCTCAGTAGTGTACATAGTTTACACGATGTACTCTCCTCAATGGTGTACTTAGTGTACATTCCTTACTCCCCATAGTGGTGTACATAGTGTACTTGGCACACTCTCCTCATGGGTGTAATTTTTGTAGTTGGTGTACTATCCTTAGTTACGTGATGATAATACCTTGGGCAGACCCTCCTTTGTGGTCATTCCTTTTTGGTATGGTCTTCCTACTGAGTATTGTGTTACTCACCCCTACTCTGGTTTCTCCCTCAATTTTTGTATCCCAATTAGGTGATCCAATCATTGAATGATGACATGGTGGTCCAGGGCTAGGTGGTACATAGTGAGACAGGACATACAGATGCTTCAATAGAGATCCTGGTGGTCCGGGACAAGGTAGTGCTCAGTGAGACCAAACGGATGGTTTTACTACTATGGATACAGAAAGCTACCCTTCAACTACCCTCTAGGTGGGGTTTTGAGCAGATAGACCAGGACAGTTGTATGTTCCTTTGTGGTTTTGGGATTGCTGTATAGTCCCTTTGTACTTTCCATTATAGATTTGGAAATGTATTTAGGCGCCTGTAAAATTTCAGTTTCTGGAGTGTGCATTTTGTGCAGGGTAAAATAAAAATGACTTCCCTTTTGGGATATTCTTTTTTAGTGCTAGTCTCTATCCCCTAGCCTATAGACGGTGGGAATGGGGTTAGTCATAGCATAGGCCCTGCAGGAAGGGACATGACCAAGGGAATCAAATAGGTTCATCATCGCCTCATCACCGCACCATAGTTCTGGCGTGCCACCACTCAACAGTGAAGAAAAGAATATACAATAGATTTTTAATTTATTTTATTTATCTTATGAAAAGTCCAAAAATTCTATATTCTGATCAACCCTCATCAGTCAATGTTATATCCTTCCTATGTGAGTCCCGATATTCTGAGTTCAATAGACACTCAGATTTATGATCTATGTAAAGATTTAAAACTTATAAAAACTTGTAAACACAATTTTTTAAATTATCTAAAAAATATAAGAATTCTATTCTAGGATCACCAGTCCTTAGAATCCATATTCGTTAGAGCGTATAGTCTCATAAAAATCCCATATAACTTTAAGAAAATTTACATGGAATTTTATAGACATTCAAATCACTTCCAAATAGAAGAAAACAGTCATATATTAGACCTTTGTTTTACTATTAATGGTTTATAATTAGATAATTAAATTTAGGAATGTTTTATGGAATTTTTTTCGACATTATCTTATAATTATTAACCCTTTATTACACTGTTTACCCTCTACCATGGTAAAAAAAATTACTATAGTCACTATTCATGTTTATCAAAAATAAAAGGGACTTATTTAATATATTTGTAACTATTTAAACCACAAAATGGAACAAATTTCATGAAATTAAAAACAAATATGATGCATTATTTAATCTAAATTTAATCCCAAAAACTAAATTGAAAATCGTTTTTCAAAAAAATACCCATTTATCTAAAATGAATTTTTATACTAAATTCATGATCAATATTCATTTTAAAAACATTAATAATTTTAATATTAAATTTAATATATTAATTAAATTTTAAAACTAATCTAAAATATGACTTTTCTTTGTGAATACATAAAAAATAAAATATACATTTCAATAATAATCAATATTTTTCACTATTAATCAGAAAATAAATATTTTTTGAAAGATATCTAAAATTACTCCTAATACAATATTTAAATAGTGAATGTAAAAACGTAAATTAATATTTTCAAATAAAATTTCAAAATTTTAAGAAATAAATTTTAATATTCAATCATAAAAAGAATAATTTTTTAATAAAAATCTATTTTTGATGAATTTAATAAATTTACTAAAAATTAAGATCTATTTTTATAAGAATTTAGCAATAAATTTAAATTGTTTTGAAAAATAATTTTTATTTCATAAATACGTTATTCATACTCATAAAAAAAGAAATTAATTGGTAGGTTATAATGTGGATAATAACATTTTGTTGTTTGTTTATGATCGATGTTGGAAATATTATACCCTATCAAACATAGTATTTTATTTTTATATATTAGAATATTACATTCACCCCACCCTTTAGATATCATTTTCTCTAAATTTATACATTCTCTTGGTCACATGGGTTTGAATTCTCAAAATATCTTTTTTGAAATCACACATCATAAGAAATATTAATAAAATATTCACTTAAAAAAGAAAGGTATGTACAATGGTCATCTAGAAGAGAACATACTATGTTTCTACATATGAAAAAAAGATATTGTAAGTGAAAACATGGATATAGAAGAGAATAATAATTTCCTTATATTTATAGAGAGTGAAAGTTAACATTGTCTGAATAATGTTAACTATAAAAAATAGTAAATCAATCATGGGTAGACGGATAATGAATTTTCAGTAAGAAATGTAAATCGGTAATTTTTTATTTAAAATAGTAATTTTTTCATCTTTTTCGAATTATTTTACAAGAAAGACTAATAATATAAGGGTATTCATATATTTTAGATGAATAATTTAAAAATTTAATCAATTCCCATCATGATAACAACTAGCCCTTCTGACGATGAGTATTCAGGATGAATTTTTCAAACATGAAGAAGTTGATTCAACTTATACAGATCATGAAATCCACAAAAGAATAAAAATATATTCATCTAGTATTTAGTAATAAACCAAAAATAAAATGGTTATTCCAAGGTAAAATAATTCCAAAATTAGTAAACCATCATATGAATATAAAAACATTAATTTAAAAATTCAAATATAATACTAAATGTTCAACATAGACCATTCAATAAATAAAAATACTTAAAATTTCTAAAAATATCCCATACTGTGATTGAAACACAAAAATATAAATATTTGAAAAAATTATCTTCATAAATAGATTTAACATATATCTCTAAATCAAATTAATGACTCTTGGAGTCTCATTCCAAAATGTTTATTCCATAAAAATTTATTTTAAATATACAATAATCATTTCCATACATAACATCAATCACCATAAACCCAAAATCACATATTCTTACAAAATATAATTAATCCTTTATTTAATATAAAAAATCCAATATTTATATGTTTACCTTAATCCTATAATGACCCCCAAAGTTATAGTGATATTCTTCTGAAATAATATTAATCACATAACCAACAAATGAATTTCTCGTCCCATGGTTATCTAAACGAAAAATCATATTTTCCCCAAAATTTTATAAATTTCGTCTAATATAACCTTAATTTACTCAAAATCAATGAATATTCTATAATCAATTCCCATCTCAAGCATTTCATTTTATAGCCCAAACATGTATTAAACCATAATTAACTAAAAATAAAGGATTATATTAACACTAATCACTTCCATAAATTTAAAATTATTTCCAAGAAAATTAAATACAATCTTCCTAAAATATCATTTTGTACATGTTAAACATAAGGATTATTTTTACCTCAAACATTTATCAAAACTTAGTAAATTTAGAACCAAAATAACCAACATTTATTAAAACACTTTTCAAACGTATCGATTCTATCTAACACATATTTCCATATTTCGAAACAAATCCTACTATTGAAAATATTTTAGGAGTTTTATGATTCTAATGATATTTAGACAATATCATATTATCATTGAAAAACACATCCTCCCCAAAGCATCCTTCTTTCTATAATATCCATTAATTCTTTTTTTATTCCTCAATAAATTATTTTAATAAATCAATGATAAGAAATATATCCTTATGATTCATCAAAATCAACCGAAAAATATTTATACATAAATTATGATAAAATAATTCATATCATTAATTTAGAAATTTGTATCATGTTTTTTGTTGTTTATATCTCCACATTAGTTTAGTAGAAATTCCATATCTCTAGAAATAAAATACTATAGTCCATGATAGTATTTACCTTACTGAATGAGATGGATAAATTCTGATATTCAAATCAGATAAAAGATAATCCATGATCTATATAAATATTAGAGAAATGAAAATTTATTGGATATATAAAATAATTAATTTATAGTGATTTGGATGTTCAAAATGATTAAAAATCATTTGATTAAGACAATATCATTTAAAAAACCTAATTTCAAATTTTTTCTAAACCACGATCTGACACCAATTTTAATAACCAAAACCTAAAAATATAATAATCTAGTGAAATTATACGAGAATTAAATTCTTTTAATGACCAAATATATTTTCAGTTGACAGTTTTAGATAATTAGGTCATAATTAATTCTTGAAAACCCCCATAAATTAAATGGTGGGAACTTCTAATTTTTATTCATTTAAACCATAATATGAAAGATTTAAAACAAACTTCATTTTTATGATAAATATTTACAACCATGATCATGGATACTTATATATTATTACCCACAGTTGTACACTGATATATTTTAAAACATGTTATGAGAACAAAACTGTTCGTAAGCGATATAAAATAATGAAAAAACTTTTAGTACATGAATAAATATAAAGAAATTTTTATTTTGGAAAATAATAATTTTTTTCAAAATAAATAATTTTTACACATGAAATCACATACTCTTACAAAATATTTTCATAAAATATTTTAATATTAATATAAAATGAAAAATAAATTCATAAATTTTTCTTTGAAAATTTAAAATTCATATGATTTTTTTTCAACATAGTTATACAATTAACTCTTACATTTAGAAAACCACCGTGGTTAAATTTACAGTTACCATAAAGTATACTCATGAAAAACAACATAGTTAACTTCAAAACATAACCCTAGAGAAACAATTAAATATAATCATTTCTTTAAAATCATGATTAATATTGGAAGAACCATCATAGTATATTCCCATTATCTCATTATATAATCCTATTAGGTTAACCTCGTCCCATATTTGAAATAAATATGTGATCGACTTCCATTCCCATTGTGTTGGGGGGGGGGATATCAGGAACACACATATATTTGTATTATAATATAACCACCCTTCCTTTATCTGTAAATGAACCACCCATCCTGACAAAAAAATTCCAAGAACCACAGAATGATACAAAAAATATAGTACCATAAGAACATTTCTTGAGGGAAAATAACATTACCATTTTAAAATAAATTATTTAAAAATTTATTTCATTATACATGGTAACATTTTAATTGAAAAGAAACATGTAAACATGAAAAGGAGTAAAAATTGAAATTATTAGCCATGATGGTAGTAAATGTTTCTCAGGTTGTTGATGTTAAAAAATCATTCCTTCTATATTTGTTTCCTAAATTTCATAAATTTACTCGTTTAGAAAATGGTAAAATGATTATTTTCAAACGAGTTTGTTGAAAAACCAAAAATAAATAAAAATAAAATTATTTATTATTTATATAATTTTAAAGATATTATTTAATAAAATATGGATTTTGAAGAAAAAGAGAGTGTAACAGAAATTTATTACAGATGATTTTTCAAAAATAATGTCACTTACTATGAGTCGGACACGTCACATTTCATTACCTTAAAAAATAATAAATTTAAGTTAATTATTTATTTTCCTAAGAAACTTAATAATGATAATTATTTCTTTTATATCAGTTATTTAAATTTTATAAACAATTACGTAATCATTTAAATTCACCAAGAAAAATTTGATGATATTTGGTTCGTAAGTCTTTAATGACTTCATTTCTTTGAATATGGTCAAAGAGGTAATTATTACATCATCCCCAGAACAATATTCATAAAATAATAATTATTTTTATTAATTAATTTTAATAATAAAACTGATCCGGAAATAGGGTTATGAAAAATTAAATACATTACATTCATGGAGATGGTAGTGTGTATGCACATATAAATAACATTTTCATTTTTAATGATCATTACGAAAAAAATGTTAAGTATCATGTTGTCATTATATAATGATAAAAATACATAAAAATAATATTATTTATTTAATTATACTTATATTTGTCATCCATGTGATTTTGTGATGTAAAATGAATCACATCTATTCATGGAGGTGGTTTCCCACACATATGCATAGACGACATTATCATATATCCATTAATTAAATGAAAATAAAATGATAGATATTTTTTCTTTAATATATGTTAAATCTGTCATTAATATTGTATATATTTGTTAAATAATCAATATAAGAATCCATGAGTGGTGGTGATGGAAAATGAATTACATCAGTTTGTGAGGGGGCTACTCCACTCTACACAAGAACTATAAATTCTCCTTCCATTTGATAGAAATTGGAGTTGGATTTAGATTTTTTAATTAACGTAAAAAAATATTAGTATATGGGATATAATTATGTTATAATATATTCTATTCTATGTAATATTTTAATGTAGTTGAAGAAGGAAAAAATTAAAAGTTCTTGGTTAGAATGATACCTCTTCTTTTGGAAATCTCCTTTGATTAACAGAATAACACATATAATGTTGGAATCCAAACCCAAAAAAGACACTAAAAGTGTGGGATGTTAGGAAATTACATCTATATTTATGTAAAAACAGGGTTTTTAATTGTGAGACAATGAGAAGTAAAGAGGTCCATTTATAAGACAATGGAGTTGTACTTTTGTCATTTCTTAAAATATTGAATTAAAAAAAATTATTTGTCAATTTTAAAAGGGTCGAAACTATTTTTTTAGAATATTGGATTATTAAGGGTATAAATACACATATAAAATAAAAACTAGTCTTGTTATTTTAAAATATTTTATCCTTATCTAGTTGTTTTAACCCCTCGTTATCCCCTTTAATCATAGCCTTGGAAAAGGGTTGTTTACACATTATGGGTGAAGATAATTTTGATAAATAGAAAAAAGTCCAATAAACAGACCATGGGATAATTGATAAACCATATAGTAAAAAATTTTCAATATAATATATTTTTTGGAATTTTAAATCATTTAATAAAATAATAATTACTATCAAATATCATTAATATCAATTTATAGAATTATTCGGGACCATGAATTTAATAATACGAAGAAAAGAATTTTAATTAGATGAAATTATTTTAACACACCTATATAATATAATTTAAATATATAAAATTTATTTACCACATTAATTATCGTAAATTATAATACTTTTAGTATTTTTAGTATTATATATTTGATGTTTCCCGTAATTATATTATCACCGCGTCAAAGTTGTGAAAGAATTTAAGGTATTTAATTGTTCAATAATTTATTTTAAAAAATTAAAATGATGAATATGATACCTTTTTATCTCAAAATAAAATTTATAAGTGAGCATATCCTCCGGTTAACCCCAAGTTAGAAATATTATAGTTATTGAAAACAAGAGTCCGACATTTTTTACCTTTCCATAAATAAAATATTGTAAATGTCATTATCATCCCAAAATGAAAATAAAAGATTGAATATTATATATATAGATAATTATTTATTATTTATACACATCATACAAAATTTAGTCACGTTTTAGGGTTATTTTCTATTCTTTAATTTTTAACCCACAATTACCCGATCAACCCTTATCGTGGTAAAAAAAATTACACATGTTAGTATTCATAATGAGAAAAATATAAAGGGAATTTTTTTAAAAATTTAATATAATAAATAAAAATATGTAATCAATTCTTTTAAAATTAAAATTTGAAAAAATAATAACTTTATTTAATATTAAACTGGTAAAACAACATGAAAAATAATTTTCCAGAAAAATGCCTTTTAAGTATAATATATTTCTATAAAAATTGAATGTATAAAATACATTTAAGAAACATAAATTGGAATATTATTAACCAAAATTATCTAATAAATATTTAAACTATTCAAAATAATAATTCTAATTTTTAAATATTATGAAAATAAAATATAATTTTCATTAAGAATTAGTATTTTTCAATATTCATTGAAAAAACAGTATTGTCAAAAAAACACTCAAAAATTTATCCTAAGAAAATATTAATATGATGAATTAAAATAATGATATTATATTTTCTAAAAAATATAATATATTTTTTTAATTAAATATAAAATTCCTTGAAAAAAATAATGAAAATTACTTTTTAATGAAAATAAATTGTTGAGGAATAAAATGAATTTTATAAAAATTAATTGATTATTTATATGAATTTTCTAATGAATTTATATTTATTAGGAATTCTAAATTTATTTCACAAATCATTTCATCTTATTTTTATCCACCAACTTAACAGCTAGGTTATAATGGCCATAATAATATTTCATTGTTCATTTAATATTGATGTTTTGTATCTTCAAAACAATAGAATGTAGTATTTAATTTTATAATATTGGGATATTGTAGGGAATAAATTATAGAAAGAGGAAATGATACCATAAATTCCTTTTAGGGGGTTTGAAGTTATTTATTCCATTTAATATGTATTCACTATTCCAAAATAGTAATTTGTATGGACTTTTATTGTAATATGAACTATAATGATAAAAAATGATTGAAGTGAATTATTATATTGATTATTGGACAATTGTAAAAAAATTCAATTGTAGAACTATTAATTAAATTGTGAGGAATATTCATTGGATTTATGAAGGAAATGATTTGTCAAAATAATGGAAGATTCAAGTGAAATTTTAGTCAAAAAAGTTATGTGGTGTACTGAAAAAAAATGAAATCGCATTCATATTGTTTTCATACTTTTAGAAATGGATCCATATTTTATTTGAGACATGTAGAAATCATCCAATCCTCAATACGAGACACATTGTTACTGGTATGACATGTAGCGCTTCTTTTTATTAAAAATTGATATTAATTTTAATTGAAAAGACATCAATCATTCTAAAAACAAAGGGAAAATTTATGATTATATTGGCAATCTTGGAAAATTACTTATACACTATTTGGAACATGTATTAATCATCCACACCATAATCCAAGGAATAATTTTATCGATATGAAGCCCAGTATGTATTTTTTTTAAAAATTGACATTAATGTTAGTAAAAACAATATTTGACCAACTGAAAAACAAATAAAACTAATTAATATTGTTTTGATAATCAGTATAAATGATCTATAATTCATTTTTTTAAGAAGCATTCTCACCTAAATATGAGTCATGATGTTCCTAGTATGAATTAATATGTTTATTGTTAGTTTAAAATCGAATGTTTAGTTCAAATAATGTCACTCAATGAAAAATGAGAAAACACACATAGATTTACATTATAATATAAGAAATGGATTCATAATTCTTTTAGGACATGTAGGAATCTGTTTGACCTCAAACTAGTAAACAATGTGATTGGTAAGAGTCAAGTTGCATATTTTGAGTTTAAAATGTCTTTTTAGTAAGAGAACAAGTGATACACTCAAAAAAATATTAAATTTTTTCATATTTTATTGATAATTTAGGATCATGATCCCTAAGTCCTTTCAGTTGTGTATGAATTATCCCCACCTCAATCTGATGAAAAATATGAGCGGATTAACCAAGTGCATCCTTTTATTTAAAATTATTATCAATTTCAGTAAAATTGAAAAAATACGTACTCAAACCCTAAATATGTAGTCACATTTTTTTTATACATTATTAAAATGATCCATAAATCAATTTTGGATGTGTAGGAGTTATCTTTGCCATAATTAGATACACGATGTTCCTAGAAGGAATTAATGTGTTCGTTGTTAGTTTGAAATCGACACTTTAGTTCAAAAAATTTCACTCATGGAAAACATAGTAAACTAAATTAGATGTTATTGATAGTATATTAAATCAATTAAAAAATAATTTTTGGCATGATAGATTCAGTCTCACATCAAACCAATACACGGTTTCATTGGTATGAGTTAATGTGCATGTTTGTAGTTAGAAATGAAAGTTTATTAAAAACGACACGTGATGTAGTCAAAACTGAGTAAAACATTATGATTATTTAAATATATTAGTAAAAACATCCCCTTGTCATTAGGTATATGTAAAAATTATCCGTGCCACAAATAGGTTCATTGCGTGATCGGTATTAATCTAAGTGTTTCTTCTTATTTAGAATTGGCATTAATTTTAGTAAAAAGGATAATTGACCATGTCTCAAATGAGGAAACACATTAATATTGTCATCATATGTGTGAATGAAGTTCCATATTTCATTTTTTGTGTGTATGAATTTTCTTCACCTCAATCGACATTTGGTGTGACTGGTATGACTCCAAGTACATATTTTTATTTAAAATTGGTATCATTTTTAGTAAACTAATGACAATTGATCTACTAGAAACCAAGCGAACACATTTTTATTCTTCTGATAGTTTTGGAAATTGATACATAATTAGTTTATCACATGTAGGAATCAACTACACCTCAATCTGATACACATTGTTCCCCAGTATAATAAAATATTTTATTCATGGGTTTAATATTTATAAGATAGTTTCTAAAGTCTCAATAACTGAAATCAATGAAAATACACATGGATTTTCTTGATAAATTATTATATTTATTCAAAAGTTAGCTTTTATTTTTATGTATTAATATAAAATAAAAATGATACATGATGTGACATAGATGAGTGAATGTGCATGTTTTCTATTTAAAATGAAATTTTAGTATAAAGGCATGCGACGTACTGAAAATCATTAAAAAAATTGAATTTTTTTTATTATTTAGGAAGATGATTCATAATTCATTTAAATGGTTATTAATCATCTAAACCTAAATTCAATTCATTATTTGACTAGTTTGAATCCATGTCAATAATTTCATATATATAAATGTCATTATAGTTTACAATGAAAAACACAAACTAAAAAATGTGAAAACAACACTATATTATTTTATCATTATTCAATATACTCTTATTTTTTAAATTTTATTTTCATTTTTATATTATACTTACTTAGTATTTTTTTCATAGAGATAATTCATGAAGATTAATATAAAATGGTGTGATGTGAAGGAATCAACTGCAACTCAATTTGATACAAAATGTTCTTGGTTTAACAAAATGTTTAGTATAAAATCAACCCTTTATACTAAAATATATCTTTATATTATTACAATAAAAATAAATTTTTTCATATAATAGTTTATTTTTTTCTCAATCAGGTGTTAGGATCAAAATACAATGGAAGAATGATGTTTTTGAATGTATGTAATATTTTTATCTTATGTAATTGTGTAAATTAATGTTTGTATTGTTTATAATTTTGTATTTTTACTTGTATATTTGTTTTAAATTTTATTTAATTTAATTTATGTATTGGTACTAGATTTTCCTGATTTCATGTTTATTTTGGGGCTATGACATATTGTTATTACACCCTGCATTAGTGATGTTACAACAAAAAACAACATGCCCCCTTACCATCACATGTAAATGGGTCCTCTATCAACCATTTCATAGTGTTGAAAAAAGACTAGTGCTTTTAGCCTCACTCTAGAAGTTATCACTTATCTAGTGTTGATGGATACTATTTTTAGTGATGTTAAAAGCTTATTTTGTAATATTTCATGTAAGAAAAAGAAATATCCCAATCATTTCCATTAAGATCAAAAAAAATTATTTTAAGATTGATTAATATATAAAATGAATGAAATTCAGGAAATGGTAGTTGGGTAGTAATTTTTCTGTATGGAATCTAAAAACCACATCATATTTTCGAATTATGTATATTGATGTAATAATTTTTTCTACGATTAGGTGAAGATTGTGTGAGGAGTTCTCGAGGAAGTTGAAATAAATGCTTAAAATGTGAATGGATGGAGAAATCACATTTTTCTAGATATTACTAATTATTCTATTATTATATTCCCTTTTTTTCAGAAGAGCAATATGTGAAGGATATCATAAAGATGTTTTATATATGTGAATCTATATAATTATCCACACCATCTAAAGTAGGGATAAAACTAAGAAAGGATAGTAAAGAGGAAAATATTATTAAATGTATTTCAGATGTTTTTTTTCAATTATAATGTATTTCATAGTATCCAATCCTAATATAAAATATTTTTTTCAAAGTTGTTCCCAATATCATTATCATTTGAACAATACACACCATTTGATGGTAAAGATAATATTGGGATACATAAAAAATCTATTTAATTAATGTTTGGTGTAACTATTTATTTGTGAGATGGTTGTAAGAGGATATATGTGTTTTGAATAGTTAAGGTTTTTAGATGATTGGAAATCTATATCTAATGGGGGTATTTTTAAATTTTAGAAGTTATTTTAGACGCATTCAAATAAGAAAACACCAAGTACACTAAGATATACAAAATCATAATATGTTTCTTCATAACATAAAATTATACAAATGATATGTATAAAGATAAATCAGAAATATATTAATAATGAATCATCTTATAACAAGGTTATAAGGTGTGACAATATAAAGAAAATTAACCAATCTCTAAATTTAGTTCAATACTCTAGGTAAAATAACATGGAAATAATGTACCATTTTATAAATGAAAATATTGAATAATGTATTCCAAGGATAGAAATTTTTCCATCCATGGAGAAATTTACTGATGTCATTGAAAATACTCAAACTGTTTAGAAATTAGAGAATCTAAGCTATAAAATAAGAATGAATCCCAATATTAAAAATTTTATTATTTTATTTTTCTTTGATATTAATTCAATTTATTTTCATGTTTAACATTGAGGGGATATTATTTTAATGGTGAGAAAAGATTTATTTCTCTATTTTAAATTATTTTAATTTTTATAATGAGTTATGCCAGAATGTTTTTGAAAATTAATTTAATATTTGGACTCCTATATGAGAATATAGCTTTAAAATTTATAATATTAATTTCATTAAACAAAAAATATATTTTGTTTTAATCACCAATTTTATCTATATTAACATATATCAGATAATATTTAATGTTTTTAATTCTGGAGACTTTTCATTTTGTTTTTTAGAAGATCCCACATATTCTTTTTCTTATCGTTGTATTTTCAATAAGTGGGATATGAATGAGTAGTATTGATAAAAAATTCAATGTAATAAATTTTTGAACCCAGTAGATAATTATTTTGTATTTTTTTAGAATTCTAGATTCTATGCAGTGATGGAATTTTCTAATTTATAGTCAAGGGATATGTAACGATCTAGATGTTTATATCTATAAAATCTTTAAAGAGAGTTTTAATTGTTTATATTTTTTGCGATGTGTTTTTATTGTTTAAGAAATCCTAGAGATGAGTTAAATAGGTTCTATTCTGAGCATAGTGATACCTCTGATTAAATATAAAAACATTAAAATTGGAGAAATAAAACATCATACCAATAATAAATTTTCAGTGGCCTCATATATTTGGTGAATGAATAATTTTTATAAATATGAAATGATTTCAAAACTCATATGATATTTTTTGTCCTCTATTCTAACGATATTATTACTTAATATTATATTTGATTCTGAAAAATTGGATAAAATTATGATTAACGTATGGAATTTTTTATGCCTCTAAGATATTATTTATATTACAAGTAGAATAATTGAAATGGAATGAGAGAAAAAAAAATTTCCATTGTGAATATGATATTTTTTTCCTATAAGATATTCAATGAATTGAGTAAAATATTTTTTTTATATATATGAATAATATAATATGAATTAAGATATTTAACTTATGCATATGAATTTTATGATTTGTGAAAAATATTTCATATTAGATCCTATAACAATTTTTTTCTATATGAAGTTTTCTACCCAAAATATATTCTTCCAATGTAAAATATTGTGCATTGAGGAAAATGTTTGGTGTTTTATTTTGAATGATGTGAAGGGGATAATATAATATGACGATTCTTATGATTTTTTCTTAATTGATTCAAACCTCACAATTCCTTAAAAATGTTTCAGAATCCTAGAATACGTGATGAGTGGAGTCTTATCACTAAAAAGTTATAATATAAATCGAAATGATGAATTTTTCTATGAAAATTTATTTAATTAATTGTAAAGGTATGGGTTTCATGGAAAATTTGTGATCATGGTATTCAAATATCATATTTTTCTTTAAAATCAATTTCATAAAAAGAATATAAAGGAGAACGTTGAATCATTTTTATTTATAATTTAAATAAATATTTTTATATTAGAGTCAATTTGAGTTTGGATATATAATATGGTAATATTTCTTGAATTATAATTAAATGGGTTTTGGTGAATATCTAAAAACTAAAAGGAACCAATATGGTGTGTGTAAAGATAATTGATAAAAAAAAGGAAGATAACAATGAAAAATATGAGGAATATTTTAATTTGTGATGTGGGTTTTTAATTTTTTGAATATATCTATTATAATAGGACCAAGGTCATTCCCATTCCATGGTTCCATTAAATAATTAGAACGGATTTGTATGTATATGATAATTTCAATGACACACCAATTATATAGTCACCCTTTAAAGGAGGAAAAACTAAATATATTATTTTATATTCATATATTGTTTTATTATTTGTGAGGATCCTAATAGAATTGTGATGAATAATCAGGATAAATGAATATAATTTTAAAACTACAGTACACACTGATTCAACACTAGCTTAGTTGGTATCAAAATTTGTGTGATCCAAAAAAACTCATTGTAAATAAATTCTTTTTTAGATGTTTTCTAATTTTCCATGGTAGGGAAAAAATTTCATGATGAATGTAAAATGACATGTTGAGCTCGATTGATACATCTTGATAAGATATCCCAAATTTAATTTATGTTAGAATCACAAATGATCTTAAATGGTAAATTCCATTGAAGTTATTAGACAAATAATGGTGACACAAAACTGTCTTAAAATATTTTAATATCAACCTCATTATTTTAATCAAATAAATTTTTTCTATTTAATGAAATAATGATAAGAGGAGTGAAATCATGTAAATATTTGAAATGAAATGTTAATAAAATCATCCATTACATATGAAAGTCTTTATAACCTATAAATGTTTTGTAAATAGTAAGGATTTAAGGAAATATTCTCTTGATTTATCCCATTGGATACCATCCGAAAAAATAGCACCTTCAAGTGTTATGTATGATCATAAAATTAAATATAATATCTTTTAATTTAATACATGATACTTACAAAAAAATGATGAGTGAAATTAGAAAAACTAAAAAACCCCAAAAAAACTTTGAACTATTGATAGTTAATTCAACCATTAATAATTCAATTACATTCTATAGAAAAATCGAAAAAATAATAACTATGCATAAAAGGAAATTATATGTAGCACATTATAAACAAAATTGTGTAAGCCTGTATGAAAATTGGAGTAATGATGAAATGAAGGTTCTCTTTCCACGATCCCTGGGGGAAATATGTATTTGAAATAATCTAGAATACCCCTATAGAAATTAGAAATGGGACTTCCCCACAATCCTCTCATTATGTTGGTCAATGAACAATACTAGAAAAGTCTTATTTCCAATGCACTGGTATAGTATATGATAACGCGTATAGATACACCAGCTATATAGTCCTCACATTAAACATTACATAATATAGATTTTTTATGTTAAGAATTCATTTTCTTATATTTGTGTATATTTATGGATTACAATTTTAGAAAATTAGATCATCAAATTATTATAAATAAATATTACTTCACATTGTGGAAACATCCTTCTAGACTCCATGTTTCTAAAAAAACATGATATATAAAAAATTTATTTTCATGACATATCATCCCAATTCTCATCTCTACCTCATCCTTGTCTGGTACAAACCTTAAAACCCAAATAAGAACATTATAAAATATTGTCTATGAACTAAAAACTCGGTAGGGGGCACATAAAAGAATTTAAATAAACATTTAATTTCATGAAAACACAAAAAGTATTTTCCATTTAAAAAAATTGTACTCTAGGATATGAATAATAATTTTAATAAATAATAAATAATTATTTGGACAAAATATTTTTATGAAAAATTTAATATCAAATCATATTTATATTGTAAATCACAAATAGGTTCTTTGGTGATCATGAAGAACATATGATATTTTTTCAAAAATGTTATACATTTTACCCTTATAAAGAACAATATTCATTATATTAATCATAATATTGTTGTTAATAACATGTGTTATTAATATAAATCCCATAGTATTAAAATATCATGTAAACATAACTAATGTGGTACGAACACAAAATGTTTTACCTCATGTATTGAAGTGTTATCCAGGTGCTCCCATCACAACATATTCATTATTTTATGTGCCAATAAAAGGTAAATAAAACATAAATTATGAACATTAGAACTAACCATATAAATAAAATGGGTTTAATTATCTTCAATCATATAAAAATGAAAAGATATTTCTTAATGAAATAATTTTAGAAAAAAAAAGACTTCTATTACACATCAAAGGAAGGGAGAATAAGCTTGGTATCTATGTTTCAGATATATATTGAATATAGAATAATTATATAACATTAATGGGAGATAAAAGTGATTCATAGAGGGAATTTTCATAACCTCATGATATATAGTGGTTTAGAGAGATCCCTTACACTAATCAGAATAAAATTTCTAGATATCAGAATATACATTCCATTTAAAACAATTTTCTGAAAATAAATACAGTGAAGGGAAATATGGTTTCTCTTTGAATAAAATTATAAGTAATGTATAGAAATCCCAAATTTTATCAATTCCATAACTCGTAATTTCACTTCAATGTGTCACCTCCTGGTCATTAATATGGTACATGTCTCCATCTACATCATTTCTTCTCCCCTTCCCCACTAACTATCCTCCCCAATTCCTCCACCACACTCTGACTCTACTCCCCCACATCGCTAACTATCCTCACCCCATCCTATCACCCCATCCCATCACTTATCCCGATCTCTACCTCTTCTTGAACCCTCTACCCTCTTTTCCCCCTCCCGAGCTCTACCTCTTCTACAAACCTCTCACCTCCTTCCCCATCCATCCTACATCCATATCGCCTCCTCCTCCAACTTGTTATCCAACTATGCCTCCACCTCCCCATCCTTTTCTATTCCTCCTCTTCCCACACTATCCACCTATGGATACTTATAATAGGATCCTACAAATCCATCTTGGTGAGTTTCTTCATACTTTTTAAATAGATTATTTTCTCATCCTCAGTTGATTTCAATTTTATGTATTGAAATAATAGTAACAACCCTTTTCTGAATCAATGCGATTAATCCATTAGGGGCAAATGAAATATTCACGAGGATAAAGTAATATCTATTCAATAAAATCCCCTTAATTTCATCAATGCAATTGCAATTAATGTACTCATTGTTTCTCAGTATGGGGCATGTCGATCAGGATGGATGTTATGCTTCAGAATCAAAATGATTTGAGGTGATGGTAGCGAGTGAGATGAAAACCTCCCCCTTTATCCACCCAACATCTGTGATGGAGAGCTTCATGTGTATTCTCAGGGTTTGGGTTAAGAAGGTCATCAATCCCACCATTTGAGATGTTCACACCAGCAATCCATATGGGGCCATCAAGATTGGAACTAATGTTGGTATTCCTTCTCATGAAATTTGATATCCTTGATGCTTTTAATCGAATCATGGGCCTCATACCCGATCAAATGGATACCATAGCTTTGATCCATAGACAACGTTTTCTGTTTTCTTCACATGTATTAATATGCAATTGTTTAATAAAGAAACTGATGACCATGGTATCAGAATGAATATCAATTGTGAATGGATTCAATATCTAAATATGTTTATGATCCTAAATTACCAATCAAACTAGCTAGTTTTTCATTTTGGGATATGAAAAGATTCTTTTTCAGAACTAAATGTCTATTTTAGTGGCTATCATGAATCTGTATTTGATTTTAATATTATTTTAAAATTTATAATCAATTTTTGTGTAATTTTAAATATTTTATATTTAAAATTAAAAAAACAATAGAGGATATAGAAAAAGGATATATATGGTATTTCTCACTTGGATTCATTGTCAATACTATTTCAAATCTCATATAGTTGTTATAGATTAGAATATTTCATTTCATTATCAATAAAATTCACAAGGACAGTAAGTGGTGACCATTCTACCTTTTATGATTATTACATTATAATAATTAATATTCTTTCATTGTTATTACATTAATTTTTTTAAATTAATTTTAATAATTTGAAATTATTTTTTGATCTTGATTTATTTTCAAGGCCATTTATTGAGGGAAGACATGAAGGATTAGATTAATAGTGAATAAAGGATGAGAAAATTGTAATTTATTTAAATTTTCTTCTATATCATAATAGATACATCCATTATTGTGTATCAATCTAGGATTACGTAACTAAATATTAAGTGAAATATTAATATGTTTTTGATTCATTGAAGAATGAAGAGATTTAAATTATAGGGACTTTTTATTGATAATTTCTTATGTAAACAAGATCAATATCACAATATTCCTCCAAAAAATAATTATTTACAACATCCACCTTTATTTATATTAACTATTTTTTCGGGGTGGTCTTGTTTTTTCAATTGATAGTATGGTGTGTTCACTATTAATATGTTGTGATCACGACATACTGAAACCAATGTATATGTGTTTCTATTCACATTTATTATATTCTAATCAATTTTTGTATGATCATTGTTAATATATTTTTTTCAACTACATATGTTTTTCCATCGAATTTAAATATGATGAATCCACTATATGTGTTTTTGAACTGGATATATGTTTCGAATTATTTTTATTAATCTTTATTCACAATTGATAAATTAAACCCAGTACATATTGTTTTGTATACAGAAAAAACTTTTTTTATATGATTCATAATAATAAATAAATTGAATCCAACATTTTAGAATAAGTTCATCCATCTTCCAGTTATGCCATAATTATTTAGAAGACATTAATTTTTATCTAAGGTTCTGTTAATCATATTTGTGATTTTGTGTCGAGAATGGATCTCACTTTGCATCAGGTATGCATTATTTCTGTTCTTTAATCCTATAATATCTGATTCTATAAATGAGGTAAATGATCTTTCTCACTTGGTTTCTTTTCCAGTAAAATTTCCAAATTCACATAGTAGTGATATATTATACTATTTCACCTCTTTATTAATCAAATTCACAAGGGCAGTGAGAGGTGACCATAATGAACTTTATGGTTCTATCATCATAAGAGTAAATATTCTTTCATTTTTATAACATTAATTTTTTATTAAATTAATATCAATCATTTAATATTTTTTTTGGAACATGAATAATTCCAAAGTACATTTATTAAGGGACCTTGTTGCGGTGTCTCCCTAAATACAAGGTGTGACTCTCCTTTTGGATTCTGTGGAGGTTGTGATCAAGGAAGAGTTGTCTATCATGAATGATTACCTTCTTCCAATCCTATGCATCTAGATCTAGAATCCATCATGGGAGTAGTTCCCCGAATGGGGAAAAGGAATCTTATATTTAATGATGCTAAGTCAAATATTTCTAAATTAAAGGATTGGATGGATGGTTTTTTGGAAGAAATCATGGAATTACCTCCCCCCGCTCCACCTGTAAAGGATTCAAGATCCTTACCCTCACCACAACTCAATATATTGTTGTGATTCTATCATTATGTCCACTAATTATTCTTACTTATTCTCCAATTGTGTTACAATAGGTGAAATGTTTCACCTATTTAGGGTATCTGGTCCATCAAGAAATAAAGTCATCTTCTTCCCCATCATATGATGTGCTCCCTGAAGTGAAATATTATTTTTATAGCCTCTAGTTCATGGATATCCCCCATATCCCATGGAGAATACTATTTATTTGTATAATTCCCAATAATTCAAGGCCTTGACTGGAGATAAGCATGTCCCATATTCTTCAGTATGTAGTATATGAAGATATTTTTCTCCATCCCCCACCAAATAGTTTCGTTACAGCCTTAAATAAAAAGAATAGAAATGATAGATGGTATAAAATCTATTCCATTGACATCAATAAGTCCATGAATAACATTTTTGTTTCTATTAAGGTGGATACATATTTGAAGACTAACATTCTCGGGAACCAAATATAGGATCTCACTGTTTATGATGGATTGAGAATTAATGGTTTGTTCATAAATTATAATGGGTTCAGTTTTTGAGCATGGAAGCCTCCATATCTCGGTTGGATCAAGATCAACATGGACGTTGCATCCAATGGGAATTCATACCCGCATGTAGAATTAAAAAGAAAATATTGATATAGTATGTCATTAAATTACACTCTTATATAAATAAACTTCAATAGATAATATTGTTTAAAAATACATACATACAAATTTTTTAAACATAGATACATATTTTTTGGTGACATATAATGTTTAAACATAAATTTCACTTACGTATAAAAATGTCAGAAACATAGAATCTGATATACACAACAACAATATATAGTACTCTATACATTACACTCTTTTATACAAATTTATACATTTCATTACATTTATATTTTGTATAATCAATTCTATAAACAGATTTGGAAAATAGTTCTACTTTTCATATGATCTTTACTTTTTTTAGAATGTAATGAACACAATTTTATTTAATTGAAGTGAAACATTAATTCATGTTTATTATGCCCACATAATGAATCTCATTAAGTTGTAGCTAACAAATCAATGTAGAGAATAATGACTTTTCTATTTGAAGTGTAGTATATTAATTGAGTTGATTGCGGTACTCTTCTTGATTTCTATTCACTTAAGATGTATATTACCAATTCATGAAACTATTTGAGATAGCTATTATCAAGGAATGGTATATCATATGGTGAAATAGGAATGAAAGAATTTATGGAAGCCAATACATATACATTAACTAATCCATGAATAACATTTTTATTACAATCAATGTGGGTACATCATTGAAGATTGACTAGCCTGGTTACTCGATCTGGGATCATACTATTTATGACACATTGGGAATTCAATGTTAGAATAGGAATAATAATAAATTAATCTTATATGCATGGAAACCTGTTTATCTAGGTTATATCAAGATCAACATGGATGTTTCTTCCATGGGAAATGCAGAACTGTATGTAGAACAAAACAAAAATATTTTATACAAAAAGTGTTGAGATTACACTACTGTATACATACCCTTCCACAATGAAAATTGTTTAAACATACATTCACATTGTATGGTGCCTAAAAATGATTAGACATACATTAAAATCTTGTATACAATTGTTATAAATATAGAATGTTCCAAACAAATAAACAGTATACTGTACTATATACCTTACACATATATAGAAATGTATACATTACATTACACTCAAGTTCTGTACAATCATGTCCATAAAAATATCTATAAAATACTTCTTCTTTTCATATAATCTTTAATTTCATTAGAATGTAATGAATAAGATTTTATTTAATGGTAGTGACATAATAATTTGTATGTTTTATTACCTCATAGAGATGCTAATATAGTTGTAGGTGACTAATATGTGTATAGAATAACGACTTATCCCTTTGAAGTGTATAATATTAATTTAGTCGATTCTAGTACTCTTGTTGAACTCTGTTGCACCTAGGAGGGATATTCCCAATTATTGAATCTATTTTGAATATAGGTTCCTAAGTCTTGGTGTACCATATGGTGGAATAATAAAGAAAGAATTCATGACAACCACTACATTGACATTAACTTCGCCATGAATAACATATTTGCTGCTATCAAGGTGGCTAAATATTTGAAGACAGAGTTTGATGGGAAATCGATTTGGGATCTAATTATTTACAATATATATGGAATTCATGGTTAGTTCATAAATTATAATGGATTCAAATCTTATTCTCGGAAACCTTTATATCTAGGTTGGATTAAGATCAACATGGATGTTTCTTCCAAGGGAAATGTGGTCTTGTATATAGAAAAAAACAGAGTCATTTGATAGGAAAATTGGTGAGATTACACTCCAATAAATATACACATTAACAATCACCATTCAAAAACATAAATGTACATTATTTTGTGAGATACAATGTTTAAACATACATTACGCTCATATATGTGAATGTAAGAAATATAGAATTTTCTATACATCTTAACAACATATTATATAGTATAAATTAAACTCGTAAATACAAATGTGTAGATTGCACTTAAATAGTACACATGTGTGTTTAAAAATGTAAAAAATATACATTACACTCACATATAAAAATATATGTTTATAAATTTTAAAAATATGGAATTTTTCATACACTCTTGAATACAAATGTTAAAAATATAGAATGTTCCATACGCCTCAAAATGTGCCCTAAATTTTAATAGAAAACATTTATTAGACATAAAATAATCTCATGAACACATACACTTCTAACATTTTTTGAATTTACCTACACCAATAAATATATAAGAACATTATTTAAAAAAATTCAGTGACGCCTATAACTGTATATATAAATTATTTATTCTATAACATTGCTTAAATAATTGACTGTATATGGGTACACATGTTTTTATATATTTATGTTCATATGGTGTATACATCATGTTTCTGAATATACCTATATATGTAAACATAATTAAACATATAGTTTTCTATATTTTTGTGCATATATCCTGAGATTACACATGTCTTCTTTGAATTACTAGATTATTTATTTAAATCATGATATGGGATAAATCAAAAAATATAGGGAAATTATAAAATAGTTTTTTCATATTGATGTTTTATTAAATAATGTTCTTCTTAAATCTCTATCTCCCTCTCATCATATATTTTTTTGTTCTCTAATGAGTGAAGCGCCCAATAAATATAGGATGTGCTACCCCTTAATGATGTATGTAAGATTTTCCAAGTCATGATGCTACTAGAATCACATGTAGCAGTGGAGAATGTTGGATTTCTTGAAGGGATGAACAATATCCATGACACTAAATTCCACTAATTTTGACATAATATTAGAGCATTATAGATGTCTCAATACCTGAATCAAATTGGTGGGGATGATATTTATGAGGTTCTACTTAGTTTTTAGCTACTAAGACAGTAGCCCTACCATGCTCCATCAGGTATAAATCTTTTTTTGGATTAGCAGAATATGTGGAATTTAATGTTCTAAAACATGATGAAGAATTAAAAATTATAATAGTATTCATCTACATTATGAAATTTTAGGAATCTGATCATGAAAAAAATTAATACCAATCATGTTTTTTCATCAAAACAACACTTTCGATTAGGTCAAGAAACTCCAATCATTATAGTAAGTAGTGGAACAAGTCACATGAAAGGATGGAGATTTTTAATGACATCTAGTGCCACCATTTGCAACCTGATATCGAATCATTCTTGAAGACAAATTACCTGAATCGTGGTGGTTGGGATGATACACATGAGTATATGGTACATTTTTTGATACATGGAAAATAGAGAATTCACTCTTCTTTAACAATGAATCGTTAATGAATTACAATAATAATTGGGATTGTTATTGGGTGATGAATGATAAACCTTTCATGTTTTTATAGATGTTATTGATAGATTGAAGTAAAAGGAGGGGATAATCCATGAACATATCATCTATGGAAATGTTATGGGGTTTGTTGAGCATTAAAAAGATTAATATTAAGGAATACATGTGGTATATTTACATGTTAAAGAAATAGATTTCAGTAAGAGTGGGAGTGCTTGTTCATGCACTATCATAACCTGCTTGGAGTTTATTGGGGCTTCCCCATCATAGGGGACATCCAATATTTACCAAAAAAATGATTCCCCAGTAGCAATCACACTATTTTTATACTTTTAAAATTTAGATGAAGGGTCTACTTGAATTAGCTGAAATGGAGTCCAGTAGATTGCAATATTTATACCAAAGAATAGCTCTTCAGATTAATGGGAATGTTTAACATTAACAACTATGAACCATACTGTATAACATTGTATCTATATACCTCTAATAACCATTTTATCAAATTATTTTTGGATACAACTTTTACATTCATGTTTTACATATGATATTCCATTCCTTCAATTATCAATAGAAGATATATCCTTCATCACTTATTGAATTAATGATTTTATCTGTAATTTATTCTCTTAATCTTATAATATTTCCCCCTCATAATCTCATTAATTCTATATAAATATAAAATTTTTAATTTTCTCATCTCTTCCACCAGCATACTATGTTTCATTACAGTTTCTTTCAATTAATTCATTATGCACATCTATTTTTTTATTTCATTTTTATGTTATGTGAGTAACATTTTTAATTAATATTAGAACTGATATTCATTGTCACTACATTAGGGTCCACATGTACTAAATCAAGGATATTGTAATATAAAATATAAAAACTCAATTATTTAATATAGAAACACTTGTATTATATACAATTGGAACTTCCACTACATAATTTATTGATACATTTCTTGTTTTATAAATTTAAATTCTCTGAAACAATGATCAAATGTCTTGGGAACAAAATTATTTGAAACATTGATTAATTCATATGTATAAGTGAAATTGAAATTATTTGTCGTAAATGTAATATTCCAATCAATTTTGGTATATTATTTATAATGGATATCAATCCCAATTACATTAGTGGATGTCTTCTTTTTATGAATCAATTTCTTAGTATCATTTCCCTTCTTGATTGTAGTCTTAATTCAATCTTCAATAAAATATTCTATGGCTTTCTCAACATAATAACATCCCCAACCATCAAGTATTTTATCTATAACCACAACCTTTTACCCTAATATTTTCCACTTATATACTTTTACATTATAATAATGGAATCATTGATAAAATTTTAAACTTTCTTTAATTTTAATACTTTATTATATTCCTATATTACATTTTCCTAAATGATTTCATATCATAAAAATATTAGTGTGTGTATGTGAATATGTAATTAAATGATTATACTGTGAATATTTATGGGTTGGGTATTAGCATCAGATAATGGTTGTGGTAGGGGAAATTTTTTTGACCCCATATAAGTTAAAATAATCCATTCATGATGTGTTTTTGTGAATAAAGTCAAAAAAACTCCATATAAAATATGTTAAAAGATTCCATTTGAATGTAATTGAATCAAAGGTAATCTTACATAAATTTTACTTTATAATTCTTTTTGTCCGTATAAATATATTAGTAAAATATTTTTTAAAATATGGACTTGGAAGTAAAATATTTACAAAATAAATCATCTAAAATATGAAAATTAGAATTAGAAGTGATGTTTTTCTTATTTAAAGCCATAAAAATATTCCATAAAAATTTTTTAATGAAAATTAAATATGGTAATAATTTTCCTTTCTCGTCCATTAATGTATAAAGAATTTTTTTTTATGAAATATTTAAAATATCATGGACATAGAATTAAAAGAATTTGGAAGGGAAACATAAAAAGTGTCTTTTTAAATAAAGGTCCTTGCCTCAAGTCGGACTCATTATGTATGTTGTTTATCTTTTTGAAAAATAAAAGTATGTTAAATATTTAATTTCATAAGAATATTTTTAAAATTTGATATCAATTTTACTTTTTTATTATGTTATTTTGAATTACATAATAACTTATGATTACATCATATGTTTTGATGATGTCCAGATCATAAGTAAAAATGACTTTACCCGGGTTGACTATAGTCAATGATTTTATTATTTCATCATCTCCAAAATAATAATAATGAAATAATTATAAGTTATATATTTAAGATATAATTTTAAATCCAACCATGATATATAGTTTTTAAAAATTAAATATGTTACACTAATTGATATGGTATGTCATACACACCTTTGACTAATTATTCAATTTCCAATCAATCATGATAGAAATAACTTAATTGTAAATTAAAATTTTTTAATCACTGTAATATCAATAATATGATATTATTTCTAAGTGTAAATATATATATACCATCCATTTGGTGTTCTAAGAAAAAAATAATCACATCTCTTTGTAGAGGTGGTAATCCGTAGAAACCCATTAATGATGTTATCATCATTCATGGAATATAAAGGTAATATAATTTGTAGCACCACAAGTTTCCGAAACATGACCCTTTATGCATATAATTTGAGCTTTTTTAAATCTTGGGTTGATTTCCAAGTGGCTTCAGATGATGTTTTCATGATTTGGAGGCATTTATAGAGGTATATGGGTTGTGCACGGTTATTTGAAACTATACACCACCTTCAAGAGACATTGAATCCATTTTGGTAGTCACTAGGTTGGATCATAGTTTTTCCAATCTATATTGATTCCCATAACATATCACGCATCAGGTAATAGAGGGGGAAATCATTTTTGGCCCATGATTTGTCAAACTGTATGAGACCACTATGGAAGGGGTGGAATTAATGTGGTATGATTGCATGATTTGCTCAGGATTTTTCAATCTTTGTGGACAAACCAAGGATCATTTAGTTGGAGTCATAAAATTGTGGATGTAATAAAAATTAACTCACAAAACACTATTAATTCTCATAATTCATTGATTTATTGAATTAATCTTACTCTCTAGTCTTGAGAGATGATCCCAATTTATATTGAAGCAATTATTATGTGAATACATGTTTTTGGTGAGCTAGTTTTGTCAGTAAGAACTAATTATTACTTGTTCTTCCAAGATATATTATTCACCAATATCTTTGAACTATAGCTCTATTTTGTTCAGGATAGCTTCTTTTTTTTGTGTTTTCAATCTTGTAATGATTATATTGGATCATGTGAAAGGAACATTGTTTTTGATTGGATCATTATGATTTATGTTTCATTCTTCCTTTTCTAGAACTATTGATAGGTAGGAGGCTTCTATCCCATATCCAATGGTCATAGAACTTGATGGCTTGGTTTTATTTAAAATTATTTTCTGAAATTGTTTTAAAATCCTTGTTTCATCCATGGTATAACCATTTTTTTATAGAGTTTAATTATTGATAATTTAACATTTTCATGGAAAATTATATTTGGCAATGTATTTGAAATGAAGTTTTTAAAAATATGTTTTTTTTGAGTCATGTACAAAATTATTAGAAATTATTTAATGGAATAAATTTTTTATGATGATTATTTTATAGAAATTTTTCATACATAATTGTTGTTAGTGCATTTATATATTTGACTCTGTGTATGAGGAATTTAGTATTGGGGAACATGGTATGGTACACCATGTGTCAACTCGATTGATATATTAGAGACTAATCATGAGTATGGAACTATCATATGGGATTTCATGGTTATGTGTGGAGGCATGGATGTGGGTATTCAAAATAATTTAAAAAGTTTTATTCTTGAATTTTTTTTCCACAAAGTCTTATTTAGTTATTTTAGTTAAATTGTGTTAAATATTTTTAATGAAATATTTATATAAAATCTCTAAACTTGTTCAAATCATTGTGGAATAAGTTGGTAAGTCTTTGGGGATTTAATACAATGTTTAGACTCACCCATGATGTCATCTATTGAGATATAGATAATAGAAACTTATATTTCTCCTTCAGTGTTGGTTCTTGATACCCTATGAATTACATGTGGAGTTAGAGCTTAGTGTTTCTTGGATGATTCTTATATTTTTAAAACATGAATGTTTTCATGTTTTATGGTATTTTGGTTAATTTAAATTTTCTCATTTTGCTTCTGATTATACATTGATACTGTTTTATGTTTTGGAGTTTTGGAGATTTATTTTTCACCCATTCATCATATAGATGATTGGAAGTTCATTTCTGATGTTTTTAGGGTACTATCATTTAAAATGGATAATCATACCCAATTGATATTAATTACCTTATAATTTATTTCCATCTTGTAGGTCCTTGGGTATGTCACCTAATATCATGTACCACAACCACCTCATCTCAATCCAATGAGAAGGTCTGGGATATTTTAAATGGTATTGGTCTAGCTTGGTCTCTTTTTCATTTTAGAACAAAAGGTTTCATATTGTTCAGTCCATGAGCTAAATATGGTATTATTCTATCGATAGTGTTGTATCAAATATATAATATCATCAGAACTAGAAATGTGCAGCTTAAAAATATGCAGATAAACTTTTTATAGAAAACATCAACTTCCATGGGTGTTTGGGTACATAAGTGTTTTAAGGAAAATCAATGTGGGTTGTCATCTAATTGATGTTGGATTATCTGATGAGTGTTTCATTTCCTAAATCGATATTAATAAATTGAATTAGGATTGAATTAAACTTATTTGGAATTTTTATTTATGACAATTTCTTGAAAATGGTTAAAAAATAGGAATTTGAATGGAATAACCCTAGTTTGGATTAATATAGTAATTTGGAATTTACAAGAATTATATTTCTAGTATGTGATAGAAAAATGTAGTTTTTATATGGTTATATAAAAGCACACATGGTAGCATCATAGGAATAAACTAAAAAAGGATGTTGAAAATGTGGTTATACCTAAACCATAGGTGAACCCGAAATTGGTCCAAAGAATTCCCTATACATTACAAGCTTGAAATAGGTGTAATTGGAATGATGTGCCTCAGTAAGTGGACTATTTTGTTTAGTTATAAATGAATAATCCACCGATCATTTGGGGGAACTCCAAGATAAAGGAATAAAATGTTTTTTTGAAATGGGTAAACAAAAATATTGAATTATTTGCATCTCCCGATGTGTTAAAATTTATGTTCGAACTATATATGGTATAGAATCTTGCACACTACCATTGGAATTTAAATATTCAAGATAAAGTTAATAATATATCACATTGGAATACGTTGAATACTTTTTCAATAAATAGTTATATCCTCACACTTTTAGAATATCTAGAATGGAATATTTCATCAGTCTGAAATAACATATCATCTTGGTGTAAGAATATGTCAAAAAAATAGGAATTTGTTGCCCTTTTCCCTTGACGTTTTTTAAAGTGTATCCTTGAAGGATCACATTTCAGATTTAGGGTTACTAAAGTATATATACTCAAAGATTTTCCTTCTGTATATTATAGACTATATAAAAAGGGTATATAGAGAGACTATTAAAAAAGGGATATCTCTTAGTAGGATGTTATAAGGAGAATATTTATTCAAAATTGAACAGGTGGGAACTCCAGTGATGGAAAGATGAAAAAGGGAGACACATACTTCTAGAGTGGTGTGATATCCATGTATTATCCTAAAAAATAAGTAAGCATTTCTCATCAATACAAAAGTATGTCATGATCCACTAAATGTAATTTTTTTGAGCACATGATGGGATATTATACATTGCCACCTAGAGACTATCACAATTGTAATCAGATGAGACATCTTTAATGTTATTATTATAGTTATCCAATGTTTGGTGCTAGAGACACATGTCAGGTTTTTCAGACATTGTATGATTAGATGGGATATGGGTGAAAGATATATTCAAAAAATCAGAATTGAGGGAGAAAATGTGATTCCTGGGACATAATGACCCCTCAACCTATGATATCTAAATTGGGTAATAAAGGGAAATTCACAACAACTGAAATATTATAGATGTGTGTAAGTGATCAAGGATTGTTAATCAGCTGCAGTGAAAATAAGAGATATGTTTTTATTGAATTCTACCTATGTATTTTATTTAATGTGATGTGTCCCACATGTTAATTTATTCTCATTTTGTTGATCATATTGATTTTTTTTAGTTGATGTCTTCTATTTTGAATCATCAAACCCCCCTGTTGAAATGTCGTGTCGAGCATTTGAGATAAATTCTTTTTTAATAACTATCAATGTGTCTGATTTTCATTGGGATTTCTCTTTCTTAGTGAGGGTTTATTATGAAATGATTTTGGATTTGGATTGGGTGATATCATTCGACTCAAACAACAAATATTATGCCTTAAATGTTAGTTTCACTACTTATTATACAATATTATATCTATTTAGATGTTATTGGGTACTAAGTGAAAGTATAATTGGAATTTTGGGACATGTGTTTAGAAAGATATCTGATCATTTGGAAGCAAAAATTTTGAATTCTATAAGGAGATTGAATGTAGATTATTTTTGAAAAAACCATTGACATAATTCCTAACATTATTCTTGAAAACAGGTAATGGTTTAATTATAAAAGAGAAGTGGAGTTCATAATTGATCACCTTCTTGGAAATTTTCTACTTTATTTATATCTTATAAGATAGATCCTCTTGAATTGTGGGATTTGAATTTTTAATTAGAAAATTTGGAATGAAATGTTTTCATTCAACCCAAAACATATATTTGGGAAGACACATTTAGTTTTTATTAAATGGTGGATGAAAGTCTTTGAATTTTATGGATTATTGTATTCTTACCAATGTTGTAATAAATTATCGATATCCTATTTAATGAATTAATGAACATTTTGATAAATTTATGGGATTATAGTGGTTATCTAAAATTAACATACATTTGGGATTACAATAACTATGAGTTCAAGGAGATATTTTAAAGTCATATTATTGAAGCTTATATGGCTATTATGAATATGTTGTTTTGAATTATGGTCTTAAAAATTCACTATCATTATTTATAGAATTAATCAATCATAAATTATTGAGTTTTATGCAAACATTTAGGATGGTGTTTTTTGATAATATTTTTGTGTATTCTAGGAAAATAAAGATAAATGGGAAACAAATGTCTATAGTGTTGTGTATTTATTATATTTCCTATATTCTATGTAATAAATAATCGATTTTTGATATAAGTGTTTTATTTCGTTGTCCATGTCCTTTATGAAAAATGAATTTATGTTGACCCTAAATTGATAGAAGAGGTTATATCTTAGATACCACTAAAGAATTTATTTTAGATATGTATTTTCCTTATGTTATAGGGATAATATAGACATTTTATTATATTTCATTTTATTCCTCATCTATGACAACATTTATGAGGAAATGTATTCCTTTATAATGGAACAATGAATTCCAAAAATCCTATCATAAACTTATGGTTATACATAAATCATAACCTCTATTGTTTCCATAGTATGTTTATGGTTATAAGTTATACTATGATACATTGGGATCTGGGTTGGGATGTGTTCTCATGTAGGGAGATTATGTTGTTTTTCATTCATTGTAGGAATTACAGTTTCAGGAGAAAAATTACCCAATGCATGATTTGGAGTTAGTTATAGTCATCCTAGCATTGGAGACTTGTTGAAAGTTTATTGGTTAGAAATTTATAATTTTTAGGGATAAAAAGTGTATTAAACACATTTTATCACAAAGAGATTAGAATATTGGAAAATGAAGATTGATTGAATATGTATAATTGTTCTTATTTCACCTGTTGTATACACTATGGAAAAGAAATTCTATAGAAAATCCCATTACTAGAAATTCATATGAATTATCGTCTATAGGTGTTTTAGATCAATGATAGTTTAATTCAATTATAAATGATATCCATGTCAACAATAGAAAGGATAATAAGTTGGTAGTTTTGTTTATAGTTTAATTTATTCATAATTTAGTTGAGCTTGATTATAATCCTCAATAATATGATCCTTGACATGTTACAATGAGGTCCAAAGTCGATGGATGGGATACCATTTATAGATGAATGTTGTATGAGGGTTCAATGTTACATTTTTGAGATCGAATCATGGTACCTTTGAATAATACGAATTATTTTTTTGTAACATCCATTTGATATTGAATTTCATCCTAGGATTTAGAATCTATACATTGGTTTGAAATTACATTTTATGGGCATTCATGAAGTGTAATGTAGATGAGTTTTTCTATATATGCCACACATATCATCAGTTTCAGGCAAAGCATCAATGGAAAATTGGTATGTTGCCATATATACCAATTCCCAGGTGTAAATGAGTGGTTATAGCTACTAATTTTATAATAGGACTTCCAAGGACATTTAATGATCATGATCTATATGGGTGATTTTGAATAATCTCACATTGTCAGGAAACATTATTCTTATTAATGAAACTAATACAGTGGATGAATTGGCCAAAATTTACATCCAGAAAATTGTAAAAATTACTTGAATTCTAATATTGATAACATTAAACATATACCATAGGTTCATGTATTATATTTTTAATTCCTAAAAGTTGGCCTTTAGAACCAAGTTGACTCTGACCAGGGATTATCGTCTTTAAGTTTATGTACAAAAATCCTAAAGGGAAACAAAAATCTTTGAGGAAATTATTGGATCCTTTTTAATGAATTTTGGTGGATTATTAGAGAAGAATATACTATTAGTGTATTTATTATACAATAACATTTATTAGTACTTAATGATTATGGATCCTTTTGAATAACTATATGGGAATAGTTTTCATTCACCACTTTGTTGGATGGAAATAGGTGAGACATCATCTATTGATCTCATCCTTGAGAGAATAAAAAATGAGAATATTAATTTGATCAAAAAGAGGATGGAGACGTCCTAGTGTCCTTATAAATCCTATGATGATATTCAACGACGTTTGTTTTCATTTGAGGTGAGTGATAATGCTTTCATTAAAATCTCTTTGATACCTCATCATCATCATTTTATTAATTATGGGTGAATATACCAATATTACATATGACATTTTATAATGTTTAAATGAGTTTGTGTGGTGAAATATCAGTTTTATTTTCCACCATGGTTCTTTTCAGTGTTTAGTATGATTTATGTATCTATGTTTAATAAATACCAACTTGATTCTGATCATGTGTTTAGATGGGATCATGTTTTCCTAGTTCCGGATGCTACATTGATTCATTCACTAATACATATTTTGGATAAGAATGAGAAGATATTTCATTGAAATAGAATAGTTATAGTTTGTTATTATGATAGAATGATATAATTCAGGAAGAAACATGTGACCGTGAAAAAGAAATGACAAAGCAGGGCCCCGTAGTTTTCTAGGATAACACCTAATTTAAACTTTCTACGGTCAAAAGACTAATGGTGTGGGGAATTTAGAAACCACTATTTTAGGTACCTAAAGAATTATTTATATATATTGATATTAATCAAAAGTGGTGTAGATTGTTAGGTTCTTTAGAATTTTTTTGTCTGGTTTCAGATGAATTTATAGAAGTACACTATTTTTGAATGGTTAGGATAAACCACGAGCCATCACCAGGAAACTGTGAAACCATTATAGAAGTCATTTCATACGTGAACAGTTGGAAAATTATTTATAAAAACTATGTGGATATCTAGGGAAGACCATGTACTAGGAACAATGGTGTAAATCATAGTTAGTGAACGAGTTTTCAGACCATTCAATAAAATTATGGGTGGGGTGGACTTAAAGAATTTCTATGACAAGTTTGGCACATTATTTTACAAATCATGTAACCTAAACATGTAGAAAATATTTGGAACCAAAAATTGGTGGATATAATCCAAATTTTCTCCCAAACCCCACATTAATATGGAAACCCTACAACGTTCTGAATTATTTTTTCTCTATAGGATTAATGGATGATACCCTTTGATCTAGATGGGATTCATGGGTGAACCGAAGTTATTTTTAGGTCCAAAATAATCAGTAAACAACTATTCTACCTAGATGTATTCTTATTCACACAGTTGGTAATATAGATCATGAATTTTTTTTGATAGATTAATGTTTAATGATGGTAATATGGAAAAGAAATTATTAGATCTTGAGAAGTGAATATGGTTTGTGGTCATATAATGGTTATCTTTGTTTTTTTAATTGTTTTATCCAACCATTTATAGGAATGTGGATTCCCTCTCATCTCTACATGACCTTGAAGGTTAAAGATTAGTTTACTAAATGACTTAATTTAAATTGCAGTGAAATACATGTTTGATTATTTATAAAAACAACAAATGGGTTACGGATTTGAAATTATGGAAATTGAATATTTTTTAAAAATTAATGATGGTGATATTTTTAAAATGATGATTTTAAAATTAGGGTATGGTTTGACGCATGGAATTTCATTAAATAACTTAATGAAAGATAGTAATTATGTTGAATGGTTTTTCATTGAATTCTTTTTACATGGTTTGTGTGAGTGTATTTACTACCGTGACCCTGTTGAAGGGGTGTTTGACATTGGAGATCCAAGTATTTCATACCTTATGATGACTAGGATGATTGATTCGAGACCACTCATGAGTATGAAGCTATCACATGGGCATGATTGTGTGCCATTTTTAGGGATACTGTTATGGTCATGTCAAATAATGAAGAAAGATTTTATATTTTGTTTGATGTTTTCCGTGAATCTTTTTTAGTTTTTTGATGTAATGTGGATAATGTGATTTAAAATATTTTTTATATAAAATGTGATAACCAGTTATCTTCCTAACAGAATGATTTAGGATGCCTTTGGGTAAATCCTACTATGTATTGACTAACCCCATTCTTGGTCACTGATGTGACATTGTAGATGTCATCTATCATGACAGAAATAAATGAATGGTGCCTCAGTTCTTAATGGATTTTTCTTGATACCATGGGAAGGACATATAGATTTGAATCATATTTAAAATTGGTAGTTTGATATCATAATTTTAATTGGTTTTTTTTATTTTCTGCAATTTTGGTTCCATTCATGTGTATCCTTTGGATTCCTATAATACTATGATATTGTTTAATGTTATGGTTTTGATTTGAGATATATTATGTACTTATGCATCATATAATTGATTAAATTTTTATTTTCTATTTTTATCAGTGTTATAGATTTACAATGGGAAACACTTCACATAATGGTTCTGGGGGCCATTGGTATTTATTTCAAACCTTGGATTCCTTAAGGATGTCACCTACGGCCTAATAACACCAACACCTCATCTCTAGTCAACAATGAGGTGTGAGATGTTACAAAATATTTTATTTATTTATTTTAAAAAATTACAAATATGTCATTAATATCATCAATACACATTATATCCATCATAATATATTACTGTGAGAGGCATTTGTTGATGACGAATTATATCGGTTTGTGAGACGGTTGTCCTCCATACACATGAATGATAGATTCAATTCAAATTTTATAGAAGAGGATATAGATGAAGGTTATAACATTTACATAATAAAATATTATTATATGGGTGATAATAAATTTATTATATTAGCATCATAGATATTTTTTAAGGATGCATAATGGTAAATAAAACAAAAATGCTCATTCAGAATGATACCACTTCTTTGAACAATCGCGTTAGGATTACAAAAACATATTACATGAGTATTTTAAAAACAATCCATGGCCTCTAGAACATGGTACAAAAAGATTATTATTTTGGGTAGGTATTTTATTTTGAGGTGTCATAAAAATAATAGAAGAGGTTCACTTTTATAAGTGTGGGGAGGGACATTATAGTATGTTTTAAAATATTAAATTAATATAAATTAATTTCCATTGAAAATAGGCTCCAAATTGATTTAATTATATTATAGGATGTGTATGTATCAATATAATAATATCCAGTAAAATTAGGACATATTTAGATAGGTTCATTACTTTATCTATTTTTAACCCACTTCAAACTATTATAACATATTCCATGCAAATAAAGTGATTACAATTTCATGGTCAGTATTTTTAATATAAAAGGAAAATTGGATAAGAAATGTTAAAAAGTTGATATTTTAAACTATGTCCTTATCACTTGACTAAAAATGTGCTTTTATTCATTTTAAATAATTTAATAAAAATAATTTATTTTAATATTTTATTAATTCCTTTTTAAGAATTATTTATTTAATTTTACCTTGAAAACAACAGGAAGGACATAGAAATGGAATATAAACCTTTCAAAAACCACTAAAATATTTAATTTATACAAAAAATTGTGGAATAATATAACATTTAAATTTAAATTACATTTAATATTTTAAATCATTTATTTTATTTTGATATTAATCAAATAGAATGTATATCTCCATTGAATAAGAATTTATGTTAATTATCTCATCACTAAAAATTTCAAAAATACTACAATGATAAAAATTAATTTATCACTAAAGAGAATATTTATAACTAAAAATATGTTTTTTTTATCCCTATGAAAAAATATTATAGATATTAAAATCAAGAAATCGACATTTTTGTCTTCATATTTTACTCAATTAATATAAAGGTATTAATAAAAGAAATATTGAACGATGTTTCCATATATTTGATACTTGGATGGAAATTGAGAAACTCAACTTATTAAAATAGTTATATTTAATTTGTTTGGGTCAATATTTAGTCCTTATCATGTTATATTTAACCTAAATTACCTGATTAACCATTTACATGGAGATAATTATTTACTATGGTTACGATTCAAAATGAAAAAAAATAAAAAGGCCACTTTTAACCAATATAGATCGCATGATTCCAAGTTTTGAATATATTTTTGAATATTTTATTCACATAGTTGGTATAATGTAATTTAAAATTATACCAGTGAGACATGATGAAGATCCTTTTTTTCAAAAAGATAAAATTTTATGTCTGAAAATGAAATTATAACACAATTCTATATAAAAATGTTCTAAATTTTTTCAACTAGAATAAATATAAAAAAAGTACTAAATTTACTTCTAGATAAAATTAAATTCATAATCATACTTTTAAATTAGTTAATTTATAGAAACAAAATGAATACTCTACAAAAAGTGGAATTCATTCAGTATTCATCAAAATAATAACATTATTTTCAAAAAAATATCCAAATCTCACGAAAAGATAATTATGACATGAGGATTTCAAAGAATAATATCAGTTATAAAAAAATTATTTTCTAAAATTTACAGAAATTAATTAAAATATAAAATCATATAAAATAATAAAAATCATTTTTTAAGAAGAATTATTTTTATTGTGAATGAGACTATTAAAAATTGATTGATTGTAAATGAATTAGTTTTCAAGAAATATAAATTTTGTAATAATAATATATATATTTCATAAATTAGTTATTCCTATTCATAACAACCAATTTCATATTTTGGTTATAACGAACATATAAAAATAAAAATATTTCATGGGTCTTTTAAACTTAATGTCGCATGTCGTATTCCCCATCGAACATAATGTTCTTCCTTTGAAATGATGAGATGATAAATTCTTCCCCAATTAAATAAGTTTCATCAATTATAGAGAAAATTGTTGAATTATCTGTGAGATGGTTATTTTAATAATCACAAATCATTAATTTATTAATGAAAATTTAGTCTTTGTTAAATTTGTCATAAATGTGTGTATATGTGTTTCAATCTTGTCCACATAATGTTTATCTAGGTTAATTTATGTTTTACTGTTGACCTAGAAGTACTCTGGATTAAACAAACACTTTGTGAAGATTTAAGATCTCTTTACTCACTGATGAGAACAGTCGCACCGATGAGAACGATCACATCAATAACAACGGTCAAACTGATGAGAATGGTTGCACCGATGAGAACAATCGCACCGATGATAACAGTCACACCAATGAGAACTGTCGCACTGATGGAAACGGTTGTAACGATGCCGATTCATGGACCTATGATACCGATGCTGATCCAAGGACCTACCAATACCGATGATGATCCAAGGACCTACTGATTCTGATGCTGATCAAAGGACCTACCTATACTGATGCTGATCTAAGGACCTACTGATACCGATGCTGATCCAAGGAACAACCGATATCGATGCTGATCAAAGGACCTACCGATACCAATGCTAATCAAAGGACCTACCGATACTGATTCTGATCACATGAGATACTGATACCGATGCTGATCACATGAGCTATCGATATCGATGCTGATGAAATGACCTACCGAAGTCGATGCTGATCACATGACCTACCGATCTCATGACTCACCGATAGTCATGAAAACTATTTGAATTTCTATTAACTAATATTTAATTCAAAGAGTCATATTTGATTTTTTTAATGCAATAAATGTTATTTAATGATATCAGTTGTCATGTCTGGGAACCGAACCTTGTACCTATGAAAAGGTAATAATTCCTATTGCCGGAGCACATAGAATATAAGGAAGATCGAGCTGCAGTAAGAAAGATACATTTTTAGACTTCAATAAAAAACACGAGACATATTCAAGAATATAAACTCGTACATGAAGTGAAGAACACACGGGGAACATGAAGATCACTCATACTCATCATGAACATAAGCTAAAAGAAGAAGTTGAATTGTTACAAAGAACACTTTTATACTCAAGCTGAACTCTTACACTGGAAGTGAAGGAACAAGAATCAGGACACTTTGTTTTTCTTAACAAGAATTAGAGAAGGACTCAGAGTTTCATTTACATCAAACCAAGGAGTCCTAATATTCACTCACAACACATAGAGCATTCTAAACACACCTCTATCTGTTTACCTTTATTGTGTTTCATTAATTTACTTTTTGAGAAGTGGGTGTGTTGTATTCACACACTAACACCTCGGCTGAACAGGAGGATACTAAATCCTCACTCCAAACTCTTTACATCTTATTGTATCCCACTAATATTTGTGGAATAGGTCAAGTGTGACCTGGACAGCCTGTGTGATGTTGTTTTATTTTCCCATGAAGACTTGTGGTAGAGGTCTCGGGACCTGGATTGTATGACCCATGTTGTAAAACCCCTAGATCTGGGGTTTGGATCATAGGTTATATAAAATGTTTGAGAGGACTATGTTTCAGCTTGAGACTGTACCTCTTGGTTTTACCTGTTGTGCATCTTTTTCATAGTATAAGTTATTTTATTTTTTCCGCTGCTATGTACTTTCAAAAATAAACTTATTTTAGAGTAACTATGAAAGTTAAAATAGAAATTGTTTGTATATATTGTATGGAATTAGGTTAGCTTCTAAAGATAATTAATCTTCATATTATATTGACTGACAACAAATCATTTTCTTGAGAACCTACCTGACCCTTTACTGTGTAAAAAATTCACTATATTTTAAATTAGTTTTTAAATTGGGGGATTTTAGGAGATATATTTTTAATAGAAATTTTAATTGGAACTCAATTCACCCCCTCCCGTATTGAGTATCCACTCCGAACAACATTTGGTATCAAATGTTTTTTTGTTTATAATGGTTTTCAAAATAATATATTATTCAACTAGGATTTTAGTTGTATCTTAAAGATCATAAAATTATGTTAGTTATAAATATTATCTCATTAAAAATATTTTTTAAAATATAATTATAAAGAATAGATTAGATGGTGCTACTAAAAACATATCACTTTTTTTAATGGTAAAAATTATACTCAGTGGAAGATGAAAGTAAAAATTCATTTGGAAAGTATGGAATTTGACATATGGACTATTATAGTGACTAAGTATTAGAGTCCAAAAACTGTTAGACCAACTTGGGATGATCCTACTAAAAAAATTACAATAATAATTGTAAAGAATTTAATGCCATGTATTGTGCTTTAGGATATATATAATTCAATCACATATCTGTTTGTAAAACTTCTTATGAAATTTGGGCCACTTTAGCTATTTCCCATGAGGGAACAACCAATATTAAAAAAATGATACTGAACACATATACTATTAAATATTATAATTTTAAAATGAATTCTGATGAACCTATTTCTGATATGTATCTTAGGTTCAATGATATTTTCAACACTATGATCTCACTTGGAAAAGTTGTCCCAGTAAAGGAGAAAATTAAGAGAATACTAAGATGTCTTCCAGAAAAGTGGAGGGGCACATCATTTTCAATTAGAGAATCATGTGATATTAGTGATTTCCTGTTAAGGAGATGATTGGAAAGCTTATGATGTATGAAGAAGAGCTTAAGGTAAACAAGGAAGAAGATGATGAACCAAAAAGGAAGTCATTTGCATTTTAATTATGATGCCTCAAAGAGCAATGATAAAGAGAAAATTCACATACCTACTGAAATCTCAACAAGTTAAAGTTCTGATTCTGACAGTAATGCTGAAATTGTCTACTATGAGTGAAAAAGGAAAGGACATGTTAAAACTGATTGTCCTAAATTAAAGTTAAAAACAAAATATGAATACAAGGACAATAAGTACAAAAAAATCAATGAAAGAAACTTGTAGTTCTTCAAAAGATAGCTCAAGTGATTCTAATTCTAATCAGGATAAAACATCTCAAATAACTAACATGTGTTTCATGAAAAACACATATGTGGTAACAGTGGAAACTCCTGCTTTAAATTCATAATATTCTGGAGTTGAATCTGATTCTGAATCTGAAAATATGTCTAGTGAAGAACTATTTGAATATTTTAATATACTAGAAGAAACATGTAATGAATCTAAGGAAATGTACAAGACCTTGAAGAAATAACATGCTTTGACCATCTCTGTTAAATCGTCACTTGATATAGAAAAGGAAAATAATGCTCAATTACTTAATGAAAATACTAAACTGAAATTTTCTAATGAGTAATTAAATAAGGACATAGAAAAATTCACAAATAGAAAATATACACAAACTCATATACTAGGAAAGAATGTTCATCAAAATATACCACTGGAATAGGCTATCAGCCTGGATAGAGATAGATTAATAAGAGTAGATTTATTCCTAAATTAGGACAGAATGGTTCTAGTTCATGTTCTGGGAATTCATATGATTCAACTAGTTACTCACATAGTTATATATTAAATAGAGTTATCATTAAAAATATATTGATTCTGTAAATAATATGAGACCCATTAGAGAAGTCTGGATACTGAAAGTTTTTCATGCTAACCAGTCTGGACCCAAGAGAATATGGGTAACCAAATGATTTTGCATCTAAATCAATTTGTAGGAATCATTCTTGAAAATTTCCTGTATGAAGTCATGGAATCTGTATATTGGATATTCAAGACACATAATAGGATACATTTCATGCTTCAAAAGCATGATCAATGTTGACGGAGTCCATGTCACCTTTGGGGATAATTCTAAAGGAAAGATCATCGGCCTAGGCCAGATTGGTATAACTAATTTGATTTTAATTTCTAAAATATTGTTTGTTGATGGAGAAAAATATAATCTGTTAAGTATTTCTTAGTTGTGTGATGATAGTTTCAATGTTAAATTTTAAAATCATGCTTGCAATGTATTTGATTCTAAAAATACTTTGGTATTTACTGCCTTGAGAAATGAAAATGTATAGGTTGTAGATTTAAATTCTCTAGGCAAACAAAATGTTTCTTGTTTAAATGATTTTTATAATGTGTCTCGGTTATGGCATAGAATATTAGGACATTGAAATAAACACTCACATAGAAAACTGATGTGGAAGAACTTAGCTAGATACCTACCAAAACTAAAATTCCCATCAGACAATGTTTTTAATCCCTATCAAAAGGGAAAGAAACATAAAGTTTCATTCAAATCGAAGAAAGAAGTTTCAACTTCTCATCCTCTCGAGTTGGTTCACATGGACTTGTTCAGACCATCTAGCATTTCTAGTTTAAATGAGAAGAATTATGTCTATGTCTTAGTAGATTATTTTTCTAGATACACTTGGTTATACTTTCTAGCTCACAAAAGTGAAGTTTGTTCTTACTTTATTAAATACTCTAAGTCTGTAGAAAACTTTAGTGGACATATGATTAGGACCCTAAGATGTGATCATGGTCATGAGTTTGAAAATCATGAATTTGGATCATATTGCTCACACAATGGATATAGTCACTATTTCTCTTCCCCTAGGACACCTCAACATATTGGTGTAGTAGAAAGAAGTAATAGAAACCTTCAAGAAATTTCAATAACAAGGCTAATTGAATATTACAAACCTATTTATTTTTGGGCTTATGTTGTCAGTACAGCTTGTTATATTATTAATAATGTCTTGATTAGACATTTTTATAAGAAGACCGCTCATGAATTGTGGAATAATAGAAATCCTAAGGTTAGTTACTTAAGAGTCTTTGGTTTAAAGTCATTATTATCAATACTAAGGATAATATAGAAAAATTTGCATCCAAGAGTGGTGAAGGAATCTTTTTAGGATATTCAATTTCTTGCAAAGCGTATAGATTATTTAATAAGAGAACAAAGTGTGTGGAAGAATCTGTTCACATCAAATTTGATGAAACTGATCCACATGAAACTAATCCTCCTCTTGAAAACCTTAAATAAGATGTGTCTATTGTGAACCTTAGTGATAAAATCAATGAACCTACTATAAAGAAAACCAGTTTTGGAAATATTCTAGAATCTACACATGGTCAACCCAAACCGAGAGAAGAACCTAAAATTTATAGTCCTACCTTTACTACATCAACTTGGATTCTAAAGAATCGACCTTTAGATTCTATTGTTGGTAATCTCGATAGAGGGAAACCTACTTGATCTTCTCTATGAAATAAGGTTGAACATCAAGCCTTTCTTTCACAGTTATAACCTAATAATATAAATGATGCAATCAATGATTTGTTTTGGGTAATGGTAATGAATGAAGAATTGAGTAAATTTGAATGAAACAAAGTCTGGTAATTAGTTTGACAGATCTAAGGAAACTTTGACAAGAGGCACTAAATGGGTTTTTAGAAATAAAGTTGATGATTCAGGAAATATAACTAAAAATAAAGCAAGACCAGTTGCACAAGGGTATAGTCAAGAAGAATGAATAGACTATGAGGAAACCATTGAACCTCTAGCTAGATTATAAGATATTAGGAATCTATTTTCCTATACTGTTCATCTGAATTTAGAGTTATATCAAATGGATGTAAAAAGTGAACTTCTAAATGGTTTTATAATTGAAGATTTTTTTGTTGAACAAACACTTGGATTTAAAAACCCCCATTTTTCAAAATCATATTTTTAGACTTTAAAAAGCTTTATATGGTTTAAAATAGGCTTCAAGAGCTTGGTATGGTAGACTAAAAAAAAATTTTATTTCTAAAGGTTTTACTAAAGAAATTGCAGATCCCACTCTCTTTATTAAGAGAATTTCCAATGATATTTTGATTGTACAAAAATATGTTGATGATATTATCTTTGGATATTCCAAATATTCTTTATGTACTAATTTTTCAAAGATTATGAAAAATGAATTTGAAATGAGTTTAATAGGAGAAATTATGTAGTTTGTGGATTTAAAATCTTTCAAAAGAATGATGGGATTATTTTAAATCAATGAAAATATACAAAGGATCTATTAAACCGCTACGGTTTGGATAGTAATAAGGGAAGTGACACACCTATGAGTACCACTCGTATGTTGGATGATGATGAAACTGGGAAACCAGTTGATCAAACCAATTATAGAGGTATGATTGGAATCATACTTTACCTTACTGCTAGTCGACCAGATATCATGTTTAGTTTATGTATGTGTGCATGATTTCAAGCCAATCCTAAAGAATCTCATTTTCTTTCTATTAAAAGGATATTAAAATATCTTAAATATACTACAAATTTAGTTTTGTTTTATCCTAAAGGAAAATATTTTGACTTAATGAGTTATTCAGATGCTGACTTTGCTAGTTTCAAGTTAGATAGGAAGAGAACGTCTGGAACATATCATCTATTGGGAAAGTTCCTTGTATCTTGGTGTAGTAAGAACCATAATTCTATTGCATTATCTACTGCTGAAGCAGAATACGTTGATGCTAGTAGTTATTGTGAACATATTCTATGGATGAAACACACTTTGTTGGACTATGGATATCAATTTATACATGTGTCTATAAATTGTGATAACACTAGTTCAATTAAAATTTCAAAGAATCATGTGTCTCACTCTAGAACTAAGCACATTGATGTCAGACATCACTATTTAAGAGATCATTATCAAAAGGGTGATATTTCTCTTGATTTTTTTGACTCTGAACATCAGTTAACTGATATTTTCACCAAACCTTTAAGCTGTGATAGGTTGGATTTCATTAAACCAGAGTTGGGTATGATCGATCTGTAAAAATGATATGTGAAACCGATCTGTGAAACTGATTCGTGAAACTGATCTAAGCTACTGATTGAGTATTACAGTTTATGAAACTGTTAGTGTTTGTCAAAACTATATTGTTTTACTAAATCCTTATTGTTTATTATTATTATTATTGTAACCCTAAATGATAAAAATAATGACCGGTGGCTACTTCTAAAGACTTTCGACCTTCCATCTCCCGCCGAACTCTCTTTTCTTTCTTGAATCCCGAACCTTTCAAACCATTACAACCACTCAATCCTCTCAAACATCCTAATGTCAAAGAAAAAGTGACAAGGCAATGAATCTGCAGGTTCCTCTCCGATGAAATGCACTCGAGGATAATCGAGCAGCACGACTCAAAGGTCAGTAAACCCAGATTTGGAAAATCGGGTAGTTACTGCAGAAAAGGAAGTGAGTGCTGAATGGGTGTTATCCAGCAAGCCTGCACTTTTGAAAGTCTTGGAGATGCAAGGATGGAAAGACTGTTTCTGTGATAATAATTGAGTCTACTACCTGAAGCAGGTGCATGTGTTTTATCTAAACATAGTTATTGTATTGGATAGGGCAGAAGCTGCGAGATTATCTTCTGTAATCAAAGGGATAAAGATAACTTTCTCATCGAAGTAGTTTGGTGAATGTTTAGGATTACCTCATAATGGATTATATGAGGATTACATTGGTAATATCCCTCCTACCACTGAATATTTTTCTTATGATCTTGTTCTGGAGATGATGACTGGAAAGTCGAAATCCAAAAGATTAACAGCTGCTGAGTTAGATGGACAAAGTAGAATCCTACTTCTGTTTATCCAGCACCAAATCTATCCCAGAAAAGGTGATTTTTCAGCCATAATGTATCATGATTTTTTCTTGTAATATTTATTTTTGGACGGTGAGAATATCATCTTATGTAGATATTTTAATATTCACATTGCTAATATGGTAAAGCTACCCATGAAGGATACAACCCTGTTCTATTCTATGAAAATATCTACCATGCTAATGATCTAGGGCTATGTTGAAGATGGAGATGATTGTATCTCATCCAGTAGTTGTTTATTTATTAACAAGGATATCTATAAAAGGATTAAAATCAACTAGAATCTATGGAAGAAGTCTTGGGTTGCTGATGAATAAATGTTGTATGTCTCCTTCAATCCTACTGACCATCCTAAGAAAACAAAGGGGATGAGAGATCCCAGTTTAAAATCTGATGAAGAAGTGGTCTATTTTGACGAGGAAGAAGATACAGTATCTCCAAACGAAACTGGAGAGTCCATCAAGGAGAAAGTAGGGGTAAGCCATAGCTGATGATGTTGTGGAAGGTGAAAAGGAACCTGAGTCACCTCCTGATGACATGAGTGATCCAGATATAGTTTGTCCGAAGAAAATAAGAATGTAATTTGGACCAGAAAGTCCACCTCTGAAGTTACCAGAGTCGGAACCTCTTCTAAGTGATGAAGAAAAAGTTGAGACTGAAGAATCCAATTCTGAGCAGCATGAATCCAGTAACAAAGACAGTTCAGATGAGAAATCTGTTAACAATGATGGTGATGACGTCAATCATGGTGTTGATAGTGATGATGATGATAGTGATGATAATAGTAGTTATGATGATGATGATGATTCATGTACTCAACTAGTGGATGGTAAAATGTGATCCAATATGATCCTCAACCACAACTAAATGAGCAAGAAACTATTCATGAGGATGAAAGGTTAGTACAGTCAGAGATTGATGTGGATGAAGAAGTTTCTCCTAAAAATTATGGAAGAGCTAGTTTTGTGAAACCTCTATATCCTTCATGCAAAGCCGTATGGAAGGAACACCCAGGTCTTGTGGTTCAGGGTTTAGATTATCCAAAGGAAGATGAAGAAGAAGTTGATCTTATTAGAGTAAGTAATTCAGTTAAGGCTCAATTAGTTGCTGAGTATATACAAGTGACAGCAGATAGACCTGGTCCTTCAGTTTCAAAATCTAGATCTGGTCCTGCAGTTTCACAATCTAATCTTGACAAATTTATATCATAGTTGATCTATGCAGATAGAGAGACAAGGAAAGAAGAATTGTCTAATGAACCTACTCCCGCTCCTGTGAATCTATCTGTGGATTCTATGGATTCTTTAACTCAATGCTTGGTATGTATTATTAATCCAGACCTGTGCAAAACTGGTGAGATTATTGGAAAGCATATTACCTCTCTGTATCAAAAACTCAAGGATTTAAGCAGTGGCATAGTCTTTATGTCAGGTGAGTTAAGATCAACCATCACTGGTAGGATGGAAGTGTTAATAAATTTGATATAACATCTCAAGAAATCTGATTTGAGAATGTTGAAAGCTGAGATAACTCAGATTGTCGCTCAGGCTAGCTCCTCCAAAATATCCAAAATCAATGGTTATGAAATTAATGACTTAAAGGATGTTATACAAGAAGAGTTAGTAGATCTTTGGAGGATTCAGTATTTGGACTCATTGAAAAGGATGAAAGCCAATAGTGATCATATTCACAAAATGGTGCAGTTGTATTCAACTGATGCTACTAAGGCTCAGAAAGAGATCAAATAGAAAGTGGATCACGACTTTTATAAAATTCATACCTAGAATTTGTTGAACCATCAGTTTAAACACTTAGCTGAGAATTTGAGACTTCCAACAGTCACTCAAGCCTTTAAGGATCAAGTTCAACAGTTGAAGGATTTTACTCCTACGCTAGAGAGTTTCATAAAAACCATGCATGACTTTGAAAAGGATATGAAATATGGTGGTTATGTCATTCATGATTTTATCAATATGCTCAAACCATATCTTAATATGCAAGATAAGTCCATTATTATTCTTACTACAGATCCTGTCAGTGCATCAGATGTTTCTCCTGGTCAGATATCAGTCTCTCAAGCTCTATAAAATATACAACCAGTCATTTAGAAGCCACCTTCAGAAAGGTCTTCTACTACTCAACAAGTGACTTTAGCACCAACTATGCTACCAGATCGAGCTGTACTACCTCCTCTCTCTATCATTCCAGATCAACCTTCCACCAAAGCACCCTATGGCCCATCCATTCCTCCCACTACTAAAGGGAAATCTCCTTTTCACCCAAAGAATGAGTTGAGTCTATCATTTTTGATAGGGTGAATATTTCTTTTACATTTAAAGTTGTATCTGATTTTTGTACCTTTTTTACGATATTTATTAGTGGAATATTCTTGATTATATTCCTTCTCATTTATTTTTAATAATCCCAAAGGGGGAGAATGAATCATATTATATGAATCATATTATATGGGGATAATAAAATCATATCATATTATATGGGTAAGAATATATGGGGGAGACCTGTATATTTAAGGTCTGTATTCTAACCTTTTCTATGATCTGATGTCATGTTATGTTGACTTGTTAATATTTTTGTATATATATTATTTTTATATAGGGGGAGCATACTACCTGACATACTATCTTCCCTCTTCATTTATGCCATTGATTTGTGATTATAAAAAATGGGGAGATTGTTGAACTCTCTGTGAGATGGTTATTTTAATAATCACAAATCATTGTATTATTTATGATAGTTTCATATTTTGTTCAATTTGTTCTAAATGTGTTTTTAAATGTTTAAATATTGTCGACATAATGTTTATATATGTTTATTTATGTTTTAATGTTGACCTGGAAGCGTTCTGGATTAAACAGAGACTTTGTGAAGATTTCAGATCTCTTGACTCACCGATGAGAATGGTCGCACTGATGAGAACTGTCGATTCGATAACAACGGTCGCCCCAATGAGAATGGTCGCACCGATGAGAGCGGTCGCACTGATGAGAACAGTCGCACTGATGAGAACGGTCGCACCAATGACAATGGTTGTACCGATGAAGATCCAAGGACCTTCCAATACCGATGTTGATCCAAGGACCTACTGATACTGATGCTGGTCAAAGGACCTAGAGATAACAATTTTGATCAAATGACCTATCGATACTGATGTTGGTATAAGGACCTACAGATACTGATGCTGATACAAGGACCTACTGATACCGATGCTGATCAAAGGACCTACTGATACTGATTCTGATCAAAGGACCTACCGATACCGATGTTGATCACATGAGCTATCGATACTGATACTGATCACAAGAGCTACCGATACCGATGTTGATCTCATGAGATACCGAATTCGATGTTGATCACATGACCTACCGATCTCATGACACACTGATATTCATGAAAACTGTTTGAATTTCTATTAACTATTTTTTAATTTCAGAGGTCATATTTGATGTTTTTAATGAAATAAATTTTATTTTATGATAGTTGTTAGGATGTCAGGGAACCGTACCTCGTACCTATGAAAAGGTAATCATTCCTATTGCCAGAGCTAGTGGAATATAAGGAAGATAGATCTGCAGTAAGAAATAAAATTTTTTAGAATTCAATAAAAAAACACAAGACATATACAAGAAGATACACTTGTACATGAAGTGAAGAACAGACGAGGAACATGAAGATCACTCATACTCATCATGAACATAAGCTAAACGAAGAAGCTGAAGTGTTACAAAGAACACTCTTATACTCAAGCTGAACTCTTACACTAGAAGTGAAGGAACAAGAATCATGACACTTTTTTTTTCTTAACAAGAACCAGAGAAGGACTCAGAGCTACATTTACATCAAACCAAGGAGTCCCGAGCTTCACTCACAACACATAGAGCACTATAAACTCGTCTCTATTTGTTTGTATCTATTGTGTTTCATTCAGTTACTTGTTGAGCAGTGTGTGTGTTTTATTAACACACTGACTCCTCGGCTGAACTAGAGGATACTAAATCCTTACTCCAAAATATTTACATCTTATTGTATCCCACTGATAATTGTGGAAGAGGTCAAGTGTGACCTGGAGAGCCTGTGTATTGTTGTATTATTTTCCCTTGAAGAACTGTGGTAGAGGTCTGATGACCTGGACAGTCTGACCACTATTGTAGAACTTTAGATACAAGGTGTGGATCGTAGTTTATATAAACTGTTTGAGTGGACTAAGTCTCAGCTTGAGACTGAACCTCTTGGTTTTACCTACTGTGCTTCTTTGTCTTAGTTTAAGTTATTTCATTTTCTATTCTACATAGTACATTGAAATATTAATATATTTTAGATTAAATATGATAGTTAAAATACCATGTGTTTGTATTTATTATAAGGCATTAGGTTAGCTTCAAAAGTTATTTAATCTTTAGATTAGATTTCTTGTGAACTAAATAATCTATTGGGAACCTGACTGACGCTTTGTTGTATTAAAAATTCAATGCAGTTTAACTTAGTTTTTAAATTGAGGGATTTTAAGAGAAATCTTTTTAACAGAAATTTTAATTGTAAATCAATTCACCATCCCTCTTGAGTATCCACTCTGACCAATAGAAATCTTATTCATTAATCAAGGGTTTGACATCTAAAAATACATTTTTTAAAATCCCATGTCATAAAAAGAGGTAATAAGATTTCTCCTTGAAATGAGGTAAAATAAAATATGAAGGTCATAACATAACTATTCTTAAAATTTTGAAAAATTTTATGGGATACAAAAATAAAGAAATAAATAAAAAAATATAGCTTCCTAATTACCATGGAGAGTGATACAGATTATTGATCACAAGAAAGTGAATGATCTTGAGAAAGTTAACGTCTCAAAAAACATAAATCATTGAGGTGTTAAAAATAATTAAATCATCACAAATGAATTAAATAGGATATAATTTTCGTTTCAATATAATTTTATTATATTTTAGCAATTAATTATTAATCATTATAAATAGAATAGAAATATATACTTACTTGATATGTATAATTCAACCCTCTATTCAATTTCTCCCACAATCTCAAATTTTCCTACATATGATGATTATTCGAGATGAGTTTTTCATACCTAGAGAAATATAATTGACATATAACAGATCAAATAATCCAGAAATTGATAAAAAATTGTTTGTCATATTTTCAAATATTATCCAAATTTGATATTCATAGAAAAAGATGATTCAAAAAATAAAAGAACTATCATATGAATACATGAATCACTTGTAACATCCCAAGTAAATAAAGAATAATTAATTTTAATATTTATTAATATTTGGGGATTAATTATTAATTTTACTTTGAAGGTGTTTCTATATTTGATTGCGTATCCGACATGAAACAACAGGTTTCTTTGAAATTTTACATTGCACACTAATAATATAATATTATTATTACAATGGAAGTTAAATCATAACCATTATATTAGAGGGAATGATCAAAAATAACTAAACTATGATTGTACATGTTTTTTTAATATTATTTACTTTTATCCAATAAATTTTAGAGGCTTAAAATGTGAATGAATCTAATTTTAAGCATAATTTACATTAAAAGGTCGATTTACCACCTTTTAATGGAAAACCAACATTAAATCTTGTTTTGGTCATTTTAATACACTCTATTTGACCAAATAAAATACTTATTTATAACGGGGACATCAAAATTTACTTAGTGTAAATTTTTGGAATATTTCCGATAAAATACAATTTTTTCTAAATAGTGAAAAATATGGTATTTTAATTAAAAATTATGTTTTAATATAATTTATTTATATGTTTAGATTATATTTTAAATTGGTTTTAAAGTTTTATTCGAATATATTTTTACCATTTTATCTAATTTTGGTCATTTTAATTAATTTCACCCTGAATTTGGACATAAACAAGTGTCAATTTTTTGAGAGTTATAATTTCTTAAAAACACGATATTTGTTTTAAAAACGAGAATTAATTTTAAATTATTTAATGAGACATATATGTATATAATTTGGTAAAAAAGACATCTTTTTTGAATTTGGAATATCAAATATATATTAAGCTGAATTTTTTGTATTTTTATGAAAAACATCAATTTTTGATGAATAGTGAAACCACATAGTAGTAGTTAAAAAAGCTGACTTTTTCATTTAAATGAAATTTTACCACTTATGTTAATTGAATTTTAAAAATCATAGATACATGGTTTTTATTATTAGGTAAAATTTTGTTCAATAAGATGAAAATAATTTTTGGTGAATAATAAAATTTGACTTTTATTTACCGCGGTTAAAGGTAAATATGTCATTTCAACATAAAAAGAATATTATAATAATTCAAAATTACCTTAAAACTTATAATAAAATTATTTGATGAGTAATTGACGGCCATAGTAATTCTTGGTTCGATTTTGGGACCCCATGGAACCACTTTTTAATGATAATGACACTTTAGATTAATTAATTTAATATGAAGGCAAAAATGAGAGAAACAAAAATGTTTTTGTAACATAATTTTTATAAGGTGTTATATAAGTAATATTCTAACTATAAATATCCATTTGAAATATAAAAATATTTTATATATCATGGTATTTTTTTTATTTTTTTATATTGAATAAATTAAATTATGTGTGACACAATAATTATGCAGTGTAAATGTCATTAATAAATCATTTAAATAAATAAGATTATAAATATTAAAATAACATCCAAAACCTGTCCAATTCTTATTGGATGATTTTATTTATACCATAATACATCTTATCCTAGAGTATAATGATTTTTGGACATTTTGAAACTGAATATCATTATATAATAAAATAATAATTTCACACATTCCTAAAGAGCCCCTCCACCACCTAATAAAAGGAGACCATTTATAAACAATTTCAGACGCCTCTCAAGAAATGTGTATCATCCAAACTCAACCAAATTAAGCTCTATACATACCTCTATTCCACTTAGAAGCCTTACCTTAGGCATAATACACTTCAAAAAACCATTTTAGTTCAAACCAATGGGAGTTACCCAAATTAAAGGTAACAGTTTCTCTTAACTCCTTTTATTTTATTTTACTTATCCAACCCCTAAAATATTTTTATTCCCTTATTTTATAACAAAAACAGTATCATGAATAAACTATTATGTTTTTATGAGAATTATGATTACTACACATACACACACCTTCATCTAATGGGGGAAGAACATACTGTTTTTGTGGATGGAAGACTAACACCTCACGAAACATTGATTGTTCAATTATCTCCTACAACCTATCAAGGTGGACATTAAGATGACACAATATTTAT